>QUSF01000003.1:27964401-28010805 GCA_003676055.1 Chloebia gouldiae | reverse complement strand
CGCCGGGCTCGGGGCAGGGCGCGCCCCGGGCGGCGCTCCGGGCTCGGAGCCCCGGGGGTGCGGCCGGCCGGGCCCGCCGAGGGACCGGCTGGCGGCGGAGCCCTGGGCTGCTCCACGGCACCCTTCCCGCGGGTGGGCTCTGTCAGCCCTCGGGCTGGCACTGCTGCCTGCCCTGCCAGCCGAGGGGCACGGAGGGGTGGAGCGGGGGACACGCTGCTTCCACCGGCTTTCGGCACAGGGAGAAAGGAGATGTTACAGGCCGTGGATGGGATTCTGTTCCCTTGGGCTGTCACAGACCGGGATGACTGCACATTTCTCTAGTGCTGCTTCCATCTCATGGTCTTCTTATCAGTCTCAATATTTCTTGGTATCTTCTAGAGGATGCCCACCTTTCTGAATGCACACTCAGCCTCTTTGGTAGCGATCAAGAGTCTCCAGAATTCTCTTTTCCTAATACAGCTTTATACAGCATATATAGAGCACTTCGGTCAATGGAATCTCTCGTAGCCACATTTATTTCTAATCTAAATTTTTTTATAGATCTCTTCATTACTGAGGAGATAAAGTGCCACTTTTTATTTCTTCTCTTCCAGGGAAAGATTGGGATTTAGTTCTTGGATATCTAAGCAATCAAAGAAAAAAAAAAAAGAGCTGTCTTCCACCTAAAGTCGTTGGAAGTTTCATGCTGCATTTTTTTCAGATTGATTCTATTTATTCTTTCTAGATTGTATCGCTTTCAGATGTGCTTTTCGGAAAACAAGTGTTTCAAATTGTTATTTCCAAGACTGGGGAAGTTAGAAAAAAGGCAAAGATGCTAAAAAAAGAGGTTTGGAATTTGGGCCTGAATGACATTTATTGCTCAAGGAATAAAACAGATTACAATCAAGTGTGGTAAGCAGTTGTTTTTGTGACCCTCAAAATAAATCTCACTTCTCAAAACTAGAAATATAGCTGTGTCTGAGTATGTTTCAACTTGGAATCTCATTTGTTTGTTTGGGTTTGTGTTTTAGTTTGGGAATCAGTTTCAGTGGTATTGCTGGATGTTAAGTCATGGAGTGCCGTGTGACAGATCCAAGTCCAGACTAATGAAATCACACAGCACTGTTTCCTTGACAGATCAATACCCTTCAAACTGATCCATAACGTTTGTTTCATTATATACTCTTGCCCTCTGTCTACTCAAAGGAAGCATCAGCATTATAATTAGGTTCCAAAAGACTAGTCACCCTTCTAATGCTATATTGGGACCTCTTGAATTTATATTGGAAAATAACACCTCTATGTTTCGATACTGCTTTGCTTGCCCCACTTATTTCCACTCAATGGTAATAAATATAATAAAGTGGTGGTGCATTGTAGTTATATTCACCAGGCTTTATCTTGCTTTTGCCATATCTACTCATGCTGTTCCATTTCTTCATTATCTACTTCTAATCCTACAGACCAAAAAATGATTTATAGGCTTGACTGACTTGCTGAAGTGAATATGTGCAGTTCTTCATTCAAATGTAGCATTCCCTATGTTATCACTGTCTTTCTGAGTTATTACAAACATTTACTGAAAGTCATGGGGATGACAAAAGAATGTGCTGTGCCTGCATTATAAGCTTAATTTATAAAACTTGAGATGGGGTGTGAAATCCTTAAAAGATTTTTATCCCTAAAAAGAGACACACATCATCCTTAAAGCTTCATCTCTGCCACTTTGTGAACTGGTGTCTACTGACTTTGAAGGCCATGATGCCCTTCATATATTCTCTAATTTACAATAATTACTGGATTTTTGAATGGAAAAACGTGCGAATTTATCACAGAGATCATTAGAATGGTCATTTTTTGGGAAAACAGTTTTGGAAACCACACAGAAAAAGAAAAATTGTCTTCCCCATGATTCCTTACTTTACATAGTGCCTAGTAAAAACACTAGGAGAAAAAACATAAACATTTTTTCTCTTTTTTTCCCCAGTCATATAGAAACACTGAAAACATTGAAAACTAATATATATAAAACACTGTAACATTCAGTAAACCATTTGACACATATTTAGTATGGTTAATACTGTGGAGAAATAGCTTTTGAAAATTCCATGCTTTCACTGGAAACTAACTTAGGTATTAAAAAGGCCCTGAGGTTAACAGCTCATCAGGCAGTACCCAAAACACATCAAGTGGTGAGCAATTCCCTCACTATGATACTGAAAGAAAACATCTAAGATGTTCTGTACTGTGTGACCATTAAAAATTAAGATGGTATTCAGCCATATCCCTTTCCAATCCAGTTCATAAGTCACCATTTCACAAAAAGTGAAACCAATCAAGATGAACCCTTGAAATTAAAAACCCTTGAGATTAAAAACCCTAGGACATTTAACAAGACCAAACTGGACTTCCAATGTACACGTGCTTGTAAAATTGTGGGTCTGAGTAAGATTCTTTTACTGAGAATATTTGCATTAAGTCCTTCTTTAAAATGTTAAGATTTTCTTCCCTAAGAAGACCATCAAATTTTGGTGTAGTGAGGGGATGTAACTTATTTGTGATGTCTGTTAGACTGCGAATTAGTTAAAAGCTCTTATTTTGAGTGTGTCTTCCAGTCTTTTAGCAAGTACCTTGCTCACTAGCTCATAAACATTTTTACATGTTTTAGATTTGGTATAATTGTTGATTTTGTTTACAGAAAGTGATTGGGTATTTTTCCTGGGAAAAGATCAGCCATTTAGCTGATCAATTTTAACACAATTTGTAAATAACCTAAGTAAATTAACACATAATCTAAGTAAATTAACACAGATACCAACATTTTAAAGATAATAGGATTTTTCAGTCTAACATTAAAAAAATGTTTTATATATACTTAAATATTTTATGATAATATATTTCCTACACACTGGAGAGCATTTAATGTGTGATTAGCTCTTTCAGTGCCTGGGCTTTCAGGAATGTGCACACAGACCTACATTCAACAGGACTATTCAGGTGGTTAAAATGAAGCATGTTATTACACATTTGTTTTAGTGCCAATGGCCAGTATTTGGAAATTTGTGGGCTTTTTTTTAAAAACATTATAAAATCAAGTGGCCTTTGACCCTGACCTATTTGTATGCAGAGAATATAGACATATCTTGTTCCTGTGAATGCAGTACATCATTAAATGAGTGACGGTGCTGGACTGCTCACTCATAATGCCCAGCCTGCACACAACCATGCACCCAAGTGGTTCTTCTACTCACACAAGCAAGGGTGTTTAAGTGCCCCCTAATGCTGTGGTGAGCAGCACAGAACTCACAAACAGTCATATAAAAAGGGGATCTAACTACAATGATTGAGTGTCTGTTGAAAGATTTCCCGTTAGTTTTTGGACTAACTGGAGCTGAAGATGTATCCTCTCCTTGCTTTCCTATACTGCACTCGATCCTGAATCCTCTTCTGCCTGTATCATAAACACCTCTGATTGTTGCAGTTTTGCCTGCTTTTTGTCTAAATACTTTTTTTCCCATTTTTAATTGGGAATTTAATTGTCTAACTATCTGAACTTTGTTTTGAAGACATTGGTATGTCCCATTATGCTGGTGCAAGGGACCCCTCAGGTATCCTAACCCTGCTCTGATCTCTGACCTTGTCTTCTACTCATTCTGAAGCAGGTGTCTTTCTCAAAGTCGTCTGACAACAGACTTCAGTGATAGCCTTATCTGGAGTTTTTTTCAAACAGAGCAGCAAATTCCATCACTCTGTCCCTGTTTACATATGTGTGGTGGTTTTTTACTGTCTCTTTGATATTCTGATGTCCTTGCTTCTTCCTGGCATAAATATGTACAGTGCCAGCAAAAGAGTGCATTTGTATTCACACCTTATCTTGGCTTACAGACTGAGCACCTTTTTCTGTCTTATGCTGATCCCCAGTTTGGAAGGTAGTTTGTATTTGCCACAACTAAGCTAGCAAGCATTAAAGTTTACTTTACTTACCCTGAACAAAAAATGGATGGAAGGATAGATCACAACCACATCAAGAGCTGCCCACAGATCATAAATATATCTAGCTTACAAAATTCCAAAGGCATTAGTCTATGCAAAATTTCTTAATAATTTCAAAAATAAAATGACTGGCCTTTGCACTTGATGTGTTTTATTTGTTGCTCATAATCATTGTTAGAGGGCAAAGAATGTTATAGAGGTGAATTTCTTAAGTTCCTAACTGAACACACTGTGTTTAAGTTGAGAAGAGGAACTCTTTGAGGAACACCCTCTTATTAAGCCTGTCCAGATTGTGCTTGTTCAGATGGATGCTTGTGGCAGGTTTTGTTATGCATTTAATACAATTAACTGCAATAACAGATAATATGTGATTCTGAATGAGTGAGTCTGAAATCACACACATCTTCCTCACTATAATGATTCATTGGTAGGATTTCTTAATTATTTATCTTTTTTTGTTGTTGTTGTTATTATTATCCCAAACTCTGTAGTGATGACAGAGGTGTGACAGGCAGAAGTTACTTCTGGGAGCTTTTGTCAAAAGCTTGATGCAGGCAGCCTGGACCTGATGATGATTCATTGACGATCAAGTGCAACAAACAATTCCATGAGAGTATCTGAGCAAGTCATTTCCTGATGTACAAAACAATTTGGTGACATTATTATTCCTTCCTGGCATTTCTTGTTCTGAATTGCTGATTTCCAGTATTGTTTCTTGCCTGAGATCCCACAGCTTAGTACCAGGGCAGTATGAACCATGATGTTCACGGAAAGAGAGCTTTTCCTGCAGTTTTCAGCCAAGAGGAAAGGTCTTGGATTTTCAGACAGGGATAGACTTCCATGATATGGAAGGCTACTGGTAAAATAAAATTTGACATGTAATGCTAATCTGGTGGAAATGGAAGAGATGAGCTTAGTCCCCCTGTCTTTTATGAACTTTTGCAAATGCAGAATGCAGTTCGCGCTTTCAGGTATTACTGTCAGGCTATGTAACTCCTCTTTCAATTAAGGTAGGGCTGCAGACACCCTACAATTATCAGTTCTACTTGGCAACAGCCTTGTCAGCTCCCTTTTGGTGTTCATGTATTATCAATAAAGTAACACCATTTTCTGAAAATGACCAGTTCCATTTACATTTCATCATCTGTTGAAAGGAAAAACGTTTGTGACTGAGTAAGAGAAGGAAGGAGCTGTCAACCCTGTTTTGTGATTACTTCCCACAAATGTTCTCACATTTTGCTTTAAGAAAGTGTTCTGACAAAAATATTAGCACTAATAGTACAGTATACATATGTTCTCAGAGTATAAATAGTGCAACTTCATCTCATGAGATAGCTCAGGGCTCTATCCAATGACTTTAATAAGGTTTGAGGTTGCTCAGTACCTCACAGCAGATGCTCAGCACACCCCAGGAAGGTGACATGATAATCATGTGAGGTGAAAAGCACCATCTGTACTCGTCCAAGCCAATGAGAGTCACAGAGCCTTGGCGACTGAAACATCAAACCTTTCATTCTCCAATGAATGCAAAAAAACCATTTCTTTATCACGCTGGATCAGCATACTCCAACAGATGCATCCTGCAAACCACAATATGTATTGGCATCCTGCTTTCAGAGAAGTGAAACTCTTTTGCCCTAACTTAGGTGACAACATTGCCCTCAGATTCCTGTTCAAGCAATAGAGAGAAATAGTTTCAGAGAACAGCTTTTCATTCAACTGTAGGTGCTGAACACACCCGCCGTGTCTGTTGCCTGTTACTCTTTTTTATTACATTATGTCTTACAGGGGAGTTTTTACCCATAAGTGGCCAGAAAGAAATTCTTATTTGTAGACCACCAAGGAGACACATGTCTAATCTTACATACATTCTGGTATTGTAGTTATTATTAGTTTACAGATTCATGTGCCATCAAGGTGATATATTGTTCAAGAATATCAAATGGATACTCCTTCTAAAATGGTAGTGTTTTGCAATTTTAACACTACAGGAGGAAGTGGACATCAACAATAAATATCAATACATTCAATTTAGAGACACTGATAGGGTCCTGAAAAATCTGAGGGTGATTTTGGGGGAAGAGTGAGAAATGGGATTTAACAAGGGGTGCCTTTTACTTACAAAAAGTCTTATTAGTAATTAGTCTGTTTCAAATATTCCATTCTGGTTTTTTGTGTGTCCTCCACAGTTTCATTCTTTTCTTTCTTCTGATTTGATCAAGCATTATGATTATTATCTCTCAGCTACAGAATTCAGGAAATGCTGCTGAAAAGAGCTCACTCTTTCTTTCTCATATAACCGAATAACTTTGTTGAGGTCACTTTACTGAATGAATTCCCAGTTTCTGAAAGCTTTCACACAATCTGTTGTACCCTAAAGAAAAAAAATGTACTTGTTCACTGCATACGACCTATTCTGTAGGAGTGACATATTCTACATTTTGGAGCCTTATTTTTTTTTGTGTGTTAATGGTTATTAAAAAAATTTTGCAGTACAGCATAATATCTTACATACATAAATATAAATATATATGCATACCTGCATATGATCTCTAGCATATCCGTGTACCACGTAAATATATATATATATATCTTATATTTATACACAAGTATATATAAACATATGTATAATATTTAAGCATGAACATACAGATATATTCCAGGTTCTAGCTGAAAGCTACCCCTTCATTCCCCTACACAAAGTGAAAAAGTTTATCTCAACTTCCTGTAATCTTTTTATTGTATAAAAAGAATTCATGATTATAACAAAATTCACCTGTACATAACCTTTGAAACTCCTCCTATTCCTCTGAGTCACAGTATTGAATTATATAAGAGAAGTAGACAAAGGCTGTTCTTTCTGGATTTCTGTCTTTATATGTAAGGGAGAGAATCTCTGATCTTTGCCCTAAATCTTTTCCATGTACAATGTAGCTACTAGAGAACATTCAGCTACTTTGAAAAGTGAGACTAATAAAATAGCAGTAATATTATTTGTTACAGAACTCCTTTAACACACACATTTATTTGTGTAAGCCTGTTCAAATGAAAAGTGTTATGACATTTTTTCTTGGGGGTTAAGACCATGCAACTTAAGTAATCACTATAACCAAAACTCTAGAAAATCTTAAGCTCACCTATAAAGACTCATATTAAGCAAGGATTTATTAATGGAAAAGTTTCTATTGATTTACTGTTACTTGCAAAACATAATATGTGAGGTGAGGGCTTGTAGTGATGCAGAGTCCCCACGCAGGTGCAAAGGAGAGCCACTTTATTCCAAAAAACTGGCCTTGTTAAGCAATTAGCTGATCATCAGTTACATAGTTTTAAATCATAACAAACATGATTCAACCAACCACCACGCACCCCAGTGTGAACACACAATAGTTACATAACTCATTTCTCTACCTCTAATTCAGCTGAGTCACTTCCCCATAGTCCTTTTCTGCTTAGCCAAAGTAGAAGGCCCAAGCCATGATTTTACGAGGCCTTCCTTTTGTAAGGTTTTACCTATATGCAACAATAATACATACATATTTCTATGTGATTGTGCTGCCTATATATGACATAAACTGTCAAAGCTGTTGCTAAATAGAACAATTATTATCTTATTTGTCAGCAGCATATATGTAACACAAAATTCAAGTACTCTATTTCGCAATTTTTCTCTCCAAACTATCCCTACTAAGTCTGAATTTGTACAGCTTCTTGTCTAGGATGCAATGAAGGACAATTGTTCATTCTCTAGAATGCCACATTTTGATCATTTGCCAATTCCTCACAACGGTGTTTGTGCATTTTTTGATGGCTGTTTCATGTTCTGATACTATTATACCATTAAAATTTTGGAGCACAGACAGTTCTTGGCATATTAAAAAAATCTGTGAGGAAACTACTTCATTGTGATGACTAAAACCCATTTTGTCTTTAAAGGTGTTGTACTGGTCAGCAATGACCAAACTTTTGGTTATCTTGTATTAAAAAGAGGGTTTTTTCACTATTGTATCCTATAAAAATTGTCATGCTGTTATAATTCTGTGTCTGTGCCTCTAGCTGTGGCTGATGTCTGGCAGGATTTAGTACAAAGCTAAATACTGTCAGCACTGCTGAAACAGAATGATGAAGCATTATTCCTGGTAGCATGATAAAGAATGGGAAATCATAGAACTGTAGAATCATAGGAAGGTTTGAGTAGGAAGAGACCTCAAAGATCATGTTGTTTCAAACTCCCTGGTTTTGGCCTGTATGCCACACACTAAATCATGCTTAGGGTCCATCCAACCCGGCCTTGAACACTTCCAGTGATGGAGCTTCCACCGTTTTTCTGGACGACCAGTTTCACTGTTCTAATTTCCAGCACCTTGCCACCCTCCATAGGAAAGAATGTCTTCCTAATATCTATTCTATCATGTCTCTATATCATGTCTCTGGGTGTTTTTGTTTGATTTCCTCTTTGTTGGAGTGCATCACTGCTGAGTTTGAAGGAGGTGATCCTTATCATCCGTCCACACAAAAATAATTTTCTTTAGAACCCCATCAGAACTCCAGTGCCAATAGAACCATCTCGATGAGAATTATTTTGGTACATGTAGAAAAGTACTTTTTTAGAAGAAATTGAGGACTGGTATCAAATTTAGCATCTCAGTGCTTCTTCATATTATTGACTGTCTCTGATTGTTAATGAAAAGTTATCACTAATAGTTCCTGTAAAAATACACAAAACATGTTAGATCTGCTTCTGACATCTCTAACAGTGATCAATAAAACAATTCAAACATGGTTATCTTTGGCAATCATTAGGTCCAAAGAATTTGTTTTTTTCCCTTTGCTCTGTCCAAAACAAATAATCCCAACTATATTTTCTGGTGTTTTCTCTATTGCTCTTTACCTTCTCTCTACCTGAAATCACCTTGCAGCATCATGTTGTCAGCCATTCCCAGTACACCATAAAGAATGGCTGCTACATTTTTACCCAAAACTTGCAGAAAACTAACCAGTAACTCATTAGCATTTGATTGTATACTGGACATGAATACCTTGCAATATCTTACATTCTCAGGAAGTTTGGGCCAGTGCTTTGGCCAATGATGCAGAAGCAGATTACCTGCAATTGCATGTAGTTTTGAATGGTAGAGAAGCAACTTCCAAATTCCAGCTGTCAGCAGGAGGACATATCCAGTCATTTCCTCAATACAGAATGATGGTTTTGTGATTTATACAAAATTCTTTCAAATACAGGAACACAGAACTGAGAATCCAAATCTACAGTTACATTTTTTTTTCTGTCTGATGTCAATGAAATACTGTGACTTTAGCTCAGATAATTTTTTCTGTGGTTTCTTCATGTAGTTCACATAGAGCTTGCCAGAGACCAGATGTGATTCCTTATGCTGCTGATTCTTCACCTTTCAGATTTCTTTTCATAATGCACCTTACAGACATATGGGCTGCGGTCTCCCTGCGACTGCAGGCTCCTGGGGACAAAGCTGGGGGGCGTGCAGTCAGTGATGCATAACATTCAATTGCCTCATGGGTTAAAGGAATGACAGCCTCAGAAGCAGCTGAAATGGGGTGATAGACTGAGGTGAGATCCATGGGAGGGAAGGCAGAGTCAGGAAGGCTTTGTAGTGCCTCCAGCGGCCTGAAAATAGAACACTGGACTGCCACACACCTGTGTATTTAATTATGGTAGCACTAACTTCA
Organism: Chloebia gouldiae; assembly: GCA_003676055.1. NCBI lineage: Eukaryota > Metazoa > Chordata > Aves > Passeriformes > Passeridae > Chloebia > Chloebia gouldiae. Next base: position 28,001,127 of record QUSF01000003.1, on the reverse strand, counting down.
AGGACAATGTCATGTACCCATGAGTTGTTTTTCCCACTCATTGAAGAGTACCATCTTGATCCATATGGCCCCTGTGACACTCAGAGCAGACATAGTGACAGAATGGCACAATATCCTTTTCCCTCCTCAGCATCAACAGCAGTGCCATTAACCAGTGTATGTGGGTCTCTAATGTAAGAATTTGGAGGTCAGGATTTTGAACAGGTATAGTACAGAAACACCTATAACCCTCAGCAGTGAAAGATCTATTTGCCTTGAAGAAAAACCATTTACTGAAAGGAGCCTTAAAGTGCTTCCATTTAAAGTGAATCTTTTGTTATTGCACTTTAATTTTTCCTAGGTCCAGTCAATGCTCCCTTATAGACATTATCTAAGAACATGTTGGTTGTTTTATCCTGATGGGATGTTTTTTCTGTATTTTTTACTGTAATTAGAAATATATGAGTAGATATAGGAGAGCAAGTCTGACAAACCTCAAACAATTATAATCCTAAAGATTAGTTTTTTGACACTAAAAAGAGTTGAAATTGTTGGTGCTTCTAATTTTCTGATAAGCTTCATAACAATCAGTATTACTGCCTAAAGCTGTAAAATTAGATGGTGTACTCCCATAGCAATCCAATAATGTGAAGATTACTTCTGAAGTAGCTAATTCTTTTTTTTATTATTTCTGAATGCACACATGCAAATATGGCATTTCCTTAAAAAGAGTCTGAAATATTTCTTGAACAGACAAACATTTTGCAATATTTTATTGCCAACCAGTATTCATGGGTTAAATGATTGTGAAGAAGAGACACCATAATTTATTCCCACATAGTCACGTGGAATTTATTCACACATAGTAAATTAACCCATTAAGTCAAGTAGAGAGATACAAGCTCAGCTGAGTAAGGAACTGAACAAATAAAAAAATGTTAACATGTTACATTTCAGTAGTGTGTGAGCAAATTAATTATCCATACCTGAGACATCCTGTAATCTTTTAACCCCTAAGATTTTTTCATATAAGTAAATAGAAGGAAAGATACCTGGGAATATCTATCCCTATTCATGAAGAGCTCTGAGATGCAAGATGATGGTCCCTGTTCTCAAAGCAGTATTTGAATAGAGTATAAATGAACCAAATAACTCTGCTGTTTTCCCAAATGAGGTAATAAATGCTGATGTCTTGGAGCACAAAAATTGTAAATTTAATTTCACATTTGTGAAATAGCAAGCATTTATTTGAATGCATGTCGTTAAGGCTAAGTGAATGGTCTGTAACCAGACAAAAACAGGAGAGCAACCCATTCAGAATTCAAGGGCTTAAGCTGTATCACTCAAGATAGAATCTCACAAATATTCTTGAATATTTTACGATCTTTAGGAATGAATACAAGTTCATCTATATGCTAGTTACATAACACTGTCACTCTTATGAAAATAGAAAGTGCTAAAACTTCAGCTCTGCAAAAGGTATAGCTGCCCACAGTGTTCCAGTTTATGGGTTCCGTCCTCCAACGCAATGAGCACTTTGGTCCTGGTCCAGCAAACAACTCATAGATCTGCTTAACAGCTTGCACGTGAGTAACTCTCTTATGTTAAACTGCTACTACAGCTAAATAAGAGAATCACAAGGTCCTGATATCATAGATTACATCTCTTCCTCACTGTCTCTATGAAATGTTAGCTTTACACTTACCTAATTCACTGGGATTTTATACACCACCATTCATAAAACTTAGTCTATAATGTGTTATATTCCAGTGAGAGAGGGCTACAAAATGGATAAGCAGATTTTTTTTTTTTTTCCTCTTAAGAGGAAGCATCTTAGGAGATGCTTCTGGGAGCGCAAAGGGAATTTTGGCATTTGGAGTAGGTACTAAAGGAGCTGTAGCTGCCTTCTCTCCATTAATGATATATAATGCAATGTATGCTGGACATCACCTAACTGAGAGACGTTGCCTCTTTCTCACCTTTTTATCAGCCTTTGCAGAAAGGGTGAATGCATAGCTTTTCACTATCTGTGCTGGTGAGCAGATATAGGCAGTGGCAGTTGATAAGTACAGTCTTATGCTGTACTTATCACAACACTGAGGCTGCTCCAGCACCTTCAAAGCTTCCAAAAAAGTTCTCTCTGACCCATCCAGGACTCTTGCCCATGGCAATATGATTCCTCTTACCTCTCTTTTCCCCGTGCTGTTTGTCCTCTTACCATGAAAAACATTTTGAAATCCACATCAGGTCTGGCCTTTAATGACATATGAAGTAGTTTGTCATCACACGAATTGTGCTTTGTGATGCACAGTGTTATTACTAATACTTCATCAACATTTTGCATCTATCACATGATGAATGTGGGCTAGCGCATTATCCCATTTTCTGTGTGCATCACGAAGCTGCTCCCTTCAATCAGCATTGTTGCAATCTCAGTTATTTGCTTTCTTGCTATCTATCCATCCATGTATAATACAACACATTTCTTACTCTCATCTCAGTATGAAAACACCAAAAGAATTCTTACATCTCCAGAGCACCGTAGGTTACTTTTTACCTAAAACAGTGTTCAGATGGCTGTCACAAAGAAAGTTAAGTGAAATGTCAAAAGCTGTAAGGATGAAAAGCTGCACATGGTAGATTCAAGATTCAGTGCACGGCAACTCCCTCTTAATAAACAAGCAAAGATTTATTGGAAGGAAAATTTCCCTGCATTTGAAATTTAACTGCCAACCATCCACATCCTACACATAACTGTCAGAAAGGATGTCTAAATCTGTCCTCATTTATAACATGTGTTGTGACAAGATTTGACAGACTCTGAAAGGGCTATAATTGCCACCTAAACATCCAGCATTTTGTCAACTGCGATCATGTTTAGAGAAAGCATTTATTTCACTTTAAAAAAGCTAGCATTTTTTCTTTCTTCTGAATGAGATGACAGATTTTTTTTCTTTTCTCATTAGGGGTTGCAAGTCAGATTTAAGGATATTTTTTGTTCATTTTTTCTTTTCAGTTTTTTCCCATGACAGGAGTTAGAACTTTTCAGACTAAAAGAATTATTAACTTGAGGAAACCAATAGCAATTTAACAGAAAGGATGTTTACTGACACCATCAAAAATTTCTGAATGTCAAGCTGCTTTTGATAAGCTTGTGTTCTGAATGTCACAACATGAACTGAGGTCAAAAAGGGGGAAGAGTACCCCAATATTTGCCATTCTGTTACTCTGGATAAATGTTAAGTAGTATTATTCTGTGCATATAGTTATCCTAATAGACCATAAACATTCGTAGAAGATAGATATGGGAGCTGTTGATGATATGCTCCTATCCCATTATGTGAACTGTTGGCCTGAGAATGGAAAGAACATTTTGGATGAGGGAAATGAGACCTGTCTCTTGGGCATTAACAACCCATGTAGTCAGGATTGCAACCAATGCATAACCAGTTAACTTCCCTAATGGATCAGCAGTACCAGGCCTATGTTACCAGGCCTATGACTAAATTGTACTTCCTTGAAGTACTGAGCACTAAAACTCCTCTCTGTTACAGCAAACACTCCCCAGCAGTATTGCTTCAACTCACTCTGGCAGCATACAGGGTTCTTCTGTGTTTATTCACCAAAAACCATCCAGGAGTCAAGATTTATTAACAGGAACGTTGACAAAATTCAACAACAATCTGTGCTTTGGAGAGTGTGGTTACTAGAACTGGTACTTTTTCTTACATAGTGGCTGCAGTGGAGACATGGCAGCAGAGCTGCATACAAAGAAGTCCTGAGGGTCCTCCGTACTGACCTGCTCATTCTTGCCTGGCCTTGCCAGGTGCACAGTTGGTGAGAATTGTTTGTCACCTGGCACATCTCTACTGTGCAGACATGGGGCTTTTGAGGAAGAACATGGTAAACTCTTCCTCTGTTGGCTAGGGGGGTCAATAATATGCTAAACATTTCCTCCTGACTGGAGTTTGTCTAAGAAATGGATTGGGAAGCCAAAAGAAAAAGATTTGCTGGACAAGTAAGAGCACAAGCTTGCATTGAGTAATTTTCTCCACCTGTTTCATTCTAATTGCAAGACTACTACACATTACACTCCCTAACTACCAGTTCATGGTCTCTTACTCCCAAATTACAACCTGGTTCCTTCTTAAACAGTTAATTAGCCATAATGGGTGTCCACAGTGATGCCACACTACAATCCTGAATATGAGGTAGGATGGTTACTCTGTGTAGTCAATCTAAAGCTGAGTTTTAGATCAAACAACTTATAAAATATTATTTTGAATATAAAGAGTCAGTTTAGAAACAGGAAAACCCTCACAAACTATTAACTGCTATTAGCCAAATGTATTTCCTTAAATGTGACTGGAAAGCTCAATCCAACATCTCCAACATCCACAACTGCAGCAAGGCATTTGATACAACATCAGATGCTTAAAGGAAGAAAACCAATTGATGCCTCTATCAGCTTTTATGAGTTTACACTGAGATACTGACAACCAGTACATTTCCTTAGGAGTATCCTTATAAAATGGAAAGCTTATTCCAGGAAGAATGTAAGTAACCGAGTCAGGTCTATCTGTTTATCTGATCTATTTATGTTAGCATACAAAATTACTACTTCTGGTTCATTTAGATTTGCTTAAAGTTAATATCTGCCCATAAATAAGACTCAATTGAAGAAATTAATAATTAGGGTGTTGGGTGGGGCTGTTTCTTTTCCTTTTTTTCGCAGATTATATATCTTTTATGTGCTGAGAACTTCTCAACATTCTTGTGTTGCAGTGATGTTGCTTGCTTAGCAAAGCCAGTCTCCTACCTACATGCTCTGATTCCTCTGTTGTACATAATCTAACAAAACTTTTGAGTTCTGTCCCTGAGTGGCTACCAGGGTCAATGGAAGCTGGAAGAGAAAATATTAGAAATAAAGGACGAGTTTAGATACTGAAATTGTGATCAGATTTCCAGCAGTTCCAAATGCCTTTGCAGCTGAAAACAGAGGGATGTCTCAGGTTTTGCCAGCTAGTAAACTCTTCCAGAGAAACTGTATCATCCTCTCTCTATTGATCTGTACTCTGCAGCTTGTAAACACTAGCATCCTGAATGACCTAAAAATAAGATGTGGTAGAGGGAAGTTGGAAAAGAGAAATCCTAGTATAAGAGGAAGAAATGGAAATATTTCCTGTGGGATGAGGGTAAGAAAGAGTCACCTAGGACCTCAAGATGTCTGTGATAAATGCAATGCTCAGAATTTTCAGCAAATTAAAATTGAATGACAGAGCCCCTTTGATGTCAGGTTGGAATTTATGGTCAGAAGTGTTATCAACAAATATCTATAAGGAGAATTGAAAGTATTTTTTTTTTAAAAAAAGGAGATATTTTAGAAATTTTAATTAAATTGCCTTTCTTTTAGAAGGAAGGAAAGTTCTGCTCTCTACTGGTAAACAATGAACAACTTAACAATTTGACTGAAGTTTACATCTCTAATCAACTGTAACACCAGTGCAGTATAGTAATTAAAGAGAGCATTGTTTTTTCACTCTGTCTTTTTGTTTTTATGATTCCTTGTATATGTTCACTAAATCAGACACTATCTAACCTTGCAGTGGGAATACATCCAGGTAGCGACAGCAAACAGGAGTTTTTTGAGCTGCTCCTTCTGAGAAAATTCCCACACCTGACTTTGTATAGGCATGCAATTTTAATTAGTATTAAAATGTAGATCATATTTCCAAACTTTTCCAGATGTTAATTTGGAATTCCCTCTGCAGTACCTGTGTCTAGTTAGCAGAGTAGAAAGATAAACTCTTACATCTGTGCACCTATGCAGCCAGGTCAAGGAGCTCAATAGAAAAGATCCTGCCTATCCTAAAATGTCAACCCCCCTAGACCTGTATAAAGGGGTTTGCATATAAATGCTATATATAAATATATATATATAAAAACCATCTAAATAAATAAATAAATAAATAAAAATATATATAAATTCCATCTAAATTTTATGTACATAGATATGAAAAAATGAAAATAGACCTTAAAAAATGCAGTTAAAATTCCATTCCTTACTCCAGGGGAGATTTAATTATTTAGTATAATGGCTACAGTCATTAATGTCTGGTAGTAGCTGTCCTTATGTTTATATACTAATTACTCCATTGCCAGAGACTTTAGTAATAAGTCTTTGCATTTTGCTTTTGAGATCAGAGACATATTATGCTGTTTTTTTCTGAGTCACCTTTTCCTTAATACTGAACAGCAAGCATTTGGTTATAAAAATAAGACTAAAATAGCTGTTTTGATGCTCAAACGGATGGAGTTGTGCAGTTCTGAATGCTAATAAGCTGTAGGTAAAGAATGTTTCCTCTTGTGGGAGTTTGCTCAAGCTAAAAATAACCAGCTGACCTGCCCTCATCACAATAACATTGTGGAACTTGTTTCTCCTTGAGTGACTGAGGAGCAGGTGACATAGCCATACATTTTAAGAAAAAAAGAGGCTGTTTCTCTCATCTACAAGCTGACTTAATGCTGGAATGCCATTATTTATGTATCTGATGGGAAACTTGCTTCATGAATTCGTACATAAAAATCATTCAAACATAAAAGTCAATTCAGGAATTCTTCAATTATTCTTCATAACAGAACACCGTATTATTTGTACTTTGCATTCTCTTGTGTTGCTGTGATACAAAGATGCTAACTTTAAGCAGGCTAATGGCCACGAGAGGAGCACAGCTTCAGCTCTGTGTTAGGAGGGCTATAGGAATGTCTGTTTTGTGCTTGTGAGAGGCCTCAGCTGAATGTCCTTGCAAGAAAACTCTATGTGAAATAAAGAGCTGATCTTGATGGAAAGAGAGTGAAAGGTTTGCTCTCCAATCCTTAAAAATGTGCTGTAGAAGAGCAAAAGAGCTGGGAAATATGTCAAAAAGACAACAATAATATTTTCAGATTCAGAATGGGTCAATAGATTAACAAGCACTTAGATGAAAACATATTTATCTCAAATGGCTGTGTTTCTCAATTATGTTTGTTCCACATTAATTCCCTCATTACAGGATGACTTAGATGCTGTTTGAGAAGTTTTACCTTCCATTTACTGATTCAACTGCAGGGAATGCAGCTGTGGCTGTTTATTGTTCTTAAAGACAGTGATGTTCATGTTCTGTGACTATAAAAAGATGGCTATACAAATACACAGGCAACAAATTAATTCTGTTCTGGAGTTTTTCTCTCTAAAATTAGACTATTTATTTGGAAAATAATTAAATAGATACAAGAGTTCAGTTCATTTTTATCACATGCTCAGGGTTTTATGAGAAAGGCAATAACCTGGGAGTATTTTGAATGCCCCATGCCACCAATATTAAATGTAATGCATTTTATTTTCTATAAAATGCTATATGTGCTGGATTTTAGAAAATAAAATAGTTATCACAGAAAAATAGATCAGCTGCACCTTGTCAGACTTGAGAGAGATTTTACTTTATCATTGCTCTCAAAAACCTCTAAAGGAGAAGCTTACACAACCTCCCATGACATCTATTTTAGTAATCCTTACCACAAGAGTGGCCTTGTTTAATTTAAACTTTCTCTGCTGTTTCTTTGCAGAAGGGCTGAGGCAGTTTGGTGACTCATTGTTACCTACAAAAGGAACAATTTTTTTTGCCTAGCAAAAAAAAAAAAAAAAGACAAACCTCAAAGCCACTATCTGACCATGTATCCTCTATGCTGAGTTTCTGGGAACTATGAGTGAATCCTGTGCAGACCATCAGGTTAGAAAGCATAACCCCTACAATTTAGATTGCCTGCACACAATTTATGTATTCATTCTGCCTTTGATAATACAGAACACAATTGGTTTACTGATGGCAACATAACCCACCCACCTTGTTATATGAAAATAGACAAAGCTGTTGGTAAAACAACATAAAAAACTGCATACCTCAGTTGTGGTTTGAAGCATTGAAATGCAAAACTGTATATAAAATAAACAGAATTCACTGAAAATAATTACAGGCTGTTCTTCTGGAAAATTGCATATGGATATTGGAATTCCTTGTGCAACTTCATTCTCCAGATTTTGTCTTTCTCCCTATTGCTGCCTACAGTCACTCACATAATGGAGGCTCTGAATCCACATTTTGGGATTCACTCAGGCACCCACATCACATTCTCTTACACATTCTCTTCGAGGTATTGAATATAACGCATATTAAATATTATGGAAAAAATTAAATTTAGATGCATCTAATTAAGCCTGTAAACTCCAGTATATTCTTTACTGGATAACAAGATGTCCTGTTTGGATCCTCTGTAATGAAGGTGATAAGGCTTTGCCTTCTTCAGAAATAATTTGGAGAGAAGCTTTTCTTTCCCCTGTTCTCCAAGAATAAGTACATTCATATGAGCACCCTCTCTTAGAGTTTAAGTGCCAGACTCCTTGTACAATCACCACTGCATATGGAGAATAATTAATTTCTTACCGCTTTGCAGTAGTCTTCTATATATTTGTCTGGTTGTTAAGTGTCAGTGTATGAATTTGTAGACCACAATATTTTCTGAACTTACTCTACTTCTGTGTGGGTTTTAACAGCTCTTCTATATTTTCCCCAATAACAGTCTCTAAGCCATTCAATTTAATTAAGAATCATATTTTCTAAAATCAATTATCCTGTACAGACTAACTGTCAAGTCTTCAAATACAAATCCCATATAAATATATATCTTCCTTCAACTTTTCTAGAATTTTACTTGCTTCATATAAAACTAACTGCCACTTTTGATTAAATATTACTTATTTGCTTCAAGTTGAAATGTCTGTTTTTCCAAGAATGCTTCTGCACTCTTCTTTGAAAACTGAAATTATATAAAGTCACTGGATTTTCGTTTTTAAATTTAAAAAGCCAGATGATCTGACCCCTCAGTGGTCATGCATAATAAGCCTTCTTTCATTCAGACTCAATAGCAACTGCCAAAGTTATTTGAGATTTTTTAGAAGGAATTTAATATATGATTTTTTTCCAATGTGAACTCTGAGGAGAGAAATTACATTACTCATATATTCAACAGGATCTTCCTACAAATACAGAAAATATAAGAGAGACTGCATGGAGGAAAATACAAGACTGGAGATTCTGCAGTTCAAAGTATAATTTCTTGGAAGTGACAGACTCCCCTTGGAAGTATCACAGTCATATATGATCATGTTTCACATATAACACGGGGTTCAACAGGCTTTGATTTATTTATATGAACAAAAACATTTTAGAAGCTGTAAACAAGTAACCTGATAAAGTAATTAGTCATCCATTATAACATTGCTCTTCCATAGTTTATTTTCATCAGTCGTATCAATCACTGCAGAGTATATGCATTAAGGGTGTTCCAAGGTTAAAACAAATGCAAAATTATAAACTGGAGCGATAGTTTATAACCTGAAAAACTTTTTGATTTGTAATTCTGAGACAGCCTGTTGTAGGTCTCAACATCAGGTCCATGTGAATCTCTTTCCTTTTTAATCAGTCCATCTTTTGATCATGGCGATGTTAATTTTGCATTAATTTTATGTGCCTTTGGAGGTAATGTAACTGTGATAAAAGCCAATTAGTTTTGCACCATCAAGAAGGACAATGAATTGTGACATGGCAAAACAAAGATAAAATTAACCATTTGCCTAAATGGTACTGTTCACTGTTATTTTCTCAGAAGGCTTCTTCTGTAATGTTCAGCTCCATGAACAAAATAACTCAGGCTAGGCGAGTTTACCTAAAGTAAAACACATTCTGAAATGAACACTACAGGAATGTAGCTACACTGTGCAGTAATCTAATGTGCATTTTCCACAAGAAATTAGATCTGTCTAAAGATTGTATTTCACGCACATGAATAAGTGATGCGGTGAGGAATAAGCAAGCAGTTCGGTTCTTGTGGATAAGGCCTTTTAAATAAGTAAATTGAATTGGGTGCGGAATACTTCACATCAATCATATGAGGTTAAACAGGGGCAAGCACCAGATTCTGCAACTGGGACAGGGCAACCCTGGATGTACAGACAGACTGGGGAATGAGATGCTGGAGAGCAGTGCCAAGGAAAGGGACCTGGGTCCTGGTCACTGACAGGTTGCACGAGCCAGCAGTGCCCTGGCAGCCAGGAGAGCCAAGCGTGTCCTGAGGGGCATCGGGGGCAGCATGGCCAGCTGGGCAAGGGAGGGGATTGTCCTGGGGTGGCCTCACCTTGAGTGCTGGGGCAGTTTTGGGTGCCACAATATAAAAATACATTAAACTGCTAGAGAGTATCCAAAGAAGGGCAACGAAGGTGGTGAAGGGCCTTGAGGGGATGCCATACAAAGAGCAATTGAGGGCACTTGGTCTGTTCAGCCTGGAGTAAAGGAGACTGAAGAGAGACCTCATTGCAGCTACAACTTCCTTGTTGAGGAAAGGCAGGCATGGATCTCTTCTCTGTAGAGACCAGTGAAAGGACCTGAGGGAATGGAGTTGTTATATCTGAGGAAAAAACAGATTAAAGGAACCATAGGCATGCTAAAGCAGAAGATCATAACTCAAATTCCCATTGAGGATTTGATTAGCAGAGAAACATGGAAAAAAAATGAAATACAATTACAAAAGTAAAAATACTAGGCTTGGGCAAGAAGAGTGCAAAAATACAATATTTCAGTTAAGATGATTTGAAGTAAGAGCTAAGAGTTATATCCTATTAGAAAGTGAGCATGAGTTAGCAGTTTCATGCTGCGATGAAAAAGCCAAACATCACACTAGAATCAATTAAGAACAATAGAGACTGCAGGAGACCTGGCACAATATTCTTGTTCTGTTCAGATGGATTGATTAGATCCCCTCCCAAGGTTGCATCCATTCCTCTTTATAATGCTGCCAAAAGCACTGTTACAATACTTGCTTTATTTCAGAAAAATAACCTTCCTTTAAACCATTGAGACATTGATTTAAGGCTGAAGTTTTCAGAAGACCTAAATACTCAACTACTACAGAATTCAGAAAGGTTTGTATGCTGTTGGTAACTGAGCATCTCCTGAAATATTAGAGAATATCAGCAAAAGCATAATTCCAGAAAACACATTAGTCACTTTTTAAAGTGAGTCAAAATGTTCTCATAACTAATACTTGAATTAGCTCAGATATTATTTTTTGGTTAATTAGCTCTATTCATGATAGATTGCTGCAGCCCAATTCACAACAGATTCTTCTCTTTTGGGAATCCACGTTTGCTCTTCCATAAAGGTAATAACAACTGCATTTTGATTGGGATTTTTCTCATTTTCAGGCCTGTGTTTCACTGATAACTCCCACTGCTTCAGAGAGAGATTTCCACCTCTCCTTGTATTCTGTATCTAAAAGAAGGAATACTTAGGGCCATCTTTATTGAAACAGCTGAGTTCTCTCATGCTTCAAATGTTTTTTTATTGTTCAAAAGGAATACTTTGGAATCAAATCTGGTTTTCAAAAAATCTTTGAATTTTCATGTACAATAAACTTTCATATCTTTAAAATAGTCCTGGGACATGTTATAAGCTTAAAATTTTAAGGAAAAATAGTTACATTTCATAGCAATTATAAATACAAATCATCCATCAATTATAGAAACAAGTAAAAAACACAGAGAATTGATCCACAAAATTATTCTGTCAAAATAAAACTTGTCATAATTTCAATGAATAGGCAGGTAAGGTCTCGATTTCTTATTTTCATGAGAACACAGGAGAACACAGGATTACATGCAATGGATAGCCTAATGCTAAGAGCAGTGATCTGTACAGAAGATAACACAGCATAGTGTTTCTACACTGATATTTAAAGGAGAGCAGAGAAAACTGATCAGGTTATAAAACTCACTTGTTCTTTTAGAATACAGGCTATTTTTTTTTCTAAATTTCAGAGACATGGAAAATGAGTCTTTTCAAAGAATTAGCACATTTGGAAATCTACTTGAAGATGTGCACCTCTGGAGGAATTCTGCAGCATTGGAAAAGGTACAATGGTAGCTGTAACAAATATGTTTAGCACAGGGGAGAATGAGAGAAAGACAGATACTTGTTCTGTTGACTGTACCTTAGCTTACCTTTCCTATTGTTTATTTCTGGTTATTGATGACAAGTTTCTAACATGCATATGTAGTAGTAGGAATTCAGGGACTTAATGGAATATCAGAAGTAGGGAATAAACATGAAAGTTTAAACTGCAGAAGAGCATAAAATTCACTACTGAGTTACTTTAAAGCAAAGCAATTTGTTTTTCCATGGCAATTTGTACCTTTCCTAGCTGGTTTCTTTTAAAAGATAATTTCACTGTTTTTCATGTAGTAATAGAAATATTGCAATTTTAGCAGTTCAATCAAGAGAATTTGACACTGCTTTGATGAGTCATAGTAATGATAAATCAAGATAATTTTAATTAGTATTAATGCTTAGAATAGTTTTGACCTACAATTGAATGCTTTAAAATGAGAGTGCCTTAAACAAAACCAACTCTGGATGCCTTAACTTCTCTATAAATATAATTTCAGGAAAATCCAATCCATGATAAATCATGTTTTAACATCATTCTTTCTGCTATGGGGGTGGTGACATTTCTAACACCTCCCATATAGACACAAAACCTCCAAAACTGAAAAAGTACCACCTAGAGGATGTACTTGACAAGCAAAACTGGCCCTTACCTTTTTTTTTTTTTTTTATTAGTATGTATTTTTGAGGAAAAAACTAAGTGAGAATATGTCTACCCATGCAAGAAGATATTTATTGAATGGACTTAACTTGATTTCTGAATCTGGAAACAGAGATGGAAGAAACCCTGGTAATGAAGTCCTTTCGAGCCAAAAGCCTGAGAGATCAGGATTTTTGTATTTTCACAAAAAGCTGAACCTCAAGAGACCCCTATACCATATGAAAAGTTTTGTAGAATTAAAACCAAACTGCTAACCTTTTTTACTGACACCACTTCAAGAACTAGTGGTGCTGTCAGGGCACAGCAGGCATGAGAGCAGAAAGAGAATTCTGAAAGGGGATTCTGAAGAGAGAGATGATTGAAGTAGATTAGGGATCTTGCCTTTACTTAAATTGTCATTAGGGGAAAAAAAAATCTATGAAAGCTTGTTTTAGGCTTGTTAGAGCTTGTTTTAGGCATCTTACCAAGAGTTACATAAACATTAGAAATTGGGTTAGATTTTAGGCTCCCCACATGCCAGTGTGATGTCCATGTCTCTCTACTCCAGATAGATTGTGTACAGTCTAGCATGCCTTCAAACAGAGTAAAACTTAAAATAAAAACTTATATTTCTGTGCAAAGTTAAAATTCTCTTACTTCATTTAAAGAATTTAGACTATCTGCAAGGATTACAGTGGTAATCCACAGAGAGTTTACAACTCTTAAAATGAAGTAAATTGTTGGGACTGATTCCCATAATCATTTGCAGCAATCTATTATATTCCTTAGTAATCACACCCATCTCAACTGGAGACAAGCTTGGGATGGGATATGTATGAATATTCAACATTGCATTTTGAAATCGGTATAGCTACCCAAAAACTCGAATTATCTTTACAAATCTATTTAAAATAAAATATAGAAACGCTCAGTCTTATCAGCAAGCCCATAAGAGGCTTAGATCAGCAGCAATGCATACAGTGACATAGTTCCTTAGACTCTCCCCTAACCCCTATATATTTAGTCACTTTTGAAAGCAATATTTAGCTTTGGAATTAGCTTTAGCTAATTTTAGAAATCCTGAACATCACCCAAACTATATTAAGTCTGAATTATTTTTCCACAGGGATTTTAAGACAAAAAGAAATATATAATTTCAGGCTACACTGGATTTTTTCCAGTTTAAAGCAAACAGCTGACCTATGGTATACCCTGCATGTTGGTTGGGTAGAGTATACTGTTCCCACCTCAGTTAATGGTGCTGAAGTTAGTGAGTCTGATGTGACCACAGCTGAAGTCACAGAATATTTTGTCACTGCCATTGGTTTACAGCAGGATGGGATTGCTTCCTATTGAATCAATTCAAAGGAAAAAAAAAAAAGCTTATACATCCATTTCTTTCTTGATAATGTTACTTTCTTCTCTGGCTTCTACTTTCAAAATATAACCAAATTAATACCCTTCTACCTAACTTTGAACATTTTCTTTTAATTGTACTTCTTGTCTTCCTATTTACTAAACCAGAGTTAGTCCATCAGCAATAACTGCTGTGCTGGGGTTTCAATTTTAGATTTTCCAACTGAAAATCAATGTTCTTGATCATTGCTGCATTTCAAATATATGCCTGAAATGTCATGGTATGTCATTTGAGACTACTATTAAAATTCTTCATATAGCTCAGGTCTATGTAGGATGAAAAGGAAATCTGCTCATTTTTCCTAACACATAACACTCAATAGTATCCACTGAGTCTCTCACTTATGAGTTATACTGTCAGTCTCAGTAATTACTTCCTATTAAAATGAAGGATGGACATTCCTTTCCCTTGGCTTTCTTTGCATGTGTAACTGAACACTGAAGTCATCAGTGAGCAAAATTAACTTCCCTGCAGAGAGAAGAGTAACCTGGCCTGACTCCTAGCTGACCGTGCCTTGAGTAGAAGGCAGCACCAGAACCCTCCAGGGCTCTCCCTTTCCAGCCTGAATTATTTTATGGTCCTGCGTATTCTGAACATCAGAACCTTCAAGAGCAAGGTTGCAGCCAGGGGCTGAAAAAATTGTACAAACTGCTCAGGAGCAGCAACCAACACCAAATACTTGAAGCTGCAGTTGCAAGACTACTAGAGACTATTTATTTAGTAGTTACTAACTGGTTTGGCCAAAAATACAGTAAAAGAAGACTTGCAGAGGTGTTTTAGAGCCAGTATCAGGCTCTTCCTGGCCATCTCAGAATTGTAGAAAAGACTAATACTTCAGGAAAGTAAAACTCTAGTCATACCTTCTAAAATCCATTTGGTCAGTGACATGTTTATAGGAAGAAATATATTTTTAAAATCAGAATAAATGTCACCACAGCGTTATTTGCTTTCTCTTTCAGCATTTATAATGTTGCATTTACAAAAGGGTGCTGATCACTATACTTCTGCTAAGACAGCATTTAAAAAATATGGAATAAACTGCCACCTAGAGTTAAATCCTTGATGTTAATTTTGGTTACATTTATATTCAAGATAGACAGCTTTACTATTACAATATTCAGGACCCAGGTACTAGGTGTCAGCATAGTCTTTGAATACTGGCAGAGTAAGTACACATTTGATATAGATTACAAATGGAATCTGATGATGTGTCTAATTTCTTGACTAATATAAATCCATTTAAAAATCAGTAAGGAGCTAGAGATCATTACTGGCATATGTTATTCTCACTCTGTTAATGGTGATCAATAGTCTGAGCAAGTATTATTGAAACCAGGGTGCCAGTATTTCATTTGGCAGTCACTTTATGTCCATTGGGACTGTCTGTGTATTAACAAGTCTCAACAAATTCATTAGATAGCTAATTTCATCCTAGATGCATTTTAAAGCAAATAAATATCTACTGCCCCCTATACCTGCTGCGAGAGTTCTGAATTTTATTTTTTAATTTGTATTTAAACTATTATTAACTATGTTAAGTAAATGTGGTGTTGCCAGTTGCCCACCAAGCTGCTCTTTCAGCTCCCCTGCACATCAAGGTGGGGAGAAAAGAAGATTAAAAGCTCATAGGTCAAGATAAAGGCACTTTAATAAAAGAAGCAAAGGCTGCACATGGAAGCAAAACAAATACCAAAAGAAAAAGGAAGATTTACTCTCTACTTCTTATCAGCAGTCAATGTTCAGCCATTTTCTGGGAAGCAGAGCCTTAGTACTTATAGGAACCACGTCAGAAAACAAATACCTTAAAAACAAGTTGCCCATTTCCACATTCCCCACACCCCCACCCCTTACCTTTTTTTGCTGGACAGGATATCACATAGTTACTACTTATTATGGCAAATTCCTGAGGTGAGTGTGGGACAGGTCTCCCCCCCTCCCAACCCCCTGCCCACCCCCAGGCTTTTGGCAGTGGGGGGATGAAGAGATAGCCTTGATGCTGTGCAAGCATCTCTCTGCAATAGCCAAAACACTGGTGTGTTATCAACATTGCTTGGGCTACACAGACAAGCCTCAGCACTACAGTGCTGCTGTGAGGAGAGTTTATTCCATCCCAACAAGTAACTTGAAAGTGCTGATAAGTCCTCTGCTGCCCTGTAGAAAAGTAATCTCTGCATGAAGGCAGCTGTGACAGCTGAGGACAGCAGTGAATACTGCAGGTGGCCATTGACCAGTCCTTTGAATACTTACCTTCTCCAGACACTGATGGTTTGTGCAATCTGATTTCCCAGAGCAGTTTACACAGGTATTTTTTTTTTAAAATCTCCCTATTAGAGATACAACAAGAAGTACATAAAAGATTTATATAGCAGAAATGGGTATGGAAGTTAGACCCCATTAGTAGCTTTCCTTACACTAACACCTGTCAGTCCTTTAATGCAGAACAACTTATTACATACTCTTTTTTTGTGCTACTATTCTGATAGAATGTGGTTGACCAAATCATGCCCTGTGTTCACAAGTGTGGAAGCCTCTTCCCAGTAAGATTTTAATGCATTGTTCCCTACCAATCAAACTGGAAATCAGATTTCAAATCCTACAAGTTGTGAAGAAATCTATGATTGAATAGAGAGAATAAACCTAAGTTAGTGAACACCTATAAAGGAACGGCCAACAAGATTAAGCTGTTTTACCTCCCCCTCCCCTTTCCTTTTACAACCAGCTGATCATCTTGGGAGTGTAGAAGTAGTAGATCAGGTTTGGTAAGCAAAACTTGCTTGAACAGAAGGATGAGGCAGATCTCCAAAACAAGGCAGAAAGGGGAAAAAAGGAACTGATGAGAGGGAAAATATTACAGGGAATTATTTGATACTTTTTCTTTTAAATCAGCAGAGCTGGGTGCCTCTTCAGTTCCTGAACTAACATCCACAGCACAGGGAATGGATGAGGGGAAGGAGAATGGTCAGACAGCTCATTACTGGAGAGCTGTCATGGGTGGATGTGGGCACTTTAGGATGGACAGACAGATGGAAAGGAGAGGGAACAGCCCTTCATGTGTGAGAGCAACAGGGATGCCCAGAACTCTGACCTGGAACAGACAATGGCACAATTGAAAGCTTATAGGCAGGGATGAGAGGAGAGATCAGGATGGACAATGTTTGGTGGGTGTCTCCTACAGATTGTCTGATCAATGAGGTCTCTTCAGACAACTGAAGCACCTTCACATTTGTAATTATTCATCAGGAATGACTTGAACCACCAGCTATCTGATAAACAGACAGCAGAGCAGAGCACAAGAAATTCAGGTGGTTTCTGGAGAGCATTGGTGGCCACTCCCTAGCTTGGGCAAAACAGACAGAAGGTAGCTTGGGCTGCAGTGACTCTACATGACATTGTGGAGTTCAGGATCATGAGAGAAGGAAACAAATCCAATGAACAAAATCACAGCCCTGACTTTCAGGCCTCTTCAAGGAGTTACTTGGAAGAATCCCATAGATAGTCCCAGAGGAACAAGGGGTCTAAAAAATCCAGGTGCTTCTTAAGGATCCTTCCAGCTGATGAGCAGCAGATCAAACAAAGGCCTGCATGGATGAATAGTGAGCTCCTGAAAAATTTCAAATGTAAAGTAATAAAAACAAAACCAAAAAAAGTAGGTGGTTCTTGCATACCCATTGTATTGTCACTATATATTGGAAGCATAATGCCTTGCTCCTCTGTAATAACTTACAGCAAGCCTCAAATCCACCAGTAAATTCTACCTCAGACAGTAGCTGATGTGACATAACCACGTTACTCCCTGTTACAGGGCTGTCATGCAGCATTAAGTCTGTCACTAATGCTTCAGAAGCATTTATAAAAGCCATGCTGTTACTGTTGCTGTATCATCATCATGGTTTGTGAAGGGTCCTCACATCACAGACACAGAAATAGTGAAAAAGTTTGCACAAAACCACTAAATGTTAAAAAAGTTGCATCGATTCTTGCAAGTGAAGTACTTATTCCTTAAGATTGGGAAGCTGTGCAGTTCAGTTCAGTCCAAGTAGTTGTTTATCAAGCTATTTTTATAAAGTAATAAATTACTTTCCCCCTACTTTCTAAGTCTGCTCTGCTTATAAATTTTTCTCACCCCCTTCATGGACAGCAATTCCTTTCTTTTTCATCCACCTAATTTTGTTTAAGCCAGGTGACCTTGAAATGAAGGTTTTGACATGTAGTAATGGCAGATAATCCATGTCACACATTTGGAAATGCTTGCTTAGGTTCATTATCATTAAAATCCTTTAAAAAGAGAAGAAAAAGAGGGAATATTACAAGGGGTATACGTTGTCTGCAGTAATTAAGGATCCTGTTCTTTGTTTTGAGCATACCTGCGATGTTCAGAATCAGAGTTTCATGTAGTATTGTTTGAAAGGGACATGACATTTTCAAAAAATTAGAAATACATACTTTGTATTAAAATTACATTTATCTTTGTAGAATGTCAGTCTTGAAGGCCTCAGATACCTAGGCCAAGCAGTATGAGTACCTGGACTATCCATAAATGCATGACTATTCTTAGAAGCAGATTATGTTTTTGAATATAGAACAGCTTTCATCTGCAGTATTTACATGCAGATTTCTTCAAGGACTCGTGTATCTCTGTACTTAAGTTCAATAATAGACAATTATCAAAGCAATGAAAAGCATTAGAAAAAGCATTTCTTTTTTTATTCAGACAACTTAACTCCTTTAAAATATAGGTTTATAGCTGATCACTTCCTTTTTTTTTTTAATTTGGTCTATGCAAAGTCTGTGTTGTAACTCTACTAGTGGCTCAGGCAGCCTTTGTTCAATAAGTAGCCTAAGTATGGGCAAGATAAGAAAAAGGTGGTATAAATATAAACTGCAATGACCCAATTCTAATGTGAACAAACACAACCTATGACCTCCACAGTCTGGAATTTTGAATCTCAGTCCCATCTGGAAGACAAGAGAAGAGGTCAAATATCCCTGTCTCTACCTGCCTAACACATTTGCTTTGCTTCAGTTGAGTCGATTCACTAGTCACATGTTTTGCCAACTTCATCTAGGACCCCTGAAATCATGTAACACTGAAGATAGTGCTGCACTGAAGAGACCTGCTGCTACACTCTAAATACGCCTCTGGCTGCAGAACCCTCTGTTTTGCAATTTGGAAGTCAAATTGCAGAGCTTAGCTAAAAGCAGCAGTTAATGAACTGCTCTGACATCTGTTGTCACTGAACAGGCTAAGAGCTAAAGTTCACAATGAACACAGAAACTAAACACACACCATTTTTTCCTTACAGAACAATTTTTCCTTACAGACCTTCTTCAGGATTTCTTCAGAAATTCTAACACTATTAATGTATACACCGAGTACTGATAGAGAGGCAGGATTAGTCTGGAAAAAGTCCCTCCTCGAGGAAAGAATTTCTTTCATCTCAATTTCTCAAGCTAAGTCCTGTTTCTTCAAGCACCCATCAGTAAAGTAGTATCAGTTAATGGCCGATGGGTTTATTCAGTAAGAATCATTACCTTCTGACAAAAAGAAAGTAAAAGTAATGGTAGAGTGGATAACAGCGGTGCATTGGGCAGGAGGACGGGAGGGATCGGGCTGAGTCGCAGCCCTTTTCCCACCGCGCAGCCCCGCTCCGGCGCCGCTGGCCCTGCCCGGGGGCATCGCTACGGACCCTTTCAAACCAAACCTTTCCGCACTTCTCCAGCGTTTCTTGCAGAATTACGCATGGCAAACAGAGCAGCATAATTCATAGCTCCACCCAGTATAAAAGTCAGAACCTCAGTAGAAAACAAACGTCATCTGGCACATGTTGAGAAACACCACGGAAGGCCTTTTAAAACATAGGGAAGCATCCAGTACCTTTGATTCTCCTAGGAAAGCATAGTCTTGCTTATTTCACTCCTACTTCTTCCTCCACAACTCCTTCCTCTATTTTCTCAGATGCTACTGTGGAAACGTAGATCAAGCAATAAATTAGTTGCAGACTTTTAGACCAGGAACTTGTTTTATTAACTCTACTCCGAGATGTTGAGCAAGGGGGCTTGAGAAGAAATAGGTTTGTAGTACACATGGGAAAATGAAAGTTTTGGCATAGTTCTGCAATAGCAATCAATGGTAAGGGCCTTAAGTTTCAAATAAAAGACAAGACAGAGCTTAAATGGAAGTCTAGGGCAGGAGCAGAAGCTGTGTGGGTCCAGGTCTCAAGTAAGGATTCTCACAGCAATTGCAGCCTCTCTCTACACTTGGGGCCCTGACATGAGCCATATGTCTTCATTCACCATAAGAATTCCTCTAGCATTACAATCATCATGATGAAAAAAGTAACGCCAAACTTTTGCTTTGAGTGGCTCAACTGTTAACAATAAACAATCAGATAATCTCTGAAATCCTCTCAAAAAGAGAATTATCCTAAAAGGATCATTGAACATAGGTATACCTTTAGAAATCTTAATAACACCAGCAGGGATGAAGACTTGGGAAAATACTTAATTCCCATTAGTAATGATCTGCTTTGCATCAGAGAATGCAGTTTTTAATCTCCAAGAGACTCTGTGCTAAGCAATTGATGTGAAGAATAAGATACAGTAATTCTTGAAAACAGTCTGTCCCAAATTTATAAGAAATGTGGGGATTTTTGACATGGCTGTCTGTCTAACAGATAGGAACTGCATTAGAGATATATTCTGACTTTAAAAAAATCCAGTGAATTCATATAGCTATCAGTAGCTTTGTCCTTTGATTGGAGAGGTTTTTATTTCTTCAGCTAAGCATAAAAGTAGAGCCATCATTGTGGAAGATGTAATGCACTAAATTAGGTCTCCTGGGGCCTATATGGGAAGAAAGAAGGAAATGTGATTAAAAGGAAATTCAGACAGATTGTTATGAAGCTGGCAAAATAAAGACTTTTACGGTATTCCTGAACTAATGTTAGAAGCTTGGGAGAACATCAGAAACTACTACAGATTTTCATGAATAAACATAATTATAATTGGATTGACAGACAATGTAGAATGAGCTTCACAAGTGAAATGCTCATCAGCGACACCCTGTACTCTCAATCGAGGGATGGCAGAACTACTGTGGAAGTGGCAGGCCTAGTCTGTTATACACTTAGGCCACAGAGCAAGGGGTCATCCCTGAATACATATGCAGGGAAGATGATGTGACTTCACATGAGATATATTGATTCAGAGGCTCATTCTTCTTCACCTTTAGTTTGTTTCTCACTTGTTTTGCAACTCAAAATCATATACTTAATCCTATACTTTAGGACCCCATGCATTAAATTGAATGCAGGGGATTCAAAAAGATCACGATCAGAATTACTTCTTTATAATTGTTCATGGGTTTTGTGTTAAAGCCAGTATGAGAAAAAAAAAAAAAACAAAAGAAAAGAGAGTCAAAAGATAATGTGACTTTATTAAACTTGAATGTGGGTGTTGTTTTGTTCACTTCCCTCAGAAATTATGAAATGGTTCTTCTTGTGCAAGCTTCCCTCCTGGTAACTTGGAAGCTGGTAGCACCAGTGACCACAAAAAGCACTAAGGTTTCACAGTTGATAAATACCCTCATACTCAGTGAAAAAGAAAATTACACCTAGAGAGAGAAAACAGCTGCTACTAATGTTCATTAGTAATAATCTGCTTTGCATCAGAGAATGCAATTTTTAATCTTCAAGAGATTTTGTACTAAGCAACTGTTGTGATAAATAAGATAGATCAATTTTGTCTTTCTAGACAGATAGAATGGAAACATTTATATCCTATTTAGCAGAAGTGTTTGGCTGATCTACTTACACTGGCCAGCCAGAACAGATGTAACCGAGCTAGTCATCCCAGAAAGACAGGTAGAATTAAGACAGATTTAGGATATGCTGAGTGCTGGGCTGTTTGGGTTCTTTTTGCAAATTGTGGTGGACATTGGAGACACTGCTAGGGATGTGGTCAATAAAGGTCTTGGAGAAGACCAGAGTTCCGTAATGGGTGTGTTATATGGACCTGTGGCAACATGGGATTATTGTAATAGTTCATGGCTACATCATAAATCCACAGAAAACCAAAATTTAATATTAATTTTCAGGTTTTAAGACAGCTTATTCTGCTCCTTAAGATTTATAACTAGCCTTTAAAAGCAAATTTTTAACTTAAAATTACCATGAACATTAAGTTTTGTAATTCTGGGTCTTGTGGGAAGAGGTTACAGAGCTTCCACCATTTTATTTTTCAACCTCACACCTTAACTGAAATATTAAGAAACTGTCATTTATATATACAACTATCATTAATAAGATAACTTTTCTCCATTGTGTGTTTTGATCGTAGTATATAAGTAAATACATATTTAGTTATAAAAGAGTTTGGCTATAAATAAGTTTTTTTGATTGAACCGTGGAATGCATCCACAGTTATTTAAAGTTTTTAATAAGATTCTGTTTTTTTCTACGAGTGGTCTTCCATGCTAGTTTCTATAGCAAAATATTTTAGAAATACCAACATTCTCCAAAAGTTACATTAAAAAAAATCAATAAAAGAGCCATAAAAGATCACAAACTCAAGAGAAGCTTCCAAATTCTTACTACGAATATGCACCATTACATGAAAAAGCTACTGATGTTTGCTTTTAAAGCAATAATTTAACACATGGATGATGATTACTTCCCCAAACGTCCTCCATAATTACTTTAAAAGAGGTAAATAGTTGCCATTATATTTCTTAGTATTTTAGAACTTGGAACATCTATTGCAAAATTAAATATCCATCAATTCAAATAAGTATAGCAATAAATCAATCTCTTTTTCTCCCAATTTCTATATTAAATGCAGTTGCACATAGAAGAAAGCTTTAGTACTTCATGAACCATTTTGAATATATTTTCATACAGAATAACACAAAAAGACCAAATTACAACTTAGAATACATTTTAAAAGTAGTTATAGCCTTTGCCAAATGGAGACTATCTTTCCTATGCAAAAAAAAAAATCTAAAAGTAGTATGTGACTGTAGTACTGCTGTTGCTATGGATGTTCTGAATGTCCTCCTTAACATCTTTACCTAGTTAAGATACACTATTGGTATACAAAGACAATACACAACATATGAATTCATTATTCAAAATCACAAAAAATCCTAAATTATTTTTATAAGTGTGAAGTTGCAGGCTTTTTTCTTCTTTTTGGATTTGCTTTTATGTTATTACATCATTTCTTAAAGCTGTCTCTTTCATCACAAACAAAGAAACTTTATGTGAGTGTGGGGGTTCCAAGAAAATCAAGATAATACAAGCCCCAGAAGTCTGACAAAAGTACCATAGCCGCATGTGATACTAATGAGAAAAGTTTTTTTCTGCCATCAGTATTTGGATTGGAAATATCAAAAAAATGGGGAAAAAACCCAACAACAAATCACTTGTAAAGAATCGATGGGGGCAGAGTTTCTTGCACTTTCACTTCTTTAAAATATTAAATCTGGTGCTCTGGAGACCTTAGCAGGTGGCTGGCAGCACTGAGTCTCTGCTAGTCCATGGAGACTGGCCTATGACTTCAGAGATGTAAATGAGCTGAGAAGCTTCTGCAAATCTATCTTTAGATGTTTCAGTTAATTATCTGACTGCCATCCACTACAGACCATCCTAGAGGGTTGAGGACAGATGTTACCCTGATTTTAAAAGTGTTTTATTTTATAGTTCTTTTGAAAGTTTTAAAGTTCTCATAAAACTTCTTTAACCTTCTGATAATGTTTACAGACTGAGAATCAAAATTCCTACACAATTTCATGTATAAATAGAATAGTTTACATATTTCTCTATAGGTAGAGAAAAATGATTGATTGATCTTTAGACCAGTGTTGTTGGAGAGGTGATAATTTCATCTTCCAATTCACAGTCACCTTTAGAATTCTATAAATAACAAATGTTTGAATAAAACTGGGTATTTTTCTCTTTTGAATTTACCAAGCTTCTGTGTACTCGTTTCGTGTCCAATAGCAACAGACAGGGTAGCAGGGCTGGATGTATCTCCTGAAGGACGCAGCCTATTTGGTGCTGCTACCAGCAGGAAACAAACATCTACACAGGCTGGATGGAGGCAACAGGTACCTTTTAAAAGTCTTCAAGTAATTTAATGGAGTTGGGTATTCCATGGACTTAACAGCTGTAACATCAAAGGCTGCACATGAATGGAGGACTTGGAAACACTCCCAAAGCTGGTAAAGAAAGAAGATATAAAATCAGATATCTATGCATCTTGAATACATCTTAACCTGCATCATCCACTTTAGGTATCAGCCAAGAAGCCCCTCATCTGAGATAATTAGACAGGGTGTCCTCAGGGTAGCTTCTCCAGTGTCTGATCATCTATGCACTTGCACAACAACTTTTCCTTTAACAAGAACACTGATAAGATTTCCTTATTTCACTCAGCCACTTTCCAAGCCTTGTAGGAACATATTTATTTTTAGAACTATGGTCCTAAGTTAATTTGATTGGAATTAGCCAGAGGGCTCAAAGGCATTAACGGAAAACAGAGAGATAAACATGCACGTGTTCATACATTCAACACACACACACACACAGACACACACACACAAACACATTTGAGCCCACACAGGCGTTTTTGTTATCTTATAAAAACCAATTTGAAAATACAATTTAAAACACACCCTTCAGCAGTAATCTGCATGTTGTACAACAACAAATACATTAATAACATCTGACACTTGATTTGGTTTGAAAAAATTCTCTATTTCTCATAAAAACCAAAACTGAACTATAGAATTAAGCTTATATAGGGAAAAAGATTATTTTTATAGTCCCAGCAAGATACTTTAACTATATGGAAGTCCCAGCATAATGAAAGATTTCCTATTTGTCAAGTAACAGGATGGTGGTCTGTAATAAATGCTAATATAATATAACATGTCAGAGATCAAAGCCCCAGTCCTAAAAAATACAGAATAACTCATGAAATCATAATTACTGTTTTGATTTAATCCAGGCAGTTAGCTTAAGGCATTTTTAAAGACATGAAAGCATTTCAAAGAAAACAATTTTCTAAAAGAAAAACAGGAAATAATCTGGTTCTCTGTCCTTCCTCTTTTTATTTTGTGGCACACCTATTTTTGATATTATATAAAAATCCCATATCCAACCTACTAATTCCTTCATCACAATTTTCCTTCAGTAGTGGTGTCAACTGCATCCAATTGAACTGGAAATAGATTTCCTTAGCACAGGTCTCCTGCTTTGTGCTTACCATCATATAAGCTATAACATTATTAAGATGTGCAGTCATTTAAGATGCAAAACTCAAACTCACAGTTTTGCAGATTCAGGTCATGATTATACAGTCTATTTAATGTGATTAAATCCTGCTGATTACATGCAAAAATGGGTGCATGTGCTCTTTAACTTGCCTGACTGTGTGCACTCAAAATCCTCCCTGCTTGTAGCAGCACTAAGGAAGATGCTGGGCGTGAGCAGCTGGGCATGTGAGGAGACAGAATCAATTTATGTCAGGTTAGCATGAGTGTGAGCCATCACTGCAGCTTCTTATTTGCAAGTTATCAGCATAGATGTTGTTTTCCTTATTTCTATGAAGTATCTCATACAGTTGGAATACTTTAAAAAAGTGAATTTTCCTGGTAAATGTTGCCATTTTTACATAAACAACTTAAAAATATTTATTATTAAGCCCATTATTAGTTATTTATTAGTTTGACCATAGGATTTTAATGTGAAAACTTTCAAATCATTTCTAATGCCTGTGGCAAGCACATTTCTCTTCCTCTCAGGATTTTTCATAGAGGTGCACAGAGAGAAATGAAAGGGAAAACAATTTCTATTTCTGCTCCTTGTTTTTCCTATGTGGAATGTGTTTGGAGAATTGTTTACCTGGAGTGAGTGCTTGATTGGATTCTGGAGAGGATTGTTTGAGCCTGATGGCCAATCCAATCCACCTGTGTGTGGACTTTGGTGAGAGGGTCATGAGTTGTGTTAGTTAGAGACAGAGAAAGTAGTATGTCGTTTTAGTCTCTTCCTTTTTATATAGTATATTAATGTATTTTAGCCATAGTTATAATAAAGAAATCATTCAGCCTTCTGAATTGAGTCAGACATTGTTATTCCTTCCCATTGGGTTCACCTGCATTTACAGTAAATGCCTACACACGTCAAAACTGACCTTATGACAATTTGTGGTCTGCAGAACAAGTTGCACTTTCCCTTGTTCTTGAAGAGAAAGTTCTGCTACCAATACTGATGAAGTCAGTGAAGATCTTAAACCTACTGCTTCCTTAATAATCTAGAAACATACATAATACATAAAAACTGGAAGCAAAAATAAATTTGGGGTTGTGTCATTCACAACAGTAAGTATAGTCCTACACATTAAAACTAAGACTATTGGAAAAAGATGTAGGGGACCATGTATCTGTGCCTAAAACCCTGGGAGTTCCAATCAGTAAGCACACTAGCAGGCATATGCACACGAGCTAACAAAATGTTATCTTAAAAACAGCTCAACTCTTAAAATTAAATGTCATTTCTAATTGGAAAATAAATCACAAAATGCCACTCAAACCATTTCATTCTGTATGCTTAAAAATATTTTTTGCATTCCTTTTGCAATCTTTTAATCAGCAGCTGTGTACTTTACATACATGATGAGTGTGTTAATGTCAAAGAAAAAAAAAGGAAAATGTTACATAGAAATAAATGTAGTTTTGCTTTCTCTAGCTTGAATGCAGGACTCTAATTCATTCTAGATTCATTTCAATTCATTGTAATTCATTCCACAATGAACTTTCTCTCATTATAATGTAAAAGTTTAAGAAACAGTTTACAAAGGCTTTGCCAAATTCTGCATAACTAGCCTAGTCCCAGCTATGTGGATCTGGATGAATAAATGGAATTCTATTCACATCTCTCACCTAAGGAAAGCATTTTTCCTTATCCTCACAGAAATAAATGTCCTTGTGGAGCAGAGCCCTGTCTCTTTATAGTTATTTTTGGATAAAAACTGCTAAAGAAGTCTTCTGTGTCCTGGAAATCTCCAAATTTTGGAGAAGACTGATCACATAATTTTAAATATTAATCTGCTTGTGAAGCACTGTTTGGAATAGAGCTGCCCTGTCAGTAGCAGGTGGCAGAAGATGTCTAAATGTGCTTTGGTCACAATACTATAGACATTTTAACATATTTGTGTTAAAGTATAAATATTTGTTTTGTGCACTGAGTGATTATAAAATTATTCCAGTAGTAAAGTTAAGACATGTAAAAGTTTTTAAGGATTTAAAGCATTACAAGTAACCAAGATGGAGGGGTTTGAATCCAGTGGTACCCATATCACAAACTAGAAATGCATTTTTTTCTACTTACCCAGTTCTCTAAGACTTTAGGATTCACATAAATAAGCATTTCTTTTCCAAGAGGAAGGACAAAAACTTGCTTGCGTACAGCAGAATCTTTCATCATCACATGGCTCAAGCACATCTCCACAGATGGCAGCTTTAAGTCAAGCAACAAAACCAACCCCAGAACCTGCTATAGTGACTAACTCTATTTAATTTTTCCATTTAAAGCTCTTTCATATTTCCTGGAAAGCTATACACTTTAAAGTTACAGAAGAAACATATCCTTTCCCCATTAGTAAGACTATTTATCCAGAAATGCTTTTGGTCACTACCATCAGCCTAATCCCAGAGCACATTTCCTCTCTTTGGTTTGAGGGAGGAGCAGAAGACAGATGAATCCTGGCAGCTTGCTCACTCCCCTGGATGGTACTTTCTCCAGGTGGCAAGCAAAAGACATATTCACACTGAGCTGTGAGAAAAAGAGGCATTTCTGAAAGGAATATGGAGTTGTTGCCACACTGGGGGCTTAGGAACTGAAAGGAAGCATATTTCCCCTATGAAAATGGAGGAATAGAATTAAGAAAGTATTACATCCAGATATTGGAGGGTGAAGAACAAAGAAAAAATAAAAATGGCACTGAGTGAGCAGAGAAATTAGAGATGGATAGACTTTGCAAGGAAGACTAGACTTTTCAAGGAAGATGTTTATTTTCCACAGCTGGATGTAAATGGGATGGTAATTCTATTATTTTTTAATCTTAAATTTTTTAAGAAGTATTTTATTCTAACTTAGTTTTGTTTCTTTCTCCTGATATACTTTCTTACTGCGTGTTCATTGGCCTGCTCCAGAAAGAAGAAAGAAAAGATCTAGTGCAGCTGATTTATGTTTTGTAACTGGAAAAATGTTTGTTCCAGCCCTGTTCTTTGTCACTTCTGTCAGATAATTTGCAACTTAAATTAGAGGTGCTGTTTGGTTTTTAGCTCTGGCAACACCTGAAGGCCTTACATAAGTTTTTAGTTGCATCATGTATTGAGGAAAAACTTGATGTACCTAATTGTTTCTAACTGGTAAGTTTTTAATAGGTTTTTAATTAAAAAAATAATAAAATTTAGTTATTTTTTAATATATTTTTATAAATTATAAAAAGTACAATTTTTATAAAATAAGTTTTTAATAAAAATTCAAAATAACAATGTTCAGATCAGTCATGTATTAGGCTTGGACAGAACACATCTTTTCTCTTTTGTCTTCTCACCTCCAAAGCACTGGTGAGTTTGGAGTAAATCAGGTTTTTTCTGGCAATTATCTACGTAAACACAAAAATCTTCATCACTATGATGACTAAGCAGATCTAAATTTCAACTCAAAACTACATTGCAAACTCTTGTGTATAGTTGCTACAGAGATTTTAGGTTAGTTTTTTACTTTGCAATCTCAACTTTGACTAGAGTAGTCTGGGTCAAGTGATGTTTACATTCAACATTTTCAAATAAAATCCCTGTGATTATACTTTTGCTTTGCAGCATCTGTACTGCTTGCAATATGGGACATAAGTAAGCCTGAAGAAAAAGTGATATATTTTGTTAAACCCACTGACATCAAGGAGAAAGGGAAATACTAAACATACATTTTAAGCATACAAATTCTTTTCAAGCTGGCATTTCCAGAGGAACTATTTTAAGAAAGAACAGGAATTATTAGGAAATTATGGGATTTATCATGGAAAATTTCACTGTCCTACTTTAGGATATGCCTTTGCTGCATGGATTAATACTCAGATGTGTGAGTCATTCTGCAAAATCCTATCTAAGATTACAGCCTTACTGATCCTTTGTGACCTTAGATGTATTGCTGATGTCCTTGTGTCAGCATACATGGTTCCAATTCTTTCACAATAAACTGTGGAGAAATGGGTCTGTCTTTCTGGGAACTGGATGTACATTATGAGAAAGGACTAGTGTCATTTAGTCCTCCTAGTAAAGTGAAGGAAGAGTACACACAATCAGAGATACTTTTTTTTTTTCAAACTGTAACATTAAGAAAAAAACCTCCAAAATCAGAAAACTAAACTTGTGAAAAACTTAAGGAGAAAACAGAATGTCAAAATTAAGGTCAACAAACCATGGAAACAGTTAGAGGATCAAATCTTTATTCAGAGACATATCTTGTATATAAAATCCACCCAAATGAAATTCTTCATAATGACCTCCCTGACTATGTGTCCAAAAATGAGGAAGAGGAGTGCCTAAGGAACAGGTTTTTCTGGTGAAGGAGGAACTTGGTAGTCTTTGTAATACATGAAAACAAATTTGGCGTTGACATAGTTTTGAACAGTTTTTAACACTCCTTCAGGGGAGCAGACACTGATTTCCTTTGTAAAGTCCATCAGGGAGAGTACTGTGAGAGTCCCAGATAACCAGAGGAAATGTTGTTACTCAAATAAACAAAGACTCTTGTACTCCTCTGTGCTGCCTCCTCCTAATGCATTACAAGCAGTATATTTGTTTCAGGTGTTTGAACATACTGTGGCTCTTTCCAGTGGTTACATTAAATCTCTACATTTTGTAGTTGCATCAGTGTTTGTTAAGAACAAACTCCTGTAAGTGACCAGCAAAATAAAGGAGCAGAAGAATGCAGCCAATTCCCAAGGTGGCTTCAAAGGTCTAAAGCTTCAACTCTGAGAGCACATACAGTACTAATAAAGTCCTTCACAAATAGACAAGGTGCAAACATCAGTGATGCACAATGGAAAGAAAGTATAATCAGCTCTCCAGTATTCTCACAGCTTTTGCCAAGTCCTAAAAGTTTACTATAACTTAAAATATTTAGCTTCTTTCTTATAGTTTTTGGAGCCAAGTTATTTATTGCCAGAGGAAATACACTTTTTAAAGGTTTTGTAATGTTTATGACTGCAAGGAAAAGCCTAGTGAAAATATGACTTGAAAATTTCTTACAGGTTCAGGAGATACAGAAAATGTAAACAACTTTAAATTCCAATGTCATGATTCTTAGGGCCTGGCTAATGGCTCTGAACACCTGAGGTTGCTGATACTGCAGACAGAATATTTCACTTACTCATAGCTATTAGGTTCTTCTAATTTTCTCCCCCACATCCATCCCCTATAAGCAGATTAACTGTCCTATAAATTTTATTGATTATGGATTAGGCCATTATGACTCAGTAGAAAACATGATTTAAAGAAAAAAAAAAGGGTTTAGAATAATTTCTAATATCACTCTGCTCAGATATTTTTTTTTAATACATTTCCTAACCAAGAACCTTTTGTGCCATATGTTAACTTCAGTAGAGTTGGTCAGGCTTTTTAGACTTCTCAGGATGATATCTTCATCTGGATTTATGGAAAGAGGACCACATAGACACTACTTTTGCAGAATACAAGTATGGTAAATAATGCTAATTTTTTAATACATAATAAAAAACTTTGCTTCCTATTTGTCCTTTTTTTTTTTTTTACTAGCTGTTAGTGTTCTTAAGTGGCTATTTTGTCCCAAAATGTTTTAGATATAACTTATTTTGTGTTCCCTGTGCCATTGAACATTCTAATTTTGTTCTGAAGTCACTGGCAAAATTCTGCATTGTAACAATCACAGCACCACTATCACTGTAATCGCTACTGTAGCAATTTGTAACCTGAAAATTCAGGCCCAAACCTCTGCTTGTTGCCTACACCTAAAGTCTGGAAGGGTAACAATGTTATAATGATACAAACAAATTCTTCTTGCCAGGAAAGTACACTGAGTCCACTGCAACACCCTCACAGAACAAGACTAAGATCTATGTACAGAAATTGCAGTACATTCTAAAATTGCACATATGAATGCTTGAGAGATTATCAAAAGTATCCTTTTGAAGGATCCCTTTGATACCTTTTAGACCTTCACATAGGTTGATCTACCTGCCAGACACGCTCAGGGTTCAGATCTCTGGAGAGAAACCATCCAAACCCTTTACAATGGCTAGCTGTTGATACCAGGTCAAGCTTGGGTAACAGTAAATAGTCTGAAGAGCGACAGAAATATCTTTAAATCACAGATATGCTTTCATGACTCTTGGCCACTTGAAAGGAGTGGGATAATTTACCATAACATAGAATAAAAATTCCATGTAACAGTTTAATCTACAAGTTATTGTATCATTCAGATAAAGAATTGCACTGGTTGTTTCCAAAGGAATTTTAAGAATTAAGGTGACTTTTCTAAACAGTTTGTTGCATTCTACCTTGCTTGCCTTTGTGTCAGCAGTGTACAAATAGCATAGGAAGCCTTCTGTTTGTGTGCAAAAAAATCCCCAGCCAGAAGCTATGCAGCTGATGACTAACATCTATGTTATAATTCTGATATGACTCTAGTTGTGATAGACTTCAGATAGACTTCTGAAAGAGACACCACAATTTTGAAAGTTCTCTTTGTATTAAAAATATAGCTTATCTTTATTCTAATACTTACTTAGAGAACTAGGATTAAGATGCTAACAGTGTGTGTCTAGCCTGTCTAGCTGCAGACAGCTGTTTGAATACGAAATGTTTACTATAGCAAAGATGTAAGCTAGCAAAAGCTTTAAAAGAAATTTCAGCCTCCCATAAACAATACTGAGAACATGAACATTGAGGAAATCTTGTATCCTTATTGCACAGGATGACTCAGGAATTAAAGCTGATGCTTCTTCAGTAATTTATCCGATGCCCAACATCCACATTACATTGTATCTTTCACATAGACCCTTCCATCTTCTGTCTGTGCTGCATCTCAGGTGAATTACGAAAAAGTTTAAATAGAATGAGATATTTACTTGGAAATTATGCAGTTTTGATCCTGACCAGAAACAAAACCTCTGAGCAGGCCACTCAGACCAAAGAGCTTAGAACTGGCAACATCCTGAAATAACCTAATATTCAAATTTCAAACAAAAAGATACTTTGAGTTCCCCTTTCAATCATGTTGCTATGTAGACTTTTGGGGTCATGTGACCTTATTTGAAATGGAATGGAATGCAATCACAGAGAATTGCACTTGAACAATTAAGTCTTAACACTTGAAATATTTAATGACTACAAATTCTTCAGATCTTCTCCACCTCACCTCCTCCCCCAACAAAAAGAGTGAATTCCAAACTGAACAACCCTATGCAAACCCTAACCATACTGCCAGCCTGAACTACGAGCAACTTAAACAAGAGAACAGAAGCCAAACTTTGCTTTGCATCAGTTGTTACAGACAATCAGAACTAATTACAGCATTTAGAAATAATTCTGTAAAAGATCTTTCTATATTTTAAAGAAAGGTACAGAAGTTCAGGCTTACTGATGTTAGAAACAGTGTTGTAGCCACTTCCATAAAACTGCTTTGCAAAGCAAAATAGGTCTGTTGTTCTTTCAGTCTGTCCCTCCCCCAACCCTGCCTCTAGTTTCCCCTTCCCTTAGTCTTCACTTGTTTTCTTGTACAGGTCAGGAGAACATATCCTTTAGCTCTCCAAATGCAGGCTACTGCACTTTCAGAGGTTATCATGATGGCAATTAGGTCACCAATTTCATTTTTCATAAGCTGGTGAGCTAACAGTTATTTAGGTTGTGGAACTGCCCTCCTTTCAGGGCTGAAAAATAATTTGCACTCCTTTGTGCTTCGCTGCAAGTTGGCACAGTTGCTCTTTTATTGCTAAATCCTGCTTATGTCCCTGCTTCTGTGCATGTTGTGTCCTCCTCCTCATGAATATATTTTTGTCTCTTTACTTTCTATGCTCTTTACTTTTGTCTCTTTACTTTTGTCTGTCTCTTTACTTTCTATGCTTTACTTTTCAAAATCTTTATAAACTTCTGGATGTAGAGCCTGAAGGTGCTATCTCTGTCTTCTCATCCTGTATTTCAGATTTTAATGCTGCATTCATCCATCATTTCAGCAGACGGCCCCGTGGCTCCCAATGTCCCCTGTGGGATTTCAAAATGTGGATCTAGACCACCAGACCATTCCTTTAGCTTATAATGAAAACTGTAATGAATGCAAAGAACACTAAGATGTTTGGCAACATGTCAGAGTTGTTTTATAACTATGAAGGTATTGACAGCCATCAGCTTTCAGGGACTCCTTCTAGTTGAGCTAAGCATTTGTTTAGGCCTAAGAGAAAAAAATTCTGTGAGTATTTTAAGGACTGAGTGCAAGCACTTTCTGCCAAGTTTGCCTTTGACTGCAGATATAAATACTTGCCCTAACACAGTACTTCACACTGTGGGCTTGTGGAAGTGACATGAAAAATAAGGTGTGTGCTGCTCTGCCTGGAGGAGTGTGGTGCTAATGGGGCTGCCCTGCTGCCACGTTAAAATGCTGGCTTGTTACAGTGCCTGTCCCGAGCTGTGTGTAATGAAT
The DNA here is from genome assembly GCA_003676055.1 of Chloebia gouldiae. NCBI lineage: Eukaryota > Metazoa > Chordata > Aves > Passeriformes > Passeridae > Chloebia > Chloebia gouldiae. Next base: position 27,967,314 of record QUSF01000003.1, on the reverse strand, counting down.
GCAAAAGGATGACATGGATAAAACTCTCTTATGGATGACTCATCAAGTCTAATGGAATAATTGTCACTGGAAGATGGGCTCAGGGAAAAAAGTGTTCTAGTGCTTCTGGCTTACCATTGATAATTCTTTCAGTATCTGTTGAAGCCTCATTTCCAGGCCTGTTTACACTAATTTAGAAACACCCTCTTTCCTAGGGGAAAAAATAAAGTACATATTTTCAGTTTATTATAAGAATGCAAACTGGCAACGTTACTGCTGGTTTGTTTTCTTTTCCTCCCAGCAATTTTTCAAGAATTCCCTGATATCATACTCTTCCCAAGCTGCTACCCCTTCTCACCTCTCCTGTCTGTAAAAGGCTGCTTCTTCTTCTGCCTTGAGTCTATGTGGTTCAGTCCTTCCTCATAGCCTCACTCCTTGCTGTTGCAATTACACTGCCTTTCCCTTTTGTAGTTGAGATATTGACCAAAAATTAGAACAACGGAATCTAGCATTAGTAGCAATTTGGAACACTGTTAAGGCTGTGCTGATTGCTGTAGAATCAGAGAACTGTTTTCAGCAGAAGTACTGGTAGGTTTATTCCAGCAATACAAGAACAGAAGGTGCTTCCCAGACTATTATGCTGTTGGGCTGTCAAATCCCAGGCAGAAGTAGGGGCAAATTCAAGTACAAAGTATTAATTGTGACTTCATCTTGCTGGGAGATTTGTATAAGATTTGCTCTTCTTTTACATCAGCACACTTAGGATATATACATCTTTGTCAAAAGGGATTATTTCTTTTGAAAACCTTAACTGCTATACCTAAACACACAAAGTAAAGAGATACAGTGCCTTGAAAGTTTCTTTCTCTAGGCTATTACCTTGGTTCAATTATGATTATTTATACATATTCATAAATATAATGAGATTTTTTTTCTCCTGATTAACCCTTACATTTTATGGAATAGGTAGTTAATCTTATCAGCTCATGATACTGTGCCTTGCCCAGAGGACATATTTATTGACTCAATGACATGCCAAGCAGTAGGTGCTTAAAGTATTTTGATTCTATTTCCTACTACCTAAGTATGTGTTGAAGTTTTTTCATAATTACACACTACTGATCATTTACTGATCACTCTGCTATTTTATGGGTACCTTCAGGATTTCCTGTTGCAGAGGTCTGAGCACAGGGCATAATTTGCTTGACTTGAAGCAGAATAAAAGACACAAATATGGATCCTAGCTGTGTACATATATGTTGGCCAAATAAGTATCTACACAATTTTAGGGGACCAAAGCAATACACTGAAATTGATATTTCACAACTCCTCTTTCTCAATGGTTTTTGAACAATTTTTAATTTATCAAGGTGGTGAAATACCATGTGCAAGACCTCTGCATGGCACTGTTGTTGCCAAGCCTATGGGTTAAAGTAGAGTTGTGTGTGCTGTAAGATTCCCTGAGGGATCAGCTTGGGAAAAAGAATACTGCTAACATGAAATATTCAAAATTATAGACTTAGAAGTAAAAGGCTTATTAGACACTTAGAAAAAAAATAGTATTTTTTTATTTATAAAAGAAAAATAAACAGTTATGAGTTTATTCATTAAGGGTTTGCTATTTTTTCTTCACATGACTAACAGCTGGGTCTCTGACAGGGGAAAAACAGTTGTATGAGTAAAATTGAAACTCAGTAATACAAATAAAACTAAGAAGTGGTCAACCTTGAAATGTTAAGTATTTAACAATACCTCAGAAAATTACAGAACTTCTGCAAAACCCATCAGCCTTAAGAACTGCTTAATGCCCTTCACATTTCTGTAAGAAAACACATTCTGCTTTTATTGAGGAGAAAAAAATCCTGTATTTGAAGAAGGTTGTTTTTCTTCACATGAAAATAGTAGAGTTGTTTTTCCTCCATCTTTCCTGCAAACCATTACTATTTCTTTGGTGCACCCTAAAGTCTAGTGAAAAAAGCAAGCACACAAACAAAAGCCCACTGAACAGTGCTTAAAGGAAGAGCAAGTTTCAGACGGGAATATTTTTGTGTATTGAAATACTAAGCAGTGGGGGCACATCACCCCAGGGCTCTCTGGGCTGGGGCAGACATGGCTCTGTTTCTGAGGAGATGTGTTTCTGTTCCATACTTTATGCCATTACTTAACAATACTGTAGGTTACAGACTTATAGAAGTTTCTTTCACAGAATCATTGAGCTTGGAAAAAACCTGAGACCGGCGGTCACCATCACTCCAGTAGACCATGACACTAAGTGCCACATCCAGTCTTTCCTTAAACACCTCTAGGGAGAGTGACTCGACCACCTCCCTGGGTGGCCTACTCCAATGTCTAAACACAGTTTCGTGAAGAAATTCTTCCTAATATCCAACTTAAACCACCCCTGTGCAGCTTAAGACTGTGTCCTCCCGCCCTGTCGCTGGTTGTCTGGGAGAAGAGACCGAACCCTGCCTGGCTGCAGCCTCATTTCAGGCACTGGTAGAGAGCGATAAGGTCACCCCTGAATCTCCTGTTCTCCAGGCTAAACACCCCCAGCTCCCTCAGCCGCTTCTCAAAGGATTCGTGCTCCAGATAGGACATGCGCTCTTCCTTAGCATCTAGAACAGGGAATGACGCGCAGCGCTGCGTACGTCACTGGTGGATGAGAGGCGTGCTGCTTGGTCAGAAATTTAACAAAACATTTCGATTAGCGTCCGAAGCACAGTTGCCTGACACCGAAGAGCACTAAGCCAGGTCACACCAAGGGAGAGAGGGGGAACAAAACCCGAGCCGCAGTTTCGAGCTGCGTGCCTTGCGGCCGGACGCGGCCGAGGGCCGCTGCCGGGGCCGGTGCGGCCGGGCCGGGCGCGGAGCGGAGCGCCGGCCCCGGCAGGGGCGGTCCCGCGGGCGGGGCGGGGCGGTGGCGCACGTAGCCGT
>QUSF01000003.1:27622187-27959401 GCA_003676055.1 Chloebia gouldiae | reverse complement strand
CATTAAACAATCTATATTTTGTTTGTAAGAGAGGTTTAACAACCTTTTTTTGGTTAAATTTTGGTAACTACTAGCCATTGAGAATTGTTTCTGAGAAAAGCTAAGCAAATTAGCCTGATTTTTAAGAATAAAGGTTGACTCAGCAGCTTAACTTGCTCTAGAATAATAGTGAATTAGCCTTTCTGCAACAGTAGCACATTGTAAAGTATATTAGTATGGTCCTGAAAGATGCAGAACACAGTTAACTGCTTGATGTACTGTAACATTAACTTTTTCTGTTCCTTGATACACATCAGCGGCAGATTGCTCTGGTGCTTTATGTGTCTGAACTATGTTCCACTGGTAGAGTCATTTTCAAATGTGTAGACATTTACCAGGGTGCTGAAATAAATACGTTTTCTGTCCTTTTGTGAAACTTGTGTGCTGGGGCTTTCTTTAGTGCCAGTGTTTTTCAAGATGAGCATTATCTGCAAGCCCTTGGGAGGTAAAAAGCCTCTTTCTCCTTCAGTATTTTCTGTCAATGAGGTTTCCCCTACAGATGGTCTGTGTTGTGTCCCTAATTGTTCCTATTAGATCTCTTTTAATAACTCTATAATTTATGAAGTGTCGGTTGAAAGTATGTGAGAAATTATAAAATTAAGAAAACCTTTTGTAAGAGCAGTTATCATATATTCCTAAGTATTTGCTTTTAAATGTTTTGGTGCCTACTAGTAAAACTGTCTAAACACTCAGGACTATTCTTAGATCATACAGTTGGGCCTAAACTGCTGAGAATGAATGTAGAGTTATACAACAACTCTAAAATGTCAGTCTGGACCATTCCCCAAAACAGCGTAGAAGAAGAAAAGCATGAAGTTCCTTACTTCAACAAAAATAGTAATAGCTTGTTGGGTTAGATAGCTGAGGGATGTTTCCTCTGTCTGGTTGCACTCTAGGGAATTATCTCTTTTTTAAATATGTTTGTCGTCTTCTCCCCACCCTTACAAAGATGACAAAGCATGTTTTCTTTGAGCTAGCATTGGGAGAATTGCTATTATTAGAAAAGAGAAGTCATTGATACTGTATCTAAGTTATTTGCAAAAGTGAAAGGATTAATATTTAGCAGTCTCACTAGAATTTTCCCCATTGCTTGATTGAGAATACCAAGGTTGGAATGATAGCAAAATCAATTGCAGTTGGCACTTGCAGTTATGTGAGCAAGAAGCTTCAGGAAATATAAGGAATTTTAAGCTTAGGCCTGATACTCTGATTTCTGAATTAATAATTATTTCATGATGCAAACATATTGACAAGTTTGAACAAGAGCACTCTAACCATGTTTACATTATTTCTGTGGGATCACACATCACAATGATGATGGCATGATGGTGATTGACAAGTTTGAGGTGAAATGTGTTTGTACTGGGAGTAAGCACAGATAATTGATATGTTCAGCTGGGGGACTCCTTTTATAACTACCATTTGTTTTGGACAAGAGGTCAATTCCTATGGTGTCACAGTTTGGCAGGAGCTGCTAAACATTATTATTGCTCTAAAACTGGAGTAGCTGTAAACTCCTGAGAGAGTAGAGATGGATTTCTGAAGAAGTTGCAATGTTGATTGTTTGTGTTCTGTGTGGAATGAGATGTGATCTCATTGTTGCAGTTAAACTAGTGTGAGCCAAATTTATTGTTGTATTCTAACACTGACATTTTACAAACATTAAAGTCCCACCAATTTTTAACTACTTTTTTCAAGTGGGATGTTATGAGAAATCTGGGATTTCCTAGCATGGAACATGGAATTTGACCATAGTGGTTAGTACAGTAGTTTATTTTAAAGTTGTTTTACCAGTGACACTGAAATCTTTTCAGTCCTGCTGTTTTGTCTATTTTCTCAGACAGTGAGCACAAGACTAATTTGATTTGAACCTCACCAGTTTGTCAGTCCACTAGTTGCCAGCAGGAGATGGAAATAAAATCATCTCTGCTGGCTTGAATCCCATTAAATCCCTTCATGCATCAGATGGCTTATATGATGTCCTTTCTTTAACTTCACTTGGAAGGATTTTTTGGTAATTGTAAATAATAAATTTCAAGAACTTTTTCTTTATTTACAGGTGGAATTGGCACTGTGTTTCTTCATTTGAGGGCTCATATGGCCTAATTAAAAGTTCACAGGTACCACTGATGTCTGAAATGCTTAATTCAGTATCCCATTGTGGTTGGAGTTGTGTGTAGGAGGATGAGCTTTGCATGCATTTTCCTTCCAAGAATGTTCATAAGTTTGGGAACATTATTTGAAGAGTATTAACTACTTAAATGCAGTTTTGCTTTTGTTACAATGTTATTTTTTAAATTTTTATGTCTGTTCCTTTGTCTCTTCCCTTACTCTCATGCTTCTTGGAGGAAGGGGGTGATCCTGGTTCTATTTTAATCACACCTGTTTGTGTCAGAATGTTTTGATTTCAGAACTGTCACTATTGTAAGATTCTTGTTCATCAGTATATTTTTGCAATTCTAGGGAATGACTACTCAGCACTTCTGCTGGTGCCTCTAAGGCAGAGCAGGTTAGGTTGTCTCTTGTGATGTAAGGGAATGAACTCGAGCAGGAAGTTTGAATTGCTACATATCCTGTAGGGCACCCTGCATTTCCACTCTTCCAGTCAGCGCTGTTATACAAGGCCAAGTAGAAAATTTAGAATAGCAAAATTCTTGCAGCAGCTGTCCAGCTGATTATGAAAGAGTGTCTCAGTCTTGGAATGATTTCTCACATACCTCTTAGGTGATACTAAAAGCAATGGGGAGCAAATGTCTATGGTATTCCCAGTCACCCCTTATTCAGAATTTGGCATTCCAGACTGCATGGATGAGTTGAAAATCTGGTGATGTACATACCTGGAGAAACAAGTGTCCAACCTACGTTACTGTAGAAAGAGTGATTGCTTTGAAGTCTTGCTCATTGTCAGGATGGTCTTGGAACTGTCTGACTTGGAGAGATGAGGGAGCCTTGCTTGTTGCCCTGCTGCTGTTCTAACAATGGCTGATGCAGGCTGAGATAGCTCCAGAGTCTTGAGTCTTCTCTCCTATGTGAGGCCCACTTAAATCTTTACATTCCATATCCATTATTATAAATCAAAACTTTGTTTAGGTTGGTTTTCTCCAAAGGTTGTGATGTTTCATACTGTTGTATCATCTTACTTTTCTGAAGCCTATGTAATGATTTTTTTTGTGGTACCTTGAAAATAATGGGATCAGTAACAATTATATATATTCCTAATTCACTGAAGGACCTCTTTGTGCTTCAAATCACATCTGTATTTATATGTATTTGTGTGCTTTTTATTTTTTTTTCTAAAAATCTATGCAAGTGGTTGTAGCTCTGTTCCACTCTCCCCTGGTATATCTTGGTGTATTTGTTACTGATAGATACCTTAATTTTTAATGAAACCTATTGGGGATTGAGGTATCCAACCTCTTTTAACATACTTGGAAGAAAAATACTTTTTAAAAATTGTTTATTAATTCAAATTAGTATTTTTGATCATAATGCTAAGAAATGGAAATGTCATTAACTTTGTAAAGCAAAATCATATACTATGGAAGTTTAAATCTTGTATTTTAATGCCTGAATTACAAATTTAATTTGATGGTACATATAATGAAATGCTTGTTTATGCTTGTTTATTTCTTCAATAAAATTTAAAAATTCTTGTGGAGAACAAATTGTATTCTGTGAATATAATTTTTATTGTTTTGATAAGAAGTTATTTATAACATTAGACTAGGAGAATAAGGTTTTATTTAAAATTTTCACATTTACCAAAGCTTTTCTCTTCACAGTCAGCATTTTTTTTGAAATCAATAGAGTGTAGTACGAGTGTTAAAAATAATTTGTCCTTACTTTGTGTATACGAGCACTTAATACTGGTACCTTGCTTTATGGTCTTACAACTATGTACTTAATTTCTACTTTAGTGCTTCATGCTTGACTTGCATGTGTGCTTAAATTGAAACAAATTTTATATTTATTTCTTTAAGTTGTTTTTAAGGTCTGGACTTTAAATGGTGCTGGTATGTCTTTCAGTTGGCAGTTGCTCTACTGCAGCTTCTTAAAAATTCTTATGAAGATTATGAATTAGCAATAGTGACACCAACAGCAAACAATATGTCTATGAATGTTTCTAAGCTCTTACATTACTTTATTGGATATTTTCCTTTATTGAATTCTCCAGTTAATGATGGTTGACTATTGCCAATCACTGTTTCTTTTAATTGTACTTTATTTTACTGGCATCTTTTTTATTTGAAATATTTTTTCTATTTTAACAATCTCAATATAACATGATGCTTACAGTCTTCTTATTTTTTCTCTCTGGATTTTTAGAGAATTGCCCATAACTCTAATTTCCCTTATTTCTGTTTTTTGATGCAATATGCCAATTTTTTTTTCCAGTGATAAAATAGCTGCATTGTTTCTGTGTAGAGTTGTATACCTGGGTTGGTCTATGAATGCTTCCACCTTGCTGTCTGTGTGGTTCTTCTTTTGTTCGATCTTTTGTTTGTTCTTTTGTTTCTCTTGTGTACTGCCCTCTTCTTTATTATTTTCTTTATATATTTTTGTTTTCCTGCTGTTGTCACTGGCCATATATTTTTCTTTAGAAGTCGTCCATGCATAAAGGCATTTAAGATGCTAGGAGTGCCATTTCTTGTTTAACCTCACTGGATCTAGTTTGGCTGCTACTGAAGTGGTTTTCTCCCCTCCACCAGACACAAGCTGGTCTGACAGCTTCTTGTTTCAGGTCTAGCAGCTAAGTAGCAACTGCAGGAAGAATTATTTTGTCTTGGTGAACCAGTCTTGTGGAGGGATATGCGGGTGGGAACACAGGATAAGTTGCCAAATCAACAGCTGCATGGTTCAGTGCTAGGGAAGTGCATAGTGTTAGTCTACATTTCCTTCTGTGTAGATCTAAAACAAGTCAATACCCAAAATAATTCTTGTTCTTTTGAATCAGGGAATGTCACTATCCCTTCTGTGACTTCTGAATGCATCTCTGCCTCCAGAAAAAATTACAAATAAAGTTTAGTAGTGCCAATTAGGTTTCTTTTTTTGTTCTTGGACATGTGACAATGATTTAAGTTTTTAGATATCTTCTCTAAACTTGCCCTGGGAGCTGGATATTCAAGTGAGTCAATTAGTTTAATCTATAATTAGTTTCAGTCTATAATCTTGAAGTGACAAGAGTTGGAAACCATTTCTGTGGTTTCCTTTCTCTCTGAATTCATTGAAATTTGTTGGAAATATTCCATACTCTATGTATGAGTACAAAATATTCCAGAAAGTTCGAAAACTGTCCTTTTATGTGAATGTTATTTGTAGGTATTCACACTTGCTTTCCCTCTTCTGTGTCTTCGTGGAAAAGGTAGTATGTGAACTGGGAGAAATCCAGGAAATACTGACATACTGATTCTTGGCCCAGATTTTGTACAAGGAAGAATATGACTACTTGAGGCTAAAAGATTCATCTAGGATACTCAACAGGCTCTTTTATTCCACAGAGAAGCCAGATAGACAGAGGTCATGGAGTAGAGTCTTGGAAGAAGTTGTAGGAGGCTCCACTCTACTTACACTTACCTGCAATGCTGTCAGCAGCGTTCTGTAGCAAACCACTAAATAAAACCTGTGGAATTTCTCAGGGTTGTGCAGTCAGCAGACGGCAGTTCTCTCAGTAATGGTGTTAAGGGAAAGGCAGAAGTGCAGAGAGGATTGTGAAAGAGATGCATGGAGTGAGCAAGCGTTCCCAAAAGGGATGGGGGGCCAAACATCTCTGGAAAGTGAGCGGGTGAAGGACACAAACAATAAGGACTGTTGGAGGTGGTGGAAGAGGGGGATATTAAATACATGAAAGGGAAAGATTTTATTTGTTTTTGTTACATTCCCATTGGAAAAAGATAATAATATTTTAAAAATTTCTCCTTCGCTGATTCAAAGCAAAATCTGAGTGCTGATTTTTTGTGTTTGCACTGTCCATTCTGTGAAGAGTTAGGCATCAGCTGGTTATTAAAGAGGTTGCAGATTTTTCGTATATTGTGAACTATCGAAAAACTTGCTGACGCTAAACTGATCTTTTTCTCTTCCTTTACTTTCTGTAAGTGGATGATACTCTGTCCAGAAAAACAGTAGAGAGGAACAGTAAGTTTTAAGGCTTACTCTAGCTTTGTGAGGGTTTGTGTCACTTTGTATAACAGTTGTTTCCATGGCTGTTTTGTGTTCATCCAGTAGCATGCGTCATACGAAATTTGGCCATGTAGGAGTTCAGATGTACTCTCAGAGACCACTGGGAATTTGTAGTGAAATAGTTAGTGGTTGTATCAGAATGTCTGTATTTTGTAACTGGAGAAAACCTGTGGCACTCAGAGAACTGCATGAAATTTAAACTTTTGAAGAAAACAGTGGAGTAACATCATGGTCTCCAAAGGAAGGTGCTAGTATTTTGTCTGTGGTTTTAAGTTTCTTAAAAATTGACTGTATTTGCAGCTTGGGATTCTACTTGTTATTTGCGTACTGACAACAAATTCTTTGTTATGCATACTCTGATTTTTGGAGTTCTATTTTTAATATCCATTTCATTTTCCAGCTTATGAATTATGATGCTGATTAAAAAGTGCTATATAGTTTTAAGAACTGTTGTGAAATTATCAGTACATTTTGGACAAGAAATCAGTTATAGTGAAGGGGTGATCATTGCAAGCAGAAGTCCAAACTGAAACTAGTTCATGGTGCTGGCACTGACTGAGGTCTTGGAATTAAAAGAACAAAACAAATCTGACAAAATATTAAAATCTGTGAATATGGTGTTGTTAGCTGTTTCTTCAGAATCCAGTGTTTAGGCAGTAGGTGCCCTTTATTATTTTGGTGGTAGGAGTCTAGAGACTTCTTACTTATGTTTGAATACAAAGGTGAGCACCAGGGAGAGGAGACAGTAATGCTTTAAAAATGGTGTTACTTCTCAGTCACATAAAAAAAAAGGGCGTCAGAATGTTAATTAGGAGCAACAACAAGCTTTCTAAATCTGCCCTTCTCCTGGTGGCAAATGTAGCCAGTGTGTGGCTTCATAATATGGATGTATTTTATTTTAGTACAAAATCCTTTTTGGTGGAATTGGATATTGGACAGTGGTTTCCAGATGGATTTGTATTGTAACAGGAAGGCCAGAACTGGACAGAGGACTCCAGAGATGTCCAAATGGAGAGGAAGGGTCACTTTGCTGTCTCTGCTGGTGACACCTCTGCTGACAGAGGGTAGAATACTGTTGGCCACCTTTCCTCCAGCGGCATGCTGCTGACTCACATTCACCTGACAGCACAGCTCGGGGTCTCGTTGTGCAGAGCTGCATTGCAGAGTGGGCCCCAGACTGTATTGTGGCCCAGGGTTAGTCCACTCCGGAGGCAAACCTGTGATTGTTCTTGTTGTACTCGAGGAGGTTCCTGTCAGCCCCTTTCTCCAGCCTGATGACACACCTCAGATCCCTCCAGAGTAATGAGTGCTCACCCCACTTCAGGATTCTGTGCACCCTTTTACTGAGAGTTCACTGTGTCACATCGCCCACATTGCTCAGGCATCATCAGTCCCATATTGATCTGTGAAGGTTCCCATCCAGTCACTGGCTGCACGCTGAACTCTGTACCCCTGATCATGTGTTTGCCTCCAGCATTTTTCACTTACCTTTTAATCTACTCATCCAACCTGTACCTCAGCTATTTAGTGATAAGGAAGCTGTGGGATATTGTGCTAAAGGCAAAGTGCATGTTGTCTAAGGCCCTGCCCTTGTCCTCAGCATCACTCGCCTCATCATAGAAAGCAATTGGGTTGGTCAGACATGATTTTCACTTGGTAAATCTCTTTTGGTTGCTCACAAACTTCTTAGGGACTGAGGTGATGCTGACTGGCATATATTTTTCCTCCCTCCCTGGCCTGGACCTTCTTTCTTGCTGGTGGTCTTGTGCTGCCGGTACAGTCTGAGAAATCATTTCTGGTGGCTTTCTGTTAAGCTTTGTTTTTTTGGATTCCATGATAGCAATTACACTACTGTCTTCAATCAAGGTGACATTTTGCATCACAGGTGAGAAACTCAACATGGTTTTCCTTTGTGAACACTACATTATTGCTTACAGCTTTTCTCCTTCTTTTTAGTAAATTAAAAAAATGACCAAACAAAAAAACATCAACTTTTTTTAGGGATAGTAAAAAGGAAAAGAATGTTTTTAACCACATTATTTCATTTGCCAAAATAATTCTACAAGGATAGGTGTTAAGATTGACTGTATTTAGAGACAAACGCCTTTATAAAGAGGGACAATGTGGAAATCAGTTTTTAGTATTGTTGAGTATGTCTGTTACTGGAGGACTTCTGGCAATTATGATAGATAATGTGAATTGGCTTCTCCCACTTGTATTCTTTCAGATTTGTAACCTGACCTAATAAGGCAAGTAGAGTCAATCTTTTCATTTAGTCCTTGATAAAAATATTCTAAAGTTAACATTTTTAGCTTAGTATTTTTAAAGTAACTTTTTCATCTAGATGAGGAATGTTGTGTATTTGGGGTGTATTAGATTGTGGTATGTACTGTGAAAGAATACTGCATCCAAAGTGGTTGCTTCTTAACTTTAGTGGAATAATGTTGAAAATTTTCCTGCAAATAGCAACATAATCAGTGGGTTAAGGAACTTCACAAAACTTTGTTGACTAATTTTATAGCCTGACAAAGCCACAGTACTAAAAGTTTGATCAGAAATTAATGACTAAATATTCTGCAGTAACCTTACTGCAGCATTGGATTTCGTGTGTGTATATATAATATTTGTGTATATGGAAAATATATATAAACACATAAAATATTTAACTCTCAGTAAAAAAAAAAAATCACACATCCTGCAGAAATGTATTGAAATGTATGGTTTATCAGTCTGTTTAGAGGAAACTACTGATTTTAAGAAATTTGATTGAAAATAATTATTTGCTTATTGCTGCTTTCAAGCAAGTCATCAAGTGATAGAAACAAAAATCTTAGTATTTTTGTCAGTATAAAATTTGAAGGTGTTTTCTACTGTTTACATGTGATGAGTTCTTTAGGAAAAAGCAAAACAATAAAGGTCAATGCTGCTGCAATGTGCAGTTCCAAAATGTTCCAAATTTTATATAATTTGTCTTATTTTATACCTTCATGTCTTTTACACTTCTGTATTTGCAAAAACTGAGCGCTTTTACTTCATTTTGCTTTTTGTTATAGTGTGGTTGTTGGTTGAAGGTAGTGAGATTTCCAATCTCTTACATTTTCCAGAAACTGTATCATTGTGCATTTTTTTTTTGTATTTATTCTTTTTTAAGCTGATTCTATCAATTCAAGATTGCACAAACAGTTTTGCACGCAGCCACTGCTATGAAATTGTGTGGTATCTCTATAGAAAAAAAGAATGGATTTATTTTAGAAGTAATCATTGCTCATCAGACATCTTAAAACCCATCTTTTCCACTTTGTTCTCCCTGTAGAGATCATAGACAATAATGCATTGCCTTTGAAAAGAAGACTCTGTGCAAAGTAGTGTTTATATAAATAATCTTTATATATATTCTTTTAGTAATGGCATAAATTGGGCAAGTGTAATGGAGATTTAAGTTCCAGGAGTAGGCAGATGCTTAATGGCTTGGTAGAAGGGATGCTGAGTTGAAATTACCACTACAATGGAAAAACAGCTTAGAACTAAAGATAATTCCTCTCTACCTTCCAAAATCTTATCTCTTAAGGTATCAAGAAACCTTTTTAAAAATGTGTCAAATGCAACTGTTTCTGTAGTATCTGTGAGCCCTGCCTGCATGTTTTTGTTAGAATCATAAAGAGATGACCACTAGATCTGATTGTTGTGGAGAGAGACTCATTTAATGCATACAGATAAATTTCCATTCAGATAAATATTAGAAGCTGGAGTGGTAGAAATTGTTCTCAAAGCAAAGCTCATGATTCTTAAAGTTTTCAGTAGAATCAGGTTTCTTTAGCAGTGAAAAAAAATGGTGAAAAGAACTTTTAGATAACTCATTGCTGCAGGAAAGTAAAAAGCTTAAAATACTGCTTGAGCAGTTGTTACAAATTAAATAACCAATAACAGTTTATTGACTTAGCACTTGTGACCTCATTATTTTGAGCCATATAGGAGAACAGACTCTTTTTTTCCACCTCCTAAAGATTTTGGAGGCTTCCCCCTCTCTTCCCTTTGCCACTATTTTGCACCAGAAAAACTTGAAATAGATGTAATCTGTTTATCCAGAGGCTGAATGTAGAACAGTCTAGATTATCTCATTGGCTTGCATTCAAAATAGAGGGACGACTTTATTCTCTCACTTTAGATCACCTTAGGCAATCCTGTCAAGCCTTGCCCTGTTTCAATCACCTAAAGTGATCCAAAATGCTTTCATCTTTTTGTCTTGCTTTCTGTCCAAGTAAATAAATTATATTGGATACAAGTCAATATGGATTGTTACAAAAAAAAAGGATTACTTCCTTGGAATTTGTATTAAAGATGAGTTTGAGTGTGCCACTTTTATATTCAAGAAAGTAGCTGAAATTGGGGCTTGCATCTCTTATTTCCCACTGGTATCCAAGATGCTCAAGTTCTTCTTTTGAATTTGATCAAAATTCTATATTCTTTGACTAGAACATGATTCAGACTGGGTTTTAATTGCAGGCATGTTATCAGAAAGAGTGTGCATCTGTGAAGGTAGCCTCTTTATTTTTCACCACAAATTAAGTACTTGGGCCACTCAAGGAAAGGTTACATGGAATGAAACTTTCTGTCCCTTGCTGATACATCTGCTATATAATAAAGTAGCTGTTAGGACTGGAAATAAAGGTTAATAAAATAAAGGTCAGTTTAACATTAAACATTTTGCTTCCTAATTTCATATCATGATTAGCAATGGTGTCAAAGCCAGGTGTGAGAGAGAAGAAAATTTGACACTGAAAATATTTACGATTTCTTACAGAACTGTAAGTGTTAAACAGAAAATTGGTCTTTTTCTAACAAAAAAAAAAAAACCAGTTGTATCAAAATATGGAACATAATGGTTTTATTTTTAATTATATTACAAATTGTATAGTAATAGTCTGATGATTGCAAACAGTAAAGTTTTAGAGAATTTGTTGTTCTCTAGATAAATAGTAAAATCAAAGTAATATGCATAATAACTTTTAATCTTTCTAGTTACAGTGTAATATTACATATTTAAAGAGAATGTTAGCGTGTATTTTCATTTAAATGTTTGCACTTCTAAAAATGAGCTTTAGCAATAAAATTGCAAAGCTGCAGTGCTAGTGAATACAGATGAAAAATTGTCACCTATCCATTAGAGCCTAATCTCTTGGCTGTCTTGAATAGCCGTAGGGGAGAGTAGGGGATAATGATCCCAAAAGCTTTGCTGTTTCACGCAGTGTGAGGAACAGCAGGAAAACCCGAACTCAGAACAGTTAGACATGATTGTGTTTGAATTAATGCAACTGTTAAGTAATTAAGCCATTTGACATACAAATTGTGCGCTAGCGGAAGAAGAGGAGGTGAGGTAGAGAGGGGACAGATGGACTCTTGCTTGCAACAGTTTCCACTCTGTAACCGCGAGGGACCAGCGGGAATACTGCACTTACCTAGAAGAAACTTCATTGCCCAAACTTCGTAACTCTTAACGTTAATTAACATTACCTTCTTCATTTAGTTTAAAAAAAAAAAAAGTTAGTGTCTATTTATATGCTCCAGTATTTTAAGCTTTCTTTGGGAAAAAAAACTCCAATAAATAGACTATGTAAAATACTTTAATTTTTTTTTTAATCCCAAGAGTTTCCTTGGGAGTAGTGCAGTAAAATTATTGTGTCGATTCACCACAATTATTTTTCCATACTATGAAGTAGGAGTGCAGTTTAGGGTGTATTTTTCCTTTGCCTTTTTGGGCTGAGGAAGGAAAAGGGCAAAAGGATAAGAAGAAAGAGGTTAAAAAGAGACCTTTAGTGCTGTTAGGAAATCACGATATGCAGAAGTCAAAACCATGTTGACATATATTTCAGATGATTGCTTTAACTTTGGCAGATAGGAGAATGTAACTAGAAAGTTGTTAATGGTTTACTTCAAAATTGTTAAATATTTCTCTGAGTCGTGTAATGTAACAATTTCATTGCACTGAAATTGGCACTCTGGTTGGTACAGCTTTCCAATTTTACTTGTCATTCTAGTGAAAGAGGCAGTAATTTGAAACCTAAAATAATCTTTTTAATCACTTGACAAAAGTGACACTCACCTTAATTATAGAAAGGTTTATATGTGAACATGTTCCACTTGCACTCAAAATGGAAGTCAAATTAAAAGGCAGATGTGTGGAATTAACAAAATTAAACTTGACATCTACTGTAAATGCAATCCCTGACAATTTTTTTAATGTGAGCCCAGAGGAGGCATTAAAAAAAAAAACCCTAATAATTTAAACTACCCACATGGCATAAAATAGTTTATCAGTGTCTGTTAGAAACAGGTCAGCTATTGTAACTTTTAAAATATTAATGGAAAAATTTAATTTGATCAAAAAGAGTGAAAGAATTGTGAACAAAGCAATATGTTTTTGTTTTTAAATGTTGCTGTTCTTTCAAAGCTCAGATTACTCTGTTGTGACCATTAAATGTGAAAATAATCACAAATTATAATCTTCCAAGACAGAATCAGTCTTTTGGATGCTAATGTAAGATTTCAATTGTCTTTTGTTTTAGCTTTAATAAGATTGATAAGCAGATGATTCCAGAGCCCTGCCTTCCCATATGGGTGTTCTTAATTTCCTCTTGAACTGTGTCTCCAAACCTGAAACTGCAATTCCCACCCAATGTGTGTGGGAATTGTGAAGAGAGACAAGTGCCTGAAAGAAGAGCTTCTCATCAGAGTAGGAGGGTGGTGGCACCCAGAGCCACATAAGTAGAAATACTTTTGCTGTGTTCAGTGGCAGAGGGGGCTAGGAAGAACCTGTCATCTGAACTTATAGAGTAACATTTGTTTTGCCCTAAACCAGACACATGTGTTACCTTACTGCCAGTTGCAAGCTAAAATTGACAGCACTAGTTCAAATCCAAACAACAAACTTACATTACCTTGGTGAATCATTTCTAGAGAAAGATATGTCAAGACCGAAGATCCTGCTTAAAAATGGGTGTGGGGCAAAGGTCTGAAAGATTGTCAGATGGATTAAGCAAATAAGAAACCTGTTAAAGCTACTTTTTAGTAAGACATAAATATGTTTGTTTCTGGAAGAAGTAATTTCCAAAAACTTCTGGGTGAATGGTCATGTTAAGTGATGTAATCAGTCTTAGCTCAGCATTACTAGCCATAATGGCATGCAGCTTTAACCCTTGAAATGTTGCCTTGATTAGGAAGCAGAAACCAAAGAAAGAAAGAGCAAATATGCATAAAAAAAGCAAATTCTTTATGTACTGCTTTTAGTACTTGGCTGCATACTGTGGAAGAACCATTCAGTGTGAAAAATGGACAAAACCTAATAAAAAAAACCCAACAAGCAGGTGTCATTGAGGTGACAATTTTGTTAGTTGTAAAAGCCGAATCAAGCATCTATGAATATTCACCTTTTAGTGACTTCTCATACCTGATGAGCTTTGCAGTGTACTGTTGGAGCTTACAGACACCCCTGTACTTCAACTGCAGTTTATTTTGCTGAAGCAACTCCAACTGTGGAAAGAAAATGACCATGTGTGACCACAATGCTGCACTAACCCATTATATGTATATGACCCTACTAATATTCTGCAGAAGTCTGCAAGATCTTAGACTTGAAAGCTAAGAAGTGATGGTGGTGAGACAAACATAGAGCATCTGTAGTGGTGGTAAGCAAAAGTGGCTAAAACTGATGAAGTGGAGTAGCTGCTGACATGGAATAAACATCCTTTACCCATGTGTATGCACACAATATATACCCAACCATGCCTACCACAGCACTAAGTCCTGTGCATGTCTTCAGGCTTTAGATAATTGTCCTTAATTACTTGAAAGTCAGTGAGCAGCACTGTGCCAGGTCAGCTTGGAAGTTGGCTTCTTTGAAAGGGTCTGGATAGCTGTGACTGAAACACCACCAATTACAACATTTCTTCAGAAGATTGGTTTGTTCTTTGTGTTAAGGGTGATAAGCATTCACCCTGCAACTACCTTCCGTATGACTAACAGAGCTTCACTTAATCTGTAAATCTTCTAAAAAAATTAACATTATAAATAGAATTTGGAAATAAGCTGTAAGTGGGATTTGAATTTAAATGCCTGAACTATTTTCATACTGACCAGCAGTATAGTCACATTTGTTGTTTGGACATTCTATTCAAAAATAGTTGGTTTTATGTATAAAGAGCTTTAAGTTTTCATTTTTTTCTTAGGAGTCTTACTGCTGAAGTCCCTTCAAGAGGTATGGAGTCAGGGAAAGTTTTGTTTACAGTCAGCAGAAAGGGTACCATCCTGATGATTTAATCCCTTTGAATGTCTCAATGTCTGTGAGACTATAAAGCACTCATTAGAATATACAAGAATTAGGCCAGTATCAGTTGTGCTTCCTGCAGTGTACCAAGGTCTATGATTTTTAAGAAATCCTATTAAAATACCAAATGAGATTTGAATCTCTGTACCCATATGCTAAATTGCAAAACTGGAGCATAGGACAAAAGGTCACTGTTTTATTTATTAGAGTTATAGAGCTTTCTTTGTTGATTATGCATTCATCCAACTCTGGCTATGCATCCATCTAGTTTAATTAAGTCATTTAGAGTGCTTATCCCGTATTTAGAACTTAAACTTTTTTGAATGATGTGATTAAGCATAATGGGTTTTTGACATAAAGAGACCATCATTAAATGCTATCTTCTGTGTGCATATCTTCCTTATCACGCTTGTAGTGCTCTGCAGAAATTTTAAAATTTATTTCTGAGGATATGAATATGCTGAATCTTCTTTTTGTATTGAAATGTAGATATGCAATGGGATCTCATATTTTAGTTAATGCTTGCATTTGCCAGGTTTTCTTTCTTTGTTTCAACTGGTGTGTCCTAGAATGGTTTGGGTTGGAAGAGACGTTAAAGATCATCTAGTTCCAACATCCCTGCCGTGGGCAGGAGTACTTTCTGTTAGACCAGGTTGCTCAAAGCCCTAGCCAATCTGGCCTTGACAACTTCCAGGTTTGGGGCATCCACAGCCTTCTCTGGGCAGCCTGTTCTGGTGCCCACCACCACCTTATGTCTAATCTAAACTTAATCTCTGAAGCCATTCCCCATTGTTCTGTCACTACATGCCCTTGTGAATAGTTTCTCTCTGTCTTTCTTGTGGGCTCTCTT
The DNA here is from genome assembly GCA_003676055.1 of Chloebia gouldiae. Lineage (NCBI taxonomy): Eukaryota > Metazoa > Chordata > Aves > Passeriformes > Passeridae > Chloebia > Chloebia gouldiae. The sequence continues at coordinate 27,944,015 of QUSF01000003.1, read as the reverse complement.
CATGTACTGGAAGACCTCAATTATCTACTGCATTTGTTTATTATGAGTCAACAAAACAACAAAATCTTCTACTCAGTTATGATTTTAGTAGTGTGGATTTTGTGGTTTATATTATCTATTGAAGCAATTCCTCAGCTTAAAGAGAATTGAATAACTTACAATGCATTTTTTTTAATTGCAGCACTTTAATTACACTCATCTACATACTCGTGTGTTTAATTTTTCCCAGCCTCAAACATTAAGAACAAAGCCAGTACTACTTGTATCTCCTGCTAAGAAAGTTCAACTTGGAAGAAAATAGAATTTCTTCTCAATGTTCCATTAAACTTTTAACTAAGAAGAATTCAATAACTCTGATTATTACAGTTTAGATCTGTCAAGGTCTCTCTTCAGAGCTATGGTTTTGCTTTTTGATCTTGCTCTCAAAAAATATTCATAGCTGCTTTATATAGGAGTCTTAATGTATATTCTTTCTCATTCTGTATAGGATTTCTAAGACCTTTTTGAAAATGTTCATTTTTTTAATCCTATGCCCAAAATGAAAAGACAAAATCTTAATAGTTTCTTGAGAGAAATGAACTGCAGCTCCTTCATATTAAAAGCTAAAAAAATGGGTCTCTGCAAATCTGGTGTTCAAGCTTTGTTTGTTTTCTAAATGTCAAACTGCAAGACAAGTTTATTTAAATACTTTCTTAGTGTTACTTGTTGACACAGTTGTGTGAGTTCCCATGAGGTGTCATTTGATCACTGTTAGGAATGGTGTAAATTAGACAACAGCAGCAACCAAAAACAATAATATTGAGAACCTTAGAGCTGGAAGAGTTTGGGTGGCCTAAAAATACTTGTCATCATTGTGTTTCACACTCCTGGGACTTGGCTGAAGCATGCTTTCCATATTGAACTAGAGACTAGATTAAATTAAATTTATATAAGTTTTGTTGACTGCATTGCAGCATTGTGATGGCCTAAAAAGTATTGTAGCTCAGATGAGTCAGGTTCTCCTTGCTTTGCTTTTTTAGAGTACCATGCATGTATGTACAGGCACACATCTGTTTATATGGATAGATAGATCAAGTATATATGTATATACATGGGTATATATAAATGCACATACACTATAATCGGAATCTTGCTGCTTTTTTTGTACTCCTGGTGGCTGCCAGTGCAGGTGGAGTTTTGCCTGCTGCATTTATGCCAGACATCAACTCCCAAAATCCCACCAGCCCCATGTGTGCTCTTGTGACTGACTTTAACTTCATCACGGGCTTTTCAAACAATCACTGCACAAGTATCAGTTGCTGGAGCTTCCCTCCTTTTTATTTATGTGGAAAAGTAGACTTGTGCCACTTATTTGGAGCACCTGTTGACTTGCCTGTGAATTGACTCTGGAGAAAGGGACACCTTTCTAGTCTTGCACCTCCTTTGATCTAGGGAAGAAACAGTATTGCTTGGTTGTAGAAAATAACATGTTTAGATGTGTAAAACAGGGCTGTATTGTCTCTTCCTGTTCTATCACAAAGCCTGCTTTTTCCTAGGAGGTGGTGGAGAACTTTTCTCATGGTGGGAATGGGGGGAAGAGGTGAAGAGGAAGGGATCTCAAGAAACAAAAAAGCACGAAAGGAGAATAGAAAAGAAAAAAGTGGTACCTTAAAGGATGATAGATTTATCTGAAGTGAGAGATGAGGAACAGTATTTGAAAGAAAAATGTTGTAATGTTGGCTAAACTGGATTAGTGGCCCACAATATAATGGGGGACATAAGTGATAGCAATATACTTTTAACAACAAAGGTAATTTTTTATTTCATCAAGCAGAGCTTACATCTGGTTAAAATGTATAAAACACTATAGAAACTACAAGTATTGCTCTGTAGACTTGAAGTTGTATGAATATAACAATAATTATTCCTTTTCTCTATGTTCTTGTTTACAGACCAGTCTTTCCATATGGGGATGGGGAAGTCTTGGCCTTGTGCTTTTTCTAGTAACTTTTGGACCCTTCGCTATATTTTACTTTGCATTTTATATCCTCTGCTTTGTGGGTGGGTAAGTATATTATTAAGTGTTTTGTTTAATTTGCTGTGAAAGTAAAATTTTAATGGGTGTGTTAGCAAAGAGCTTGCTCTCAAAATCAGAAGTGGCTTTATGTAATTAATGTTTCCCCATTTGAGACCTCTTTAGGAGCAAAACTTTTGCAATTGAACTCACAATTTAGCTATTTTTAGTGGATGTTAGGGGGAAAATGCTCACATAAAAGCAGTGGTAATTTCAGTTCTTACTTTTTATTAGTGTCAATTCTCTTCCCAGGTACTTCTAAGTACTTAAGTTTCCTTTTCTATCACAATCTCATTTTCTTATCTAAGGCACTTGATTCATGGGAGTGGATGTTGTCCTGTGTGTGTGGAAATAATGCTACACTTGGAACAAGTAGATCAGTTCAGCACCTGTAGACTTTTCATATATTATCTATATAGGCAGGAAGGGAGCAAACATGAAGTTTAGCACCATTATAACATAGTATATTATGATGTTTGCCTTGTAACATTTTTACTGGCAAATTAGAATGTCTTAGTGGGATATTCTTTTTACCTTCCTATTTGATACCATACAGAACATATGTATATTCCTGTATATCTCATCAAAAATGTAACAGTGTTTAGTAGCTAGAATTAGAGCTGCTGTGCTTGGGTTTCAACTGTATTAGGCTTGGTATTTCATCTCTGAGAAATCAGAATAGTCAGTCTGTTAGAAAAGGGATTTAGTTAAGGTAAAACTAACTTAAGTAAATACTTTTGTCTTGTTAAGTCTTGATACAGGTGTGGTTGGCATATTTTGCTATCTGTTTGTCCAGGGCAAAAGTCAGAGTTTATCCAAAGGGAAGGGTGCGTCTGCTTGGTGTTTTGTCTTACCACTTCCTTAGTACTTGCAGTATGGAAAATAACATGGGATATAATAATTTCTTAAGATGTTGTCCTTAATCCTTGCACAGTTTCAGTTTGGCTTTTCAAAGCTAACTGTCAAAGCAGGGTCTCAGAGCATGTCTGAAGTCAGCTACAGTTTGGCACCATTAAACTGCATGTGGTGCCTGAGCTCATTCATTCTCAAGTCAGCTCTCATATCTCTTTGCTGTGGTTATTGTACTGCTTTGATTAATTTTTGTAGCTAGTCAGTAAACACTGATCTTGTTAAGGATTTATCTAGTGGTAGTGTATCTGTTGGAGCAGTGTTTATGTACATATATAGATGTGAAGTCTCAGCCCTTGCAGTAGAATGTCATCACTTCTTTACTATAACATACACGTCTTGGCTATGGCTGTGATCTGGCCTTTTTCACATTGTTAATCTTTTGAAGAATAACACACTTTAGCACACAGAACCATGAGTGCTAACTAGGCCAAATGGGTTTATATCTAAATTGTTCTTGCCTATTTTTTTTTAATTAATTCCCACAAAGTTTCTCAAAATGCTTGGTCATGCTTCTGTTAGAAACAAACAGAAATTGTTATGAAGTAATTTTTGCACTTATGATTAGCAATTATATGTCATGGCATCATATATATAAATTTAGAAAACAAAAATTTAGTTTTGGTTCATGGTTATACTGGTGTCCATAATATTTACTTACACTTCTCCAGAGCAAAATAGCAATTTTGGACATGGATTTTTGTAGTTGAATTTTTTGTTGAAACTTGGAGTTCTTACCCAGTTTCACACAGTTTTCTAGGTCTTTATATTTCATTCAAAAAAGAAGTGGCCCATGTCAAAGGTTTCTGATTTCCAGTAGCAAGAAGTCCAGCTTCTGTCCTATTTTGCAGTTTTAACAAAAGAAAATGCTGAATCACAAGTTGTGACCCTAAGTACTTAAATAATATATCAGTGGGCTGTGCAGGAAGATAATGGTGATGCCATATCTATGTCAATGTAATCAATCTATTTATGCTGTTTAACTCCTGTTATGTGTAATTATTTCTTTTTAATATTCACTCAGCTCTGTGATTGCACAAATGACTTGTAGTAGATGTACTATTGTTTTTGGTGTGGAAGAATACTGAAACCATTTGTATGTATGAATAAAGTTCAAAATCACCATTTCTCTGTATTTAATTTTGGTTTTTTTTTCAAGACAGATTTATAGAATGTTAGCCTTTATCTGTTCAGTGATCATTCACTTAGGGAATTGAGCTCAAAAGCAGGAGGCTGAAGATAGATACTGTTTACTTAACCTGTGTAGAATGTTACAGAGTGGTATTCTTTTTTCCTCTCCTTCAAGTACTGGTGTAGACCCCTTTACCTGAGTGCTGAGCCTGTCTGTTACCATCTGCCTTTTCTGCTAAGAGTGTTTCTTATTCTCTTTCCTTCCCTCTTTCAGCCCTAAAAAGTGAAATAAAATTGTGCCTTTGCCAAATACAAAAATTGAAATTTCTTTAAATTCAGTTGAAGCTTCTTAAAATAAATTGCTTTTCCATTTAAAAGCATTTGCTCAGTCATCAAATCTAATAATTATTGATACTTGATTACATCCCTATATATGTGACTGTCTGGCTCCATTAATGATTGTGAATGCTGACCAAATCAGGAATGGTTCTGTAGCTGCTTTTTGACTTTCATTCAGCTGAGACTGTTACCTTTCAGAATTGAGGGGAAAGTGATAAATCTGTGATCTTAATTTTTTTATATTTACATTTGTTCTGTTGTTAATCTACCCCTGAAAAAGCTGGCCATCCAGTAATCTTTGGAAAAATTTTTTAAAAATGAAGAAAAATACAATCTTTCCCTTTTTCTCATCTATTCATTTACAGAAGACTAATATGATTTTTCATTCATATATTGAAAATCCTCTTGATGAATTAAATAAGCACCTACACTAGAAGATTCAGGTTAGCTAACAGATGTCCTGAATGTTCAGACTATGTATTCTTCTCTGATGCTCACATGATTTTACATTAGAGAATAAAATCTGTTCATTTCTGCCAGAGAAGAAGCAGCTCCTAACATTTCAAACATAAAACTGGTAATCATTCAAGGCAGCTAAGAAGATTAGCCTTTTTTTAAACCATATTGGTAGTATTAGTATTTTTGAATGAGTCATTAACTTTGAAAGTATCAAAATATTTGAGAAAAAACAGAGATATAATCTATAGGTAGTTATTTCCAAGGCTTCATTCCTTTTGAGTAAAAAAAGAGAAACAACTGGCTGATAGATGTTTGAAGTTAAAGTTGATTTTAGGCCAAACTTGGGTATACTGTTTTCTTTAAAAGACAACTGAGGTTTCTAATAACAAAGTCATAGATAATCAAAAGAAAATCCAAACTTAAATAATTAAAAATGGACCATTAGTGAAACAACATTAGTGAAACTAATATTGTGATTTTTCTAAGCAAGTTCTTGTCTGTGAACTCTGATAGGTGTTTTGATTTTAAAGTTGCAGGGAGCAGGAGGGCAATTAAACCTGCTTTTATTTCTTGCTGTCATATGGCAGGTAAGGATGGCTGTAATGGAGTTAGAGTATCCAGTGAACTCTTCTTATCTGTTGTCAAGTTACTGATAATAATTTGAGTAGCTTTTTTTTCTCCCTCTTTCATGCATAGCTTCTGAATTACTGGACCTCTGAGGGGCTTAAAAATTTTTTTTTTTTTTTTTTTTTTACATTTTGGGAATTTAAACCTTTAAATGGCATATTTTAGATTGGATAGGGTTTTTCTATAGTCTTGTAAGTGAGAGTATCATATCAACAGCAATCTATATTCAAAGAACATATTACTTCAGCACATTTAAAGCCTGGAATAGCTTTGTGAGTTCCTGTGGTCATAAATGCTGGTCAGCTGGCCTTTAAATGGAATGCTTTGAAATTTGTATAGAAACTATGTGTGTTCAGCCATCCCAAGGTTAATCTTATTATCTTTCTTTGCTTGATATTTCAAAAGCTACATGCTCTGCTTATGCTAGAATTGGGACAGAAACTAGGTTTTCTTCTATTCCTAAGTAAAGGCAGCTTGATGTTCATGTGGTTTTGTGCCCTTGTGTCATGAGCTGTAAATAAATTTTTGCTGTTCTAGCAAGGGTAAGCACAATGTCTAAACATATGCAGTGGTTAGTTATGCTTGCTGCATCACTTTATTCCTGGACTGTGATTTTGTGGCTTACACTACAGTGGAGCAGCCTACAGGGTTTATTTCTTCATAGTTTTGGAGACTCTTGATATAAATGCAACCAATGCAACTTCTGTATGTACCCCACTTCCCAAGTGCTAATATTTGTGAGTACAGTGCCATCACAGCAGGCACACTGCAATGTGCCATCACAGCAGGCACACTGTAGCATAGACAATGCTACATAGATTTTCTATGTGGTAAAAATATATCAAGACAGAGAATACAAGACAGGGAAACTTCATGCTTAGGGTTGTATCAGTTATTTTGAGCAGCATGTTACAATGTGAAAAAGCACAAGAGTAAGCAGTGAGGATTATCATGTATTGTCATTTTATAACTTACTGTTACATATTTTCTAGAGGTGAGAAAATTTGGCTGTTGTTGTACCTGGTCTTTTTTTTTTTTTTTTTCCGTTTTAGGGGTTTTGTGGTTACTCTTTTATTTGGAAAAAGCAATTCAGAAAAATACCTTGAGCAGTGTGAACATTCATTTCTCCCTTCTACATCAGTTGGGATCCCTAAGGTAAGGAAAGCTTCTGGTCTTAACTTCTAGATCAAATTTTATAACTTGGTTAGAAATAATCAGTTTTAATGTAAGAATTGTGCCCATTTCTCAAGGTAAAAGAGTCTGCTTTTATCTTTTGAGTCAGCTGCAATGTGTAAGTGAAATGCAATGCCATATTTTTCATTCATGAAATACAATTTTTTCAATAGGTTATGGAAAGATTGATTAAAGTATTGTTTCTTCATTGTGAAAAATTAGTATGATATGACTGACAAATATAATCTGTGAGAAAATTACCAAACCATTCCTTTACAGACTACTTTTGTATCTTGGTTTGTTTTGGGGGATAGCTCTCTCTTGCTTTTTTGTGCAAGATTGTCACAACTATTTAGGTGTTTTCCATCACTGGATCCACTTTTGATTGTGGTCAAAAATTTGCCTGCCTAACTAAGAAAGTCTAGATTTGCAGTACTTCAAGGATGTGGAGGTTATCTTCAGCTCTCTTCAACACCAAGCAAAAATTCTGGAAAGGCGTAGATGAATACAGAGCAGCAGTGCAATCCACTTTTCAGCTCTTTTCTTTTCTGAATACCTAACAGACACATCATTTTGGTTGATGGACTCAAGTTCAGGGTTCCTAACTGGATAAATCTGCATCGGTTTAGTACAGAAAAAGTTGTTAAAAGCCAGGAGGTAGAATTCCTAGGAATTCCTGGTTTATGAACCTATGTATCTTGTTAGGTCAGAAGTTTAAATATATCTTGGTCTAATCCATTTGCACTCATCAGAATAAACACTTTAACCCAAAGATTGCTAATTATATTAAATTTAATCTGGTAGTTATTCTGACTGAAGCATCATGTTATTTCTCAACTGTCATGCACTACATTCCATGTCTATCAAAAGAGGAGAGTGTTCAGCTTTATCAGTAACACATAGAAATTTACCTTGTGATTCAGCAGTGTGTTTTCTAGTCACAGAACTTTTTCTTTGACTGGTTCATTGCTTCTTTGGTAAGTGGCCTTTTCACTTAAGTCTTTGAATATTTTAAGGTAAATCTGAAAGTATACCCTAAACTCTAAAGTAAGGTCACTGCTCCAGATGAAAAGTACAAAGAGTAAGGCTGAAAAAGGAAAAATCAGTAGTCAGCTAATGTTTCTGTTCTATTAATGAAGCCTCATATTTGATGGCTAAGATTCTTGGTGCCATATAGCCTTTAGTGCTTCTGTTGTATAGGTTGTTACTTAATGTCCTGTGTTTTGAGAGCAAATTTAGAGAAGTTTTTCTGTTTTTTAAATTTCCTATACATGCTGAAACGTTTTTTAATATTAGTATTACTTTTTTGGGTTCAGTATGTATGTATGCTCTGGTTGATTTATAAAAGAATAAAATCTTGTGGAGATTTTTGTGTACTCTTTTCAAATTCGGTAGTTTGGTGTCTGATTTGAGTCTGGACTATTAACACAGCACTTCTCTCAACTGACCTGTCTCGACTAATCCGTGGATTTAAGTTTTGTAATATGAAGGCATTTGTTTTTAGCTCATTTAAGAAATGCTGTTTGAAGCTATTCACCAAATAAAATCTGTTTGTCTTCTACAACTGTGTTTTCTCTTTTGCCACTGCATTAAAATAACATTAACAAGGGTATATAAGTTTTTCAGTTGCAGTGCAAGTAGAGATGAGTCCCAACCAAAACCAAACATGCTGTTTTGTGATTTCTGTTGCTATTTCTATATTAAATCTCTGCTGACTTGTATGGAGAGTAATATTTTTAACTTGAATGTTTTTTCATGTTTAAAGTAATTTTGGACCTAAGTGGTCTTGAACAATGAATATTCTTTCTAGTGGTTGATGTGTATAGATTATACTTCTTCCGTAAACCAAGTACAAGCTGGATTTGCCTGAACATGAAATTATTTTGTGGTAGTCTAAGGAGTAGTCTGGTGATAGTTGTTATTTATAAGATGCTCTTTTCATAGAGTTTTATTGATAGTTTTGGGGTATTTTTGGTACTTAAGAGATTTTCTTTAGGCTAAGATAAATGTTCAGGTGTTTGATTTTACAGAAATCAGTAATAATACAGAGAATCTTAGTTGTGGCTGGATGTAATGTGTAGAATGTACCATACATTACAACACTAGATTTGGTGCTGATATGTTTCCTTGATTGCTGTAGGTTATACTTACTAGAAAATATACAGGAAATACCTCATATTAAGGAGAATACTTAAGGTACATTTGATGGAAGATTGTATACCTTTGTACAATTTGTTTGTTTGTTTACAAACACACAGGGAGGCTTAAAAATTAGGCTTAGACTTGCTTTTCTTTTTCAAGTTATATATAACTTCTGTGTCAGGAACCTGCAGAACGATGCAATAGTGCATTGGCTCTGCAAGGTACACAGTTGTCTGCAGGCTTGTATTAAAACAATGTTGAGTGAAAGGTAAGTTTAGAGCCTTCTGAACTGTTAACTTGAATGCCACTTTCAGTTGAAATTACAGTTTCACTCCAACTTCAACAGAAGTGTGAATTGTTTGGTTATTATATTTATGTCTCTAAGCTTTACCCAAAAGACAAAGAGTAGGCTTGTGCAATATTGTCAAAGTACAGTAAGAAAACAGTGGTAACAACTTAGAAGCAGTAGTTGCATGTTGGATCTCTAAATGGTCTCTGAGTCTCTTTAAGTCAGTGGGTCGTATCATATGTCACAGATTTGAGGCAGATGTGTAAATGCCCTGTGTCTTGTCCACTCATGGAACCCTGTGACTGCAACTGAGGAAATAGTACCACAGTCTAAATTAGGCATATTTAATATTTGACACTTAGCTAATAGTTTCAAAAGAGGAGTTCAAAAATACCAATTAGTGCAGTGGAACAAAAGTCTGAAATAACTCAGTGCAGTTTAGATGCTTGTGGAGCCTGGATTTATTTGTGCTGCATCTCACTTTGTGGGGTCTGTCTTGCATTCCTCCTAGGTGCTTCCTCCCTGCTTAAAATGAAGCAAGGAGGTGTCAAATGTAATAAGAAGTGATACCCATTTATCCTAACCAATGATTTAATACTGGTAGAGTACATAAGACTAATTGTGAGTGAAGTGACAGTCAAATGGGACAGTTGTCATGTCAGTTGGGTCCTTCCTTTAAGTCTGTCTTCTGTGTCAGCATCTGGAAGGCAGAAGTAAAACCAGCAATGCTTTCCAAGTGAGACCACAGTCAGCTGTTGTACCTATAATGGAATAAAAGCACATACTCTAAATTTTAGATGTTTTCAGACATATCAAAAGCAAATTAAATTATGCTGTAGGCACATAAAGATTTCTCTGGAGATAAAGAATATGAAAAAAATTATCTCCTTGTAGTTGGCTCTGCTTTGAGTGGAACATTGGACAAGATGAATTCCTGAAATCCAGGTCAAAACCTGGATCCTATGAGCATGTGAAGATTCAAATTTTTACCAAGTAATCTTGCATATTCTCTGTGTCCCTCTCTTTCTTGTGCCTGCTGCTTTTTTTTACTGCTGTATTTTCCTCTCTGTTTTCCAAATGTGGTTTTATGCATGTCAAAATTATTTTGACAGTTTTTTCTGGTTATTTGTACTATGATGTGTTTAGTAAAAATGTTTAATTATTCAGATCCCTATAATTTGGTGGTTTTGATGCAATCAACACAAAAATACTTTGCAAATTCATTAGTCTATAGGTGGAATATGCTAATTGTCTGAATGTGACCCAGTCTTAATTGTATTAGAATAGCATCAAAAGTTCACTTGCCTTGATAGTTAAAAAAATATACAGAATTTTGCTGTGTTATGATACAGAGTTGTTTAAATAGGAGGATGATTTTTTTTCTGGCCTCTGATATTTCACTGCCATTCACTGTTAAGTGATTTGAATGAGATATACTTAAGGCAAATTCTGTTCACATAGAGTAGCTTGGATATACAGTTTATAATTCCTTCATTTATGGTTTTGGCAGTTCTTTTTTTTTCCCAGTATAGTCATAACTTTAGATCAAAGAAATTACTGGTTTATTTGAACAATGTTCAAATAAAGTTGTTGGGTTGTAAGTTGTTGGGTTGTGATTTTTGTGAAAATAGAGGAGTTTATTGCCAGTTTCATTGAAATTTTGAGAAAGGCACTGTATTAGTCCACTTGAGAGAAGCACTGATAAAGGGACTTCTTTTTCAGAATGTCACTTGCCAAAGGCCAGCTCTGATGAGGTCATTCTTGGCATTAACTACTTGAGTTGCACATCCTTCTATAAAGTAATTTCTTTCCCTCCATATCAATTACTTTCCAAAGGCTCATCTGTTGAGTGGCAGTGGTACAAAAAAGTAGTTTCTCTTCTGGCATATACAATAAACTGAGGTGGATAAAGAAACCAAAAACCCAACTGAAAATTATCTGCCTTAGATTACACAGTCAAGTTCACAAACAAGAGGGGAACTGGAGTCTTGTATAAAAACTACCTTGTGCTGTTTTGTCTCACCCTTCCCTCCTTTTCTAACTATTTGAATTTTATTTCCTTCTGATTTAGTAATTTAGCAAACACTTCCTTATTTATATTAAGCAAGAAGTAGGTTTTCATTATGTACTATATAGAAAAAAAATACAGAAAATAGTGTTGCTCAGAGAGATGGTGTATGTCTTATCCCTGTAAACATTCCAGGTCAGGTTGAACAGGGCTCTGATGTAGTTCAAGATGTCCCTGCTCATTGCAGGGGGGGGTGAACTTGACCTTCCAACCCAAATGATTCTATGATTATATCTCCTCTATGAATTATAATAATATAGAAAATCATTACTGGGTGTATACATATATATCAGAAGCAGTAGAGATGTTTTTTAATTAGAGCTAAACCCTGCAATGTTACATTTCCCAATCTCTTTCAAGTGTGTCGAAGAAATGAAACGTGAAGCCAGACCTATTAAGATTGACAGAAGACTGACAGGTGCAAACATAATTGATGAGCCTTTGCAACAGGTAAGTTCTAACCAGGACTATTTAACCTACTTTTATTACTTTTCAAGTAATGACTATGAAATGCCGAAGTAGTTGAGGGACAAATAGAATTTCAAAATTTTACCATATATGAGAGTGATAAATGGAAAAACCATGGGAGATAGGCCAGGATTTTAGGCAATATTTGAGTATGTTTATGGTATATTTTATTTTCTCAGTGTAGTGATGATAAAAACAATGTGTGCAAACCAGTCTGAAAAGAAGTTTCAGTGTGTGAATTTTGTTGTTTCACTTCCAGTTCATAATGGCAAAGGAGTATCATTTGCTCTGGTAACCTCTTAGGATAACCGCTATTGTGTTATCAGGCACATATATTTTTATATTTTTTTGTCCTTTTTCAATAGTTCTTTTTTTTTTTTTTCCTTTCCAATTTTAGGTAATCCAGTTTTCCCTGAGAGACTATGTGCAGTATTGGTATTACACACTAAGTGATGATGAATCCTTTCTTCTGGAAATTAGGCAGGCTCTTCAGTATGCACTTATTCAGTTTTCTGCCAGGTAAGATTTGTTTGTTTACATCAATATATTGTGTGTTGTATGGTAGTAGGTAAGTGGTTAAATTTAGCCACTAGCCTAGTTCAGTGCATTTTACAGAAAGAACATATAAAAATTTAGGATTTTAATATAAGTAATATGATCTTCTGCTGATCCCCTAGGGAAATAATGGTGATGACAGTGTTGGAAGTCATAATCTTTTGCAAAATGGCCATTTCAAAATTTAGATTGTCTAGAATCACTGAACTGTTTTTTTTTTCCTTTTTTTACAACTTAAGCATTGAGTTTGTGAATCATTAGTTCTTTTTATTCTTCATGTAAAGAGTAGGGCCGCTACCAAGGTAAGTCTGAATTCAACATGTGTATCACCTCAGATGATTTTTAGAAGTGGTATGGCACTTCCATATGTAAGAACAATGGGTATTTCAGAAAGAATAGTAGTCCAGGGAGTGAAATAGAATGTCACATATGCAAACACTTTTTTTTTTAAACAGGATTGATTGAGGACAAATGGATAGTTTGTTAATTACCCCTTATTTCTGCTGCTGTTCCCTGTTTTCCTGCTACTTGATTAGGAACTTGTCTGGGAAATTCACTTCTTTAGTATGGCTGATTTCTCAGCCCAGGTGCCACATGCCTGTATATCCATCTACTTGTTTATTAATTTCTTATTTCAGGTGTTCATCCCACTGTGCTTACTCTTACCTGCTTTCCCTGCAGAAGATGTTGTGGGTCACCTAAATATAAGTAACTTAGCAATTTTAAGGTGTTATCCCCTCCCTCTGTTGGCTTGAAAATGTAGGTTAGTGTGCTTTCCTGACAATGAGGGTCAAAGATGGAGAGCTGGGTTTAATACTAAGAAAAAATAATTATAATATAATTATAAATATAATAATGTATGATACAGTAAAATAATGAAAATTATAGGAAACAGTATTGAAATGGTGAAAACAATGCTAAAGAAACTGTTATAGCAACCAAACTTATGCATGAAATGGACCTGACTACCCAGCTTCAGTGTTTTTGTCTGTTTGGCGCTGTCCATTTCATTGGACAGTGTTGAGCACTGAGTTTGTATCAAAGTAGGTCAAATTCTGGCCAGTTTATTTCTCTTTCCTACAGTACTATAGCTCTTCGAAAATAGGTACTGCTTCTGTGCTGTTGTGTTCTGCTGTAGAAAGCAAATCAATTTCAAAGGCCTGCAGCAGTTCTTCTTCTAAAGAAAAAATGAAGTAGTGTATTTATAATGCCTGTAGTTGGATATAGCTGAAGCAGTTTAGGTTAGTACCATCACCTGTAGTTTCATACAGCATGTCAGCTTCTGGGGAGAATGAGTACAGTGGAAATTCAGTATTCCCTGAGAGGTGCAGCTTTGGGAGCCTGGGATAAGGCTGCCATCCAGAGGTTTTGTGCGGTTCTGTCTTGTGTGGATGGGGGATCTGGATTGTTTGATTGATGGCCCTTTGGGACAGCTCTGCTTCTTATTTACATGTCTAGATTTTGCAGGAGCCTTCCCTTTCTCCTTGAGAAAAGAAAGAGCAGGTAAGGGAACAAAGACCAAAAAATGAAGTGTTGAAGGATTCCTGTGATAACACCTTGAGAGAGTTCAGGCAATAAAATACTTAGTGTGGTGTAAAAGCTATTACTGGCATCAAGGTTCATTAAACCTGTAATGCACAATCAGATTGTTAGGTTGCCTAGTAAGACACAGATATCATAAAAATACCTCTATCCTTTTCACACCACTAAGGAAGTAGTTTTATGTAAATCTAACAGTGACTGTTTTCTGATCTAAACTTATGTGTGTTGTTGGAAGAGTATGCTAAGAACCTCATAAAATCTGTGGAATCAATTGTTGATAATATTAGATTGTGTTTAGTTTCAAATGAAGTCTGTGTTTACTCACTAGTGCATATTCTGCAAGCTGAGAAGAAAATAATTTAGATTATATGCCTTCCAAAATAGTAGAAAGTATGGCTGAAAAAGATCTGGAGACTGTTTTCATTTTGCATTGTGAACTGTTTATAACAGGACTTCTTACAGATATTTGACAATGTCACAAATCAGAACACTATTCTAGATGCAAGTGTTGACTTTCAACTAAATCAAGTATAAATATTAATGTGGTGCAAGAGTGGTATATTGCAATATTTGGGTTTCAGCACAATTAGGAGACTGATTTATTTCTTTGCTTTTCCATGTTTACTATCAGTGTGGTTCTTGGCAGGAAGGGAGGAGAGGTAGGAATTTATTATTGTTCTTTGTGTTCACAATAAAATAATTAATTTCCATGGATGTCCTTTATTAATAGGTCAAAGGAAACAGACTGGCAGCCTTATTTCACTACACGACTTGTTGATGACTTTGGCACTCATCTTCGAGTTTTCAGAAAAGCTCAGCAAAGGATAGCAGAGAAAGGCAATCAGATGAAAGGTAATGGGAAGTATTTTTTTATTTGAGTCTGAGTGGGCTGGTATCTTATGTGTGTGAAATATAGTTAGATTTATTTTATAATTCAAGTTCTCTCTCAAGTTTCTAGTCTTGACAAAAACATGCTTTTTTATTTTCTTTTGCACAGATCAAGCTGAGGAACTTGTAGATACATTCTTTGAGGTTGAAGTTGAAATGGAAAAAGAAGTCTGTCGTGATCTAGTCTGCACTTCTCCCAAAGATGAAGAAGGTCTCTCAATATTATCTTTTGAGTAAATCTTTTAGTAGGGGAGACTAAATTAAAATGCTAACAATTGTGTTCACAATATGAAATACAATAAAATCTTAGCATATGACTTTCAAAGTGTGGTTATCTACCATGTATGTACATTTCTTCTGATTTGTAGATATTAATGTGATAACTAAAATGAGGCAAGTACCTATGTAAGTCTTCCTCCTTTCATTGGAAGAATTTTAACGTAAAAATATTTTTTCCTGGGAGGGAGGGGATGGTTTTGCAGATTCTTACTGCTTTTTGGTAGATGTGCCTTCCTTATCACTATTCTGCAGTCTTCCTGTAAAAAGCACGATATTTTTAAGGAAGGTGTTGAAGGAGGGGAGAAAAACCTGAATATGCTAAGTAAGGAACAATGCATTAGAGTTAGATTGTTTTTTTTTTCAATCTTGGAATTTGGTTTTTGTTCTCTGGGTTTTGAGGTAGATCTTTTTCATCAGTGATGCTTATATTCCATCTGAAAGGTTACTGTAATGCTTGGAATAAAAGCATTACAGAGATACATGTATTGTATGTTTGAACTCAGAATTAAGGATTTATCGATGGCATTTGGTGATATCAGGCAAGATGTGAAGTAATATAATATGAAATTGTGCTGAGGGGTTTTTGCTTTCCTTCTCTAGGATTCCTAAGGGATCTGTGTGAGGTTTTACTGTATATATTGCTACCTCCTGGAGACTTCCAGAACAAGATCATGCGATACTTTGTCAGGGTAAGTACAGACTCTAAAAGCCATCCCAATTCTTTGGTTTAATGCCATAAAAAGTTTTTAAACTGCTGGTCTTATTTTCTAAAGTTGATTTAATATTAGGGTATTTCAAAAGCAGTAGAGTCTCGATAAGTGTTTAATAGCAGTGAACAGTTTGTCTGAAATATTTTTGAGGGTTCTTTTAGTTCTATCATGACAGAAGTATGAGAAAGTGAATGTTGGTTTTTTTGAGATTGTTTTTTCTTGAGGAGTTTTTTCTTGTAATTTCTTGCAATTACAAATTACATTTGTAGTGTTAGTTGGAAGAGAATGTGGTAGTGCCTGTTCTCTGTAATTACACTTTTGTGTTTTAAGCTCTACACAGTGATGTTTAAATTGTTGCAGTTATACTAGCTTTATGAATAAATGGAAAAATGATGGTATAAAAATCCTTTGTTTTTTAGGAAATCCTCTCACGAGGAATTCTTCTTCCATTAATAAACCAGCTCAGTGATCCTGATTATATTAATCAGTATGTCATATGGATGGTAAGATATAAAATGTTTAAAATTATTTGTATTTCCAGAACATTTTCATATAAAGCTTTACTCATTTTCCCTCTAATCAGGATGGATAGGTGTCTGGTATAACCATTACCAATGGATATGTTGGTAATGTTAATACCAGACACAGTGAAGTAGGGCTGCTATACTAAATTTTATACATACAATAAAAAGAGTCTATATATTTGCACTCCTCATTTTGATTGTTCAGCAAAAGTTGCCTGACCGAGGACAAATGTATCCACAAAATGTAAAGGTCAATCCTCTTACTGTTCTGCTTGGCTGTTTGGGAAGTACCCGTGGAAGTGTTTTATCCTGACTGTGTTTACAGTTTGGCCTTTGAAGCTTAAGAGGCCTCAAGAATGAAAACTAAGAAACATTTATTTTCTGCTAAGGAATTTCAGGGCAATTATTTTAGGATTGTTTGTGTTAACCCTAAATAATTAAATGGAATGGTCAGAAACATTTTTTTTTTACTTTGATAACTCTCTATTGCATCTGCAAGAAAAGCCCCTAAAATTTTAAGGTAGTATTATATAGTAAAGCTAACATAAATAGAATAATTATGCTTTAATTAACAATATTGAGTCTTTGGAAAGCAAGTTTAAACTTACTCTTATATGTTATTCTGTATAGTTGATTAATCAAGTTTAATTTTTTTCCCCAACTTCTCTCTTTTTATTCATATATTTTGGTCTTATAGTGTACATTCAAATTCTATGCTGAAAATACCTTTGTATTTCAAAGTTCTTCTTATGTATGGAATTATAAGTGTATCTGTGCAGGCTTCAAGTGTATATGTGCAATGATTCCTTCACTCTAGCCCCCTTCACTTCATGTAAATTTTGCACACATTCTACTGGAACCTGGCTTTAGTAAGGAAAAATATCGCTCATATGGACCAGAATTTTCAATTTTTGATTCCCCTCTCCTCCTATGCATGTTCTTTATTTGTAACTTGGCCTCATTCTTTATTTACTGAGCACTGCCCCCAACTGCATCCAGAGATAGGATTCTGAGCTTTTTATAAAGCTTTCTGTTATGATAGTGATGTCCCAAATAACTAATTTTCCAAATTGCTTTCTGAGATGAAGAAACAAATGTTCTGGCCAAAAGATAAGGAAAAAAATTAATACAAGTTTTATGAAATGGAGATTGTTGCAGAAATTAAGGTCAGAAGAGGAAATGGCTAAAATAAATCCTGGCTCCTTTTGGAACCTTTAATATAAGGTCACACTTGAATTAAAAGATCAGTTTCTGGAGAAGAGCGGTTTAATTCCAGGCGTACCACAGTCCGATACTAATTCTGTTGTAATAAAATATAAAGCTTCAATACCAAATCAGAAGTTAATTAAAAGTTCTCACGTCACTGTGAAATTCACAAATTTACAAAATGTTTTAAGTTCAAGTACTGCTTCTACTATTACTTTAAAAGCAGATTTTTAGGGGAGATTTTTCCATTAATTTTGATCAGTGATATCCAGTCTTCATTCTTTCTGCTTCGTGCAGCTCATGTCAGTGCACTTCTTCAGTACAGACCAAATGTTACATTTCCATATCAAAGTGATCACTTAGAAGAGATGTGGGTGAAGTGACTTTTTTAGCTTCAGATGGTTGAGTTCTAGTGCTGTCTTTACCCTCAGCACCTGTGTGCACGTGTTGTAAAGCTGCCAACGTTTCCCTGATCTCCGTGCTGCATTCACAGCACAGTTTCCACTGATCTCGGCAGCACAGCAGGCTTCCTTCACTTGCACAAATGCCTTTGAGTCCCTAGAGCAAGTTATGCCAATACTGGTAAAATGGTATGTATTTAAATAGCTTAATATTATTTACCAGGGTATCTGAATTAGTGTTCCAGAGAGGAGTCATGTAGATTTGTTTTTCCCTTAGTAGGTTATGATTACGCTCTAGAATGTTTTAATTCTTTTTGTAATTCTGTATCTTAAGAAGCCATTACTCTGGAGTATGTATACTTGCAGGGGATCTTGGTAAAGATGAACCTTTTTAGTGGTCTCACCATTTTCTGCCCACTTAGCTAAGGAGATAATAGCAGAAGATGGTAGATTGGATTTTGGAGATCTTCATTAAGGAGGTTGATGGACTTTCCATGTGTCTGTGTTGTAGTTCTTGGAAACAGAAAGTGATACAGTGAAATAGTTTTTGACTATGCATGCTTTTTCTATTTCAGTCCATATAAAATTTGAGTACCGAAAGGAAAATTTATTGTCAAAGAGCTTTCAAAATGCCACTTTGCAGTGCTGTATCAAATTAATTAACTTGAAGAAAAATCGTGTCTTGTACTTTTACCTACTTTCCATTACTTACACTGTAAAACTTTGTGTTTCAGATTCGTGATTCCAACTGTAACTATGAGGCCTTTATGAATATTATTAAATTAAGTGATAATATAGGCGAGTTGGAAGCTGTGAAAGATAAAGCAAGTGAAGAATTGCAATATCTTCGATCTCTAGATACAGCAGGAGATGGTTAGTGCTGCATTGCTTTGCAAAATATGAAATGCATTTACCAGCATGATCGCTGTAGAATATTGCAACAATTAAAAAATAAAAGCTCTGATGCAGCATAGTATAAAGTATTTTACTTTAAAAAAATGCATAAGAATTGATAAAACTCACGTTTTTGTTTTCATATGTGTTTTGTTGGTTGGTGTGTGTTTGATTCCTGTTTGTAAGTATAGAGAATTTCGAAGTGTATTTCTGTTAAATCAAAACTGCCTGACTGGTGGTTCTGAATTTCATTAATATTTAAGATATTAATGGTGGTTAGTTAACCATTAATCTGAAAAAGGGAAAAGAAAAATAGTTCTTCTTGTTCATTTCTTTCATACCTTTCATTAGCAAGGTATATAAACTGAAAAAAACACTGAAGACTTTATTTAGTCATCTCTATTGCTTAATTGTCTTTGTTTTTGCTTGCAGATATCAACACTATAAAAAATCAAATAAACAGTTTATTATATGTTATTAAAGTATGTGATTCAAGAATTCAGAGGTTGCAGTCAGGAAAAGTAAGTGCTTTAAATTTTTTTTGGTTTCAAAAGAGTAAGGTTGCAAATGACTGACTAGTTGTTAGTTTTGCTTGTTTTATAATTAAGGGTTGGTAGAGTTAGTATGTTTGGCTTTACTAAGTTTCTTGACTCTCTTAATTTGGCCTAGATTTAGTTCCAATATAATATAATATTCTGCATGTATTGACTATTAAAATGATTAAGCCTTCTATAGCAGGACCTGAAATTAGTGCTGTAATAGCAAGAAGTGTCATAGGCAGAAGAAAATCTGACAGAGATTAATTTAAGTTGTGGTGAACTGTGGCCCGTCAAATGCTGAAATTAATTTTTGTTAATTAATTTTCTGCTACTGTCACTGTTAATGAGGTATGCAGGGTTAATTTGATCTGTAGAGTATTACATGAACAGCAGTATTAAAATCCAGCTTATCGTGTAGCAGAACAGCTGCAGCTGGTTTTGAAGACAAATAATTAAGAAAACACGATCTTCTAATCTAGACCTTAATTTACTAGTGATCATGAGAATAGCTAATCATTGAGATGCTACTTTATTATATGTAATATAATTTTTTTTTTAACCTATATGCTTTGTAGTAAGTAGAAGTTTTAAAAGTTAATTTTAAAAAAGCCTATGAACACACTGGACTGTGTCTTACAGGAAATAGATACTGTGAAACTGGCAGCAAACTTTGGAAAACTTTGCACAGTCCCTCTGGACCATATTCTGGTAGACAATGTTGCACTACAGTTTTTTATGGGTAAGTGTTAATTTATCTGATCTGTTTTATTTATAAAGAATATGCTAACTCACAGGACAGTGTACTTGGAATTGCTAAGTGTCAGTACTAAGAATATCCATCACTTGTTGGTGATTATAGTCCTTTTAATGCAGTAGATGGAAACAGTCCAGGAACTTCGTGGAGTGCACAGGAGGTACTTCTGACACATCTGGTGAGGCAGCTGACCTAGGAAGGCATCTATCTGAACCTGTTGTTTGCAAACAGGGTGATGTGATAATTGGAGGTTGTCTTGGCCATAAAATGAACGCCCTCAGTCAATTTGCAGATGACACTGAATTTGGGCAGGAGTGTTCATCTGCTGGAGGGAAGGAAGACTCTCTAGAGAGAAGAAGGCTGAATTTATGGCCCAAGATCATTTGTATGAGATTCAATAAAGCCAATTGCCAGGTCCTGCACTTGTGTCAGCCCCAGGCAGTGCTGCAGGCAGGAGCAGAGTGGAAAATTGCCTGGCAGAAAAGCACCTGGGGGTGCTGATTGTCAGCAGCTGAACATGAGCCAGGAGTGGGTCCAGGTGACCAAGAAGATTAATGGTATCCTTGCTTGGATCAGCAATAGTGTAGCCAGCAGGATTAGGGCAGTGGTTGCTCCCCTGTACTCAGCACTGGTGAGGTCACACTTTAAATCCTGACCTTCACTACAAGAAAGACACTGAGGTGCTGGAGCATGTCCAGAGAAGGGCAACGAAGCTGGGGAAGGGTTTGGGGCATAAGTCTTTATGTGGGGAGTCCCAGGAAATTGAGGTTTCTTAGGCTGGAGTAAAGGATGCTCAGGGAGAACCTTATCACTCCCTACAACTGCCTGAAAGGAGGCTGTAGTGAGGAGAGGGCTCCTCTCTTCTCCTAGGCAGCTAGCAACAGGGTGAGAGGAAATTGCCTCAAGACGTGCCAGATGAAGTTTAGACTGGGTATTGGGAAATATTTCTTCACCAAGAGGGTGAAGCATTGGCTTGAGAAGCTGCCCAGGGAAGTGGTAGAGTCACCATCCCTGGAAGTATTTAAAAGACATGTAGATGTGGTACTTAGGAACATGGTTTAGTGGTGGACTTGAAACTGTTAGGTTGGCAGTCTTGAACATCTTTTCCAGTATAAATGATCCTATGATTCTATTAACCTATTTTTTAGAAATTCAGTTTGTATCATGCTGTACAAGCCTGTTGCATTCACACGGTAGTGATGGATTCACATTTTACATGTGCGTTTGAGGATTCAGTGCTTAGTTCCTCGACTTTGCTCTTAGGTGTTTTTTTTGACTGTATCACTGATATGTATATATGTATACATATATACACATACATTTCACCAATATGTATACGTATTTTTTAATTGACTCTATGACAAGGTGTATAACCAGATCTTGGTGTTCCATATATAGTCAACATCATAGAGAATTCCTTTTCCAAGATGTGCAACAGTAACTAAGGTCATGTGGTGTCTGTTTTCTGTAGATTACATGCAGCAAACTGGTGGCCAAGCACATCTGTTTTTCTGGATGACAGTGGAAGGATACAGGGTTACAGCACAGCAACAACTGGAGGTACTTCAAAGCCGACAGAAAGATGGAAAACATCAGACTAATCAGACCAAGGGTCTTTTGAGAGCAGCTGCATTTGGAGTTTATGAGCAATATTTATCAGAAAAGGTAGGAATAACTTCATTCTGCAGTTTGTTTATTCTTTGTATTGATACTTCTTTAATATGGTTATGGCTAAGTTAATATGAAATGGTTGTTATGTAGTACAAGTTGCTTACATGTTGACATTTAAGCTACTGTGTATGTATCTTCTCTCTCTCTCATCTCAAGTAGTAAGGAAATCTT
Organism: Chloebia gouldiae; assembly: GCA_003676055.1. Taxonomy (NCBI): domain Eukaryota; kingdom Metazoa; phylum Chordata; class Aves; order Passeriformes; family Passeridae; genus Chloebia; species Chloebia gouldiae. The sequence continues at coordinate 27,922,223 of QUSF01000003.1, read as the reverse complement.
CCTCTTTTGTGTTCCTCCTCATTTATAAAGGCTCATATTGCCACTGACTGCCTTGCCAGATGCACTGTGTTCCTCAGAAGTTGACTTTCTAGAATATGCAAACTAGAGACCATGTAAAGACAGGATAAAAAAGTATCTCTCTGCATATGCTGTCCATCTCCTTCCTTTTATTCTGTCCTCCACCCTTGCCTGCTCCCTTAAGAAGTGTTATTTAAAAAATGGAACTGAGTATTTGCCCAAACTTGGATTATGATTGGGTTATCAAATGAAGTAGCTTCCCATGCCTCTCTACAAATGTCTCTGTAAATTGCACAAATATCACCATTGGGTATCTTTCAAGAGGCAGTAAGGATTCCTTGGTGGAAGAAACTGCTCATCAACTTGTATTGACAAAACATCTTTGTTCTGAATTTGTGTGTGCATAAAAATCACCTCTTGCTCAGAAATGGGAGTTGACAAACTGTTAGCCTTTCCTCAGATGTTTCAGACCTTCATCCTATTACTTTTTTATTGGCTTGTTCTTGATTTCTGAATCTTAATCTTTTTCATAAATAAATAAAAACTGGTTATAAGTCTGAGTAAATATGATTTAGGTACTGCTTCAAAATATATGTATAAATTGTTTTTGAGGCAATTCCTAGTGTTTAATAGTGAAACTTCCAAGTTTTAATACAAACTCTGAACTTAGTTTTGGGGGTGGATGGGATCTGACTCCTATCATATGTTCTAGACAGTTACAGAGATACTTGTGAAAAATAAATTTAATATACTTAGAGAGTTGCAGCATTGTATTGGATTTTATTTGATAAAGTAGAACTTTCTTATCTTTATGCTGCAAAAGTTGATTTAGATCTCTGTGACAGGCATCTCCAAGAGTTAATATTGATGACAACTTAGTAGCAAAACTTGCAGAAACACTGAACCATGAGGATCCAACACCCGAAATCTTTGATGACATTCAGAGAAAGGTATACTCTATTCATCCTTTATTTCATAAGAACTGTTAATGCTATAGAGTATAAAACATAACAACAGAGGCTAGAAAACAAGGAAGTCAAATATCTAAACCCTACAAGCTGTGTAACCATTTTTCTGTTCTGTGAAAATCACACTCTTTTAAAATTGTCAACTTCTGCTTTTCCATTAGTTAGCCCATGATTTTCAGAGCAGTAGACAGAAGGAGTAGGTGTCCTTCCTGTAGAAATTTAAGTATGAAACACAGTTTGGAATTTTCATGTTTTTATTTGTGTTAATGCACCAATTTAAGAAAAATGTCATGAGTAAACTAAGACATACAGTTTTATTTCAGTTTTACTTCTCTTTTTCAAAGGTGAATGTAATGGTCGCATCTTAAATCCTATAGCTGTTCCCATAAGTTAGTTTGACTCATCCATTTCTGCAAACTTGCCCAGTGAAGCACTAGAAGCAGCAAGTACTGAAGAAAAAGACAATATATTTACTACCTGCATATGTAGACTTTATCATTCAAGTCTAATACATGTATTTAAAAAGGAAAAGTTAATGATTAATATTTTGGCAATAACTTAAATACCCAGTCTGAAATGTTTTTATTTTAGATTGTTACTTCAATGCTCTCATTCATGCTAAAAATTAGTGATATGAGCTGTAGAATTTAGAATCACACTATTGTATGTGGGACTCCATTTAAGACTAATTAAAGCCCCTTGTGAAATCTGGGCCTTACTTGTGAATTCTGCTGAAGAGAATAAATTTCCCTTAAATTATAAAGGAAATGAACTTCCCGAAAACTGTATGGATTGGTTTTTTTCCTATTCTTACTAGATGATAGTACTTGAACAGTGGTCCATGGAACAAAATAATTAAAATATTCTAGAGTTGACATGAGTATCCAAATATTATAAATTAATTCCTGCTATGTATAGATACTTCTGTATATGCTGTGAAGGTAAATTGTTTGAGGTGGTGTGGTTAAATCTTTGTGAGGTATGGCTATATTGTATTGGCTAAACTAGAAATTGTCAGAAAGGTTACATATGGTGTCTTCTCTCCCCGTCTTTCCCTCTTCTCACCTCTTTCCCTCTTCTCACCCTTAGTGTTTGCAGGTCTACATTTATAGTTTCTCCACAAGGAGGGACTGAGATAACCTTTTATGAAATGGATAAAGATGAAATAGGTTTATACTGCAATTGGAAGGGTTAAGAGCAGAGAACAGAAGCATTTACAGCTATGGTTCTCCTTCCCTTCCTAGATGTGCACATCTGACTAGTTAGATATTTTCTGATAAGCTTTTCATTAAGAGTAAGTCAGAGACACGTGTGCACAGGTACTTCTTGTTCAAGTAGAATTTATGAAAACTAGTTTAATTAATTAAAAAATGCAATAAGTATTACTGAATTTGGCATTTTTGTTTCAATAAGGTGTATGAGTTGATGCTGCGAGATGAGAGGTTCTACCCTTCGTTCAAGCAGAACGTGTTGTATGTGCGTATGTTAGCTGAGCTGGATATGCTGAAGGATCCCAGTTTCAGAGGATCAGATGATGGTGAAGGAGGTGAGCTCCGTATCTCTAAGGGGTATTTTCTGGGACCATTCTTTTCTCTGCTTTAAAATGAAAATAATTAAATTATCCATACTGATTTTAGGAAATTAAATACTCCTGTGGTGTCTCTGATACTTATATTTATTTTCCTCCTTGTGCTTTTGTGTGTAAACTCACATTGGGTTTTCACTGTAGTAAGTTTATTAATATTATATAAATTCTTTTCAGGTCTTGGTAACTAGTTTGTCACTAAAATAAATGTGTTTCTTCCATTCTGTTTTTCGTGAAAATATTTAAAAGTCTTCAATATGTTGGGTTCTTTTAATACATAACTGTACTCCTCTCTGGAAATAGAAATTGAAAGTACATAGGAGATAGGGCTTTTTAAAGCGAATAAAATCATTATTCTTGTTACTGAAGTACAAATCCACTGAAAATTTCACTCTTAAACTAGCTTGTTAACAGAGCTATATCCATGTGGGGATATCAACTTTAAAGAATGTTACCTGAAGTATTTATTTAGACGCTTTATAAGCCTACATTTCTTTAAGTGTCTTTACTGGAAATTTGAAACACTGCATGTTGCATGCAGCATTTTCCCTGGTGCCACAATTCTCCTTCATTTTTCATAATGTTTTGTGGATGCATTTTTATTTATATGTGATCCTACAATGAGGATCTTCTGACTTGGCTTTTCCTTTCCTTTTCCTCACGGCTCCCAGAGTCTTTTAATGGGTCTCCTACTAGCAGCATAAATTTGGTAAGTGCTTGGATTTCTTTTTTTTTTTGTCCTTAGTGGTAGAGAAAGTGTGATAAAATAGTTTAACTTAATGTACATTACAGGTTTTACTTCACTGCAGTTTAATTTCTGAAAAAGTTTTTAAATCAAATTGAAACACACAAGTTATTAATTACTCTGTAAGATAAAAGGTATTTTTGTATTTTCCCATGTTTAATGAAATTTTACATTGTTTCTCACAGAAACAGTTAGTTTATGGAAAGCATAATTTCTTATCCCTATTTGCTTTTCTTAAAGAGATATAAATTTGGAGTTACATAATAATAGGTGAAAACAAATCCTTTGAAAGAGAAATCTCAAAGGATTAAATTCAAATAGACTGTAAAATGAGGCATTTAATTGCATTTTTGTTGGTTGATATTTTTTTCATTAGGACTTGATTTGGAAGCATTGAAGTGTCTGGACCACGAGTCTGTGGTTTTGGGTTTTTTTAATCTGTCTAATTTCAAGTTCAGTTTGGTTTTTTTTTAAGTGATTCTTGACGTGTGTCAGTTTGTCAAAACCTTTCCTTTGTTAAATGAGTGTACCTAAACCAAAAATGCAAATACATTTATTTAAAAGGAGAAATCATAAGATGTTTGGTCCTCATGTTTCTGGAGACAGTGTGTAGCTGAGCCACAAGGTATACAAGATTCAGTTGGGCATATGACAGTATATTTACAAACCTTTTTGTTTTATGAAGGTTTACATAGAGATTTACAATCTGCATGCAATTTCCTGGATTATGTGATGCCTGGGCCCTTCTAGTTTGTTCTTGGAAGGTGCTGTAGCTCATTAGGAGTTCCATTGCATTGATAAGGTCATGCTTGCATGAAAAGGAATGAGTGTTTTCTAAAGGAATACATGTAACATTAATGTCAATGTGTTTCAGTATGGGGGTTTATTGTTTATGGGGTTCAGTTTTTTGTCAGTTTTGGATTTGTTTTAAAATTTAAACTGGGTTTATCTTTCCTATTATTTTTCTGTTGTTGACATTTTAAAATGTAAAGTGAAGGGGAGGTGTTTAGCTGATACAAGTTATGCAAACTCCTGGTAGATGCAGAAGAAAAACTTAATTTAGCCATATTTTTTCACAAGAGTCTTTGAATAATCTCTTTAAAAGATATTTCAAATGTCTTTTAAGTACTCTAATAATGTTGTGCCATATCAGAGTTATATTTTATGGATGAGGATTTGTCATTATTTTGTCTTATCTGGCTAGTGGTGATTTGCTGCTTCAAGTGACTTTTCCAGCTAAGTTAGAAAGTGCTAAAGTCTTTACCGAGCACTGTTGCACTGCAAATAGGTATTTGCATGGGGCTCTTGAAAGACTTGATTTTTGGTTTTGTTGTGACAAGGGTATTTATAGAATATTACATTTATTATAAAGAGTTAGGAACATTCTAGGAGAAATCCATTAGTAAATTTCTCTTTATGCAGAACTACTTTTACTTTTCTGTCATCTATATTGTTCAGGGTGTTCAGTGCTTTTACAGGTGTTTGAATATTGATAGATTAGATTTTGCTGGCTGAATTCCATGTCAAAAGTAAACTTCTGTACACATAGTTAGCTCCCTTGTGTTAGTCTGTTACATAAGGAAAATAGACCTTGGAAAGGTTACTTTAAAGGTCAGGAAATTTCTGTACTTGCAGCTAATGACAATGTATTAAATAAGATTGGGTTGTGATATTTTTAGGTTTTAATTAACTTGTGTTCCTGTGAATATATCTAATGGTATAGATATTAGCTCATATCAAATGTCTGTCTGTTCAGGTTTCAACCTTTTAATTTACTTGTATTAATAGTTGCTGTATAGTGCCTTGCCACAGTAGTTGAGTGTTTCCTAAAGTTTCTATTATAAAACAAAATTGTCTGCATTTCATACTTTCACTGGAAGAATTTGAAAGCGAGGCTCAAAACTGTTTTGAGGAAAAGCTGGTTTACAAAAAAATCTTAATTTCTGCCTTTTAATTTGATACATTAATCTACTATATTAAATCAGTGGGTCACATTTTGGGAGTATAAAATGATTGTAAATATTTATAGACTCTTGCAGATTTCCTTTAAAGGATCTATAATGGGAGCTTTGCATTGAGTAAATACAAGGATTTACACAGGTGTTCCAAGACCTTGAAGGGCAGCAGAAGTGGGTGGGTTGAACTTTTAGCAATCATTAGCATATGTCAGCTTGAACTCCACTCAGTAATCACAAAGAAATCTGAACTTGAGTAACAGTGAAGGGAAGCAGGAAAACAAGAAATAATTATGCCTTTAAAAAATATAACAGTGCCTTAATGTCAGTAGTTTGTAGCAAACAATACATTTGAGCATTTGGCAGTTACTTGTCTTCTCTTGTAACATTACATCACTTCCATCTTACTGATAATCAAATCCTAGAGCTTTAAAATCAAGCACTTTATCCAAGCTTCCACAAATGTCTTCTGTTAGCCAGTCTCAGGTGATACTCTGCTTGTAAATTTAACACAGCAGTATGGAGCAGCACACCTGACAGGGTCATGGCTGTCCAAGGGACTCAATCAACAATGGACTAAGTGGGAGTGTTGTGTCCAACAATGATTGAAAGCAAGCATAAAGATTAAAGGAAAGCCCATTTATGGTGATACTTTACCAGAATAACTCTCCAGCATCCAGTAACTTATAGATTCTTGAGGTAAAGATGATGTCTGCTGTCAAAATATTTTTCCATACATTCATCTGTTCTACCATTCGACAGACATAAACTTCTAGCACTATAACATGTAGTGGCAAAACAGATTTCCCCAGAAGGGGTTTTCTTTCTTCTACCTTTTCTCAGTCTGGGGTCTTGTTACTAAAAGTCTACAAGCATATCTTTCAGGAGACTCCCTACTGCAACGCATGTTATTCAGACACTTTTAAGCTGCCTTTTATTTGGTATCTAGACTTTATAACAGAAATGTTATTTCCCTTAGCTTCAATAGTAGACATTTAGGCAGAGGCTGATTGAGGTGGTTGAGGCAGAAAAGAGCCATTCCTTGTAGAGAACTAGAGGAGGAAGCAATGGAGTATTATGCTGGGATATTGTGGGGTTGATAAAGATTCAGATGAAGAAGGGGCGAGAGCAGAGTCATTAAATAATTCATGTTTTTGATTGTGATTTTTGTACATTGTTTTATGTTTAAGGAAACAGAGATTTAAAAACTGAATTGATATAGGTAGAGGTTTTAGTTTGATATGGGAATGGCACTGCTAACCACTAAGTCCCATTGTAGGTAACTTTTTGTGGCAAGTCACTATTAAACTGGCTTGGTTAAATTATAAAAGATAGCAAATGGCTATATTCATTCTGAATTTGTTTCTTCAGAGAATTTTAGAATTCTGGGGTAAAATACATAAAGTAACTTGGACCCGGGTGTCTGTGAATTCTACTTAGGTAGCTGCAACTCTTTTTTTTTTTTTAACCTGGTAATTTAAGATTAGGATGCATAGTGGCCCATCCTCTATTTCTGTCAGTTGCATAAGCAAGTCTTTCAACAGTCTTGAAGAGCTTTAATCAGATGTATTAATTTTAACTAAAAACAAAGCTTCTCTAAAAGACCCAATAGGCTTCTTTTGATCCCAGTAATTATTAAATATGGAGACAGAGCATTAACCAGCTGAGAATGTACCTGTTCATTTTTTACTACAGAAAATATTCCTGAGAAAAATGTTGGCTGTTTTTTTTGGTTTTTTTACATAAAGCAGCAGTTTCTACTTCTGTGTAACATTTGTGTAGGGCATAAAGACATTTGAAAGACAGCAGAATGCTATGAAGGTAAAAACCAAACACAACATCTGTTACACAACATCTGTATCTCCCCAGTTGTTTGGGAAATTTTCTGGTTTTGTTTTGATTTTTTTCTTTCCCAATTCTCAGTAAAAGGCCATTTTTAACTGTACTTTTATTAGAGTTGAGGTATCAAACTAAAGTGGCAAATATGTTTGATCAAATACGAGTGGTCACAAAACTATGTGTGAAAATGATGGGGGGAATGAAATGTATATATACTGTGCAAAAGAATGGCTTTGGTAACCAAGTTGTACAAACACCTGCTTTGTTACAATGCACTAAGCTTTTAGTATAGTGAACTGAAAGTTTGAAAATTAAATAGATTAATCAAAACACATCTCAAATACAATGTATTTCTGATCTTATACTTTTTTTTTTCACATTTTTTACTCCTACATTGTCTCTGCACCCTGCAGTCCTTAGATGACCTTTCAAATGTCCCTACTGATGAGACAGTTCAGCTCCATGCATACATCTCAGATACTGGTAAGTGAATCTGTTATGATGTCTGTTAACTTTTTTCCCCACCATTTATTTTGAATTTTCTAATATTACAGGCCCTTGAAATCCTGATTGCCTCATTTTTTGGCCTCAAAACATTTGAATTCATATTTTCCATTAAGTCTTTTTGGAAATCTTTCCAGTATTTGTCTGTTGGTCACAGACTATATATCTGTACTTAAAAAGTAATTTAATTTTTACTGTGTATGGTAGTATTATTATTATTGCTACTTTTATCTTTGGAGAATCATTCATTAAGCTTACTATTGAGTAGGATTTATTTTAGCAATTATTTAAAGAAATTCTGAAAGGCATCTCTCTTTTAGTCACAGAATTATAAGTCTTGACTGTTTTGTTCTCTTAGTGTAATACTTTTCCCTTATTCTTTGTGCTTTCTTACTGACTTAGTTTAAGGAAGTGACTTCTGTTGTTATTGTGATGGCATTTTTTGTTATCTTTTAAAAAAACTTCGCCTAGAAAGAAACTATTTTTCTTTGTTACATGAGAGTAAATAGCAAAAATCTCAGCTATTATTTCAAATACTCTAGTTAAATGAGATTGTATTGGGCAATTAAATTGTGAACTGATCTTCAGATACTTTTTGGGTAGATTTTACTATGCAATATGCTCTTAAATCTATGCATTTATGCTTACTGACATGCTATCAGTAAGCATTCACCTACTTTACATATTAATTAAACCTATTCCAACTCAGTGTGAGGGTAGTGTGCAATCCAAGTGTAATGGTAGTCAGTCTTCAGGGAGAGGGGAAAATGCTTTGAAAGTTAACCAAATTCTGCTTTTTTATTAAAATGGCCTGTGGTACTTTTTTTTTCTGACTTACTTAGAAGTTTCATCATTCTAACCGAAGAAATAAAGGTGAATTTAGAAACACATAAATTGTAAACTTTACAATCTTAAGGACAGCATGTATTGATAACTACCAGTCTGACTTTGAATACATAACGCTCCAGTTGTAGCAGGAGGTCTGTACAGGTTTGTATTGCAAGACAGTATTTAACTGCATCTGTGAGCAGGTTCTTTTGCTCACCCAGTTATTGTCTTACCCTGTGTGTGAGGGTTATATACAGACAGGATTATCTCTGTGTGATTAAGGATTCACACTGTCTTGGGTTGCAAAATAAATACTAATTTAGAGGCTATGGCATAAGGGGCAGCAGGACAACTACTTTCTTTTTCTGCCTGAAGTGGTTCTGAAGATGCCACTTGGCAGTGCCCCTGGGATGTGGTCTGGTGGCTGCAGGGCCAAGTTGTCCATGTGAATGCAGAGGATAGGGCTTGTGCTGCATCTGTAGTGTTGGAGGGTCCTGACTCGGCTCTCTGGGCAGTCTTTTGGCACCATCCTGACTGCCTGCTCGTTCCCTGGGGATTCAGCACTCATTATTCCTCTTTTAGAGGTTGGATAGCAAAGACAAGATACTCTGTGCCCACTCTTCACCTTTCTCGTATGTAATTCTTGCATAGGCAGCAGCTGAGACCTTGATTAAAAAGATTTTCATCTAGCCACTGGAAAACTGTATGTACTGGATATTGGCTCAATACTTAGAAATACTATATGTTGCCAATTTAAATGGTGTGCAGTGTAAACAATATTGGTTCTAGGTTATTCTGTAAATAAAATGGAAGGTTTTGAAACAAACTGTACTGGGAAAATTCTGTGAGGGAGGAAGTCCAAGAAGACTTAAATATTTAACACAGATGAAAAAGATGTTTGCTTCTATTTCAGATATCTATATGTGTACTTTTTATTTATGAATTGACTTTTCCATACAATGTGTATGTGCACACACAGAGAATGTATATATATAGTTAACTAAAATAGCATGGGAAGTGATTTTTATCCTAGAGTTAATAACAAACTGCTGAGTTAATAACAGACTACTGATGCCAATGACAAAACTGAATGCTTGCAGCTTGCAATCATTGTCTTGTATTTATAGACTTTTCTGATGGGCAGACTTTTGCAATGTGATTAGACTACTTTGCAGACTGGAATTTCTTCTGGTTTCACAGTTGTCTTTCACCCCATCTTGAGTTCTTTAGGTTAAAATATTTTTTTTTTTAAGTTGAAACTTTTTCTGTTTGTTTATGTTTTGCATGTCATTGAAACCTGTCTAGCTTTAAATCTGCTTAATCTCTATTTAGGTTTATGTAGTAAGTTTTGGAGGGTACCATACAGTGTTTAAGTTCAAGGGATAGTTTAATCTTATGCTTGCATGTCCATTTTTATCTTTCAAGTCTGTCATTTCAGACATTTCTTCACTTCACATTTGTGTCCTTTCGTCTTCCTTCTTTCTGTTTGTTCCTTTTTTATTTTTGTTTTTAAAACTGCTAGTCTATGCTGACTCTGACCCATATGCTGTGGCAGGAGTGTGTAATGACCACGGCAAGACATACGCCCTGTACGCCATCACCGTCCACAGGCGGAATGCAAACGGCGAGGAGATGTGGAAGACATACCGGCGCTACAGCGACTTCCATGACTTTCACATGAGGATCACTGAGCAGGTAACCAATCTCATGAAAATCTTTATAGGTGCACTTTCCTGTACTTTCATAATTGATGACTATATGATTGCTCTCTGAAAAAGAAATGGAACTTAGAAAGACTCCCCCCCTCTTACCATACAGCTTAATTTTACTTTAAATTTTTGTATGGAAGTGCTGTTGGTCTCTGAGGGTGTTAGTTATATTAGTCAGAGATTAAGAAATAAAAGCTGAGGTTGGGAAATAGGTATTTAAGTTTTAAGTGAATGTTAAGAACTGGTGCGGTCGCAAAAGGGAGAGCTGGTAGTACTTCAGTATACTACTAGCAATCTGCCTTTTACTGCTGTACTTGTATTCTCAGACTCTTAATCCTCCTAAAATGAAAGAAGGAAGAAAGAAATAAAGCTGTAATTCACCAGCTGGTACAAAGTAGAACCTACTGACGTGAAAAAAAGGATGTAAACACGGTGCTTTTAAAAGGAGGCTGAACTGCTTTTAAACCAAGCCTTTGCAGAAGTCAGATTTGACTGCATAACCTTTGAACTAGTCAGAAGAGTCAGTTTATATCCCTTTACCCTGTTATTAATTGAGAGTCACAGAGAACAAATTCTGTGCAGGTAAGTTATCATTTTAAAGTTACAGCAGTAATAAAAATTGAAAAGGCTTATTAAAAAAGCAAACGTGTTGAATACTTAGATTAATTATAAATGAAGTCCAACTTTCTGTTGAATTTCTGATGGTCTTAGTGTGCTGTCAATAAATTTGAAATACTAATTTTTGTACTACTTCAAATTGATTTTCTTAAATTAATTCAGTGTTTTGAAGAATCCTGAATCTTAGAGTGAATTAACATTCTGCTGGTATGGGACAATAATTTAAAGCTAACATAACTTCAAATGAGTAGAAATAAATGGCAAAAGCAAAGATGTTCAAAATATGAAAGTTCAATATTTCTGGTTACTAAGTCTGAATTTACAGAGACTAGAAATGTTAACCTAGAGCACTAAGACTGCAAAAAGTAAACAGATTTCTGCGATTCACTATGGCATTTCAGATGTTCAACAGTTTTGCTTAGTCTTGGCAAGAAAATAGACATTCTTACTGTCTTGTGTCTTGTCTAAGACATTTTTATTGACATGTTAAGGGTAAAAGTTAGAATAATTGATTTAAAATTAGTAAAAAGATATGGGGCTGTTTTTCAGAGAAAATAGATAGCTGATCCAAAATGGAATTGAAGTAGTTCAAAGCAGTTCAAAGTATCTGAGGCCTTTTCCTTAGAGCACTGAATAGATTCACACCAGTTCCTTTAGTCAGTCATGTAATAAATGCCATTTGAAGTAAATACCTGTATTTAAAATAGAGGCTATTAATTGCTTATATTGCTTCTGGTTCGATATAAGAGTCCAGATGAAAACTAGACCTTCTTCTGTTCAGTTATTTTCCCATATGACCTACTTGCCAGGGAATGGGATTTCTAAAGTTGTAAAGAACTATTCTTTGGTGCTTCCTGCAGACCATAAATTTTATATGAGTTTCGTGGCCTTGCAAAGTTTATGATGCAAGAAGAGATCTTGCAGGGATGGAATGGAATCCATATCTTTAAATCTGTAATGTTGTGGTCTTTTCTAAAGAGGAAAAGGATGCAACCTGTTTCCAGACTGTTTCTTAAAGCCTAGAATACTGTATGCTTCTCTCTTTACCACCTTAAGGATATTATTTACAGGAAGTCTGGATTCTGTATGGGGATAGTCCTGATTCTTCAAGTTTTGTTCTTGTCACTTTTTCATTTTTTGTGCATGTCATCAAATTTATTCTGCCTTATTAAGTGCTAGAGCCTCTTCTTTCCCTTCTCCTTCCCTGAGACTGCCATTCTTCCTGCAAAACTAGATCAGAGTACATGTCAACCATGTACAGAGTCAAAGAGTACAGTGCCAATCACTGTTATTACTTGGATAAAAGGCACAGATCATGCATGACATACAGAGCAAGTTGTGATAACCTGTGTGTAAACTGGGTGCTGCCATCTCTTCAGGGAGAAAAGATTAATTATTTCCTTAATAGGCTTGGTCAGGATATGAAAGGAAAGAGATTTTAGAAAGATTTACAAGTCTCTTGAAAATCTTTACTTTTTGTGTAGTCTTATAATTGTAATAACTTCATTCCAAATAATAATAATGATACATTTTGAGCCTAAGCCTTTTGCACACCCTATTGGTTTGTATTTCAAAACTGTACTTCAAAAGTAAGTTTCACAAGAAATTAATTTTTACCTGTGACAGTCTCCTGGGAATGCATTTTTTATTGACAGCATACCTCTTTCTTTGGCTTCCCCAAGAATTCTGAGTTCCAGGCATGATTCAGAATTTTTTGTCAGGTGTTAGATGATACATAAGAATAGGTGAATAGAATGTCCTTATATGAAGACTTGAAACTCTTGAAAACAGAACAAAAAATCTTCTCTTTTTTTCTAGTTTGAAAACCTTGCAAATATACTAAAACTTCCTGGCAAAAAAACATTTAACAATATGGACAGAGAGTTTTTGGAAAAGAGGAAAAAGGATTTAAATGCTTATTTGCAGGTAAGCTGTTACTGGGTTTTTTTTAACTCTGTGCTTGGAATTATTTTTTTCAGAGGTAACTTGGCTTTGTGGTTTTTTCTTTGTAAAAACAAAAAAAGCTGTGTTGTAGTTGGTACACAAAACTAAATAATATACCATAATTACTTGATACTTTCTCATAAGTTAGCATTTTCTTTGGTGTTTTGGTTTATTCTTAGCCAGTTCTGTCACAGCTTTTCTGAGCTGATGAGGTTCCAGGTATGTTGGTTTTGAGCTTTATGCCATTGACCTTCTCCTGCTGACGTTTGTGGTCACTTTCTGTTGTGCTGCTATGTAAGGATTTCTGTGGCACTCACTTGAGCAGCGTAACAAACCACACAGTTCAGATAAGGCTTGTATCAGCCCAAACAGAAAAAGTCTTCCTTCAGAGGGCCTTTCTAGTCGTTTAGCACTAAAATATGTTGACCAAGTCAATGAACATGTTAACAGTAAATAATGACGATGAGTTAAAACACTGTGAAATGGCAGTTTGATGATAAATGTGTATATTTTTCTGTGAGCTGCTATGAATTACTGTAGTGGTTAAAATTATGGCAACTACTAAGAAGCCCATTGTTTCTATCTTGAGACTGATGTAATGTTGGAATAAAATTCAGGAATGAAAAATACTTGGATACATGTGATGTTTTTGATTGTATCTTGTTAATGATATATTAAAATATCTTTTATAAATTATTTTATTCAGCTCTTGTTAAATCCTGAGATGATGAAGGCTTCTCCAGCTTTAGCCCATTATGTGTATGACTTCCTGGAGAATAAAGCCTATAGCAAAGGGAAGGGGGATTTTGCACGGAAGGTAAGAATGTTTTGTACAGTCAAGTGAATTTTAGACCATTCATTCATGCAATGATTGCATTAAATAGACACATTGAACTGATATTAAAGAGCTATGTAGCACTTTGAAAACGTCTTGCAAATGAGTTGCTTTAAAGTATCTGAGGACATACAGAACTAAAAAAAATGCTATTTTTATAATAGGTAAATCTGTTCGTATGACATGAAAATAAAATTTTGAAATTGGACCCAATGAATTGCACTGAGACTTCTCTAGTAGTCTCAAAGTGTGTTTATTGCAAGTTGCTTTCTGTCAGACATCTGTAATATTTTTTTTATGGTCTTACTCCTTCTGATTTCTTTTTTCAGTTCTTTACTCTGTATTTTCTTCTATTACCATGCTTTCCACTCTCTGGCCCAAAACACGATATGCATTTCCCTTCAAAAGCACCTGTTATGTATTTAGGTGTAACCAACCAGAGTCATTGGTCAAATTCAGAGCTCTGGGCTCTGCATCCTTTTTGTTAAGCCGCCAGAACTGTCTTCAGACAAGTGGTTCTTTGTTCAGTTGACCAGTTTGTGTGAGCATCTGCTTTGCAAATGTAGCCATTTCTAAAGTTTAAGCAATTTAGATGCAAAAAGCATCTGCAACTCAATTGTCACCTCAAGTTACTGTCCTGCCTATATTCCTTAAATAATTAACAGTGAAATAGTTAAATATTTATCAAGGTTTCTATAATGACTTAAATGTGTTTTCCAGGTTACAAGATTCTTTATAAGCATAACTTTTTCAAGGGCATCACTTTGGTATTTATGCTTCTGTTTGGACTGAATTCAGAGTATATACTGGAAGAAAAATTGTAACAGTTTCTGTGAAACTACTTTTTGTTTTTAATTATACTTGCCATCATACATACTATTCCAGTTCTGTTTAGAAGAGGCATGTTGCAAAGATGAAGAGTTGAAAGCAGAATTGAAACATCTGGAAGTAGAAAGCTTGGAAGGGAGAAATGGTGTTGAATGGAGAAGAAAAAGAAAATAAATTTAAGCTAAGAAAAGCCAAGGGATGGGAAATGGAAATGACTCAGGAGAACATCTGTTGAAAGATGTAAATAGCTGCAGTAGGGCCGTAACAAATTAGAAATATAAATGGAAATAAAATTAAAACTGTATTCTGCATTCTGTAATGAAGTTAAGTAATTTGAGTTGTAAGAACAACTATTATGTTATTGTTCTTTGTACCATGCTTCTCATAGTGTATTGATATGCTGGTGTCCTCATAGATTATACAATTCTGGTTAAACATCTTCCCCTTCAGATGGACACATTTGTAAATCCACTGCGTAACTCTATGAGAAACGTATCAAATGCAGTCAAGTCTATCCCTGACAGCCTGGCAGAGGGAATGACTAAAATGTCAGACAACATGGGTAAAATGTCAGAGAGATTGGGCCAAGACATAAAGCAATCATTTTTCAAGGTAAGAAAGTACTGGTGGTTAATACATACTAGTAAATCAAAAGAAGAGTCACTATTGACTCACTGAAACTAATGTTATATAGGAGAGTCAAGTCATTAAACTGAAGATCAATCTGGTTTGTATCTGCACCTTTTTAATAAGGTTCAGCAGTGATTGAGGTCTTCACAATTAAGTAACGGGTTTTAAGATGGCATCTACAGACTGTTACAGTTCTCCACTTAATTCAGTAAAGTAACTTCAGAAGAACATGAGATTCCTGGCTTATTTTTAACTAACCATTTTCAATCAGCTAATTTCCTGCATCTGCTGTTTTTGTTAGGGAAAAAACCCCATATATTTTGAAACTTAGAATAAAGACATAGCCTCTTTTCTGCTTATTCCTTGCTGAATTCTGGTTTAAATTAACTTCTTTCCTGTCTTTCTTGCCATCTTCCCTCGTCTCTTATATTCATAAAATATAATATTTTAGAGGTGAGGAATGGTAGTAGCATGCTATGCAATTTGGAAGTCCTATGAAAATAGTTATGGTCAGAACATGTTCATCTTCCCTTTGTTTCTCTGGTGTTCCTCTTCCTGTATATAGCTGTAAGATCTGTGCTTTGCACAACCAAAGCAGCTATATATGGCAGATGTAGAACAGCAACAGAGATGGGAGAATTAACCCTTAAATCATTAAAGGGAATAATAAATTGGGGCCCAGGAGGATATGTGAGTTTTTTTAATTACTTGCAGGGTAAAATTATTGTCTTTGGATTTCATCATTGCTAGTAACTTTCCTGGTGTGTGACTTGCAATATAATTGCAGTTGTACTCGGTGGGAAACACATGACTAGTCAGGAGTCAAGATCAGCACAAAGTATCAAAAGAAATCTCCGTTTCATAATAGTTTTTAGGTGTTTTTCAGTTGAAGCACTAGGCACTTGATAAATTAGATGTGGATTGTCTTAAAGGTGTTAATAATTTTGGTAGCTATACAAAAATGTATACAGACTTGATTATTAGTTTTGGAGGGTGAAAGAGCTGCTGTGTATATATTAGCTTGCAGTTACTTTTGACAAAATGTTGTTTTATATTTTCATAACCCAACTGCTTATGAAATTTTTTCACATTTATTCATACTATAAAGTATTTCTAACTTTCATTAACATAGCCTTTTTTATTGTAGGTGCCACCTCTGATGCAGAAAACCTATTCAGATCCTGACCATTGCCGTGTTGCAGCACCAATTGATGACAACGTGAGTCTGACATTTGTCCTTTCAAAGTTAACACCTCTAAAAGCAAACAAATGAGTTATTTATTCTGTTGAGTTACAATTTTATTGTTTTCTGACACTATACCAGGCACTTCAAAACAGTTCCAAACTTTTTAAAAATAAATTTGCATACTTCCTTTTAAAATTAACATTTTTCCTAGCCCTGGAATGTTTTGCACAGCATTGGAATAACTGTGAAGAATGCATGTACTACTGTTTCTGTGTTTTATGGCTGGGGGTTTTGTTTTTTTATTTTTTTTTTTGTCTTCTCCCTCCAACATGTTTTTTTGTAGGCCAATCTGTGTAACATTATCTACTAAAAAAGTAAAATTATGATCCTTTTTTTAGTCTTCAAGCATAAAAGCACAGGATAGTTATGCAGGTTCCAATGATGTCAAAATAAAAAGCAATTTCAGTGAAATGTCACTGTAGTGTCTGTAAGAAAATGGTGCCCAAGAAAAGATCCTTCCTGAGTTTTTGTGTAAGGCAGCTGGAAGCACAGCAGCCAGGAAGAGGTGAGGGATGAGGTCTCTCTTTAGGACATACTTACATGTATTAATTTTATTCAACTTCTGTAATAACTGTTGACTTTTGAAATAGCATTTTCTTCTTGTCATATTTTAAAAATTCAGTGTGTGTCTGGTTTTATATTTAATTTTCAGTTCTTTGCTACTAAGGTTGTTGTAGAAGGTTTAGGGAAGATTTCCTATTACAGTAAAATACGGAGTAAAGTGTCATTGTTGTGCTTATACTGAAGTATTTGATAGATAAAGTAGCTTCTGAAACTGTAGCCTTCTTGAACTGAAATAAAAGTTTACTGTTTATTCTTTTACTTGGTGGTCAGGTGGATGACAATATTCCGCTGAGAGTAATGCTGCTACTTATGGATGAAGTCTTTGATTTGAAGGAGAGAAACCAGTGGTTAAGAAGAAATATAAAAAATCTGCTTCAGCAACTTATTAGAGCAACATATGGTGACACAATTAATAGGTACTGCTTTTCTTATTTAGAGCAATCATGTGAGTGATGCTATATAGTATCTGTCTATGCATTCTTCCTGGTAATACTAAATTATTGTGCTTTAAATCTGCATGCATTCCTCCTTGGAGAAAATCAATAAACTGAGTGCAAACGTGGTGTAAAATGGAGATAAACACAAAACATTATTGAAAGAAAAATTCCAGTAACTCTTAACATGCCAAAGAACTTACAAAAGAGCTTTCACATGTAAGAGTTCATGTTTCTGTGAATGTAACTTAATATTTATGCTTTTTGCCCTCTTTTATCTCTATGCCTTTATTATTATTATTTATATTATTTATTAATAGTATTATTTCTGCACTATTTCTGCTTACATTTCTTTCATGCCACAAATGATACACTAGCACTTTCAAATTATGTGAACTATACTTAATTGCTGTGTTAAGTTTTTGCTCTCACACTTAAAAGATGGAAGTGGGAAAGAAAAAGGACTCCTATGGGATCTGTTTTGGCCACTCCATGTTCTTTGTACTTCACATGTACACTTATTCATGCAAATGCAAAGCCAGTTAATAGTATTAATTAAGTAATGTTTCTTGCCTTCAGCTTAAAAATATAGTTTCCAGGCTCGCCTTCTAATAATTTGTTTCTGAAATGTGAGCAAATAGAAGCAACAACAAATTCTAGTTGCACAACAAATTCTAGAACTGCATTGTTACTTTCAATTTAGTCCTGTGTATCAAAAACTTAATTTCTAGAAAATCACTTCCTATTACTTTTTTTCAGGACATTCCACAATGTGTTGTTTCATTTTACCCTTCACAATTATATTTGTGATGTTTTCATCATTACTGTTAAACATACAGACTTGTGGTAGCAGTAATGAGGTAACTATGTTGTAAAATAGCATAGGGATTTCTCCGTTTTATGGCCAGTTGAAAGCTCTCTTGAGAACTGTACTTCCAAGAACATGCTGCCCTGTTGAACAACTCTGAATACTTTTTGCTGTTTCCAGATTGTAGTATAAGCAGCAGTTTCTGCATAGGCTGCTGCTTCCTTATTGCAGAGATGGCTGTAGTGTATTTCTAGTTTGCTTCTGCATTTAGAGCCATTTCAGATACTCATGGCCATAGCTTGTCCTGGCAAGTTCTTGGGATTTAATAGCATTCTGCAGAATAATCATCTTTTTCTGTTTCTTAGAAAACTAAATTCAAATTCTGGTTAGGGAAACAGTCCTGGGATTGTGGCGATACACAGATGCATGTATCATTTCTGTAAGCCTCCTAGATTTGGATATAGAGCTTTGTCTATGGGTTGGTAAATGAAAGCCTGATGAATTATCAGTCTGTATCTCCTGTTAAGGATTGTGAAGTAACTGTACACATTGCAGCAAGTATTTTGAGATTCTGAGTAGGTCCTTTACTTACAGAAGCAGAATTTAAGAGTACTCCTTGAAGAGCATAAAGAGGAGTAGTCTACAAGCAAGCCTGCTGACAGGAGATGCAACAGCAACTTTGCAGCCAACTTCATTATCACATATTTATCTAAAGAGAAAAAAGCTTTAGCTTTTTTTCAGTGAACTTAGATTTCTATCTTGAGAATCAATGTTTGCCTTCCTATTGTGCAGTACTATAGAACCTAATTACAGAGTCAGAAGAAAAGTTTAAATTGTGCTTTGTTTTCCCTAGAATGCTCATTAAAATGCTTCACCTATGGGTTTTCTGCTTTAAAAATTAAACAAGAGACTTGTTGCTTTGATTTTAGAAAAATAGTTGATCATGTTGATTGGATGACATCTCCCGAGCAAGTAGCAGATGCAGTGAAACGCTTCAGGTATGTCTTTTATCACAGGTGTTAAATATAAAGCACACACCAGTTGATGTCTAATATGTCTTCCTTTTCCTCTTACATGAGGAAATTATTATTCTCCAGAATATAGCTGGATCATACACTGCTTTTTAGACGTTAAGTGACAGAAAGCAATTGTCACATGGAAAAGAGTATTTTTAAGTTTTCTCCGCTACCTTAAAAACTTGTCACTCAGTCTAGAAGAGCTAGGGTACAGGTATACTTATAAATTTCATAATTTATCACTGTAGTGATGTAATGTCTGTTTGCCTTGATGAAGGCATGTACGTGCCTCGCTTTTAAAGGCAAGCAATTAGTGCTGGAAGAGCCCTAGCTCTGAGATAATGTTTCACTTTGGATAGATACAATGTAACTGAAGTCTGAATTTGAAGCTATCAATATCCTAAAAGTTTTAATAGCTTCTACACTGGTGTTGAGAAAGTGTTACACGCTTTTTTCCTTTCCATGTAGTTTGGGGTCTTTTTCTTAGGGGTGGAAGTCAAAGTAGGGTCATGTATTCTTCAAAAAGTCATACATTACAAGTGTACTGTTATTCTTTGATTAAACTGTAAGAATACCTACTTTTTATTCAGAAAAAAATCATCTTTCACTGAGGCAGAATAGCTTATTAGAGGCATGTCTTTTGCATTGGACTTTGTACTACACTGAAGCTTTTTCTTCTCATCTTAAGCTTGTTGAAAGGCTAACTGCTAGTTTCAAAATTTTGATGGAGCAATTGGAGTCTCTGTAGCAATAAAGCCTGGTAAAAGCAAGGTTTAGGTCTATTTTATGTAAGACCTATGTGGTATTTGAGTAGTTTTGATTTGTATTATTTTATTAAAATTTCATTTTTTCTGATTCTGTACTAAAAAGTATCTGTTAGCTACTGATAGGTTGAGTGTATTGTACTACTTTCTTTTGATTTCTTCATCCTCTTCATCATTCTTCATTTTTTTTTTCCTCTTCTGATATTTGAAGTTGTGTTAGGTTGTGTGCAAATTATTTTCTTGTATTTATTTTATGAGATAGCCTTGAGAAATTTAAAATAGCTTTTCACTTGATAAAATGTTAATGTATTCTTGACAGATTTGCTTTTGTTACAGGGATGCTTTTTGGCCCAACGGCATTTTAGCAGAAACTGTTCCACGGAGGGACAAAGCTATTAGAATGAGAACAAGAGTGGCAGGGAAAACCAAATTGCTGGAGGTAATGCCAGGTAAGTGAGTCTGGGATTAAAGCCTAATAATCTATATGATACATTGTTACTGAAACTGATGTCAGCATTCTTGTTGATTGTTTTAAGTACTGCAGAGAAACCTTGATATATGAACAGTATTAAAATAAAAAGGTTTCTAATTATTAAAGTATTGGACATTTTCACATGTCAGTAATTCTCTTAGAGCCACCCCAGCATTAAGTTTCTAGAGGATTAAGTTGTGCCTGAAATGGATATATTCCAAACCAGTACAATTTCTTGCAAATACAATTCCCACATGTATAGGGTAAGAGTGAAGTAATTTTCAGAAATGCTTTCTTCTGCAAGAGAACTTTTGGTTTAGTCATGTTGTGTAGAGTCACTGTTAGTTACCTTGAATTTCAGGCTACGTAGTTTCAAAGACTTAATATTCAGTTTAAGTTTGTTGTTAACACGATAGTAGAATTTAGCTTAAACTTCTGTGGTACTTCTGTTTTTGTAGATGAACTGAAGCACATCATAGGCGCTGAGACTACACGGAAAGGCATTCTTCGGGTCTTCGAAATGTTCCAGCATAGTCAGCTGAATAAGAGAATGGTGTATGTGTTTCTGGAGAGATTCCTAGAAACCTTATTTCCACAAAATAAGTTCCCTGAGCTGTTCCACAAACTGCATTCAAGGTCAAAGCAAATGCAGAGATATAAGCAGAGACTACACTCTACTCAAGCGCCTTCCTTACAGAAAAGGTGACACTTCAAATCCATTAAGCTGGTGTTTGTTTGTCCAGGATTAATTACTTGGGCAGATTCTCTGGGGCTTCAAACTCACATGCCATCATTTCTGCACCAGTCTTCTAGTGTCACATATTAGATTATTAATGCATCTGTAAGACCTGTGGATCTTCTCATCTTCACTTGTAGTTCAACCACAGCCAGAATGGTTTGTGTGTCTTAAATGATTTGGTGCGTCTTCATGCAACATTGGGAAGAGAACTGGCCCAGTATATCAGAATGCTGATCCCTTCTGTTCCTGAGTCGATGTTTTGCCAGCAATGCAAAGTGCCAGACTGTTCAAGTGAAGCACAACTATGGTTATACAATTGAAGAAAAGGGTATTTTGGCACTGGGAGATGGTGCAATGTGTGAGGTGGAATTGTTCAGCGTTACAAGTGTTGAGGCCTGTAGGGCTATTGTAACATTCCTGTAAAGGCTGAATTAACAGGCAAAGCAGTCTGTGGAATTACTATAACCTAATGGTTGATAGGAGCAGGGAGAAAAAGCTATAGCCCCATCATAAAAGTACATCTTCTGAATAAAAGTGGAGGTAAGGTGGCTTGTATGCCATATTTACATCATCTTTCATACTTTGAAAATTAAACTAACCTTATATCTAATGGGGGTTTTAGTAAAATCAGAGGTGCAGTAGAAAACCCTTTATTCTGATTATTCTGTAGTGTTTAAGGGCCATATGCTGCTCTTAAAGCACCTGGCATACATTTTGCATGTAACTTCAGTGGAGAAGGAGCATCATATTTATGTTCAATTGGTCTATTGGAACATAAGTCAAGTTGGTAGTTGTAGAAGGAAAGGAATATTATGATAAGATATTATGTTAGAAGATGAGGAAATTGCACTAAGGCACAGTTTAGACACAACTTCCCACTAAAATCTGGAGCATTTTTGGGATGTGAAAGGACTATGTCCTACTTAATTGAAAGATTCCTTACCTTTTAGTGTGTATGCCTCATATGGAAAAATGGTAGAATTACTTGGTTCCTCACAGGTAAAAGATTTCATTAGTCATATGCAAACACTTGGAAATTTCTGAATGCATCTCAGTGTATATATGAAAATAAAAAGGAAATAAAACTACAATATTTTTTTAAATAATTTTTTTATTTTTTGCATAGTGTAAAATTTTAATAAAAATTTGACATCAAGGCCCCACATCCATCTGTTTAGTTTCATGGAAGAAGTTCTGTCCAATTAAAAATACAGTAACATTTGAATAATCCTGTTTGGCCACAGCGTATCTCAGTTTGTGTTTTCTTTTTCATTGTCCCCGACTGTTTGAGCACTACTATCTTGAGTGAATAGAAGGTAATCTTTTAGAGTCCCTTTTATTTCTGAACACTAAACACAGGGTAAAATACAGTTACAGATCAAGGATCCCAAGGATCCTTGTTGTAATTTGTGTCTTAATGGGAGCAAATGGTCCTTTTATGCAAGAGAGGAACATAGACCTTTGATGAAAGCGTTCTGAGACACGATAGAAGGCTCTCAAAGGACCTTGTTAAATTGACTGACACTTCTATATAGATTTTTTTTTCTCATGGACTCTATTAATGAAATGTAGCCTTTTATCGTACTACTTAATGATGATCATATTGTACTGTTAACATTCTCATACAGTATGCATGGGCTCAAGTGCACTTGTTTTTTTCTTTATTGCAGAACTAAATGCTGTAAATTAAATCCCTTTCTTTTGTAATCCCTAGGAAGATAACTTAGTAAATATAGAAGAACCCCTCTCCCTTCCTCTCTGCAGGTTCTGTGGGAGTGTGATGGTTAAATGCTTTTGAATTTAATAAAATTCTTGAGTTCTTTGTGAAGTAATCAACATAGCCAGCTCCTATTGTTTACATGCCTGTATCTTCCTCTGTGAGGGTGCTCACACATAACTGATATCTGACTGATGAAAGGTCATTCAGCAGTTGTTCTTGGTGATACAGTAAATATCTCATTAATCCTACCAAATCTAATTTGTCTTTTAAGTCACTGAATTTGTTAAGCAGTATGAAAGTGGGAAGTTCAAATACTGTTTTGTCAAATCTGTGGAACCTTTTATCTATCTGTAGGTACCATGAAAAATTCTAACAGGATAGTGATAATATACAAATTTGGCTTTTTTTTTTTTTTTTTTACTTTTTAGTTATCTGGTACATTTCTGTGCAAAAAAAAATAATATCTCTAGGAATGTGAACTAAACATAATACACCATACTCATTAGTCATTTTACTTAATGTATTTATTGCATATACCTATACACACATTGATATATGCATGTGTGCATACGTATATATATATTGAAGTTTTATCTTCTGTATTTAATTACAGAATGTGGCTTCCTAATTCAGTGGTGCCTGTTGGCTGGCAAGAACCCTCAGAAATTAGTACTTTTTGTTAGAGCGAGTGTGTATGTATCTTTATTTAAAAGGTTTTCCTGTCGACAATTTGAAGTACCCAGGCTGTCAACCCATGCAGCCTATTATCCTGGGAAGTCTCCAAAACTGAATGTTTATATACAGCACTTAAGTGTCTGGGTGTATCTTCTGGCCTTTAGGTGCTGTGACTGGCCGCTGGAAATTGTGCCACTGTCAACAAATGCACTTGTTTTAGCCTTAATTATTTTTAAGATAAAATGAGCAATTGAATTTTTCATTTGGTTCATCCGCAAGCTTGTGCTGCTGGTGTTTGCTAGAATTAAACAGTTAATTTTTAAGTGCTACCAGAATGTGTACCAAAATGAAACTATATAAATTCCACAATCTAAATTTTAATTTTGTGCAATATTTTCATTTTATGCATGTGTATTTGAATAGCTGTAAATTAAATGAATTTTTAATGTTCTGAAGTCTAGGTTAAAAATGTCTTCTCAGGTGAACAATTCTGCATTCTGTTGTTACTTTAGTTTATTTAAGGACTTGTTTTAAAAGTCTTACTTGTTACTCCTTTGTTAATTCCTTTGTTCTCAATGATCCTTGCTCTCCTGAGCAAAGCTCATGTATTACAAGGGAAGAATCTGAAGAACACATCTCATAAACTCATAAAGCTGTTATAAATTACTTGTGCATATCATTGTACAGTAAGTGTCAGCTGTGTGCCTAATTGTTCTATTGATGCTTTTCCCCTCCCCTCTCCTCCTCTCGTTTCTGTAGCAAAGAATGAACATGAAATGGGCTGCCATGGTCACTTCTACTGAATGGCAGAGGACTCTGAATTTTTTTTTGGAGTTTGCATTTATGTTCTGTCCAATAGAAAGCTAAAAAATTACACTAATAAAGTATTAACAGGATTAGTATGAGTCTCCACTTATTTTTCAAATAACTTTCTCACTAGCAGGTACGAAAGGTCACTAAAGATAAAACTTACTGTCTAAATAAAGCAACCATTCTTTGAATTTTTTTAAATGTTTTATAAACTGGGTTTACTTCTTAACAAATTAATCTCTACATTCATTTTTGACCAGTATTTGCAGAGAGTACTGTATTTTAAAAAGAAGCACAAACAATGGGATTGTATGATGTAAGAGGGGTTTATATTGCAGGTTTTTTAAATCTTCGGCTCTTTCCCCCCGGGTTTATTTTTGCAGCAGCTGGGTCTACCATGGGATCACAATTGTTACCCTTGATATGTTTATTCCAGCTGTTTCACATTCATCAAAAAGATGTCCTGAGCTAGAGAGATGTTAGTTCTTTGACCCCTGAGTAAAGTGTTTACCACTTTTGCTACACGATATAGACATATACCAGGAATTTTACTGACTGATTGGAAGTTCTAATTTGTTGAACCTGTTATCCTAGGGTAATTTTATGGCATAAGTACACTCCATGATAAGCTTATTTTTTAAAAGCATCTTAAAATTATCTGCCCTTTGCTAACTGAGGTTTATATGTGTCTGTGGCTTATTTAAATCTTCAGTCTATCACATTACTTAACTTTGGTTTTGATGTCTAATGCATTGTGATTGCTGAAGTTTATTTGGAGTTCAGTAGTAGCATCAGTCTTTCTTGACATGACACAAATTCTATTATTTATCTCTTGGAAGAAGAGAATTTATGAGAACAATTAGTTCACTGTTATGTGTTTCAAAAGAAACTAAGCTTTAGTAAACACTTGAAACATGTACAGCACTACAGTCTGTCCTTCCCCAAAATACATTTGACTACTTTTGTATTCAGAGGTCTCAAATAACTGTTTCCCAGCGATTTGAGATACTTGCCATGTCTCTGAATTATTATGGCATGTTGGGCTTGGGGTAATCTGCATGGGTCAGTTAAATAATTTGATACCTGGTTCGGCAAGGGCTAACTGGAATTCTCATTTGGCATATTAGAACTGGAAATTAATTCTGAGGTTGGGTTTAAATAGAGAACAAGATTATATTGAATTTGTTGGCAATCAAGACATACTAAATGGGAATAAGGAATGTAGATTTCAAAAATTGTATTTTTCTAGATTTCAAAAATTGTATTTTTCTTTCTAACCATAATACTTTTAAAACATTATTCCAAAGTAGTCTTTAGAGATTTTTGTGCTGAATTTTCTCAGCTTGAGCTCTGAAAACATGTTAATTCTGAATTGAGAAGTAACAATTAAATTTTTGGGAGTTTTAGATAAGATTATCAAAATTATTTGAATTGGGAACATTCTTCTTCATTTGCAGCATGTGGAAGAATATGGTTCTGCAAGTACCTGGTAATTCCATGCACAGAATAGCCAGAGCTTTCACTTTGTTGGTTCTTTTTCTTAACATAGCCAGTCTATATTAGGGTAAGTACAAAACTGCAGATGTCATCTTCCCTACAGGTTTGTTATTTTTTCAGTGTGATGGTGAAGTTGGAACTTGATTATCAAAGGAATGTTTTTGTTTTCAAGAACTTAATACAAAGCAATCCCTTATAGTCTGTTGAAAAAACTGATTTCACATCTTACTCAATTTTATGTTACCTGTGTTGATTTAAAACATTGGTTTCCCATTAATCCCAAACATCCTTTCTGCAAACCAACAATACTTGCTTATGTCTAATGTAAAAACACGAGTATCTGGAGGAAATAAAAGGTAGGATCTCCACGCAATGTTCTTCTGTCTTGTGGAGTTGTATCGGTGCAAAAGTGAAACTGGGATGTCATGCATTTGGAGATTCACCAGGTTTTTTTTTGCTGACTTTGTGCAGTGCCATGTAAAGGAAAAATGCACTCATGGTTCTCCTGTGGATCTCAAGGAAAAGTATTTTAGTTTTCTAATTATTGCATGTGGGTTTTAAGTGTTGCTGAAGCTAGTGGTGGGTAGTTGTAAGTGCCTCTGAATGTGCTGGAGCCTCACTTTTCTGCTCATGAGGGATGTGCAGCCTGTAGAAATGTGTTACTGACAGGGGTTCTGTAGTACCAACACATGGGGCTGTCACCGCTGAAAGAACTTGCTGGAGCACCTGAGTGGTTCCACACAGAAACATTTGTGCTGTTCTACTTGATATAAAATCCATCCTTTTTTACTTTCTGTCAATGGTATTGCTATTGCCAAGAATATTGTGATCTCTAGAGGGTGTCATCCTGAGCCTAAGGAGTGTAGTAATAGATACAGGACTGTTTTATGTAGGTGGACTTGGCTTGACAGTCGTAATACTTTTCTCCTAGTGTTATGAACTAAAGCTGAAAAGAATCCATAAGAAGCAATGATAAGAATAAGATTAATTTTAAATAATAATTAAGATGAATAATTAAGAATAATAACTTTAAAATTATTTTAACTGGATACTTTTTTTTGCTGATGATTTGTTTATTTGATGCCAGGTAAATGATCACTTACTTAATTTAGAGAGAGATGTGGCTTTCTTAATGGGTTTACTAACCCATTTCTTAGAAAACTGACAGTAAAATTTTGTACTCATTTAGCAACAGCATGTGAAGTACAGTATTCTCAGTTCATTAACTTGAGAGAGAATTGAATAATCTGAAAAGAGAACACTGCAGAAGAAAAATTGGTAGGTCAGAAATACTAACATCACATTTCTTTTGAAAACTTAAATAAAGCTTCCATTGACATCCCATTCCAATACTTTAAGCTTTTACACTGTTACAAACTAGACAGTAATTTATTATTTGCAGCATAATTGATTTTCTGTGCATCTCTTATATTGTGTGCATTTGTACTTCTGAGACTTACACATTTTGTATTGAGCATTTCACATCTGAAAAATACTATTTGATATGCAATACTTGTTTCTTTCCCATTAGCTATTTGTAGGTTTTATCACAGATGAAGGGAAGCACTCTCCAGATAAACTGCCTAAGCTTTGCAAACTGCTTTGGTAAATCATATCAAAATTAGTTACATTTTCTCAGCTAGAAAATACTTCCTTTTTGTTAAAAGAGACAAGAGAGATCATGTTTGACAGAAGAGATTTAAGTGCCACCACTTCTATTAGTATTTGTCAGTCAGCAAATCTCATGTTCTACCTTACAAGGAAACCTAAATCAAGGAAGTCTAACATAGCATTAGGTTATATATATGTATGTAAGTGTATGTTGCGTGTTGCAAAATATAGAACTAAGTACCACCCTCCTGACCATTTTGGGGGAACTGTGAAATTTTAAAATCAAATACAGAGA
Organism: Chloebia gouldiae; assembly: GCA_003676055.1. Classification (NCBI taxonomy): domain Eukaryota; kingdom Metazoa; phylum Chordata; class Aves; order Passeriformes; family Passeridae; genus Chloebia; species Chloebia gouldiae. The sequence goes on along the minus strand of QUSF01000003.1, from coordinate 27,894,566 downwards.
AATTAAAAATGATGCATTTTATTTTATTAAAATATAAATTATGCCAATCTTAATGCCTTTTTTTTTTTATGATTCATTAATTGCTGTATGAGCAATGTTTTGACAAATGCTTTTGCCTTCTACATGTTGGCTATTACTTTAAGTTTGGTAAGAGAGAAACCACAGTTAGGACTTCTGTTTCTGTGCCTGTATTTTATGGGCCTGGAATAATTGAATTTAAATGAATCTTCTCTCTCCTATTAACAATTCCACATGTAAGCTAAATTCCATTCTTAACAGCCTGCTGCATCTTTTAGGTAATTTCAATTTACAAGTCCTAATAAAAAATATTGCAAGGATAATTATCTAAGGTTTTCCATGCTTGAACAACACATCAAGTTAAAAATATTCTGTTATTTTTTTTATTTAATTATGTTTGAAGTAAACCAGGCAATTCTAGAATTGTTTGTGCTCAGTAGGTTTTACAGCAACAACTGTTTGCTCAGTGTAGGAATAAGTTTGAAAGACTGTTTTGTTAAACTAATGTAAACACAAAAAAGTAAAATATTTACAAATACAATTTAACCTGCTAAAGCAAATTTTTAACATTTGCTCTTTTTCAACTCTTGTTATCAAAAATTAACCTTGTTGTTCCTCAAGTTGTTTCATTGTAAGTACAAGCACGGGATAGTGTGTTTCTAAAAACAGATGTGTTTTGGAGGAGATTGCATAGTGCATATGTGGGGTTGAATGATGCATGTGACAAGGTACTTGTGGGCAGGCAGCGGAGTTACTGAGCTCAGTTGAGTAGAGGAGCTGAAACCCTCTTGAACTGCAGAGGTTAAAAAGAGGTCAGGCACTGAAGTTCTTGGATCTCTACCCCTCCTCTTGTCCATCCTTTCTCCTCCCTGCAGTGTTTTGGTTATACTTTATGGCTTCAAAATTCAAGAATTTTGTCTCCTGGCCTGATTTGCTGCTGACATTTCATAAGAATAATTGGTTGTATGAGATGAAAAATACTTCAGAAATATTTATGAATTTTCATCCAAAGCTTCATGGCAGCTAGTTCCAGGCCTCTGTTCTCATTTATTCTAACCCTCAGCCACGTTCCTGGTCTACATTCCTCTCTCTTCACAAAGTGTTTTATGTTCTGTGGTTTTTATCAGGGTGTGATGGTCCAAGCCTGAGATCTGCTTGGTATAAAGAAAGTGGTTATGTATGTCAGTGTGATCAGTGCATGCGGTAAGGGAGCTCCACTGGGGGAAAACTGACACACAGCAGGTGTGCAAGGAATAAGCAAAAACATTTTACTATGATAAAGATCATGAAACTGAAGGCCCAAGAATGTCAACTATTTCTAAGACCCCTGACATTTTCATAAAGTGGTCTTATGGTACACGCTTGCCATCATCTGTTCAGCTGTGGAGGGTTTTAGAAAAAAAATGTTAATTCAATGCTGCTGTCATTGCTAGAGTTCCAAAACTTCATGTTATTACACAAAAGTCTGTAATCTTAAAAATTAGTGGAAGGTGTCATTTGAAGTATTTTCTTCCAAAGCACTTGGTATTTGTGCATTGTAGCACAATTGGGGTTGTTTGTGGGTGGGATCATGCTTTGAACTTTGGTTTGAGGAGCACAGGATAGGGCTGAATGCTTGCAAGATGGGCACAGCTTCACACAGACAGAAGTAAGCTCCACCAAAGGCTTTTGTTCTGATAATTCTGGTGCTTTTGGGAAGCAGGAAAGGTCTGCTTTGAAAGCTGCACTTCTGAAGTTCTCTGTTCCCACAGACCTGCCAATCCTTTTGTGTCAAAAGAGGCTTTTCTGAAATTACATGAGCTCTGGGTGTACAAGGACGTTGTCCTGGATTTAGCAGTTGGATATGGCATATCTTCTATTTAACCTTATCCTGCCCAAAGTCAGCGGTCTCCTTAGCATCCAAGTCATCAAAAGAGATGTGTTTGCAGGTCGATTTGCTGAAAATTTGCCATAGTTTCCCTCCTAGGAAGGAAGCTTTGAGTAGGAGCAGGTTGTGTGGAGCCTGCGCTGAGCAGAAGCCTTGAGGAATATCTGAAAAGTCCCCCAGCTGAGAGTGGGCCAGGCTCAGCAGTGAGCCCATGGGAGCCTCCATGTCTGAATAGGAGAGACTGCCCTGGCAGTGGAAGAAGAGTTTTGCTCCCCAAATTGTGGTGTGACTGGAGAAATGGCGTTCAGGTGTAGTGGTTTTGGGGTGATCTCCTGTACCCTTACAGGTAAAGCCTTTCTTTCATGGAGCCTCAGACTGAGCCTATAAAAAATCATGGTTTTGCTTTCAGGAACACAGAAAGAGCACAAGGCTCTGCAGGGAACAACTTGGTTCATTGCTTTTCATTTTAGTCCTTCCCAGGAGCTTCAGGATGGTGTTCATAGGTTTCAGCTTATTCTCTGAATGATAACTAGTAGGATAGCCTTGAATGACGCAGATAAATAAATCCATGACTCTTCCAGCCTGGTGATGCTGATGCCTACAGAGGCTACCTAGAACAGAGGTTAGACAATGTTAAAGGAATAAAGGAGGTATTAAAAAGGCCTTCAAAATATAGACCTTGGGCAGTACAAGAGCCCAGCCAAGGGCTACACCCAAAATGGATGACGGGTCACGAGTTTTCTCACTTCTATAAATTTTGGTTCAGTTACATATATAGGGGTTAATTGTCCACTTACAGCTTCAGGTTATGAAGTCCCATCCTCTCAGATTCCTCTCCTCAATTCACAGTTGTTTACACTTTTTGGGCCCAAAGCTGCAATGGGTGTTCTTGGTTCTCAGGCTGGAACCTGTAAAGAGAGCTTGCTAACACTTTATATGAAGTTCAGAGTTATGTACTAATGCAGTACAGAATCTGGAAAATATGAAAGCTAAAACTTAAGGCATCACTACTTTAAAGCTCTGTCTTTAGTGCTTTTTTAAAAAAAAATAGAATTTAACTGGTTGCATCGCTACATTTTTGCTTTGGTGTGTTAGTCTTGGCTATCCTAGCTTCACAGTAGTAGGCACTTTTACCCTCTTGGAAAAAAGCCTTTCTTGCTACAGGTGTTTTTCTTTTTCTGTAAGGGGGTTCTAGAAGGTCACAGAAGCATGAAATGTATCCTAATTCAGCTTAGCTGCTAATCACAGAGAGAGAAAGGAAAGTGTGACTGAGTATTGAGTAAATGTCAGTTGGCACCTGTTTTCACAATCTCAATTTGTTTTTCTTCTCACACTATATTACACCTCTTAATTTAATCTGTGACTAGCCTTTTCTCCTTCCAGCTGTCCAGGGCTGCAGGGCACACGTTCCAGCTGGTGTTATCGAGGGCTTTGCTTAGCCTGAGGACTGAGCTGAGCAAATCACCCAAGTCCTGCAGCCGCTCAGGATCTGGGTGCTCTCTTGCTGCCTTATCTCACTTACAGGCTGGTAACTCGATTCCCTGGACCTGAAATGGAATATGCATATTTCAAATACCTTTAAAAAGTCTTTCCCATCCTAACTATGTTGTTTTGGGATTAAAATGGACTTTAGGTAACAGAGTAGCCCATTCATCAGCTTTGCAATAATTATAGTGCTAATGTTGATTTAAGTTTGTTTTTTTGAAGAGAAAGGTTCCTAATGGCATTTGCAGAAGGATAGGCTGCCTGGCAGTTGTACTCTGAGTGTGTCATGTGTAAGAGCTGCATTCTCCTTCTCTCCCGTGTGAAAGCACATGAAAAACAGCAGGGCTGGAGAAATCCAACATCCCACCCCCGTGCCCCTGAAAAGTTTAAGGCAGTCCCAAAGTGACGTTCAGAGAAGTAGCAAATTTAATTTCTTGGACCTCAGGCTATGATAGCTTAATCCTTCCTCTCCAGAACAGCTATCTTCAAAAATAAGATGCATGACTGTCTGGCAAAATTAACAGTCATACTGAAAGATTATGAATTTGTAAGATACAGAAGCCAGAGTTATCTCCAGAGCTTTCCTTTGTGTAGATCTTGGCATTCCAGATCAAGAAAGAAGGAAATTGCCCAGCCCTGTTCTCCCCAAGCAAATGTTTCTTGTCTTCTGTCAACTCTGAACTTCTAAAACTTATTGTGTGTGTATGTTGTAGTGCATATTATGATATAGGCTGTTAATTTGCTGTACAGAAGCTAATCTGTTACCAGCTCTGACTATCACTGAAATCTGCTAGCTAAGGATACTTCCATCCTGATAAGCTCATTTTTTTTTTTTTTGCCAAAATAATTGTCACAATTTCTGTGACTACTTTTAGCAATTTCTCCCATTTTAGATTGGGAAAAGTCCTGTATAGTAGTATGGCCCCTGTTTTTAATGATACTGCTTCTTTTCCTCTCCATAAGTTGTTCCAGAGTGATTATGTTAGCAGTTGTTTTTGAATAAGCAGTCAGATTGAAAATGTATTTCTGAAAATGGGTTCTAAACTGAAGACCTGTATGAAGGGCTTTTTGTTGACTGGTTTTGTTTGTTTGTTTAGTTGTTGATATTTTTGGGGGTGTTCATGGATTTGGATGATAAAAAAATTGGAACGCATTTAATGTAGATGCAATTTTGGTCAGCATGGGCTGTGGTTACAGGTGGTATTGGGAGGGCAGGCATTAGTCACTGGTCTTGGAGGTGAAAAGGACAAAGATCTTGGTGGGAGTAGCCCTGCCAGCTCACATAGACTGTTTAAGGAGGCTCTAGAAAGTATTTTTTATTTTCCCAAACCCCAAATAATTGCAATGTTTGTATTAAGGATGACCCAGTATTGAATTTCATTTCAGCAGGTCATTCTCTGTTGCCTTTCTCTATCATTTTCTTGGCTTTGTGTAAAAGCTCCTGGTGGGCAAAGGATCTGACATCTATTGAAATGTTACCCCCATTCTGCATGTATTTCATGGATGTGGGATGGATATTTGAGAAGAAACAATCTTTCAGTCTACAGGTTTTGATTTTTAGCAAGTCTCTGCTTGCACATGATGACTAAAGAGGAATTTTTAGAAAAGTCACTCTTGTCACAGCTGGTGACTGCTTGAAGCTTGAAACTTAACACATGTTGAGGCTACCATCATATAGCATATAGATTATTGCAGCTTGCTTTGTCCCCCAGCCTTGACAAGGGCAATCTTACCTCTCCAGAGGACTGCCACAAAGACTGTATTTTTAACAGCAGCTATTATAATTTTCTGCTTTCCCTGCTGTAGCTGTTTTCAGAGTACATGATCTTTTAGTCCCCCAGAACCTGTAGAAGCAGTAACAGGAAAAATTAAACCATAGATTCCATAACAAAGTCAGAAAAGTACACTTTGTCAGTTTTTGGCAAATGATATTTTAAAAAACCTCCACATGCTCATTTTGATTTGCAATAGTCCTTTCTTTTTTTTTTTTTTTCCAAGATACTGTTCCAGCTGTACTACTTTATAGTTCTCATAGACCTGCCTCCTGTGTACAGCAAACAAACTTTGAGCAAATGTGAAGTCTGGTGCCCAGGTGCAGTGTGGTGGCTGCTTCTGCAGCTGGTAGGAGACGTGGGTCACCTTCCTAGTCACCCTGGTGCAATGCATGAGCTAGATACATCCACTAAGTGATAGAGATTATTTTTTCTTGATTTTTCTGATGCTTGCTTTCCTTGTTGTGCCGAATATTCAGCAAAAATATGCCATAGAAATTGGAAGCTTCTCTGTTTTGAATTTCCATATTTCTTTTTCATCTCTCCCAGTCTCTCAGGTTTACCATATTAAAATTATTAGGCTGATTTTTTTTGCCTATATTTACTTATATTTTGTGCTGATTGCCTCTACTTTGAGTCAAAAATGTGCAGGCAACACCTGATTTTCACAGATTTCCAGCAAAACTCAGAAAGTTGAAGGTTTCTATAACATGTTGGAAGAGATTTCTGACTTGCTGGCAGTCTTCCCTCTCTCCACTTGCCTCACTTTTCCATCTTTATTTTAGCACTTACATTGAACCCTGCCCTTTCAAGAAGGTATCATAGGGCTGATATGGCAAATAATTTTACTTGTATGCCTACTGCTAATGGCCGAAACGTCAGGTTAAACTTGAGCATTTGCAGGTTAATCTGTAGAGGCTGCTGAATTTCTTTTCCATTCTCTCTAATGAATGATTACTGCTGCCTAAGACTGGCACACTAAGATAGGGAAAAGTGAAGCTTAGAAGAGAAGTAAACACTGGGAAATTTTATTTGCCTAATTATGCCTTTGTGGGAGGAGGCTGGATTGAACTTCCTGAGATCCTTCTGTGTTCTGGTGAAATTTTATTTTTCTAAGTGCAGAGAAATTCCCTAACAATAAAACAAAGACCAAGGCACTTGGCTTTAAAGTAGGACCACTTAAAAATAAGTATTCCACTTTTCCTGCAGGAAAAGTTGCTATTCTGAGTATTTCAGCTCAGCATATCTTGAAAAGTAATGAGGAGCAACATCCAAAGTCTGTAAGGAGAAGTGGTAAATCCTTTTCCTGCAAGGAGGAAGAGGCTTCTCTTGAAAGGAGCCATATGTTCAGTCAAGAGAAGGTTGAAAATGCAGCAAGATTCTCTAGAGAAGAAAACACAGAGATTTATTTTATCATCTCTGAATAATTGACTCAAGTCGATGAAATGAGACTTCTGATATAATTGCCTGTTTTAGAAGGTCCCTGTTACACGGATCCTGTAGTGTCTATATGACTTTTCTGTCAGATCTGAACAACTCTTGTCCTGTGGCTGGTAAATTGCTCACATAGAGCTCCGTTCCCAGCCCAGCATAGTGGGGGAAGAAGGCAGTAAACCTGTTCCTATGTGGCAAAAGAAGAGCTACAGAGCTGGGGAAGGGTCTGCAGCACCAGTCTTACGAGGAGGGAGCTGGGATTGTTTACCCTGGAGAGGAGGCTCAGGGGAGAGAGACCTTATGGCTCTTGTCAAATGCCTAAAAGGAGATGCAGTGAAGTGGGGGTCAGTCTTTTCCTTTAAGTGAGAGGACAAGAGTAGATGACCTCAAGTTGCACCAGAGGAAATTCAGGTTGGATATTAGGGAAAATGCATTATCTGAGTGTGTTGTCAAGCACTGACACAGGCTGCCCAGGGAAGTCGTGGAGCTGCCACTCCTGTAGGTATTTAAGGGAAGTGCAGCTGTGGCACTTAAGGACACAATTTAGTGGTGAACTTGGTTAATGGCTGAACTCCGTGATGTTAAAGATCTTTTTCTATCTAAATGATTCCATGATTCTCTGAAATTTGTCTGAAGCCTCTGCTGCTGGAAGGGCATGGCCTCATTGGTCTCTGCCTGAACTCCAGTCCTGCAATATTTCACTGATTCAGCCATCTGTGCTCACTTGGATCTTTTTGCATGGCTGAGAATTAAAACTGGTGTTTAAGGTCTTTTGATGGCAGTACCTAATAACTGAGAGCTGCTGTTTGTTCAAGCTACCTTTGTTAATTGTGCCCCTCTGCCTCTTTTTGTTAGGGTTTTGTAAACATGCATTTTAAAGTTAGACTTGCTTACCAAATCTACTCATTAAAGGAAACTTTTCTGCCTCTGTTTTTTTTGGCTGACCACCCTGACTTAAACACAGATGCAGGTTTCCCTGAAAGAACATCTTTTCCAGGGTAATTGTGACTTTGCTTTTGGCTGCTGACTCCTGTGCCAGTATCATGGTGTATAACTAAGGCAGGAAATACATGACTATAGGTGTTGCCTGTCTTGTACTTCCTTGTTACTGGCAAGCCTCAGACAAATGAAATTTTCAGAGCACTATGTTTCTCCCAATGTTCATTGGCAAATCAGGGTTTAATCGCTGGTAATATTTGGATGCCTTTAGACAGAAATCTGTTCTCCTAAAAGTGCAATTAATAACCGTAACTGCATTTATTTTAAAAGTTAATATTTTATGTAAAAAACTTCTAAAGTAATACTCAAACTGATGGATATCAAGCATTTATTGAAAGGTGACCTAGATATTTCATGTACAACTATGCCTAATCTAAACACACTGAAACATAACAATATTATCTAAATTCAATGGGAGAAATTATATTGGGTTTTTTGGAAGGTTTAGCACAGTGCTGATGCCCTCCCAGCATTTCCCCTCACAGAGGGATGGCTGCAGGGCTTTCTGGCAACGCAGAAAAAAGTATGGTGCTGCTTTTTTCTTTTCTTATGTTTACCAAGAAGGAGGGGTGCTGTCAGCAACCATAACAAGCTTGAGCAGAGGGCATTTCCCAATGACCTGATGACTGACTGGTTTTAATGACCCTCAACTTTTCTCTGGGTCATTAACTCTCCTAGGTAGCTATTAATCCCCAGGAAACATCCTGGGTCTCCATGTTCAGTGTTTAAAGAAAAGACAGCCTCTTGCAGATATTTTTCCTACAAAGCATCCAAAACACATATTCAACTAATGTTTTTTCTTTCCAGATGTTCCAGTGTTTTTCAGTCTTCAGGAGGAATCTTCTCTTATCTTAGTGATTTATTTTGGTCTGATGTTGAGTTGGTATGCATTTAGTGTATGTCTGTGAATTGAAGGTTTCCACACCCTCTGCTCTTGGGGCCTTTACTCTCATTTCATTAAGTGAACTGCAAACGTCTGTGCACAACATAATGATTGTTTTGCCACGAAACATATAATTTATTGACCTAATTCTTACTTTCTGTCCTTTATAGTCACTATGCTGTACTGATGCCCAGAACAGCAACCTCTTGCAGAAGATGGAGGGATTGATGCTCTAACAGGCACAAACCCATCCATTAACTATGAGAGCCAGGGATGAAGAGCCCTGAGCCACAGCATGGCTTGAATGGAGGGTGTCTCAAAGCATCAGAAATTCTTTGGTTCTACTATTGTGTGATCTTGTTTCCCTTTATATAGGACTGGTTAGAGTTATCGGGACAGTTCTTTGAAAAAATATACATGATGATGAAAAAGTATCTGCTGCAAGGCACAGCTGAGTCCCAGAGAGAACAGCCCATTTCAGGTGCTGATCTGGGAGGTGCAGCCATGCATTGGTGCACCAAACACCCGACTTGGCCCTGGAGGGGATCCTGACCCTGAGCATGTCATGGGACACTGCTGAGAAGCCTCAGCTCCTGGTGCTCTCTGTGAACAAGCTTTTCCCTTAGTGTTGAATGTTTTGGCATATTCAAGACCTGAAATTAAATAGTTTGTAACTAATGGTAGGCTTCTTTAGAGGCCGATCTCTTGGTTTTACACACAGCTTGCAAGATAATGTTCATTTCTCCAAATACAGAACTTCTTGGTGTTTTTCAACCCAGAAATGTTTCAAGCTATATCATGTTGCTTGTGTTAGAATAATCCCTCTGGAGAGCAGAAGCACAGCTGTGATGCCTGTGAAAGGTCCCAGTAAAACTGTTCTCTGTGGTACTCCTCTGTCTCTCGGTGTGTCTCTGTCTACACCCAGGACCTTGAAAAGGCAGAATGGCCAAACTTTCCCAAAATGCCCAGAAATGCTATGGCAGAAAACTAGAGCTCAGAGAGCAAAAAATCATCCCAGACTTTTGTTTCCTCCTGTTCAATAGTGATCACAGAGTTTATTGAGGTAAATCTTCCATTTCCTTCACTGAGTAAGGTGTTGGTGGCAGGGATCAGGCCCTGTGTAAGAAATAGCTCCTTCATCTTTATTCATAGGAAATCCTTTTCATTTTTTTTCTGCAGACCAGGGCTGAATTACTTTGTAGTGTATACTTTTTTTTTTTTTGAGTATCTATTAAAATATAATTTTTATGTGTTCAGACACCTATTATTTTTTCTTTTACTCCAGGTAGCCAAATTTACTGTATCTTTCCAATATCAAGCTTCTCTGTGCTCATTTAATGAGGTCCCACCTCCTGTAAAGAAAGAGCTTTCCGTTGAATCTACTTCCACTTTAAAAGTTCTGCCTATGAAATAAGGCCATGATAAGTTTCTCCACCCTAAATGTAATTATATATAAGAGACCTGTTGCAAAATAATTCCACCTACCAGGAACAACTTTAAAAAATTGTTATTTCCAGTTGGAATGCTCAACTTTAATATATCTTTATTTCTAGAGATGAGGAGTTTTTTTCTCTTTTGATGTTATGCCCATAATAAAATGTAGCTGCCAATTTAAGATTGAGTCGGTTTTCATTATTTATTCCACAGGCACACACAGGTCAAAGTCCTGATGCTGGAGTCTGGCTGAAAACAGCACAAGTATGAAACAAGATTGCCGCCTCCTGGTTGGAAACTGAGCTGACTTCGATGGACTGCAACAAATTTAAACAGATTTTATGTGACAATATTGATGCCTGCTTTCCTGGCTCTGTGCTAGCTAACTGCATCCCTGGTCGACGACTGTGATGAGTCAGGATCCCTGGGAGAGGGTATCACACAGGGAAACCACCACAGTCATGTTTATTACCTTTAGTCAGCTCTGTGGTCCCTTTTAAACCCCAGAATCCAGGGGTTTATGAAAAGTTTATGAAAACTTTTATGAAAAGTTCAGAGATATCAGGTAATTATAGCTGTGGGAAATCCAACTAGTTAGAGCTGTCTTTTCTGCACTAAAAATGGAAAAATAATTGTAGTGCCTAAGATATTCCTGTGGTGACAAGACAAGGCAAATATTTAAATAAGACCTCATTAAACAATCTCTTGTGGGCAATGTAGATGTTTACCAAAGTACTACTTTGGTTTCAGAATTTTATACTAAATCCCTAATTTGATGTCTGGAAATGTACCTAACAAATATTGTTTTAAGTACTGTTAAATATCTCCATATTTAATGTACATTGGTATGGATAAACATTTGCAGGGCTATTGAGTCCAAACCAAAGGTGACTTCCTCAATGAACAGGAACTGCAATATCAAAACTGAATCACTTCACTGATCTGGTATTTTTCTAGTGGAACAAGCAACATTACATTTATATTCCTACTGCACATATTTTTAAAGACATATATTTAACTGGTGGCATAAGTCAGTCTAAAGAAACAAAAGCTCTAGACCTTAAGACACAATATTTTATAAACCAACTACATCCCTAATGATTTAAAGGGAGTGTTTATTTCAAAACTGGCTGGGACCGCTGTGGGTGGAGAGCCTTGCTGCAGGTCCTCTCTCTTGGCAGGTGCCTTTGCCTTGACCCTGTGCAGGGTGCCAGTGGCCAGTCCTCCCCCAGCTGCCCAGTTATGCATGTGCTGGTTTTGGCTACTGGTTCTCCCTGTGACTGATGTCTCCCTCTGGACACCAATAACAGAGAGAAGCAACACTCTTTGTTCTTTGCATCATTTCCATTAAAACATAACTTGTCTTCTTGCCCTGTCATCTCAAGGGGCCACACTTACTGTAATCTGTTTTCTGCCAAACAAAAGGCATCATAAGTGGCACATTTGCTAGAACATCATAATTCAAAATTATTTATGATGGCTGAAGTTATTTCCTTGACCTTTTCTCAGCTGTGAAGGAAGACTGTAGACTGTAAGAAGTTGTACACACAGACATCCAAACTAAGGATAAATCCTCTTATCCAAAGTGTATGAGCAGTGGTTAAATGCTTTATCATCCAAACAAAACTAGGTAACTTCATTTACCTTAACCACCCTCTAAATATGTTAGATATATCCTGCTCTATTTGAACCTCATGTATTTAATTTGAGCAAGTACGAATATTGATATATGGCTGTGGATTACAATACGTCTTTTCAGGTTAACTGAGCTTTTCTCTACTCCCTACAGCCTACTGAAATTACCGTATATTGCTACATGGCCATAAGGAAAAGATGCAGAAGAAAACCATGAGAGAAATATTTTCAGTGTAAAATTTGTTAAATAGGGTCCAGAAAATGGATATAGATATAATACTGAGGGTGTAAATTACTTATTATTGCTTATTGCTTAAATAGAGAAGAAATGAATTCCTAAGCTTTTGAAAACTGGGCCCTTCCAGTGCTCGGAAATGACTCTGGTTTTGTCCAGCATTTTCTTCCAGAAACTGAAAAATCCTCCTGCAATGTGGGAGGTGCCAGGTAATGTGCTATCTGAAAGAACCCTTGGTGCTGAGGAGACTGTGCATAATACTCTAAAATGTGTTTAAGCTGATGGGTGCTGGAGGCTGCTAATGCTCTCGGGTAGTTTGTGTGACAGGAACATCCAGTCACGGAGCTGCTGCAAGGTCTCTGTTGCAGGATTAACCTCACACTCACTCACTGGGGTACAGCTGGTTGTGTGCAGCCACAGCAGGACAGGGCTCACATGTCCTGCTTCCTTCCCAAGCCTGGGTAAATAGCTGAAGAGGAGATATATGGTGTTATTTATCTGCTGGGAGTGGGACTGAACTGACTGAGTCACTTAGCAGAGGTCATTACTTGGAGATTTGCAGCTGTTTCAGTCACATTGCTGGGAGGAAGACTTTAGACTCTCAGCCACGAAGCACTTGCAAAGTAATGCATTAACTCCAATTAAATTCAGCACTTGTTCTTCCTTTTTTCAGGGTTTGCTTGATGAAACAGCAAAATGAAAGTGTATGCCTGGAGACAGAGCTAGGGCAATAAGCATTGCTGCTGAAAATTTGAGGAGAGCTGCCAACTAATTAACACATCCAAGCCCCTAAGCTTTCCTGCTGAGTTACAGCTGCCAAGGGGACTATTCAAGGAGCTGGTTGGGAGCACAGTGGTGCTCTGTGCCTTTTTCTGAACTTTTAATATGTGAGCAAGTGACAAACTGGAAGAAGAAAAACATTCAAATAAATACTTTTAAAGTACCGCAGGAATTACTCACAAGCACACGTTCCTGTGAATAGCAATATATGACTTTTTTAAGATATGCTTAATACAGAAGTGTTGATTTAGGAGGAAGGAATTTTCTTCTTTCATATTTATGATTCTGACACCTTTTAAGAGTCAGATTTGCCCCATCTCCTATTTCATCAGCTGAGATCCAGATTTTCAGAAGTAGGCAAACTGGTAAGTGTATTTGAAAACATAATTATAAAGGGCTCTTGGTCATTTGGAAAGCCAGTGTATGATTTACTGTCTGAGCAAGGCTGGAATTTGTCCTGTGGGAAGGCTGGGACACACATGGGCCTTTCTTTTCTGTGGCACACAAATGAGATAGGAATTTTGGCCTTCATAAGACCTTGCAAGAGGTTGTGCAGCTCTGCAAGAGGTTGTGCACCTGGGTACCTGTCAGACCTGCCCTGGCATCCTGGCCCCTCCTCTTCGTGTCTCACAGGTCTGCCATTAGCTCTGCTTTGTAGATCACAGACCACTTAAAAGTGTTGCTCATGATGGACATGACTTTTGCATCAGGGGAGGGGGCTCTGGCCTTTCATGGGCAACCATTGGGTCTTCACTTTGACAGAGCAGTGCCACAGCTGTTTCTTATTTTGGCTTTGCTTTCCCTTTGCTTTTCCTCTCCATGGGCTGGTGATGGATACAGACCATGCCAGCTCCTGGCTGCACCCACTGCTTCCACAGCCCATGGACAGACAAGCTGGATGGGTTTTCAGGAAAAGTAACCCACCACGAGTGCTGGAGAAACAGCACAGGCATACAGCAGGGCCTGCTGCTTTCCTTTGCTATCAAAACAAAATTGGCTTTTCTTTCCACCTTTTCTTGGTAATCAGCCTCATGAATCATTGGCTTGCTGGCCAAACCAATGTTGGAAATCACAGCAGGTTTTAGTGTGTTTCCCCATACCATCAGTCCTACTGCAGGCTTTTTTTTTTTTTACCTTGGCCTGGCACATCATCCCTCCCTGAAAGTCTGTCACCTTCACTGGAAAGCATTGGACATAGTGCCCCAAGTTATTAGCTCTTCAGATTAAGAAAAGTCAGTCTCTGAGTTCAATTCCCATAATTTTCACTTTTTTTTTTTCCTCAATAAAAATCAGCAAACCTACTACATGGACTATTAGTTTAAGTTTTAGTAATCAGTAAGTAAATAAATAAAAACAACATAAGTACCATCTATTATTACTATTATTGCAGCTCAAATTCTCTATCTAAACATTTAGAAGTGTCAAGCTTAAAGCAAAAATTTGTTGTTTCTTCCTCCCCCCATGCTGGATCTTTCAGTTTATGAAGTTTGAGCACCATTCAGAGCAATATAAATATAAAGTGATTTACGTGCTGCATTTTGTGGATTTAGTATCTTATGGAAAAATTGCTTTCCTGCTTAACATGACAAAACATATCAAGTTACACCCCCGAAGAGCTCTTAAAGAAGGTTTAAAAAGATAATATTGCTTTTTCAGACAGACGTCTTCAACAACTACAGTAGAAAATACTGATGAGCTTTAAATTCACTGGTGGACTCATAGTGCCACCTAGTGAATGGAGAAGAATTAGCCACCTTACACAACCCTGTACTAAATGAATTTTTTTTTACAAATACGTCATGAAGTTTGAAAGAGTAGCTTTGAGAGCAAATACACTTTCATTGGATTTCAAGCTTCAAATGCTTGGACATTAATTGTCTGCTTGATAAGGTATTGCCACTGGGTGATATATATCATGTAATGGATTTTTTTTTTCCAGATATGTTATTTCCCAGAAAGCCTGTGCTAGTTATTTTTTGTGGCCTCTTGAAAGATTTCCCATGCTGTGTCTGTGTTAACTTGTTTTATGCTCAATCCTAATCACAGTTAATATTGCACATTTAATATTGTTACTAAGTGACATTTTCACTGGAGTGATTTAAGGATAGGACATCAGGAAATCAAGAGCAGGTGAACTATTTTTCTGTTTATTTGGTTGGGTGGGTTTGTTTAGTTTTGGGGTTGGTTTTTTGTTTTTTTGGTTGGTTTGTTTTTTGTGATGCAGGTTTGGTTTTTCTCTAGATTTTTTTTTTTGAAAAGGGAACTCTCAGATAGTAGGTTTTGATTTGCAATATTAATCTGTATTTTGTGTCTGTCATTCCTACGGTGATTGCTTTCTGCTTTGTGGAACTTTTCACTGAGATATGTGCCCTAAATATTTGGTCTTAGACACAGAGAAGACATATAGGATACCTAGTGTTTTGCCTTTCTTGTATATCACTACTTGGGTGAATGCAAACAGGTTTTAAAAGGTATTTGCTTTAAAATATACAAAGAAACAAGGGAGCATTTCAAGTAACAGGGAAGGAAAAGCAAGAAGAAATGGCCTCTTTGTATTTGGCAGAAGTATTTTCTGTATTTTTTTTACTTCCATTTAAGCCATCCAACACACACTAAATTCTTACTGGAAACAAGAACACTTACCATCAATAAACTTGATGTGTCACAGTGTTTGCTTCCTGCTTTGAGCTAATTGTCTTTTACAAGAAGAGAGATTCGTAAAAAAGAAATTTTTTTTGTAGTTTTCATCCACTTGTTTGAATTATTTGGGGAAAAAAAGTCTATATTTCACTCCTGCTTTTTTTTTTTATATTTTGGTAATATTTGCTCTCATTTTCCACATACTGTTTTCTGTATACTAGGAGTTCTCTGCCTGTAGCTGATTGTAAATAAAAGCTCCCTAATGGCTTCCTTGTATCTCACTGTTGTGGGATAGCTCTAATTTAGTTGTATATTATTTTTGGCTTTTCCCTCTCTCCTGCTCTGAATAGAACCCTTTGGTTAATTTTACTATGATGTAAAAGTTTGTGATTGCTCTGCTTGGAAGTTCTTTCTCAGCCAGAAATAATGGAGCAGACCCTGTCCCCAGGTGCCTCAAAAAGCACTCCCAGTTTGGATGAACCCCTTTTTGAATGGGGCAATGGCAAATTGTTGTAAAAAGGAAATGCAATTAGGGAAACATCAGTCCGAGCTCTTAGATATGAGTCTTCAGGAAAACCAACCAGCAACAGATGCACAGTGTATTGCTGACCTTCAAGGTCAAAAACTGGCACATTTGAGAGAAAAATGCTTTGGTGACTAATGGAAGTCTTTCAGTAACATCCTTTCCCAGCCCTGGAGAGTGGCCATTTCAGCTTCATCAGAAAACTTCCTCTGAGTTGTATCACAGCCCTGATAAGTAACTCTTTCAAAGTAGAAACAAATTCTAAAGCATTCAAAAGTGTCTCTGAGCTTTCATCTTTATCCATACTGTAGTGAAAAGTGTGTGCACTCTGGGCACACTATGAATAGGAATGCAATAAGTGTGCTGGCAGGTACTTTTTTCAAGGATGCTATTTATTTAATGCCCTGAATCAAACACCTATGACGTAAAATTTCAGATATAAAACTAAAAAGTGGGTATTTAGAAGCTTGTGGTTTCTTTAATAACTCCCATGTAAATAATGTGCATTTGTTTTAACATCAGAGTCTTTCATGGCATAATCATGTAGCACTGACTAGCCTCACCTACTAATATATTTGATGATACTGATCATCATGTAATTTTTCCACTTCAATGTATATATTTTAGGGTGTAATATGAAGACAGTGGGTTCAAGTCCTTAAGATTTTTTGAGAGTTTCAAAATGAATGTAGCATTATTCTTTAATATTTTAGCAATGCTTTATTAAAATCTGAGGTTCTTGTCCCCAAAAGATGACAGAAAAAAGTGAAGTAGAAAATAGTGAGGATCTTAGGCTGGGGAAGGGTTCTAGCACTCAATGTTTATACACACAGCATGGAACAGGCAGCTCCAGTGGGATGGAGACAGACACCTTTCAAGCCTGTTCTTACTGAGAGCCAGCACAGGCCTTGTTGTGGGATCACACAGCTGAGACTCTCAGAGATGCCACATTCGTTTGGCTACATAGTCAAAAAAAGGAAATTTGTTTGTCCATTAATTAGTTAAACCAATGGTTTTCAAGGTGTTGTTGAATTGATGACAGTTTCCCAGAGCTGGGGAAAGAATCTTGTTTTATATCCCAGTTCCTAAACGCCCCTTGCATGCTCCCATTACTATTGTGTCAACCACCAAGAAAAGTGGTGTTTGAGCAGCTTCTCATCATGGCTGCATAGAGACCTCACTTGGCAAATACAAGCCCCTTCATGATTCCCCCACCCAAAGTGGTGGCACTTTTTGTTTAACCCATTTGCTGGTCTGGGTCCATCCTGGAGGAACAGGTTCACTCCCCAGAACAGCTGCTTGGCTTTTAACATCGACCCTGCAATAAGTCCACTTCACATCAACATAAGTGTATCAATCATTTAAGAAATGAAGTTAATGTGTTTGAAGTGCTCTGGTGTGTTTTGCTAGTTTTGCTACTTTTGGTGCTAGTACAAGTTTCAGAGGTACTTCAGCCTTCTGTATGCTCTGTCAGCTTCTGTTTGGTTAACTATGTTAGGGCTGTCTTTCTGGAAGATGAAGGAAAGAGGCTGTCACTAAGATTTTGAGGCCGTTTAATTTTTGTCCTTGCCAACTGAGATAGCTCTCTTTAGTCCTTAACAACTGTAGTCAAATGGCAGCTAGGGACTGAAATAATTTTTATTATGAAAAATATAGTGAGGGTCACATATAGTCACCACTGGTTTCTGGTTACTGTAGGCAGCTCGCTTCAGTGCCCTTCAGAGGGTCAAAATCATAAGCCTAATCTTTTAAGTGCAACACAGATGGATATAGATATTAACTATGCATAGCCACAAACAATCACTAGTGCTGATGGGACTCCAGGGAAAATTAGTCTTGCTTCCTTAACTTTGACTTGTATGCCAGCTAGAGCCACGATTTCTGTGTGTCTTTCTTCCTTGTTTATATGCACTATGTTTTTCTTCTGAGTGAAGGATTATGCTTTTGTACTACTGCATTTGTTTGCCCTGCTGAAGCTGGTGCAAATGGTGGATGTAGAGTTTAGACTGACTTTCCTGAGCTGCTCTTATCAAGCAATGCTTCTGCTTTGGCATCCAGTAAGTGCCTTGATACATACACTTACACTTCATAATAAATCTCAGTGACTCTTGCTGAGAGCCTCTCAAGAAATATTCCTACTGGAGCAGGATTTGCAGAGAGATGTTTGGAACATCAGCCACTGGCTGATACCATTATCCTGTGGATGCATGCCTACATAATGCATGCATTATCCTGTCTATGCATGCCTACACTAGCTGATGGCTGAAAGATAACTCCTTTTCCCCTGCTAGATAGGATTGTGTCTTAGGGCAGAAAATTCTGCAAAACTCTATGCTTAGTTTTATCAGCACATCTTTTCACTTTATTTTAGCAGCTGGGTTTGTTGTTGTTGTTGGTTTGGGTTTTTTTCCCAAACTGGAACATGTTTCTTTATTCTGATGCAAAATACCTATTCAGTTAAAGACATGTTATCACTATGGTTCACAGTATGGGAGAAACCATATCTCAGATGCTTTATTTATAATCACTGCTTTCTAAAGGTAACTTGCAGCCTTTGGCTTGAAATATGACTAACTAACAATGTGCTGATGGGCAGAGTTGTGCTTTTGGAAAGGTTTCTTTCTGTTGCAGAAAAATCCGAAAAGGATGCCTGTTTGAGAAGTTTACTGGATGGAAAAGATGATTTGGGTACTTGAACATGTACCTTCAAATTGGAGTCATCCATTCACACATCTCATATGATTTGGCAGTCTAACATAGAAATGCATCTAGCTCAAAACTAACCTTGCCTCATTGAGGGCTAGGGTGGGGAGAGAGGAAAAGTCACACAAGGAGTAAAGCAGAAAATTTATGGCTTCAGCTGACAGAGGTTTGGCACAACAGGCTGACTTCAAAGTGTACTAATACTCTGCAGAGATCAGTAAACATGATTAATATATATTCTGTGGGATATTATTTTCTCTGTGTGTGAAGTTATATAAAAACAAAAACAGATCTTATATTTAACATCTAATGTGTTCCATATGAGGGAGTGTGTATCAATATGTCCCTACTAAGGGACAGAATGGGGGCAAAGTGCACATGCTGAGTAGTAACTTAGTCTGCAAATAGTGCAACAGCACTCTTGTAATGAGAAAATAATTAGTATATGAGTTTAAATCTCCCATATCAATATGCTTAGAAAACCAGGAATACGTTTCTCCAAATTTTCTCCTCTGTGGTCTCCTATTGGTCTACTGTATTGGTTTTCTATGCATTTTCTCCCTGGGGTCTCCTATTGGACCCGTTTACAGGCAGCCTTGGGAAACAAGTAGTTCTATTTTAATTTTTATTCTGTGGCGGGTCTGCTATGTCTGACTATGTGGTTTGTGCTACTCATGCAGGGGTGGCTTTACTGGAAATTCTTTCCCAGAACCCACTCTTCCTTTGTGCATCTTTTTTTAGCTTAGTGGGTGATACATCTTCTCATCAGTGGATGTTATGAGCCTAGAGCAGTGCACTGGTGTGTCTTGCGTCTCACATGGTAATCATGCTCTGATTCAGGTGTCCTGAGTCATCTCCTCACCTTCCTTAGCTTTCTTTAAATGTCAAAAATTTATGTGTCTTGTGAATTTGTATTTTGTAGACTTAGAAGGGTCTCCTTTAGATATTTGTAGAGCAGTTAAACTCCAGCCTTTCTCCTACCTAGCTAAGGGTATAATCTGTTCTGTTATCATTGGTCTTTCAGCTGGTACAGAAATTTGATGTCTATAAATGGCTATGTCATTTCTCTTAATTCCTTTTAAAAAGGTGGGAGCAAGGGGGAGAATGTATCTTTAATGTGTCTGATTTATTCTTCCATTTCTCCTTGAAATTATTTGTACCAAAGTTATATCCTGTTAAATTGTAAAATTTCCCTGTTTCTCCTCCTTTCCTCTGCAGCTGCTAAACAGTTGGCAGCCAGCTGTAACTTAAAAGGAGAATTTTGATGGCATTTGTGATTTTCTGCTGGCATCGAGGCCAGCTCTGCCTGCAGCTCCACTTGTGTTTGCTGGGCTTTGTGCAGCATATGTGTGCTCCCTGTGCCCTAACTGCTGTAATTACTGGGAGCCTGGCGAACACAGCCTTTTCCTACTGTTATATAAAATACCTTGGCCAGCCTGTGTCAGCTGTCCTTTCATCTACAGGCATTGCTTGTCATAGCCTGCCAGTGAATGTAGTGAAAGGTGCTATATTTTTCTTCATTCCACTTTTGTAAAATGCTGTTATCAAATGTAAGACATTAATTTATGAAAATTGAACACTGAAATCCTGTAGATTCCAAATTGAAGTCCACAAAATACTTACTTGTATGCAATGCTTGTACTGCCCAGTTGTGCAGTATGGATTATCCCCTTCTCAAAAGGAAAAGGTAAATTTCAATTCTTTCTAATAGGAATGTGGCACAACTAATGTTTATAGCAGCAACAAGCAAAAGATCCTTTCTTTTTTGGAACTATTATTTAAAGCAAAGCATTTTGAGGTGTACATCCATGAGTGTCCAAGAGAAGCCAAGCAGGTGGGTTTTTTGATGACTTCAGTCCATTCTTCACCTGTACACTACTCTGATAGGCCAGCTGGCAAGGGTGGCAAGACTGGGATGTGTCCCTTTGTTGTGACACCCTGCCACTGCAGGAGAGATTCCACTCTCTGACCTTCACCTGTCCATTTAGAGATGGGCCACGGGGATCCTGGATGTTGGAGCTCTCCCATTCTGACTTTCGTACTAACATTGACAAGGGAAGACATCCAGGGCTGAGTTTCTGGAGAAAGACCCTTCTTTATTAGGCTGAAGGCTGGGATTGTTGTGGAGCATGGCTTTCTTGCAAGATGGAGATAAATAACTTAGGGTGCTTCCAATCCTGAGGAGCTGCCAGGAATTGTGAGATTTTAACCAATGCTAGTGAGGCATTATGATCCATGACATGAAGTTAGAATTCCAAAAACAGTAAGCACTTGCAAGAGTATGGGTTTGCTAGAGTTGTTTTCATTCTATGTCTATTACTGAAGTTTGTAACTAAAATTTTTAAATGGATTTTTATTCTCCTGTAATTTGACCATGGATCAAAATAATTAAAACTATTATACCATGTGCTTGACAGCATGTTTGGACTGGAAATCTGTTTAAGATCCATTCAGTATACTAAAATTTTATAACAATCAGGTGCTTTACTCAATAGCAACAGTCAATTAACCCAGAAACTTAATAAATGCAAGTTTTTCAATGGGGTTTCCTTGCTTATGCAAGCAGCAGCCTGCATCATGCTTTGGCAAAACATACTGTGCAACCAAGATCAGCAGAAAGTGACTATATAAGGGTTCTCTGCTGGGGACAGTGAGCTCTGGGATGGAAATATTAATCATATTCCTTCAAAATCAAAGTGATTAGACATATAGTATTAGTGTGAGAAATATCTGCTTGCTCACTGCAGTAGTTACATTTTCAGTGGAAATCTTCTTTTGAAGGTGAAATTAAAGGCTCACAGCATTGGATGGAGAGAGATCTGGCAGTAGTTTTCCACAATCTGCAGGAATCTTAAAGATTGAAATCCATTTCTCTTTGCCACTTGTTATACTAATCTTGATTTGAAAAGCCTTAAATGATCCCAGGTTGCAAAGAGTTAAATATTAAGATGTTTTAATTAAGGATTTCAATGCTCTGGATTTCACAGTACTCTATCAAAGAGAAATGCAACAATGAACTAAATATTTCGAAAGAGATTTCTCCTCTGGGAGAGGGACATCTACAGAAATTCCTACATGAAAATGTCAAATGTTACTCATCCTCTCTGCAGCTTTTTTCCCCCTTTTTGTAGTATATTTACTTCCATTTGCTAGCTGAGGGTGCCACTGCTTATTATTTGATATGTGGAACTGGGACACATAAAAGGATGACTAATCCATTTACTGGAATTTTACAGTTTTCATCAAGGCCACAGTTTCCATTTCAAGCTTTATAGTAAAAGCAAAACATCAACTGGCAAACTGACCTCTGGTTATTGTTGCAGTAAATTAACATGGATTACTATTAAAGTAAAAATGTTCTTTTTGAAGGTTATTTCTTGAATTTAAAAGAAACTTGGATTTAAATATTTTCTCAGGGGCAGTTTATAGTAACTACATTGACAGTACAGAAGGTTCTCTGTCCTGTTACCTGGCAGCATATTGTGTCCTTTTGCAAAAATACAGACTCTCTCTGTGTCTCGGTTCCCCTCTCTCTTTCTCTCCTTCAATTCATGATTTCAAGACCAATCGTTTGCATCCAGGCTGAAATAAACTTCTTATAGCTATGTGACTGTCATAGTTATCAATGAAAAATGCATGCACCCCTTGTAGTAATTTTTCCTTATAATTCAGCAGATCTCAAGGAAAAATGAAAACCTTATAGTCACTCTCTTAAGCTGTTCCTTGCAAAATCCTTTTCTTCCAGTTTCTCAGGCTTCTATTGCAGTGGTGTTTCTAGAGCCCCATGGGGGCATCTATTGTAAGCTGTTCTGAGCTTATTGTGGCAAATGTAACTCTCCTTTAAAAAAAAAATTAGGGGCCACCAGTTTGCATTCCAGCACTAAGCCCCTTTAAATTATGCCACTGGGGTGAAGTCTCTTCACTAGGCTTGGATCATACCTGCAGCTACTCCTTCTTTCCCTTTCTGTTCCCATGAGGTCCAGTGAGTCCATATTTTGTTTCCTTACATCCTGCCCTCTCCATATAACACCCATTGTGCACAACCTTCTGGACTCCTTTGTAGTAGGTTGCTACAAAAAACCACAGCCTTTGGAATAATAAGATGGACAAAAAAGGATTGGATTTATGCAGAAATAAAATCGGGATTGACTCATTCTTTGCTTTATTGAAAATCCTACAGTACATGGTATTTTCTAAATTCCAGCTGCTGCAGGTTTGTCTACCTAAAGGCCTCACCTGGGTGAACCTGGAGGATTTAAATAAATAAATTCTAAGGGTTGGTAGTCACAAATTTGGAAACATCATGGGTTTTAAACCAAATCTGTTTGGATTGATCAGTCTTGAATATATGACAACTTTTTTTATTGCTCAATGGAATTTTCTCCTCTTTTCCTCTGGAAACTGGGTCTCCATAGTAAAGTCCTCTTTTTGTGATGTTAAATACAATTTTTTTGGGGAATGGTTAACTGTCCTTTCTGATGTAATCAAATAAAGAAACTACCGACACACAAAGGATAACAGAAATCTTTGGAAATAAATGAAAAATTTGGCTAATTCTGCATTGGAAAGATCTCTGTCGTAAAGTCCTCCAACTCCTGAAGACTGAAGTCCTCTCTTTCTGGCAGCACTGGGACAATTTTCAGTTTCTTGAGACTTGAGTGCAGGTTTTGTCCATATGCTGGTTTCACACTGGGACCAGACAGATGAATTGTGCAGGCTGAATTCCTTTGGAGGTGGGAAATGTGGGATGTCCTCCTGTCAGGTACATCAGGTACAGCCTGTATGCATGGGTGGCACCACACTGCCAGCCTACTCCATCTCTCAGGGCAGAGAGCTTAGCAGCTGCATCACCCAGCTGTGTTTTGCTCTGGGCTGAGTCAGTGCCAGCCAACCCTGGTGGCTTTGGTTGGTCTCCTGTAAGTACAGTCAAGCTCACCTGATTTATTTTGGTAATTGTAATGACTCTTTCCTATGTAATACAATTTCCTCTCCCACAGGATCCTGTGTCCAAACTAAAGGTCAACACTCATCTGGTTTAAATCATCATGGCTGTGCTGATTTCATGCTTGCATATATAACTAATGAGCTGGAAATTTACAGCTAGCACTGTTATACAAATGGATGGAGACTCATGGCACAAGGGTCGTCAGTGACAACATGAGTAAAGATGTTGAGACATTTTGGAGTTGGTTCTTGTGATGTCAGTAGTTGTGAACTTGGAAGATCACCCTGCCATACTCTTTGTGGGGGCCTAACAGCTCTGTTTTCAGTTAGATTTCAGCTTTTTATAATAAACTGCCTATACTGCTACACCATTCTTGCACAAGCTGTTCATCAATCTAACTCTGCTAATGAAGCAAACATGGCCATCCCCAGATCCCAGATCTTCCTTGTAAAACTTTCATTTGCTTAAATGGCAGCCTCAAAGCCTTCCTTTTCTCTAAGTCTGACGAAACACAACAGAGCCACTCTTGTGACAGTATATTGAGAGTGGTCTCAGAACTACTGCTGATGCCAGTGTAACTCCTTGGTGTATTAAACATTGAGGGAGCCTCCCAGAAACTGGAAGCTCTGTCATGACAGTACGTTGTCAGCAGCTGAACTGCTCTCTGGGAGTGGAAACTGTATTTTCACACCCTCTGCTAGTCTTCTCTAATGAACTTTGAGGGGTTTTTCCCCTGCTTTTCAGCAGGCTTATCAGGCCTGCTTTGCTTGCCTGATCAAGCTAGTTGCCTAATCAGCTGAACCTGTGTTCTGTAGATATTGTTGTCCCTTAAAGAATTAGTATTAATACATATGTCTTTCTTAGCATGTAGAAATATTTTTAGACAGCATTGCAAACAATAAATGTTAATCCAGCAAAAACAACTACTTCTAGTTTTATTTGTATCTCTGTGAGATGCTAAGAAGAATGATATTATGACTACCCTACACTTTAACACCATTTTATGGAAGAAAACAAACGTGACCAGATTAATGACACAGCAATAGATTTGTTTTCTTAGGGAGAGCTGAACTGTAGGGTGTCTGTAACAGCACTGTACATGTATTTGAACATCAAGTTTGCCAGGAATAAGTGCTCCAAAGCTGATCTGCATAGATTTACATCTGTCTCCTACACATTCTCTTTATGGAGCAGCTTTCCCTCTCCTCCTAGATTTTCCAGAAGGTGTCACTGTAAGGCAGTGATGGTCAAAAGTCTGTATATTTAAAATTAAATAAGTAAGAAGTACTTAATGGCTCTAATTTTCTTGCAATTATTTAACTCCTAACAAATCAACAAGAATAGTTTAAAACATTGGAATAAGAACAAGAATTGGGAGAGTCAAAGTTTCTGTAGTTTGAATTTGCAGCTTGTCTGTTTTGTCATCCCCCCAAAAAATCAGCTGCTCAGGCCATTAGTTCAATAGCTGAGAGTGCAACCTACCAAAATGACTGAGCAGTTTTAAAGCCTGCTCTTTTAATGTTCATATTATGTGTGTGCACACAGGGATACATCTGAGAAGCACATGTGCACACCAGTGGATGCAACTTCATAAATTAAAACTAGAAACAAAATTATCTGTTTTTCTAGGTATTCAGTGAGAATGTTGCTTGCTTGCTGATTTCAGCTTCCACTGATCTTGGAGGATCAGCACAAGACACTGGGGCCCACACAGATTTGGAAATGATGCTGTTCTGGGTAGATTTGGAGGGTAGCACTACAAGAATAGATGAACATGAGGGCTCCAGCCATCTGAAACTGATACACATATTAACACGGAATGCAAAGGCTCAGACTTAGGATGAACAAGCCAAAAGGTTGTCTGTAGGCTACAAGTGAAGAGATGAGAAGAAGGCTCAAGTCACACTGCAATCTAAATATCAATAATCAAGGTGTAGAATCAAGGGGAAGAGTTTCCAGTGAAGCTGGAGGAGCTTTAGCACCTCTGAACTGAGGCTGGCTGAGCACTCACCTAGAATGTTGCACCCAGCTCTTGTCCTTTGCCTTGGGAGGTGGTGAGGGTGGGCTGAAATGCAAAGAGCCCTGGCATGCCTGGGGGGCCAACTGTAGCATGCCAGAAACACAGCCTAGGGTGTGGGAAAGTGGCAGCACAGACTAGCTGGGGCATAGTGGCCATTCGAGCTGTTAAGTAGACAAATAAATAGATTTTGTGGACAGCACCCTTTGATTACTGTAAAATTAACTAAAGATTATATGAGGTCCATAATTATAACTCAAGACTAAAGGTAACAGTTCTGGAGTTGCTTCTTTCCTTCCTGTTTCCTCACGAGATAATAACATACAAATGCTGGATCATTCATTCCTCTTCCTCCTGGCAGGGGGTGGGTGCAGCCCCAGATGTGACACTATGTCATCATCTGTTTCATGCTATCCCAAGCATAAACCTCTGCTCTTGGGGAGGAGGAAGAGGAGAACAGCCTTTCTGTGCACTCCCTGTGCAGATATCGGTGCTGTGCTGGTTTACCAGCACGGAGACGAGCCCTCCAGGCTTCTGCCACTCTCCTTCACTGGTTCCTTATTTAAAATGGAATCCATGAGACAGGACAGCCACTTTGTTCTGGTCTTGGCAGTTTTCCTGGAGGAGCTCTGTCTTGTGAAAAAACCCTGGAGCGGGAACAGTTTTGGAGCAAGGGGGGATTGGTGAACTCCTGGGGCTTCATTGAGTGGGAAGGGATCCCTGCAAAAAAAACCCCAATGGATACCACAACAGTCCTGGTTGTATTTTGTGCAGACTTGGTTGGTGGGTCCTTTGGAGTAAAAAGCTGAACTGAAAGGTGGGCAGTCATCAAAATGGAGAGAGGAAGGGAAGGCAGGAGAAAGCTGGGGGGGAGGTAGCGCAAATATTGGAGTTTTGTCCCTGAAGGACCCTGCTGGGGCAGACTTTCAAGCATTCATTTTTACAGCACATTCTTTAGCAACAAATTTTCTATTTAACCAATGTGTTGACAAATAAATCCTGATTTGAATTTGTACATTGCTTTGATTCTTCAGGCAACTCTTGGATACATAGCCAGATTCTTAATATAGAAACAACTGGAAGTAGGTCATTTCCGCTCTTCAAATACCATTCAAAAGTTTCTCTCTGTTATGGAAGAGAGGGAAAACTTTTCCCTGTCTTTTTATCTTCCTAGGTTTCTGCTGTGCAAAGAAGCCTATGAAAATAAATTGGCATCAAACAAAAGTTGTTATTTCCTTTTTCCTTCGATTTTACTCTTCATCAGGACAGTTTTAATGAAATCCATCTATTTAGTTTGTGGGATTCTAGTAACATACCTTCTCATTATACCATAAATAATGGCAAAGTAAGAATCTTACAACTATTACTTTTAAATCAAAGTTATGGGTTTCCTAATGGATTCCATAATACAAATTTCAAAGTTTACAGTAGTTTAACCATACACAAACATTGTATCCTCCCCTCCTTTGTAATTCAGCTGCTCTTTATTTTCTTCTGCATCTTCATATGATTTAAACATCTGGGCTGTCGGAGCCGTTCCATGCCTGCTCGCCTTGTTAGAGGGTTTGGTGCTGGAGCCTCGGACTGAATGCCAGAATCCTTCCCTTTGTGTTCCTCAGTGACGTACACAAGAACTTTGAGGTGGTGTAAGAACAGAAGGATTCGTGGCTAATAAATACTTCATCTAAATGGGTGAGTGTTTGAGCTGGGCTGTTAGCTTAATTCTAACCATAAGGAGAAATAACCACAGCATACTTAGGGTGGAGAAGATATCAATCACTGTCACTTTTCAGCAGAGAAAAACGAGCAGAGAGAGAAGAAGCTGGGTAGATTTTAGTTTTTGGAAACTAGGATGTTAGCTTCTCATCCAGGCTAATTCTCTTCTGGGTTATTAGTGTTTCTAATGTTTTATTTCAGCAATAAAATTTCTCCTCTTACTAGGTAAAATAAGATGACTAATACAAGTATTATGACCGAGGCTGGCTGCAGCTACATTGTTCAATTGTGTTGGACCTTAGGAAGACCATACTGGTGCCTGGGTGTGTACAGAGGTTTTCAAAGTAACTCCCTTGACATACCAGAACTGAGATACCTCTGCTGTGCTCTCAAGTTTTTTCCAAATTATTCAGCCTTGGGAGAAGTATTGTGAACCTTGTCGCAACTTAACATGCTGCAGTATCAAACATACAATAATTTTAGAAACTTCTTTCTCATGGTCATTTTAAGCTTAATTTGCAGCACCATTTGTAGACATGTAAAGGTTTGCTTTTAAATCATCATGGTATGTTTATCAGGGGGAGTAATTCCCTAGCAGAACCCTTTCTGAGGTGGAAATTATTTATTTCCTCTAGTAAGTTTTGCATTCACTGTTTTACATACAGAGGGTGAGCTCCTGGCCCTGTAGATGCCAGAAGAAGTTTTGCCTTTGACTCCAGAATTGCAAGACATCACCTTCAGTCTCCAGTGCAGTCTGTCACCTCATAACCCTCATTTCCCTGACAATCTCCTCAGCATGCCTATGATTAATAAAAAAACTCATTGACACTGTCACTTCCTATTTGGTTTCTGGACACTGCGTGCACCCAGGGAAATCTCATTTTCGTCAGCAGCATCAGTGCTGTCACTGGCTTGGGGAGAGGGGCAGCTGTGACACTGCATTGCTGTCTGTGCCCATTACCAGCAGAGGAAAGAGATCTCACATACGTCTTATTCATTTAGAAGGGACCCTTTTTCAACTGCAAAACTTCAGTGTCCTAACTATAATCATCATAGATGTTTTTCTCTTGCAGACATATTCTGCCACGTTGAAGCAGCCGTCTTTTTGTAAAGAAAATGCATTTTCCTCTTTCTTCTGGAAAGCTGCTGGCACTCAGATGAGTTGCTACTTCTCTTAAATCTCTCCCTCTGCCCAGCTTGAGAGACAGCTGAATAACATAACAATGCATAAATGAGAATTCAGTAAGAAGGGCTTTTGCTTTACATTTCCCCCTAATCATTATTACTCTATCCATGTCAGCTTCAGATTTACACCAGATTAAATTCTGAATAGAAGGAAAGCTGACACAATCCAGCAGGATCTCCTAATTAAACTCTTTCAATCAGTCATATTTTTTCCCTTTTGATTATAACTTTTCAAGTTTAGTGGCTTGATCAGGTTGGAAATGTTCTGCTTGTATCTTTTGTAAAAGCATGGATACCATTTCTGTACTTAAATTATCATATAAAGTTTTTCTGTTCACTTCAGTGGAGCTAAGAAATTTTTTTTTGTGTCAACAGATATGATGTAATACCCATTGATAAAGGTTGAATGAAAAGAAACACTTATTACTTTTTAAGTGCAACAAAAATAAAGGTTCATAATGAAAATTTTTTCCCCAAAAAAAGCATTTTCTAAACAGAATTTTAAATTGAAAATGTTGGGCTTTTTCACATTTAATTTCAGCCTGGCTGATAAAAATATGGTTGATTGAAGGGTTTTTTATATATACTTTGTTGGGGATTTTCTTGCTCTTTTCCACCACCATTTCTTAGAATTCTCCTTCTATTGTAGTTTGTTTTGTCTTCATAGTAGTTTCCATTTTTATTTGCTTATGTATATCTGTATGTATGCATATGTTTTTTTCTTTTGCTCTTTGTATCTCCATTATTGGAAGTCTACCTTCCCTTCCCTCCCCTATCAGCTTGTCCATGCTTCTGTTCCTTCATACTGTGGAAGTGACTAGATCCTCAAATCTATGTTTAAGATGATAATTTTACTCCTCTCATTTGAAAAACTGAGTTCTTCAGTACCTCCATCTATCACGCAGCTGCTAAGGAAGGAAGGTAACTCACCAGACAGTAATACCTATAAAATGGAAATGGACAGTGCACAATTCCTGAGCTGGTGTTAACAGTGTGAGTGTCAGAGGAAGAGGAGACCACCAAACATCGTACTTGGCCTCAGCTGTGGAGACTCAGCATAAGGTGGAACTCTGGTGGACACCTAGGGTGTGGAAATCCAGCAGAAGAAGCCTGGGAGGGTGTTGAATGGTTTTACTGGGCCTTTCTGGACACATCTGTGCATGCAGAAACTGCTAATTTGCAAAGCTGTAAATAAGTACATGGTGAGCAAGATTTGCAGTAGTAGGAAAGCTGCAATTTTGGAGGTAGAAGTTGGAGGGCTAGAAATAGGATGCAGCTCCCAAGAGCATACCTGATGGAACAGCTCCCAGAGAGGACTGGCAGAGACAATCTCAGTCTCTTGAGCTGGTGACTGGACTGTGCACCAGAAGCTCATCTGGTTTGAATAAATTCCTGTCAGTAGCCTGCCTTCCACTTAATGAGGTTTGGGGTCAAGAAATTATACTTCCTCTTGCCTTAGTTCTCAGAAAGTTTTGTTTCTAGTTCTGTGATTTCTGGGGCTCCTAATACATAGTGATCATATAGGATTCATCTTAACACATTGTGTGTGTGTTGAGCAGTCTTTTGAATAATGGCCAGAGTGCTTTTTCAGAAAGCGGGAGATTTAAATTTCAACTGAAAAGGTTTTTAACAGCACTGTACACAAAAAAAAGAGTGCTCTACTGATCTTGTCTAAGTATCCTGATAAAGTCTGACCCATTTTATCAGTGTGGTTTTGCTTTATGCAAGTTATCTGAATATTTTTTGAAGCACAGAAAAAAAATTACTTTCCAGACTCTTGGTCCATTGCCTTGGGAGATTGGAAAGTAAATTTCAAACCTTCCAATTATTGTCTTGAGTTTTAATATGAAATGAGGAAAAGCAATAGGAGTTTGAGGGTACCCTCAAAACCAGTATATAACCTAGTTTCTCAGACATTTATTTGGGAATTAGAATATATTGATGTAAAACTCCTTAATGAATGGAACCCAAGTCCCTACAGCTTTAAACATTTTTTGATTGTATTTTTGTCTACCAGGAGAAACCCTTAATCATTTTAAAATGTAGGGTTTTTTTTTTTCTCAGACTCTTACTAGAGACACTTTGGGGAATATTCTCTCTAAATCAAAATTTTCTTTCAGTCTGTGACATCTTCTTTGAAAAGTTTTTTTTTCTTTAAGCCAAAACACTATTTTTATTTCTAATCATTCTGTTTGGGTTTTATTCAAAACATTTATCAAACTTTTCTGATTACCTGCTTAAATCATTCACTTGGTGGACATAGTAAGTGAAGCAAAGATCAACTGCTTTGAAATAAAATCTGTTCCTTTCTTCTGGTACACAAAACAGAGGTGGCTGACCAGATAGAGTCTGCTCTTATCTTTGAAATAGCTCTCAACTGGGAACAGTTCTCAACTGGGACACTGTGGTTGATGTGTCAATGTGTATTGCCACTGAAGAATAAATATCTCTATGCTGCATATAAATACTGTAAATAAATCACTCTCCCTGCCCCAACTACCCAGGTCCCCTCTGGATCTTCCTCACTGACCAGACACAGAAAAATCATGTCAGCACTGAGAGATGTAGCTGGCTATGTCAAAGGGACAATCCAAACCACATACCTAGAATTTGTCTGGAAACGGTTTTGTGTATCACTAAACCTGAAGACTTTGAATCTCTCCCATAAGTGACCACCCCTAATCCCTTCCAACTAAATTATTTAAAAGATTTTGCAGTGTAATCTTGACTGTCTTTCAATTCATTAGTTTTGAAGCATAAGCTCTCTTACAATAATAAGGAAATTGATCTTGGCATCCAAATTACTTCTGCCTATTCCACACTGGATCTCTTCAAATGACTCCTGCCACTAATGCTCTTGTAATTCATATGAGTTACTACATATCTTTTAATCCTGTTAAGAAAATAGTGATTATTTAGTTAAGGAGCTCACTGGAAAAATGATCTAAATTCTGCTCTGAATCATTAAACAAAACCCATAACTGGATTTTGTAACACTGCAGAAAAACTTCTCTGATTATTTCAGTGGGTCAGCAATGAAGATCAATTTCGAATGTATTAAACTTTGAATACAAGTATGAAGAAGTTATTCTCTGTCACTGTTTCTTATTTTTATCCATGTCACTTCTGAATTAATTAAAAAATTTGGGGTTGGATGGGTTCTAAAAAAATACTGTCATCCAGTTGTAATTCTTCTGAGCAAATAAAGCATCTGCTAACTCAGGGGGATGACAGTTTGATTATTCACCTGCTCATAGATATAATCCAGTTCTTAGCACTTTCAAAAACTCAAACTTTAATTGTATTTTTTGATCAAATATATAAACTTCATTACTTTTTTGTATAGAAACTGATGTCTCTCTGAAACCCCATTCCCCTCAAATCCCTAGTGGTTTTTCTGCTGAAAAGCCTGTATCACTCTTCAGCAAGCATCCAGCAAAATTCAAGACACTTGAGGAACATTTAAGAGAAATGGTGAAAATCTGAAGTGCAGTGGTGAGTGTGTCTCTTGAGATCTAACCAGTCTTGCAAGAAGAATATTTTTCTATTTACCTGGTACCAAATGATTAATCAAACCCTGCTTTTAACTTTGTTTTTCTAAGAATATTGCATCACCAAGAAACAGAACAGAACATGACAATTGGTTCTTTAAATAACTATTTTCAACATTAAAAAAATTATAGTAATTTCTTTTTACCTGTTTCTTAAATCAGAAACTGTTTCTGGAACACTGAGCCCTCTACTGAACCTACCTTGTTAGGTAAAAGGGAATTTCAAACTTAGTGTTAATGTAACAAACAACTTTACATTCCCCCTCTCTTAGTGCTTTGAAAGAGCAGTTTCATAAATCTGAAAACAATCAAGAGCTAAATCTTCGGGGAAAAAGCTTTTAAACAGAAAAATGTGAATGATAATTGGGAGCTGCTTAGGAATATTTTACCAAATGCTTCAAAAACCACAAATGAGAGAGAAGGCCATATTGGCTTAAAAAAAAATACCACCCAAACAAAACAAAACTAAACAAAATGAAACCCTGGCTCAAAGGGAAAGTGGAAACAGATACGAAGCAAACAAACTAAACCCGGGAAGATGATAATTTACACAAAAATGGAAGAAAGGCAAATTTGATAGTGATACAAGTCAGAATCATGGAATCATAGAATGGTTTGGGCTGGAAGTGACCTTAAAGAAAGTAGGAATCATTCAATAGTTGTTAAGGGGAAAAAAACCCACAGAGACAGAACATGTAGAGTGGAAGCAGGAAGTTTTAAAATATGTTAAGAAAAGTTGAAATTATATTCTTCCATTGCTAAAAGAAAGTGCTATTATTGTCTATAATAACCCAGAGAGGCAGAACTGCTCTGTAAGTAATCCTGTATTTAAGGACATCAAACACATACCATTCAAGTTAGATATTTTAAAATAAATTACTTTGATAAGCCTCCCTGTAAACATTTATTCTAATCTAGAGCTGAGAAAAATTAATACTGTACTAATGTTTTAAAGGAACAAAATAGTGACTGCAGTAGGTGGAGGATTTGTGGGAAGCTGCTGAAGAACTTCTACTGGAAAAATGGAAGTAAAGTCCTAGTGTCAGCATCAATTGACATAGGTTTGCAGCAAACACCTTTTACTATCTTGTTTTGAATAAATTGAGGTGTTTGATCGTTAAAGACAATGGCAGTGAAGTGTTCTTCATTTGGAATTCTGGTTAAGACATGAAAGGAGCAATTGGTAATATAGCATAAACTAAAATCTCATTGTGATAGCTCACATTTTAACCATTTCTGGCAGCTGTCAGAGGACAGGTGGTCCCTGTGTGATGTATCAATGCAGAAAGATCGAGAATAATTTATTTTTGTATGGGAAGGTGATTCATCAAAGTATGAAACATTCCACCATGCAACAGAAGAGATGATGACTGAGGGAAAGTGGTGACAATCCTGTGATCAGGATTAGGGGATGTCTCTCCTGAGACATTTGGTTTCTGCTTGTCTATCTAAAAAATTCATTAGTATGGCTAGCAAGTATTGTCATAGTTTATCTGCTGCTGCTATTCAAAGCAACTTTTTTTTTTAGGACTTAATTGTGGGAAGTCCTGCAGCCTGTGAGAGGGTCAGGCTGGATGGTCCCTTACAATCTATGAAGCTACAAAGGAAGAAAAGACCATCCAAACCAGGAAACCCATAGAGGGAAGGGGAGAGAAGTATCCAGGTTCGAAAACACTGCTGCAGATGTCACAACTCACAGAACATTTGGAGAGTTTTACACTAATGTAATCCATCTCCTTAAAAATGACACATCTGTTTCCACTTTCTGTTTCTTATATTATCTTTGTAACATCACTATAGACTCCATCTGGAACTGAAATTCTCTTTAATTTTTTTAAAGCAGCGTTCCTGATAAAATCTGGCATTGTAATGATTTGAAGGCAAGGATAAGCTTGGAAAATGGAACATTTTCTGTTTCCTGCCCATGTAACTATGGTCCTTCCCTCTCTGCAGGCATGCATAGTAAAGATATACAGAAATATAAATGCATTTACACCGCCACATGTATAGTGTGAAGGGAAAACCAACACAATTAGACTAAGATGATAGATCCTTTATTGTTTTTATTGGTAACACTGTACTAATCCTAAGACAAATTAAAATGTGTATTTGGAGAGCTGTTTTAAATACTAAAAGGCATGATCCCTCATTTCTTAGTATTAATAATCATTGTACTGTTTCTTCTTATTATTACTTATGTTTTAAAATCGCCCTTTGCTTTGTAGTCAGTCCAGACTGCTGGGGCTTGTTCTTGTCTTACTGTAGTTTAAAGGAATTTTCTCACTGACTTCAGTAAGGGCCAGCTCTACTTTTACTTTTGCTTTGCAGCCTCTTTTAATTTCCTTTACTGTACACATTAGCCCAGAGGTAATATTCCCAATCCTGTTACAGAAAGTTCCTATTTAAATTTCAGTATTTAACTATTTCAGTGGAAATACGAATAATATTTGTGTGTGTGTTTGGGTTTTGATGCTTAATACTGAGACGAGCTATTAAACTGTATCCTCAAGCTGTTTATCTATGCATTTAACAGTACAAATATACTTGGAAGTATAAAAATGTTCTTGGTCAATATGGAGTAACTTTGGGTGTATTGGTCTTATTGCATTAGGAAGAATGAACAAATGTGATTACTGGAAAACCTGTTTAGTCTCATATTATGTTTCCCCTAGAGGTCTCAGTACAAAGTCTCCTGGAGTCAATGAAGGCTTGGAGTGCAAGCATTCCTCCAGTGCCTTTGATTTAGCAATAACAGTGACTTATTAATTTTCATTTGCTAGACTAGAGTGGATATCTTTCCAGGAAAAAATGAACAGTAATGCTTTGCTCAGGGAAAAAGAGGAAAAGAAAAGCAATTTTTAAAAAAAGGTTTATATTTTTAAGCAAAAAATCTATTGAATCCCCTTTAAACTGAGAGAGAGATAATCAGGAGGGTTTTCTGGTAACTCAGAGGTCTCTCTGTGTCTTTTTTCTGGCTGACATCAAACTTTTTGCTGGACAGGAATGGAAAGAATAAGTAATGCAGTCATGTGACAAAATTTGAACGTGGAGTATGAGGGCAGCTTCAAGGGGGACTGAAGACCATTTCTTGTCCAGGTTCATAGCTCAGTTTAATTTAGATTTTTTTTCTTTCTTATAGAAGAGAGGAAGTATTTTGCAGTGTCACATGTGGTTATAATGGAACTATCTCTGGACTTTTCTTTCTTCTTTTGTTTCCTCACACTCCCATTTCCTGCCTCAGGTTTGGGAAGGAAATGCACTGCAGCCCCAACACAATGCAGGAAAGGTTTGAGAATTTGTTCATGGTGGTGACCTGGCAATATCCTTTCTCTCCTTATGAGAGTTGGCACTACATAACTCATCCTTATGACTTCACTCCTGTTTTTTCCCAGCACCTTATCTATGTGACAAAAACACTCAAAAGGCATTTTACCTCATAAGAGTCTAGTAGCATCTTGAGGCTGTGTGCATTCTTCAATTTTCCCATCAAAGACAGAGAGGGTTTTGAAGTGTTTTTTTTTTTTTTGTGCCCCAAATAAACAGTTATCCAAAAATGATGCCATCAGTACACTCTATCCATCTAGAACTGGTAATTTTACCCTCTCTCTCCCTCTATCCTAGGCATGTACTTGTCTAATCTGGATAATTACCTATCAGTCTAACCTAGTGTGTGCTTTGATGGGTACAAGTAACCAAGGCCACCACGACCCACAATTGAAGAACAAAGAGTAAATTCATTCCATCACCCTGCTGGGTGGTGGATTCCAAAAACAAGAGGAAATACACACACTGCTAAGCTTAGTCTGTGTAAGCAGGGACAAAAATCTGGGAGCACATTTCCAGCCTCAGCATCCCCAAGGGCCTGGGGCACGTGCAGTACTTCACAGTGCTGTGCTTTTGCTGTGCTTTCCATAACCCCCAGCTCCTTATCCCTCTTCCAAGCCTGCCTGTGAAGAGTGACTCAAGTCTTTGACAGATATCTGTAATACTCTAAAAAACTCCACCTCTCAAGACAGACAGAAAACAACCCAAAGCAAGTGCAATACACAAAATTTTCCATGCTACATATTCTCAGCATTCCTCAGCTGCAGTGTCACCTTGAAAGAAGACAACTCTACTTTCCCCTCTTGCCAAATCTTCTGCTTTCAACCCTTCTCCTGCAACACCTAGATAGATCGATTGATAGATAACTAAGAAAATGCAAGAGTTATTTTAGCAGCTTTCAAAATATTCCAGACAGCAGTCCATGTTACAGTTTGTGGGAGTATTTAACATTTAAAATTCCATCTTTCAATGAAGGCTAAGAACAGAAAATGAAGTTCCAAATACTTTACAAAGAAAAAAATAAATCAAGAAGTAAACCTTCAAAGAGTGGGAAGATCTCTCTTGACTGTAGAGGAGACTAAATCAGCTCTCTGGCCATATCATGTGGTCTAGACTGTC
Organism: Chloebia gouldiae; assembly: GCA_003676055.1. Lineage (NCBI taxonomy): Eukaryota > Metazoa > Chordata > Aves > Passeriformes > Passeridae > Chloebia > Chloebia gouldiae. Next base: position 27,858,301 of record QUSF01000003.1, on the reverse strand, counting down.
AAGTGACACTGATCATAATAGTGTTGAAGATTACACAAAGCAAACTAGGCATAAATGTATACATGTCTTGTGAAGTTTTTAAAAATCTTGGTTGGAAAAAACCTAAATACCCAGGAGTTTAATTTTGTTAGCAATTCAAATCAGGCTTATACTGAAAAGTTCTGAAAGTAGTCAGCATTGAATAAAAAACCTGGGTTTGCAGTAGTAAGGTAGTTGCATAGAGGGTCGCATCACAAAACCTGCCAATAGTTTTCAGTAGAGGCATCTGCTTCTGTTCTTGAATAGAGAAGAGGCACTTTCATTCCAGATCACAAGGAGTTAGCTCAAGCATTGCCAATTTAACTCCCTTCTGGCCAAAAGTGAAATATTAGATGGTGTCAAAGCTGGAGCCTATAGGGTATGGCTGAGTGCTCCGAACTCTATCTGCTACAAAACTATCATTACCATACTATTGAAAGAAGTTTTAGGTCAGTATCACTTACATTTATTGTTTATGTTAAGACCCTTTGGAACCTTTCCAACAGGGACATGGAAAATTAAAGTGAAGATAAATTGGAGTGAACTGAGTACACCTTACATTGCTACTCTTTTCCAAGCAGTGAAAAGAGTACTCACTGCAAGTGGGAATCTGTTGTCTTTAATCAGGACTCAGGAGTATAAATTTTTTGTAAAGCTCCTTGAAATTTCCTCTGTTTAAATGAGAGAAATTTTTAAGGAATTTATTAAATTTTCTGATTATTCATCTCTAATGAAGCAGTTGGAAAATTTTAATTGATTTTAGTGTTTGAATAAAATTGACCCACGGAAGGAGAGTGCATTATTACTTTTTGTACTGTCACATGCTGAATTCAATTGTGCACTATATTAAACTGTGCAGCTTTGCTTTTTTTCACCACAGAAATGGAAGTGAAAACTTCATATAGGATTTTCCGATTAGCAGAAGGACAAAGAAATAATCCATAGATTTTAAGATTACTTTTTATTTATTTAACACTTCTTTATGCTAAAAAGTTTAGTTTCAAAATGAAAATAATTTATCATCAAAATGCCAAAAATACTTTCCTATTGGAAGTGTTTGGTCAGGCTAAGCACAAATTTGCAAAAGCCTTGGGTTTCCCAGAAGATTTCATACAGCTTCTGCAGCTTGTCAAAAAAACTAATCCAGTGGTAGCCTTAATTTGCTCTGATATGAGTGGGAGAGGAGAGTTAGGCCACATGTTTCCATTTGCTCATTCTAAGCCCTTTTATGAAGTGTCCAATTTCAGTACAATCATATCAGATTTGAGATAGCCACAGACACACTCTCAGATCAGCAAGCTGGAAGTGTTTTGACAGGTGGTGATAGGTGTGAATGTGTGCACTCACGCACGCCTTTGGAGGTTTCCTTTGAGGCTACAAATTGTGATTTCATCCAATTTTACATAAGCTACTTTACTGGGAGCTTTGATCACTGATAGAAGAAAATAAATTTCTTTACTCAAATTTAGAATGCAGATAATGACTTAACAGTGAAGTGTGTGCTCAAGGCTCACACCCCTGTTTCAGCCCCAGTGTGCTGTTTCCCTTCTCTTTTCCTCTCCACCCAAGAACCTCACATTCTGTTCTAAAGATTGAAGTTGATAAGACATTAAGACATGTCTTTCAGTAGATATTGAACCCAAAAGTTCACTGTGTTTGTTTCTTAATCCTACTTTGGAAATTTTCAGAAGTCATCAGTTGTGGAAATGATCAAAAGCAAGAGCTGTGACATTACAGAGAAAGATTTCTTGTTTAAAAATAAGGAGAATGGTCATTCAAGGATTGCCAAGGGACAGGGAACCATGATACAATTTCATAGACAATTCAAAATGTATATTTGCTAAAGTAATAGTTACAATAATAAGAAATAGGTTCTCTTAAATTTAAGAATTTTATGATAATGAATCTCATGCTAGTTAAAGAATATTAGACACTAGCAACAGAGTCAAATAGCAAGATATTGGCACAACAAGATAGAAAGAAAATACTAAAAGAAAGACCTGGTCTTGTTCCCCGCTCTGCTGTTGTACCAGTGGATAATCTCAACTCCAGTAAAATCAATATGGTTTCATATAAATTTATATTAATTCAGTTGATCCTTGTTTTTTTTTTTTATTTCTGTATTTTTTTACCTCCAGTGTGTGATGCATGAAGAAGTAAATCTGTATTTTTAAGCATTCAGTGAAGAAATTATGACAGTAGCAAATCCCCTGAGGTTTTTTAGTCAGGTTGAAGAGAAATTAATCAGAAATGAAATTAAAGATACCTGTAACTGTAGGTTACAGGTAAATGCAGGTGTAGATGGACTCTTATCATTTCCTAGATACATGAACATCCCTGTCTTTTCACAGAAGTCTTTGAGTATGAGTTGATGCTGGAGTTTCAGCTGTAATTCTTGATTTCTACTGCCTGTATATATACAAGAAGGAACACTAACATTTGGTTTTGTGACTTTTCTGTCTTTGACTACATTTTGTAAAGCGTGTCGTCAAAAAGCTAGGTCAGAGTGTAAGGAGATCAGCCTCTCTTCCTTTTTGTTTCATATATGGCATGTGACAGCAGAATGGGCACAATATGAGGCTTGCCAAGATGTTTGTTCATGTTTCTTCCAAAAAGCACTGCTTCACCTGCATCTTCTGAAGATAAATTACTTGCAATTCCAAAGGATTGTGCTTATTACTGTGTAACAGGGTTTAGAAGACACTATTGCATATAATAATTTTCTTCAGAGTAGTATTTCTGAACTCCTCAAAGCATTTCCTTGGGAGCCTGCTGCTAACCCAGAGAAAGCCAACCAAGAGCTGATTCAATATCCCTCAACTACCTTGTGCCACCAAGCCTTACTCATCCTGCTTGTGCTACTACACAGCGCCATAATAAGCACTGAAAAAGAAAAGGAACAGAAAGAGTTTGCACCAGCTCTAAACATGATATTTTTGTCTGGGTAAAATTTTTTTAGCTTTCATTCTTAAGAAACTTCAAAAAGCTTGTGAAGGTGAAGGATAGGAGAGACTTTCAAGGGGGATTTATCATGTACTTAAACTATATACCCTCTCACTCAGGTGGATTTGGTTGTAATGGAGAGCTTGTGCTATGCTGTAGCTGCTTGAATATTCTCAGCAGTGGTTCTGCTGTGATCTCAGAACTCCTGACCAGAAGTCATCCCTCTGATGTGACCCCAGGGGGAGTGATAGGACCTGTCCTTCCAAGGATCATTGCTGGTAATTCCAGTACATCTCCTTTCTGTTATCAGGATTGTTGATCTCACAACTCATTCACTAGTGAAGTAGAGGAAAACCAGCTGCTGTAAGACTTGTAAGACTGCTTCTGAGACAAGTGCCGTGTTATGCCCACATTCTGCAGATTGTTCATTGCAAGACAACTTTACACTGTTTGACCAAACTGGAGAGCTTTCAATGAGAAGAGATCTAGCTGACTCCTCGTGTGCTTACACCACTTCTGGCCAACTGGGCCAGACTAGAAATAACCTGCTGTAAAATCCTCTTTAGGGAGCTAAGTGAAGAAGCTATCTCTTCTAGCAAGCTAGAACTAGAACAACTAGTTCTAGCTAGAGCTAGAACTTTGTCTCTCTAAAAGTCTGCTCCTGTTACAACCCATCACCTGCCAAGGCAGACACAGACAGATCTCTGTTGTTGTTGTGAGCATAGATATACTTTGGCTGTAAACTGATGACAGAGCAGCTTTGCTTGATAGAATTTTCTGTGCACAACTTTCCTCCCAAGCTTGACCCAGGCACATCCACCATTTAAGCATGGATGCTTCCCTCCTTGGCTGCTTCTCGTGACTCAAAGCGAAGGCTACGGCTTCCTTCCTGCAAGGCAGCAGACTGACCAGCTGCCACACCTCTGCTGATGGATTGAAGTGTTTTCAGGCCTGACCTTGCATTCCCTCCAGCTGCTACTATGTATACAATTTTTTACTAGGCAAGAGTAAAGGGATTTAAGGGAAGAAGGAATAAAAGTGAATTTTCAAAGGAAATCCTGCTGTTGGTTCCCACTATTTCCTTCTATTGTTGAATGTCGCAGATGCTGAAGTAAATGTCTACTGAGATGGGAATCCCACATTAACTATTGTCATCCAAGTTTGGTCATGGCCAGTAGTTAAATCAGTCTTCCTTCTCTTTTGAACAGCTGGAGTCTACAGTGGTATTTCAGATATTTTTCTGAGTAAGCATGCATAATGTTTCCCACAGGTCACTGTCCTCTGAAATGGGCCAAAAAAATTTAAATAAAAATGTTGAACCTTCCATAAACTCTCTGGCAGTTCCTATGGAATTGCATAGAGCAGAATGTTTGCCAAAACAAACAAATTATAAGTGCCATATTTTTTTTTCTTTCCCTTCCCTATACTTTTAATTTATATGGAACACAGTTGAATCCCTCAGTGATTCTGCTGATTTTCTCCTGGATGAGATGGCTATAAAATTTCTGAGAATCCCTTCCAATCCTAAAATGCTCAAATCACTCTCCCTTGAAGACACAAATTCAGTGTATGGGGCAATCTCTGTTTTTACATGCTGTGCTTAAAAGAAGATTTAGAAACCTCATTGTGCATCACTTCTAGTGGAGCTATGAGAGTAGCTTGCAGACTTGATTGTGTTTTCTCTCCTTCAACATGAATTCACTTTACTAGGGAATGTGGGTTACCAGTATTCACTCTGGTCCACAGTTCTGCTCACAAAAGACACAAAATTGATCCCCATTTGAAATCACCCAAAGAAAGAATCCAAGCAATGGAACTAGCTATAAAGCTTGTTAAAACTTATAAACTCTCAATGCTTATTAATACTGAAGATGCAAAGAGTGGAAAAGTAAAAAGGCAAACATCAACCCAACTTGCAAAGTGATGTAACAGACAGTGTATTTAATAACTATTTTACTTGAAAGAGGGTAAGGATTTTAAAGCTGTCTGAATATGACCTGTAGATATTTCCTTCAGAGAACAGTCTCCTAGCTGTGTTAAATCTGCTACCCACTCCTCTCTCCCCTACAGTAGTCAGCAGCACAGGGACTGAAGTGGGACCAGCTGTGCCAAGAAATGCTGTGAGCACAGGATCCCTCTATGTCAATCTCAGCCCTCTGGCTGAAATTACTCAAGACATTGGCATTGCTGGAAAGGTTGGTTTTAGAAGTTTCCAGTCACCCCCTCTGCCCTGGTGCCTTGTATCTCCTTGCTGGTGTTTACCACACCCTCAGGTCACACTCCTGTGGCAAATTAAACAAAGCTGAGTCAGTGCAGTCATGGTCTCATCTTCACGTTTTGCTCTGTGTCTCTCCTCTCCTCTCTTGTACTACTCCTGGTGGCAGATGCCAGCCTACAGAAATTTCTGGCAGCTTTCTGTTAAGCCCTTTGGTCCAGCCCTGAGCCACTGGGAGCTGCCAGTGCCAGCAGCAGAGGGGTGGAGATGGCAAGGGAAAGACAGGGATGTTGGTGGCAAAGTTGGTTTAAGCTGTTAAGAAACCTCATCCCCATTGCACAAGAACAGCAGCATATGGGGCTACTCAGTGAGCTGAATTACTGACATGAACAAAACAAAACAAGCAACCCCCAGAAAAGCCCAAATCAAAATTCCCATTCCCATAAAGGGCTCTTTCGGTGTGGCTGAAGGGGTAGTGACTACTGCAGAGTTCCTTTGGGGTCACTGAGGCTCTCATTTCACCCCATAAATTTCATCTCATAAACTGCCTCCAGAACTAAGATCATAAAAAAAAAGAAAGTTAGAAAGCCTTTTTTTAAAAAGAAAGTGGTATGGTTTTATTTGAATTGGAGTTGCTTAATTAGAATACTGAATTTTAACAGCCTGTTCTAAGTTATTGAATTTATGTGTTGATATTCTTCACTGCAGTTGAGTCAATGAAAACCTGTTATGCCTTTCAGAAAAGATAATTAACTCTCTTAAATGTGTTTGCCAGAAATATTGGGACATAAATCATCCCAACAGAGTGGTTTGAACAAATGAAAACCAGTCTGTTAGAGTGACAACATGCTTACTTAAGATACAGTAATAAGCTCTTTGATGTTTTTCTAACTGAACCAGATTCCCAAAATTATTTTCTACATTTAATTTTAATGTCTTTAATTATATTTCTATGTCTCATTGAAAGAAAATCTCATGTGTTTTGTATTTTTAGATGTAACACCACCCATTTTGAAATATTTTTGGATAAAATATTTAAAATTTTGACAGCATTTTAGGTGGTGGATCATTATGCTTATTTATTTCTTTATGTGAAGGATAGAAGACCTTTCTTAGTTATCAAGTATACAGATCATCTGAGTGGCTGAACAAATGTTTCCCTCATCTTTGTATTTGGACATCTCTATGTAAGGATAACATCTTGTGTTAAGAAGCTGTGTTATAATTAAGTGGATCTTTTAACATTGTACACTTCCACTTCTCAGGACATGCAACACAGCAGAACTGTCCTTAGTAATGTGCTGCATCTTTTGCTGTTTATTAAAGAAAGACATTATGACATATCACCTGTCTTGCTGGGTGCTTAATTATGGATTTTACCCTCCTTGTTCAAGGGTCTGTGCATCTCTCCCAGTCTTGTTTATTCTGTTCCATTACTACCCATATCATGAGATGTTCCAGTTTCCAGAGGAACTTTCAAGTGAATTTTCAGAAGACGAAAATGCTCCATTGTATCTGTTGTTTAAATATGCAGGTTTGGTTTGACTGTGTGGCATTATATCTTTACTACAGCCATGCCTTTGTATTCCTGTATCTCGACATTAAAGCAGAGTTGCCTGTCTTTTGTAGAACAGAGTGGTTAAAACAGCTGCACTCCCACTGGAGATGACAGCAGCACTGTATAGTAGGTGTGGTCATCAAAATCTAGATAATTTCATGCCTTGCATCTTTTTCTTTAGGAAAAATAATAGATGGTCAAGATGTTAGTAGCATCTTTAAAAGAAATAGCACCATCTGAAATGAACAGAAGAGGGGCGTGCCTGGTTCTCACGCTCTGTGAGGAAACTTTTAGAGCTCTAAGAAATGAGATTCATCACAGGGCACAGTTATGTCTAAATCCCTTCCCTGCTCAGATAATTTCAAAGAAGCAAATGAAATTCAAAAACCAGCCTTGTGGCACAGTGAACTGGAAGAGATGTGTTGTACTGAGATTTATGCTTATATCTGGGTAAAAAGACTTTCTGTTCCCTGTCCTAAAAGAAACAGCAGCTACACTTACAGACAGACTGTTGGTGCTGACTCCAGAGTATTTCTTTCTTGAGTGAGAGAAAAAACAAAGAAGAAACCCTTAGTGGAGGTGAGAGAGGATGTAAGCATTTTTAGTTCTTTGTATTATATTCTTCTGCTCATTGTCAAACAATCCTTATTCTTGTTCTCTTCATAGACTACTTAGCAGAAAGTAAACTAATGGCATCTGAGAAATCCATAGGCAAAATTAGCTTTAAGGGTCTTTTGAGCCAAACCACAAAACATACAATTTATTATGTTAATTTAAACAAATGCACTTTGACAACAAGATTCAGAGTTGTAACACTTTAAGTGGAATAAATAACAGAGTCTTATTTTCACTGTTTCTGAACTTCTGCTGTTCCCAGTATATTCAGCAAGAAAACAGAGCGCTAGAGAAGAAAAGATTTTCCCCACACCCATTACCAGTTCACATCAGAGCAAAAAATCTCCCCAAGATAGCTCATAGTCTGTGCTTCAACTAAATATACAATAAAAATCTCACTGGATAAGCTAAATTACCAAAGTCTCAGGAAAAGAGTTTAAGGTGCTGTTGACTTGATCTCAAACCAGGTAATTTATCTTGCAGGTGTTTGAGGTAGTTTGTCAGATGACAAAGAATGTGTTTTTCTGTAGAATTATGCTACAGAAAGACAGGACGTGTCCAGAAGCAATGGAGAGTCACTGGTTTACTTTATCCTCTCTTATTATTGTAATATTGAACAGGTTCTTCATTAATTCTTTAATGTGTGTTTCTGTGGCAAGTGTAGCATCTCTAGAGCTAATGCAGAGATACCAGTTACTACAGTTGTCCTCAAATGCACATACATCCTAGGAATTGTCCTTCTCCTATTTGACATAAAATTGTCATTTATAGTCTTCATTTTTAATGTTTTTATTACTATTGTTATGAATTATTAAGATTACAAATAATATATTTTTCAGAAGTTTCTGCCATCCTAAAGCATAGAAGAACATTAAAAAATTTACTGATGGAAAGTTGCCTTAAAGCACAGCAAAACATCCTTCATTTTGTTTTATATAATTGCTTTTATACATTTTGTTTTTATATTGTACTTGCTGGCAGTTTTTTGAGATTTATTCTGGGATTTTTTTTATTTGAAGCAACCAAAACAAGATAGTAGCCTTACAGTGCAGAGCCAAAACTGTGCCAGGCACAACTGCATGAGCCTTTCTGAATTTAATTTTTAAAGGGCTTGAGAGCAGGCAGAGGAGATTGTAGTCTCTGAAGTTCACCAAGAGAGGCAGTTGCCTGAATCAAGATTCTTTAGGCTGCTTATGAAATCTGAGGTTAAGGTGCTGTTCTCCAACCTGCCAGAAGTGTCAGTAAGGCTCTTTGTTCCTTAAGTAATTCGTCTTTGATTTGACTCAACTGAAATTTGAAAAACAAATAATAAAGCTGTTCCAGATAGAAGGAGATGTGCAGGAGAACCCTTTAAGTCTGTGCTGTAGGCACAGACTGTGCTTTAGGCATGTAGCTGTGTATGAGCTTATGCTTGCCTATGCTATGAAATGAAGAAGAGTTTGGAAATAATCCTCAGGTGTAACCCTTTTTATGATGCTTAAATATTAATGTAAAGTGAGGTTGACTGTGTTTTCTACCTGCAGTTATAACACAGCAAGGTTACAAGGTACAAAAACACGATAGCTGCCTATTTTCCATGGCGTTTTTATTCACAGGCCTCTGTTAGCTGCTGCAGCTTTCACCAGTACTGAATAAACCTCACTGAAAATTCTGATTATTAGCTTGAATAAAGAGGTCAGAATCTCACCCCTAAAGACTAAAAGATAAAACCATAGACTGGACTTCTCAGTTCTTTATTGAGCTTGAGCTGTGGTGATATTTTTCTATTAAAATCTTCGCCAGAGTATGCATATATAAAAATGGATGCATACATATTTCACATCCTGAATAATGTTCTCCAAAGAATGGCATACTTTTGCTCCAACATTTGCAGAGGAAAGTAACTGATGAAGTTTAGATGTTTAGAAGATTAGCTGCCAAAATCTCTTTTTAGTTAAACCTCTAATAAAGAAAATAGTTCTATATTTTCCATGCAAGAGTTTTGGTGTGGGTACCCAGAAGGGACCATGATGTCTTTTTTTTTCCCCCTTTTTTCCAAATAAACAGTCTTCTTCCCTTGAAACTGAAAAAATCTGACAGCAGCTATTCAAAGATAATATAACATTTAACATTCAGTGAAATATTCTTAGCACCAAAATAACTCTTGTTAACATTAGCAGTGACTATGTAAAAGATCAAGACAGCAGGGACATTCCACCTATTAAAAAAATCACAGCTACTGAAAAAACAGGTATGTAAATATTATGAAAGCTCATCTCAAATTTGGGAAAAAATGTGCATTAAGATATGGTGTTGAGAAGCTTTATTTTAAACTGAAAATTATAATTACTTTGATGACTGAGTCCTGATTATAATGTGTATCCTTTCAACATATGATTTTTTGCATTTTATTGGGCAATCTGCTTTTTGCACATAGCCTAATACTGTATCCCTTGTTTCAGGGAGTGGTGTTTAGGCATATAAATATCTGGGATTAAGTGCATGCCTAAATACTGAAGGGAAACTACTTGCATAAGGAGCTACCACTCAGTGGGAATAAAACAGAATTGGGTGTAGAATTATTTGTTTATTACTCATCAGACAGAATTACTTGACCACCCAAATGAAGTCCCTGAGGCTGTATCTGAAAGCCAGTAGTTAAAAAAACCAAACAGATTACTCTCTTATAAGTGGTCTGGATAGTAGATTTTTAATTTAGTTTTGTTCTGGGGAGGTTTTTTTACAGTTTCTTAATGACGGTACTAAGAAAAGAACATTTGAACTTAATTAGTGATGTAAGATAATACACATAATTGCAGTATGAAGAGAAGCTAAAATATCTTGGTACATACAGTGGCTGTATCCATTCCCACAGTAATTAGCCAAAAAATAAAAGGACTTTTCAGACCAAATTCTTGAAGTTAGTGACAAATTTGGATAACTTTCTAAAACTATGAGAACCTCACTGGCGCCATCCGTCTTCCTCTGAAGTCAATGGAAATTTTGCCTGCAACTTCACTGGAAGTAAACAATGAAAGTTTGGAAAACAAGATGAAAGCATTGCCATTAGTGAGTCATGAAATCTGGAATCAAACTCCTACAGTCTCCATGTCCTTCAGTCTCCATGTAAGCGTACAAAGCAGAACTTCTGAATTCTTTCTTTTCCAGCAGTGCTGAGATAGAGAGCAGTTGTGCAGTGCATTCACATATGCAAACCCTTAAGCAAAGGCCCATGCTGTTGTACCCAAAACTGATTCTGCATTCCTGCCTTTTTGAGCCTGATGAATCTCCTGTATGGCCAGAGATGTGGGTGTTCAAAGCCTAGAATTGTGCAGAGGTCTGGCAAAACTTGGGTTGCTTACATTTATTTCTCTTGTATTAAAAGAACAAGAAACAATAGTCATTGTTTTTATACTTGAAATGTTTTCCTAAGTAGCTTTTCAGTAACCTGAACAAAGAAAAACTATGGTTCATAAAATTTTGAGAGAATTCCTTGGAATAATCAAACACATAGAACATGGGATTAACGCAATTAACATCATTTTTTCAGAGTGAAAAGACTTTTCTTTGTAAGGTATAAAGGGAAAACATTTTCCCACACAAGATCCCTTGTTACTCAGAAAGTGAAAAATGCTCACGTCAGGATAGAAGACAGGAGAAAACATGACTGGCATGGAGTTAAACCCCCTGTGAAAGTACTTTGGGAAAGGCCACTTCAATAAGTGCACGATTGTGCAAATAAGGATTTCATCCACTAGTCTGCCATGGTTCTCTGAATACAACTGTGGTTCAGTTTGAACGTATTGTGCATATACTGCAAACTGGATGTCAAGGCTCTGTCTTCAGACAAAGCCTTATTGTTTATGAAAATGTGTCATAAGTCCTTATTGTGGGAGCAACAAACCTCTCCTTCCCACCAAAGTCAGATCCTGTTCAGAGCACGATTTGGAATGCATGTCCTTTTTAATTCAAAGTACAGAATAGCCTCTCTGTGGTCTGTGCTAAAAATCCATCTGAATGTAATATCTTTTCCCTAAGCTTAAATGGGCTATAATGTTTTGTGTCAAAATAAAAGCATACACCAACCCTGATGGTCTGCTCTAGACAAACCATCTTCTGTCTAAAAGTGGAGGAGGATTTAGAAAGAAAGAATATTCTTGTCTACTTCTTAATCTACCCTATTTTGCCCATAGTATAGGTGAGTACAGCTTTATTCAGGACTCTGCTAGATTTGCTTCAATGTGCACTCTCCAGAAGATGTTGAAGCAGAGGACTCTCCCCATGTATTGGACCTACCATAAACATCATCATTGCAGGCCTTCTATACTGGGTTTCACAAGTGAGCAGCACAGAGGTATTGTGCTCCTTCTTCTTTGTCTGGGATTTTGTTCCTTTGCAGCATCAGAAATGCTACAGAAGCTGTAGCATAGCAGATTTAACCTTCACATTTTCTCAGCTTTAATCTTTTAAGTAGAAATGTGAAGCATTCCGTAGAGATGTTATTGCATCATAAGTCTCCTGTAATTACTTAGACTCTTAAGACTATTTTCATTGTTCTGGTAGCCTGAAATCTGTTTTTATGTTTCATTTACAGTAGTAAGTTATATTAATTCTTAAGTATTAGAATTAAAATCTTGTTTTCATTGGTAAATGGAAATTATTTATAGATAAAATTATTTCACAGGGAATCAGAAGTTGTAGAGTGGCTAAAAAGTCTTCTATTTATTGCTGATACACAATATCACGTATTTGTACTGAATCATGGCCCACTGATTCCCTTACTATTTACTATGAGAATTACAGTTAACACTGCAGCCTATGGGTTAAACAGCTCCCTTACTGCTGGAAAAGTGGGATGTATAAACTCTTTTGTAAATACCATTACAATTTTAAATGCTACAAACATTTTCACGGTATTTAAAATAACTTGCTTTACCTAAGACAATTATTTGGACTCTTGATTTCACTGTTTTCTGAAGTCTTTTGATCCAAACCAATTCTGTAGGTGGCTGGGGTTTTATCATATTATCATATAGTTTCCTTGAGATTAGGAGCTTTGCTCAAGACAAAATAACTTCCCCATTATTTATTTGGCAAGGGGAAAAAGGGCAGCAGAGGATGAGGTAGGAAAAGGACTAATAGAATCCCTCAGTGGCCTATACCATATGTTTTAGGTCAGAGGCTTCAACAAAAATAGGACAGCAGGATAAAGAACTAGAAATCTAACCACAAAATGCATCTTGGATAAATGTACAAAACAAAGGATTCTGCCTTATCTTCCTCAGACGTATATTTTAAACATAAATATAAACCAGTGGTTTTTTTTCTGAAAAACCTCAAACCCCAATGCAAACACATTCCAAAATAACTCCTGGAGAGAACAGCCCAAAATAAACAACAATGGCCCACAAAAAGCATTTTTGGGCCATTGATGAACTTTACATTTTTCTTCAAAATGACAGGTCAGGGGAGCTTCCAGTTGTGTTGGTATGTGCAGTTTATCAGCTAGAGAGGGAACACTGTCATGTATCCCATCAAAATGAGAATGCATCAACCTCAGCTCCCCAAAGTCACTTATGGACTGCTGCATGGAAAATGTCCATCCCTGAAGTCTTGCACATTTCAGCACAGATTTCTGCCTCTCTGGCAGAACTGTGTGACCTTCCAGTATAGCAAATGTACAAGGGACTGCTTGCTATTGTGGGAAAGCAATGTGCTGTACTCGCTGCTGAACTGCCTCATGTCAAAAAGGAGGATTACTTACAGGTTATCTTTTCTTTTACTTTTTTTTTTAATTTCCCATATCTCAGCTTTAGAATCACTGTCTAATGTTTGGTTTTATCCCAAAAATTACATAGGTTTTGATTGAAATTAATAGTTTTCACCAAAAGCTTTTCCTTGCACGTTGAAGGAGGCTGTTTATGTCACTTCTTCAACTTTAATGGCTTAATCACCTGAGCATCAAACATTTGCTTGCTAAACTGGGATTTGTCTGGCTGTCTGGTTTCTTTCATCCTTCTATTATCTAGTAATATCGTGGGACAGACATGAACATGTATGAGTATGAGTAAGTACCTGGGCAGCCTGGGTGTGGGAATGACGTATTCTCCGGGTCTCAGTGGGAAAATGGTGTCTTACCTTTAGTACCTTTTTACTTGGAAGTGAATAAACTTATTTTTCTTAATGAAATGTGTGCCCTTTCTGCCCTACAAACCATGGCTGGACAACACTCCTCATGTTATAAGCATGGAGAGTGCTGAGGAAGCATATCTGAGGGGGAGTTGACTTTATTTTGGGATTTTGAGTCCAGCTGTAGTTTCTGCCTTTGTTTGAGGATCCAGCCAATACTGTCACAGTTCCTTCTTCCACTATATGCTTGCTTTCTGCATGACCTTTGCCTGGCCAGAGGAAGGAGAGGAAGGGAGTGGCAAGAGATTTTCATACTCAGAAAACATTTAATAAATCACCAGAGATTTGTTGTCTGCATTGTGTCCACGGAAACACCCAGAAAATGAGAAACCACTCACTACAAAACACCACAGGAATCTCCTGTTCCTGTACAGTGCATATAAATTGGCTGTCTTTACTTAAAGGAAAATTAAGGGCTCATAAACAGACTGTTTTACAATCACTTAATATCTCCCCCTGAAAAATCCTACAGCATATGTTTTTTTTTCCTAATCCTATAGCATATGTTTTTTTCTCCTTTTTAGTAAGGCATATGATATTTAATGAACAAAGAAAGCTTTTGTGCATATTTAAAAATTTTTGTGAGCATTTTCAATCACATTCCTTGTATTTAGGAAAGCTCAAGAAAATATAATAAGAAATTAATATATACTGTGGCATTTTTTAAATTAAATGCTTTCAGGGAAATTTCAGCCTAAGAGGTATTTGAGATTATAAAAGTGAGATTCCAATCTGAGCCTAACTTTAACTGATGTACTGAAAGTGCCATGTGTGTTTCCAAAACAGCACAAAAAGCCTTCCTGCTGCCTCTTCTCTTCTCCACTCACCAGTTCTCTCCCGATGACGGATGCAGTTGCATCATCCCCGCTTTGCCCTGCCAGGTACCAGTCCCCACCTCTCACGTCAGGGGCTGTGCCCGTTCAAACAGAGCCCCATGTGCTCCTCTGAAATTAATGGTGACAGCTCTTCAAAGAGAGGGAGGGCCTGGAGGATGGGCTGGCCTACAGCCTTTGACTCGAAAGCCTTTTGACTTATTTATGCAGGACATTTTTTCCCCACCTACTTCTCTATCAGAGGAGTGAGTCGTGCTCATATGCACGTCCATAACATTGTTAGGGAAGCTGCCTCATTAAATTCAGTGTGGTGACACACACATGGACATTTTCAGACTGTGGACACAGCACTGCAGATTTGACTGGGATGTGAATATCCTTTCCAACATCTAATTGTATGTCTTGATCTAGAGTGAGATTCCTGCGTTATCTGGGGCTTCTAAGTGTAACTAAAAATACCTCCAGACAATAAAGAACATGGATACCTCCTGGTCTGTCAATAGAAAAAAAGAAAGAGAACAACTTGCTGCTCTACCCACTCAGAGTTAATCTTGTATTTCTGGGAAGTAAAAATGGTTAAATATGAACCCGCCAAGGCCACATGTTGCTTCTCCATCTAACTGCCAAACCAAATGTCTGTGTTTGACTCCAAAGGTGCTGAATAGTTTCTTCAAAGACTGAGGCATCTCATATGAGGTCTTGAGGATAACAGTTTTGCCAAGTTCCACAATAACAGAGAATCAAGTCAGGACAGCTGAGCTCTTCTTCCTTCAGGGTCACTGGGATAGCAAATTCTGATTCTGGTAACAGAAGAGTAAGTTGAAAATTTGCCATCTCTCTCTAAACCAGAGAATTGCACCCTGGTGACACTATATGTACATATAACATTTAGCTTATCTCAGCAACAGTGCTTTTGTTTTCTGGGTTGAAACTTGATGTTGCCAAGGTTCTCTGTATTGTACAGACCTGTGGGAAGGGAGTTAAAGAACACTGCAAATATTTACTATAGGCTTTTCCAGCAATTAACTTTATATTAGTCCCTCCTTCCTGAGTTGTGTCAGATTATAAGAAGCCTGAAGTTACATTCTAGCACTGCAAAAGGCACAGAGCATGGGTCTTTGTCAGCCGTATATATTTTATGAATATACAGGTGGGGACTTAGATAGATGAAATACTTTTTTTTTTTTGTCAGGAATATTATCATGTATTGCAATGCCTGCCTTACAGCAAGCCTTTCTGCCTTAAGAGTTAAATTCCTATTGCAGGAATGAAAGCAGAAAGCAAGCCCCCCTTCATACAATGGCCTTTCTGAAATTCTAGCATCCAAAATTACAAACAGTGCAACGTTTCTTCAAGGATTGGAATCAAGACCATGCACCAGAAGCAAAAAAGCCTGAGAAATTATGTAATATGTTTAATGATACCATTAGATCATACTAGCATTGAGATAATTGTGTTCAAGACTTTATTTTTCTTTATATTTTTATATTTTAGATTTAATAAATTGATTTTTTTAAATCAGAAATTATCTAGACTCTGGAGATGTAAAGGGGAAAGTGAACAGTTTTTTGAGTGAGATGAAATTAATGTTCATCATCTCTGAGAACACAAAGCAGATCTCTATCACAGTGACTGATGAGGATGAGGAAGGGAACAAAACCTGGAAGAAATGAGGTTATTTTAAAAATATTTTTTCAAGAAATTGAAAGGCAAGGGCAAAGGATTTCTTTGCTGGCCCATCACACCACAAAGCCAGGCCCAGAGCACTCCTGGCTCCCTGACCTGATGTCAAAGGCAAATAGATTTGAGCAGGCTATGACCACACCAAGCAGTAGCAGAGAAGGCTTGCACAGAAAAACCTGCTACCCTTCCCTCCCCACTGTTCTGTGGGCATTGTCCCAATGCCTCTGTGTCTCCTTGTAAGTAAATTTAAGCACCATCCTCCCTATTCATTTCCCAACCAGCCCACAGTTTTTCTCCAAGAACTGTTATTACAGAAGATGCAGTGTCACTATTTACCATATTCAGAACATTGAAACTAAGAATAGTCAGGATGGCAAAAGTTTTGCACTGGACAAAGAGATCAATGTATTTTTCACATCATCTGTCAACTTAATTCTACCCTTCCCACCACAAAAATACATTTGTTAAAGGACAGCTTGTCTATTTAGTCTCTTTAGAATTACTCTCAGCTATTGGTGACAGCAAATTTAAATTATTTTTTGCAAAATTAAATTAAAGCTGCTGCCTGAGGCATTAATATACAGATGGCTTGACCATTCAGAAGAGAAATGCTTCATGAGCTGCTGAGAGAACTTACTATACATACAGTTAGAGCAAATTATCTGTAAAAAAGAAGGCATATGACAGAGGAATATTATTTTTAACTTTTACTATGGTTTCTTTACGTAAAATCAGACTTGATAGAATCTTGCTTTATGATATATACAAAAAGTTCCTGTGATACCTGCAATGGGATGAAAAAAATCCTTCCTCAGAAACTTCCCAGGACTAATATCTTCTGTTTACAGGTCGAGGAAACGCCTCTACTTATTCTGCTTTGCATGCTCATGTAGGGACCTCAAAGAAGGGATTTTGTGTTGGTAATTAGGATGTGTCCTGTCCAGCAAGAGGAGAATATTGCTCAATAGCATTAACACAACCTGGTCATGGTGGTTGCACAGTTCTTCCCCCATTACAGCTTCAGGGCTGATGTTTTCTGTGCTGTGCACTGCACAGCTCTTTCTCTTCTGCTTTTTAACACAAGCATCTTCTCTAATTCACTACTGGCATTCCTTATGTGGTGTTGCAGCCTAAAAATAGAAGGTAAAATTCAATATTTTCAATGGCATGCCATATACTCACAGTTTGCATGATTTAAAAACCAATGACTTGAAACATGAAAGTTCCTGACAGAACAGTGCATTTCCAAAGGGTGCTCTCCCTGTAAAAGAGGTTCTTTCCACTTAGCCTGGACCCATCCTCTCCCTGTTGTTCCAAAATCTGTTTCTCCTCATAAGATCTGTCCTTATTATGCTTACATTCTCTATTATATCTAATTATAATAATATAACCACATAATATAATAATATCTAGCTATAGTTCTACATCAAATGGAAAGCTTTTTGTAAAACAATACAAATTTTCAGTGCAACAGGGAAATGAAAACACAAGCTCACTTGAAAGAAGTAACATTTTTGCTTTGTTAGCTATGCATATCTACTAGTACATTTAATGTTTTATTTTTTAGAGTTTGGCATTAGATTGAGCTGTTTAGCAAGCAAGTTTTTGTTTCCAATATTCAGCTGAAGCTATACCAAAGTTAGTTGAAAGAACATTCAATACAATTCAACTTTTGTATTCAATAGAAAAGTTGAAAGTACTTAATCAAAGACACATCTTGGCTGAGAAAAAAAATTAATAAATATCTATTTCCTGCTTATCTGCTCCTTGGTTCAGGATGAAAAAAAAAATGTCGCTATATTCAAGGGGAAAATCATATAGATTTGGTAAGCTTAAAAGAAAATATTTAAAAATAGGGAGTGGGGGGGGGAAGAAAAAAGTTTTATTTGAATAGGTTTTTTTCTTTTGGTGAATGAGAGTTTTCAATCTAAATTTAGCATTTTCTTCAGAAGCATCCTGCTCTTCTATAAATGACTAAGGCTGTGTACACACAGCTCTTCCTGAATGGGATGTTTACTTGCAGATGCCAAGATGTCCTTCAGACAAATATCTAACACAATATATAGAAAGTGGATGCTTGCTGTCAAGGACAGCCAGCTGGCCCCCATGTGTCCATGCCAGAGAGAGATTCTGACTCGAGAGAAGCTGATGGGAGGTCCATCCTTCCCAAACTCCTAAGGTTGTGAACATCTTAAAAATTCCTCTGAGATGGTTTTGTTCAGAAATTCAAGAGTTTAAGATTTGTGCTTTTAATATGTCTGTGAAGTGACTGCGCCCAGAGTGGCAGCACAGAGTGAAATCCCTCTGTGGAAGCCAAATTAGATTTAAGTGGTTTTAAGCACAAAAGCTAGAAGGTGTTTCACGAGTGGTGGCAACAAAAAGCAGTGAAGGAAATCCGGTCACAGAGAGCTGAGATAAGGTTTTGATATGGAGGGCTCTGTATTCAAGGCACAAAAATTAGATCTGTTTTTGGGAGTGGCTGAGAACACAGAAGTGCAGCTCCAGAAAAAATAGGGCAGCCTTTGGAGGAGATGAGACCCATAAAGTACCATACGTCATGCTGCTTGTATTTATATTAAAATTATTATATTAGAAACAAAATATTATATTAAAAACAAGTGTTTTGCTTCAGTAGTAGCAGAAATCTAAAAATACTTTTTTTTTGTCATTTAAGTTTTCTGCAAACACTAAATCTCTGTCTCTCACTTTCCAATGCAAAAACAGAAGCACCAAATTTTTAAGGCACAGAGATACCAAGCTTAGTTGTAAATGCTACAATATTTGTCAGAGAACATTTTCTTGAGATCCTTTTGAACAAGTGTCATCTCAGAAAGTGTGAGGTGGCAGAGATGATCAGACCTTAGAATTCATTTGCTTCTCCTCTGAGAAAACTTTCTTTCCTTTTTCAGAGCTCTAAATATGAGATTAAATTTAACAAGACAAAAACTGTATTTTAAAAAAAGAGATATCTTCCTGCAAACTCTTGCCCATATCACAGGAGTGTCTGTCATGATAATATTTTTAATACAGACACTTTACAGCTGAAGAGAAAACCTTGGAAAGCAACCCCCAAATGTCTTGGGTTCAGATGTCAGAAATAACCTGATCATAATCTCAGTCATTGGATCTAGATATTTCTTGCTGATGATATCCTAAAAGAGCTCTTCTGTAGTATCTGATCCTGTTACTACAAACTCCAGAAATTTCTGTCTACAAATAATTATTGAAACATAGAAATGCAGTGTTTCATCTTCATGCAGTTATTTTAAATCATTGCTTCTGTGCCAAAAAACCAAAATTTTTACTGGAAGTATGTTTACATTTGATGCTCCCAAATTTTATTTAATGTTGCAGTTTATATTCTCAATATTTATTATTATAATACTTATCATTAGCATGTTAACATGCATTTTTCCTTTTTGAAAATTTGCATGTTTTCAAAACTTCTGACTTAAAAAAAAAAAGAGTAAAAAGTCCTGCCCCACCACCCCCCCACAATGGGGAGGGAATTATCTTCTATTACAGTAGCAATAATATATTTTAGTTTTTTTTTATAGCATATTGCATATACTAAGCTGAAACAGACTTGTTCCATTCTATTAACGCTAACTGGTTTTAGACTTCAACTTTTCTCCCCTCTTCTTACAAATCTCTCTCTATTTCTTCTTTTTAAATTGCACCTTTTAAACACCTAGTGAGATGGAGGTGGTTTGTGTCTGACTCATCTCCTGCATGCACATATCTTACTAAGAAAGGAGTAATTGCTTCTTTTGCTTCTCCATTCCCTTCAGCTAGCTCTGTGCCTTCTAGGATTATTCTTCCTTCCTTGCTGTTCTGAATATTCTCTCAATTTCTAACATTAGCCTTACTCACATTCCTGATTTACATCGTGTTCTTTGGGTTCCTGCATGCCTTTCTAATTTTATGCTACATGCCATCCATTCACTTTCCCTCTGTCTGCAAAGCCAGGTTTAGTGAGCTTTGTGAGATCTATTTAATCACTAAAAAAACCGTGCAGTCCAGCAGTAAATGTAATATGTATTCCAGAAGACCTACAAACAAGTTTTACTTGGCACTCACAGCAATGAGGTAAGAGGATAAAATGAGTTTGTGGTCACATTACCAGACCACCAGCAGAGAGTTATGAGAAAGCTAGACCCATTTTAATTAGGAAAAATATAAAAAGTTTACATGAGAGCCATCATTCTGGTTTTCTATGAACCACAAGCTGTAATTATAGACCTGAAGTATAAATTTTCTTAGCTTTATTCCTGTATTTTAATATCATTGTGCGAAACAAAAGTTGAATTTCTTTAGGTTTTTCAAAGTATGCCTTTATAAAAGAAACATTTTTTCCAAAAAACCCTGCAGGAGATTAGACTTGATAATCTGCCTGGTCTCCTTTAACTCCAAAATTGTTCCATGCCATGCTATAAATCTGTGCTGTATAGGTTTTTAATGATTTCTAAGTAAGAAGAACTGTACATCCTAAAAATTGAACCCTTTGTCTTGTGTAAGGGGAGAATTAAAATCCTCAGCATTTCTTTGAAACTCTTATGTCCTAAGGAGCTTTTTGATTTTTACAGTGATCTTAGGATGGACTGTTGCTTATGCTGAGTGAAGGTGATTTCTTACAATGAAGGAGAAAAATGCAATTTTTTAGTCTAGTACTGCAATGACAAGATCAAACTTTTACCTTGGTGAATTGCTCAAAAGATGATGAATTTGATAAAAATATTCTCAAGTAACACAGTCTCTGGTATTTGTTTACATCAGCAAGGATATGGCTAGATGGAAATAATTCAATGCTGTGTTAGAAAGCTGAAACTATCCCAAGACTGGTTGGTATGAGTCTGTGGCATAGTGCCACACCTTGCTCAGTCACTAGTAACCAACTTGGGTTCATGTAGGAGTGTAGCTCAATAAACATGGTGCAGTACCTGAGTTATTTAGCCTCAAAAGTGGGATTTCTGATGATAGTGGGCCTGTCTGCTTTCTTTGAAGCTATATCTGCTTAGCCATCTTCTACTTAGAAAAAACATGGACCTGTGTTTTCGAAGAGATGTGTCACCTCTTCACCAGGTACATCTATACCATAATCTACAGGAAAATATAGAAGAAAATCTAAAACATCATTACTATGGTAGATTTAACCTCTGAAGCAGTGGAACTGCAGGACCTGGAGTAAACTAGGAGTGGAGTACTAGCTATTAGATGTAGGGGAAAGTCCCCTGAAGCTGAAGGAGCATCACTATTGGATAGCCTTTCTTGTGTACCTGTTCCTCTTGTAGTGGCTGTCATGATACTATAGTGTTCATCTTTAATTCAATAATTCAGTAATTTGGACACTTATGTGAATGTAAGGTAACCAAACTAATTTCCTCCTACTGCTTGCTGAATTTTGAGTCTTTGCCAGCTTCCAAGCAAATGCAATGAGCTTGTGATAATTCTATCAATGTACATAACTGCAGAGGAAGGGACAGGCAATGACTGAAAGGAGCAGAAATCTCTTGTTGAGGCTGTTTTACTTTGATTAGATATTTGTGGTCTCAGAATAGTGACTGCCATAAAAATGCACAATGTCACAAAAATCAGAGAATACTGAAATCTGGATTTCCTTCTGTCAAAAATAATTTAGGTTATTCTACAAGATGGCACAGGTTTAGGAACAGGGACTGAGAACTATGTGAGGAAGAGCTCTATTCAGGATGCTGCAGTGTTTGCTCAGTAATTTTGCCTGTATGTATTTGGTCTTCTGTACTGGGTGTCTTGAAAAGCTGTTAGTGCAAGACTCCTGCTCAGTCTGGTGCCATCTCCCACTTGTGCTTCCACTGCCCCCGATGGGTAGGATTTTTTAGAGTAACCTGGGATATTCATCAATATGACTGGGAACTCAATAAAACCCTAGGTCCGCAAAAGGAAAAAAAATGGAATTTTTCTAAATGACATTTCAAAGTGTGATTTTTTGGTCTTGCTCATGTAAATTCATTCCTATTCACAGCCAAGATAAGTTGCTAAAAGCTAAGGGACTGGTAAAAATTGCTTTTCTTGAAGAAAGCAGAAGAATGCATTATCTAAAGTAAAGAAATGGAATCCCAAGACCTACTGTTTAAAAATTACATTCTGATCATGACTAATAACTAATTTAAATTACTTATCTGGCAGACAAGACCAGTAATTCTGAAAATGTGGGGTAGTCCAATAGCTGTCTCTTTCTTTAATATTTTTCTCTGCTTCAGACTAAGGAATTCACATTTATTTTGAAAATAGATCTTACTTCCTTGAGTGGTACTTGGAAGATAGTCCTTGGAAAAATTAATATTTTGCATATTATAGTGTTTCTTAAATCTGTAATTATTTTCTTACACTTCTGTCCCCATATGTGATCTGTGGTTTTATCTTTCTTATTTACATTAGCCAGAGAAGAGATTTTATTTTCTGAGTTCATTTGTTTATGTAGCTTTGGACAAATTTAGCTGGAGAGCTGCAGACTGACCATAGGAAACACCATGGAAATTATTAGTCTAAAATTCACTAGTTTTGATCTGTTCATTGAAAGATTAATGAGTAATCTCATCAAAGTCCAAAAACTAAATATTGTTGAAAACATTACTTATAGGAGTAAAATTTGCCGATTCCTTGTCTTAATTTCTGAAGGTGACATTTCCTCTTTGCCGTTTTAAAGAAAATTTCATAGTATTAGAGCTCATCTGGTCCAAACTGAAATCCTTCTATAAAGTCAGACTGATTTAGACCAGCTGAGCCATTACACCTCCTTTAATGTCCAGACTTTGTGCTTGCTCTCTGTGCTTCCAGCTGTGTGCTCCTGTGTATGATGATCTCCAACAGCTCACTAAGAGTTATTTAAATGCTTTCCTCCCATAAAAATCCTCATGGATGAATGTCATTAACATACTGTAGAAAATTCTGAGCCTTCCTGACTAGAAGCAACACTTTTGCATCAAGTTTCAAGCAGAGCTTTGTATATCAAACTTGTGTTTACCTTGTAAACTCACGGGGTCTACCAATGATTTTGGTTTCTACCAGACCATAATTCTACGGTCAGTAAGGTGAAATGTTACTCTTTTGGATTGTTTATTATTCTAAATTTGATAGAGATATATCAGGCAAATTCCAGACTCTACTGGCCCTCCTAGCAGACTCGGGCATGTTCACTCTCTTATACCATGGGGCTGTTTTGAGATGGCTTACATGGAGTCCAAAATATTTGTGACAAAGGAATTAGTGAACATTTTCAATAGTTATGGAGAGGTTGATGTAATATATATATATATATATAAAATCATGCGTCCATATCTCATGAGCTATATTTATAAAGATACATATAAACACTTCACTTTGAATTATACAACCATACATAGCTTTGGGACAGAAACCAGTGCTGAAGAATTTTCTGACAGATTTAATACTCTTGTAATTTAGAGAATGCAGAAAATGCACCTATTTTGTGTGCTTTATCTGTAATATTTCAGGAATAGTCAAATTGTGTGGTTAACTTTGTTACTTGGCCAACATTCTCATTCCTTGTATGTGCAGTAGGTAAGAGCTGCTTATGGATTCCGTACCCATACTACTTCCCAGACTTACACAATGTGATTTCCTGTTTATGGGGCAAATAACCCTTGATTGCAGAGACTTACAGAGTGGTTTCATGGCCCACAAAATATGGCTTAGCATAACTAGAGGCAAAATGAATACTAAAATTGTGCTCATCATTATTCCTCTCTTTCCATCCATTTGATAGATGCTTAAAAACAGTAGCAATTTCAATATCAAATGTCTTTGCCAAAAATCTTTGTAAAAAGAAGGTTTGTTGAGGCCAAAAACATATCCTAGAGAACTGAGAAATTATTTCCATGAACATAAGCAATTACTATATTTGGTTATTTGAATTTTTATGTCTTATAATTGCAGTCTATGAATAGTTTGATGGCTCTTAATTGTTCACTAAAAAGAGCATGAAGACTTAAAGTATGGTGAATATTAATAAAAATTCTCTAATTTTTTATGGCATGATTTTAATTCCTAGTTCTGTTGCTCTAAGGACCCATGCTGTTTTTCAGTCCTATTAACTCTTTATCCAGACATTTTTATTTCATGATACACACAAGAGAGAATTCTCATATGCATGCTTCCTCCCTGCTGAAATAATTTCTGTGAAACAAGCCCAGAAAGAAGAGATCCCAATTAACTCTGCATTTAAATTTAGTAATAAAATACTTTTTAAAAAACCCTTACATATAGATCTAGATTGGTCAGGTAATAATTGACAGTACAAAGAATTATGAAAGTGTGTTGGGTAAATTATTCCCATTTTATTCTTTGAATATAAAATGGGAAATGCTGGCTTGTGGTCATGTAACTATGAGCAGCTGCCTTGGCTTGTCAGAAATGCCTTTAATCCATTTTCTTAAACTCTATCTGTTTTTCTCCCCCTAAAAAAGGCTTGTGAAACAGAAAAACTTTAAAGCGCTTTACAGAAAAAAAAACTTTTGATCATTAGCAGCAGACATACCTAGTTGAAAGAAAATCAAACACCTCTAGAACTGGAATGTATCTTGTCCTGTATGGAGAGGGAATACCTTTAGCCTTTTCCTAACTCTTGCTCTTACCAGATTGAAAAAACACAACCATAGGGAGGATGATGGTTTCTAAATTGTCTACGTCTTTCTTGTAGCTGTACATTGACAAGCTCTGAAAATTTTCACTCATGGTGATAGTTTCTTCTGTGGGAAGTAACAAGCCAGCTCATTTCCTGGACACTAGAAATAAAATTATCTTGCTGTGGCCAGATTTCAGAATAATTTACCTGCTTTTCAAAATGGTATCCATAGTTCTTTTCCCAGATTTTATCTAAGTCCCAGCCCTTAAAAACGGAATTAGTCCATTATCTGCTCCAAGGATAAATAGCCATAGAGAACCACATGCCCTGTTACATCCTTATTGTCTGCTGATATTAACCATAGTCTCAAGTAAGTCAGAGAGGCATTTTCATGCCATTTAACTGCATTTATGTATTTAAGTAAGGGGCTTTGTTTCATCTTATTTTGGATGTCCAGAAATTTGTATTCTGAACAAGTCTAGATGTCATGTCTAGGCGGTCAGCGGAGAAAAGAGTAGGATGACTTTGCTTCTGTTACTTGTGATTTATGGCTCCTACCCTGACATCAATCCTTTGGATATAAGGAGCCCTTTATTAATTAGGACAGTGAATTTAGCTAAAAAATTAATTTTTAAATAGTGAAAAATATGAAAGATAAATCGTGTTCTCAATGGCAAGCTCTGAAAGCAGAAGCTGTGCAAGAATGGAAGAAAATATTAAAGGAATTGTAATCCCAGAGCACCAGTGTCTCCTCTCATTGACTATTTGCATTTTGTCCCTGACCATGGCATTGCCTTTGGTAATGTTTTTAAACATTCCCTTTCTAAACTCATAATAACAGCATATGTAAAAATAATTTGATTTAATGTACTATTCAATTAATTCTATACTGCTCATGTGACCTTTCATGAGATACGGCTGTAGAATTACAATAAAGTTTCATAGTACCCTAGAAATTCAAAAGAACAGGGAGGAAAAAGAGAACTATTCTAAACATTTACTTGAAACACTCAAAAGCTTAGTTATAACATTTAGATGGGCTATTTTATAATCATACTCAAGGGCTGCTTCCTCTCATTTCTTCCCAGCGATGCACAATTCCCTGTTTTCTGTGCTGAGGACAAACTATGCAGACGGGCATGGCAAGTCTACTGCACTTTTGACCTGCTAGTTGTCTTTGTTTCCTTTCTACCTGCATTAATTTTGGTTCATTTGCACAAGTCTTCATGCACAATAAAATAAATACAATCTCACAGTGTAGCTTCTGCCCATGATTAAGTTGAACAATTAACAAATATTTCACCTTCATTTCTTTATATAGCCTTTACATATCTTTTACACGCAGAATAGATATAAAAACCAAGAATCATGCCAGAGGTCTCGCTGTTCTAGGTCATTTGGCTTTCACACTCTGAAGTTGGCCTCTCTTGGGAAGGTCTGATGTCTTCCAGTGGAAGGCAGGAGGAAATGAAAACATCCCTGTGGAAAAAAAAAGAGAGGAATATTATTCCTTCCTAGCGATTATATTCCCTTAGGGCTCAGCAAAAGTCTGTGCTGCATACTGAATATGCAATAGATGATTTTTCTATTGCTAATTCTGTGGTAATAACTTAGCAAGATAAAAAGCTAATAGGCTGTCCATGTGTTTAAAATAGTCTTCCAAAAACACATTTTAAAAATAAATGTATTCCAGAAGATGAACTGGAAAGAGACTTTTTTTTTTTATATCCTATTTGGAAAAAAAGAAAGGCCAAAACCTACTTTAAAATTAATGTGAGTTTCTCTACTGAATTCAGTTAAAGCATAATTTTAAAAAGCAATTTTTGAAAACTGTGCGGGAGATGTCTAATATTAATGCAGAAGCAGGTTCATAGTAAATCCAGATACCTGTAGACTATCTGCTTTTTCACAAGTGTAACAGAACCTAATAAATAGCTACTGAATAATACATGCCTACATAGTTTTGTTTATGAACTTGATTACATCTGAATGTAGTAGAAGGTTTGATAGATTTTCTACCTAAAAATCCCTGAACTGATAGGTCTTTTGCTGCCCATCTATACCAATATCAGTGGTACTGTCTTCTCCTTTGGCAGTTGCCATTCACTTCTGTGCTGTTACAGCTTCTTCAGCAGTTTTTACATTCCTTCTGTGTTTTGCCTTCTCTACAATCCATGTGTTTCTTGCAAATGTTTCTGTTAGCCTTTTCTTGATGCCTTCTTCTTGTGGTTTTGTGTGGCAACACATGGACTACTCTCTGTTGTGTTTTACCTTTCAGTAACAAATATCTCTACCTGCCCTTATTCCTAAAGTCCTTCCACTCCTCTTCCTGCTGTCTGTAAATATGTTTTCCATATTTTTTTCTCTGTAAACTTCACTTTACATATTTTTATTGCGCAAGACATTGTATACAACAAAAATATTAATTATGGCTTTCTAAATATAATCCACCATCTGTGTAATTTCTGTCAAAAAGACAGGCTAAGCAATGGCTAACAGTTAAGCATAAAGGTATTTAATTAGTTACATAAAAGGCATTAAAGGTATTGTCTGCGTGTCTGTGCAGTTATGGTTTCTTTTGAAAGTATTTTAGACCTTCATACATAAACAAGAGGGAAGCCATCCACCATTGTTCAGTGTTGGGGTCCAAAATGAGCATTTTTGTATGTGAATCACTCTCTCTTTTATATAATTTTATTCTTAATATTTTTGCTATTTTCTTTTTTCATTTCTGTTTCCAGTAATTTGTTCTTATCTCAACCCATTATCTTCACCTTTTGTGCCTCCGATTAACAATTCCATATCACTGCAGCAGGAAGGGGAAGTGGGAGACCAGTGTGTGGTGAGGGAGAGTCTTGGTAGTGGCACTGATTTGGGGAGTACAATTCCTAGACCACAACACCTAACTGCATAAACTACTGATAGGTTCATATGTAAGCAACAAAACTTGCAGATGATATTATTCTGTGATCAATTTATCATATTTCAGTGACCTTGGGATGTAACAAAAGCTGAAAAGTTAATATTAATGGATATATAAAACCATATATTTATAAACACACCTATACTTTGAAAGGCTTTTTGTAGAGTCATTAATTTCTATTAATTACAATCACATGACCAGATTGCTCATACTCTTGCCAGTTCAACAAATGAATATGATTTAATTTTAATTTGAACCATTCTAACATTTTGTTTTAAATAACAACTTTTTGATCTCCATTTGATCTTTTGATTCATAGCATGCTAACAAAAAGAAAACTGTTACTCTAGAAAAATGAAATGTGGTTAGGTTTTCTCATAAGGATGCAATAAAGACCACTTCTAGTGGCTTGACATTGCACAGCTGAATAGTTTTTGACAGGGAAAATAACTACAGTTTAGTCTGAGTTTTGGCAGTACTACAAGTTATTAAATATTTGCAGTAATCCAGTAAGTGAAACTTTATTATAGGCAGGTTGCTTCAAAGTGTATTTTCTCCATAGTTACAGACATTTTCATTATGTTGGCCTTTTTCTATATGGAGGCACTCTTTGTTTGTTTACTTTTGTATTGTTTCTTGGACTTATCAATGGTCTTTTAGAAGTTTTCAACTTTCCTTATTTCTCCTCTTTTATAACTAGGTTGAAGTTTTTCTGAAATACACAGAACAAAGTAGTCTGGCAAACAAAAACCCCAAAGGTCAGAGCTGCTGTTCAAATCAAGTATATTTAAGCTCACTTGTACAGTTCTTTTTTTTTTTTTTTCAATATTCAGTTTTTTCAAGTTCATTCATTACTTTGTTTCACAAAACAAAGTACAGTATCACTCTGAATATGTTACCTTTAGCTGACCATTGGGCTTCCAATTCCACATGTGATAGTTCATCAATATTAATGTACACCTCTGCTGCTGTAGTTGGGAATCTTCCTCCAAGTGCAGATATGGAAATGGGGACACCTGTATAGGAGCACACAGCACACAGTGCAGATGTGGAGACACCCTGGGGCAGTCTGAACAGCAGAGCTCTGGCCCTGCCATGGGCATGGCTCCAGTGCTACATGCCAGAACTGTTCTACCACATTCAGGATCTCGGGGATCATCCCTGCTGAGAGTTGAGTGGTGTCCTGCAGGTGCCCCATGTGCTCAAAGTGCTGCTCTGCACTCCAGCTCCACGTTGGTAAACCCCATCTCCTAGAGGAGAACCACATCCTCTGCTGCTTCCCTTCTGAGCTGCAAATCAGAGCTGAAGCACGTGAAAGGAAACCTTTGGTTTTGGCCACCATCTGTCCAGGCCTGTTGCAGAGACCTGATTCAGAGTATCTTCAGGAGGTCTCGACTAGGTGAGCTCTATTCCTGTTCCAGGGTCATGTCTCAGGATTTGAAACAAATGCCTTCACACTTTGTAGAAGGGAAAAATGAAACCTTGTTCTTCAGATTCATTGCACAGATAATGTGAAAAAGGAAAGAGGAAAGGATTCACATGATGGGACTTTCTTGTGAAAGCAGGAGAAATCTGTGAATGAAGGCAAGACAACTGTGATTGATATACATAACATGATAAGAGTAATGAAGCATATTAAATGTGAAATGTCCAAATCATGGTAGCAACAGATTATACCAAGTTCTTACCCATATAGCCATGTGTTTCCTTAAATAAAATTATTATAATTAATGTCTCCTTGTAGTGATGATCAATAAACTCAATTTACATGTAGAAAATATTTTCTTCAATAGATGTTTTTTCATTAGCAATTGCAGTTATTTTCCATCATACATAAATGTGATATGAGGTGTTATTGAAGGCAAAAGGTGAGGAATGATCAACTTAAAATTCCAGCAATGAATAGAGGGAACCAGACTAGAGAGTGATGGAACATTTTCAGAATGTTATTATTTTTCAGAAACAGTAAATTCCTCCATTAGACATTGCCTCATGCTTCATAGAATCTTATTTTTTTAATATTACACAGAAGTATCTTCTGTAAAAACAACAATGGAAAAAAATTAGAAATTGAATTGTATGCAGTGAGGTAACCAATGCTGAAAATATGACTTAAAGCCACTAAAAAATGACTTAAAGCCACTACTGTGAGCCATCTTATAAATATGACAAGGTAAATATGCAAAGTTATGTGATCTTATGAATAGCAATTTTTTATAAGATAATTTTATATTAAATTTTGAAATAATGCACAAATAATGCATTCTGGTTTTTATGATAAGAATTTTTTTTTCTTGAGCCACAATAGTTTTTAGTTTTATTCACATTGCCATGGACATGACAGGTATTTTCCACAATTATCTATGAAATAGATAATGTTAAACTTTCTAATCATTAGAATAATCAAATATTTTTCATAAAGTGGAGTGTTTTGTATAAGCCCAGTCTAAGAACTCCTATTGTGGAAAAGACCATGTTATTTTATGCTGTCTATTGGGGCATTTTAAAATTAATTATCAAGCTTATGGTGCAAAATTACTTTTTTTCTTGGCATTCAAAAAGGGCCAATATTAGCTTTCCAGACTGGAGCTAGAAGAGGTTTTATTTAGTTGTAATTGTCAGAATTTTACAAAAGTCAATTAGGTATTTAATAGAGCTGCAAAAACTTTTACAACTGTGTCTAAATTTTAAGACAGTTGCTTATATTTTCTGTTATTTTTAACAAATACTCACAAGAAAAATACTTACTAGTTTTGCAAATCCTTAATGGATCTAATGAGGGGACTTAGCACGACTCATAGTATCACAAATCTAAGGTTTGACTCTTACAAAGGAAGGCACCACTGCAAGTAACACTTCTGCCAGGTACCTGTTAGGTGATAAATTGAGGCACTGGCTAGAAGAGGACAGGGCTAAGCTTTATGGCAGTCATGATGAGAGTTGAGGGAGGCTGATCTCAGTCGTGCAGAGCAGGGTGAGGGAGGGGAAGGTGAACCTTTGTACTGAGAGGAGAGACTGGTGCCAGGTTACAAAGGTCAAACGTTTAATAACACTTTTATCTTACAGCTCTATTCCATGTGTGAAGGCAGTTTAGGATTCCAGCTTTGATAAGCAAAAGGCAGAAACACATATTTTGCTGTGCTTTGATTTTGGATGTTTTATGTTTCTTGACTATAATACTAGAGCCCCGAGGAGTTCCATGTTACCCACTCAACAACCTAACATAAAATTGTGACCTAAACATCTCTACTGCAGTGCACTGTGTTGAGGGGGAAAAAAGGAAAAACCAATTCCAGCTATTGCAGTTGCTCTGGACTCCCTAGTGGTGGGCACAGAGCCATTTTTTTCTATTCTGATTAGAAAAATTGCTTAAATCTACAGGAATTTCAGTGTTCTGTAGGGACTCTTTCTCACACTCAGATAATAGCTAGTTATAAAAACACAGCTGTCCATTACTGATGGACATCATAATATCATAATTAACTGTACTGGGTTTGGCTGAGGTGGAGTTAATTTTCCTACAGCAGCCCTCACAGTGCTGTGCTTTGTATTTGTAGCTAGAAAGGTGTTGATAACACACCAGTGTTTTGGCTGTTGCTGAGAAGCACTCACAGCCTCAACATGGTCTCTTCAACTTCTTCCCCTTAGCAATTGGCAGATAATAGACATGGTTTTTGGAGGCAACCTATCCAGGATAGCTGACCCAAACTGCCCATAGGAATATTCCATATCATAGGATATCTGCTCAGCAATAAAAGCTAAGAGAAAGAGGAGGGGGGCATTTTTTATGATGACATTTGTCTTCTGGAGCCATTGCTACATGTACATGTTTTCTTCCATCTTATTTTATCCCTGCCCTGTCCTAATGAGGAGAAGAGTGACACAGCATCTTGGTCCAGTCAACCCAACACATGTTCTAAAAATGTGTTACATATGTTTATGAGCTTCTATCCATTTCTCCCTATCTCAGAGAAAGGTCACCTAGTAAAAGTTACAACCAGATTAGAGAAAGGAAATAAATATTTAAATCCTTAATTTACAGGTAGTAAACAGAGTACTATGGCGGGAGATGCTTCTCTGAAGGTCGTGATGGAATATATGAACACAGGAAGGAGCAGAAAAAACCTGCACAAAAGTTTTGTCCTTCTTGAAATTGTAGCAAAACCCTGTTGGCTGCAGCCAACATTTTTGGCTGCAGCAACATTTTGGTTGTATGCTAACATGCAACCTACATTTTTTTTTTTTTGAGCTGTTCAGCAGTAGACTGGTGTTCCTATGAAAGACGTATGCCTGGAAATCTGGATGGTGTCACCTTGAAATCAAGAGACAATGTGTGGGCTCTTGTTTTGCATCATCCTGTAGGAGACTTCATCTCCACTCACACAGGGAATCCCTTGAGATTAGCAACTGGCTTCAAGACTTCTTTTAATTTTTTGAAAAGGGATTACCATGACAACCCCAAATGCAGCAGTTGCCCTGTATTTCCTCAATGGAATTACAATGGTCACATCATATAAAGATAGATTGTGTGTTCATATGGGTCAGAACCAACAATTCCTTTGCATACTTTACATGACCTAGCTCAGTGTATCTCCATGCTAGCTGATTCTTTTCCAGATTAATGAAATAGAAATAGTTAGACACAACTAAAATATCTCTAGCATGTTATGATGTTCAATTGCATGTGTTTTTTTATCAGTTTCTTGAAAATGGCAACATGGGATCAATATCATAGGTCACATCTATAAACAACAGGACACAGCTCTGTGGAAATATTGAACACTTGTGCAAATCAGCAAAACTGGGAGTCTGTGCTATGTGAATGAATATTACTAGCACGTATTTACAGTTAATAAATATTTTGTCCCAATAACTTTATCAACACGTTCTATAACCATAGCTAGTTTTCTACACTGAACTAATCTGTGACAACAGATTTACTCAGAGAAATGAATCCTTGCTCAATCTTACCATAGATCAGCCTGCTTATGGAGAAGAGAGGGAGAAAATGAGAGAGGAAGATGCATCTGTCTTTGTGGCTGAGGACTCCATTTGCTGTTATTGAGGTTGGTGTCATGTACTTTCATTTGCTAAAAGCTCTTTGACCTGCAGACTAGAACATGACTCTTAGGAAAAGGTCATGAAACACATCTGAAATGGTAATAAAATGAGTGAGCAGAAATTGCAAACATTTTGCGAGAATCCTTTTTTTCCTTGAAAAGAATGGACTGCTTTAGAAAAGTTAATACTGAGAAATATCATCATGTGAAAGAAATGCATGTTTTAAGGCAAAAGCATGTTCACTCACTAAATTTCCATGTCTTGAATCTTGACTAGATTTAAACTTTCTCAGGGGTCTACAGAAACAAGTAATTTATGTTTATGTAAAGAGGAAGGGATTCTTTGCAAAAGCA
This sequence comes from Chloebia gouldiae, assembly GCA_003676055.1. Lineage (NCBI taxonomy): Eukaryota > Metazoa > Chordata > Aves > Passeriformes > Passeridae > Chloebia > Chloebia gouldiae. Next base: position 27,825,308 of record QUSF01000003.1, on the reverse strand, counting down.
CAATGTAGCTCTGGTATGCACGTTGAGGTCTGCAAAATTGCTTTTTCTGGGGAAAGCAGTTTATGAAATTTCCATAGCTAAGGCAAATTTGCACAATCCAAGTAAATTTCTTGGGTTATTCTCTGAGGTCTAAAGGGCTGAGTACACCCAACATACCATGGAGGCCCAGGGTAATCGGTGTGTGCCCTTACACATCCTCTGAAGTCATCTCACTCCTGAACCCATAGTCATGCCCCATTCCCACAGAATTACAATTATTAATAATTACCCTATATAACAATATTGTATCGCTCAATAACACAAAGGCTACATCAGACTGATTTCCAGGGAATCAGATTAAAATCTATATAAGCTTTAGGGTGGTGGCAAATTCTTACACAGTGGGTATGGACATTTCTTTTGGGATTTTGCTTTATGTTCCTCACATTCAGTACACATAAGGAAAGGATGGGAATTATGCAACTTCCCTCCCCACTATACAGTGCTAAAAGAAAAATATACTTTTGTTTTTTAGCTTTGCATTGACTGTTTAGTTTTCGCCTTCTATATTGTCCAACAATCTGCTAAAATTTCCAGCAGCTGTGTTTTCCAGTGAAGCCAAGTAAAGGATAAGATTTTCCAAAAGGTGAATGAAACAATCCATTGAAAATGTCAGTCAGAAGCCAGAAATGTAATTTTATTTGGGTTTTTTTGTTCCTTGTTCAGAATTCATATGATTAGCATGTGGCGAACTGTAAAATGAAGTGGAACAAAAGTGCCTGAAATAAATTTCACCTTGACCTGATTTCCACTTGACTGAATTTGTTGTAGTAAACTGGTGACACATAGTGGATAAACAGTAACACATGTCTGCATTCAGAAAAGGAGAACAGATGGTAAACACACTGATATAAGGGCTGTTACACAAGAGCTCTGTCTATAATTCAGAAAGGTCAAATCCCCTGAAAGACAAGACAAGTTTGATAAGGGAAAGGGATTCATTGACAAGAAGGAGTCAAGTGGGCACAACTGAAGCAGATAAGGATTCTGGTTCCTCAGTGGGTTTCACTCAGAATAAGCATCTGGCCACATCTGTGTTGTTGTGTAAAACCACTGCCAGAGGTGTTACTCACTTGCTCTGAAAGGCACTTCCTCAGAGGATAGCACTGCTGGCCCACTGCTTAAATTTGTGCCACTGTCCTAAAACCCACCTCTTATGAAATAGTAAAAAATACACTTTTTATGGTTTGTGAATATATTTTGAACTTCCAAAGACCTTGATCTCTTAGATCTTGTCCTCTGCAGCATAGGCTATCTGTTCCCACTTGTGACCACATCTGGCTGTGACTGCGTTGGGTAAAGGACTGTAAGCTGGGTTTAGGAAGGCAACTGTCTGAATATCTTCCCTGCCTGCATGTCCACTGGTATTCAAGAAAGGTTACTGTCCTTTTTTCTCATACTGGGAACAAGCAATTTTTCCAGTGGCCACCTGGGGTAGAGTAATGAGTGGAACAGAGATCTCCCAGATCCTAAGTGAATTCCTTGCACAGTCAACTGCCTTCTGTTATATTGACACTGAAGGATTTGGTCAAGATGGACTTGAAAATGAATGGAGATACTCAGCCTCACATATAGCTGAAGTATTCATGGCCAGCAAGACTAAAGAGGGAGACAAAGGAAAGATGAAAACCCAAATAAGAAGTCATAAGCCAATGGTGGTGGTAGTGCTCAGCTCCCAGCCTGTACTCCAAAAGCAATTCAAGGTACCTAAATTTAAAAATTACATAGATGCAAATATAATTTTATTTGTGAGCACTTATATTTTATCTTGTATGGCTCTAAAACTGGAATTTTTTGCAGCTCAGAAAGCGTCAAAATATATCTAATAGGGGACATAGATAATATCATGAAGATGTTAGTTTTCAAAAATATTCAGAGGAATTCTATTAAAATGTATTTCATGGTATAATAGTTACTTTACTCTTAAGATACCTTCTACTGTTAAAAACATACCTAGAGAGCATTATTTTTAAACCATATTCTTTCAATCAATTCCTGGCAGGAGACTATAGGTTTAAAATTGAAGTTGTTCTGTTTAAGGACTCACAGAAAACAGAGATGGAGTGAAAAATTAGGTGCTGAATTCAGGCATGTTGAATGTTCAGCTTGTATCTGCTTTCAAGAGTTAGCAATGCCAAAGTCATTTCACTTGTGACTTATTTAACAGCTGTCTGCAATTGGGGATCCAAATTTAGTCTCTTATCACATCTTTTACTCCAGGGGCTACTTATTCCCTTAAAACAAAAGCAATCTGGGCCAAAAATTTTTACAAACAATACAAGATTTTCTCTTCAGCTAAAGCAGGGACCTTGCCAATGTTCCTGCCAAACAAAAGCATTTTTTTACTCTTCACCAATGTGTCTGAAATTTCTTTGATGGTTACAGCGCCAAGCCTAAAGGATTTGTGGCCTTGATACTTGTGGAACATAAGGTGGGGAGACATGCTGTTCTATTTTCCTCCCCAGCTACTCAAATGTTGGAAAAATCCCATTTTCTACCCTACATCTCCATCACTGGCTTCTATTGGGCATATTCCATATTGACTTTTACATATTACTTGGAGGATCCAAGAGAATACCAAAGTGCCCAGAATATAGCATATCTCTGTACTTCCTGGGAAACTTGCAGAGGAAAAGTAAAATATGCCTCTCTGTGCACTTATTCTAGAGACAGACTGCATTTCCTGTGCACCTGAACAACTTCTAATTTAGCTTTACTAACAAGCACCCCAGTACCTGAGGTGGGATGCTTATTAATGAAGCTAAATTAGAAGCTGATGAGCCCAATTTGGCCTGTGAATGAAAGCACAAAAAATGCAAATTACAATTAATTTTATAAGTGCATTTGTAGTCTAAACGGAACTAGATCATCATTAGCTGTAACCTTAGTCACAAGTCCAACATTCAAAAAATGAATATTAAAGAGTTTATTGACAATTCCTTGACTGAAATGTATTTATGCAGAGAAGGACCTAAATGGGAAAGCAAATCTATCAAATACAAATCTAGGTCTGCTTCTGAAGGATTTAAGGATACAAGGACTACTGACTTCATGTCATAGTTTAAGCCCACATTAAAATAAAGCACTTCACAGTGTGGGTGTTAACATACATGAGAAATAAATTCATTGTTGTTATCAGAGTGGCCAGCATATAATAAAAATCCAAATTTCACTTTCTGATTCCCCTGGGCTGTACACAGGAATATTTAGACTGTTATGTAAAAATCATATAACTCAAATGTCAAATCTACAAGCAGTTGCTAAAAACTGGCCATCTGAGAAACAAATCAGCATTTTTATACAAAGAAGAAATTAAATAACATTTAAAATCTCCAAGATAGAAGCAATTGCTCTGAATGAGCATATACAGAAAAGGATGCCTCTAAATTAGAAAATATAGAGGCCCTCTGGAATCAGGCATGTATTTAACAATAGCAGTATGGTATCATATTTCTCTAACAGCAAATTAACTTGAATATAGTACTAGAGGTAGCTTTACTCTATACACCTAGAAATATACTGGTTTTTTTTTGTTTTTTTTTTTTTTTTTTTTGCTTCAAATGACATTTAAGAGAGGATCACTGAGGTTACCAGAGTGCTGCTCTTTCAGAACCGCTTAATAGTTCTGTCTTTAAAGGTCACCCATAAAGGGTAAAGTTCCTGCCTTTTTGCTTTTGAGAGTATTTTTTCCCTTATTTTTACTTAATAGAGGATATTTCAAGTTTCTTTATGTCAACATAGGGGTTTAAAAAAACATAGCAAGGTAAATGGCAGTCAGGTTTACCATGTGTTTCACAGAGAGACCGTATTATGAGTGTATAACATAGGTTGTTGTCAGTTTCCCAAAAAGGACATGCCATCAAATGCATATTTTTTTTGGTTCAGCACTGGTATGTTCCATCAGTGTATCAAACATCTCTATGGCTAGGCTGAATTAATGATCATTTAAGGCATAAGCTTATAGTAGGGAATATTGCTGAATTCCTGTGAGGCCACATGAGGACCACATTTACTTTTCAAGTAATTACCTTAAAATTTGCGGTTTGTAATAGGAATCCAGCGTGGACAGAGAGAGAAGACAGAGTTCCCAAAACATTGCAGTGCAGTATGCAGCCATATCTGGTATGCAAGAATAGCAACCCATTTGGGGAGTATCCCAGGAAAAAGGCAGAACTGAATGAAATGGTTCCAATACATATTCCAAAAATTTAGGACTAGTCAGTAATCTATGGCTTTGAAAGGAACTGGGATATTTCTGGAGATTTATCAAGGGCAGAAACTCTCCATGCCTGTACATTTCACTCCAGTTCCCATCTGCAGGGAATCACTCCTTCCTGACCAGTTTAAACAGCTGCTTGTGACTCAAAGTTACTTTTTTTAGTGCCTAGAGACTGTTGAGGCACAAAAATACTTTGCTATCTGAGAAGCAATGAGGTGACTACTTGGAGACCTGGGAAGGTAAATAGAAGATTTCCAAATTTTCCTTTGAAGTCAAACACAACTGGAATAAATTTTATCACTGCCACTCTCGTATCACCATCTTTGCATGCAAATAACATGATCAGAATTTTAAAAATAGCAAATGATAAATTAAGTCGTTAACCAACCTCTGCCACTTCCTTATTTGATCTATAGAAAATTATTCTTTTGACCAATCAGGCTATCAAGTAAAGCTGACTGATAACAGTAATTCAGTTGTTTTCCATTTTGGAGATAGCTCACACCCCAGTGAGGCCCAGATCCACAAATGCTTACATGAAAATATTTGTCCATGAATGAAGCAAGTAATTAGTGAAGCATACAACAAAGGTTCAACAACTGGTTACTTTTTGGATGTTTGCTACATGCCCACCACAGGACACCAACAGATATATTGAACATGTTATATTTCAGCAATTTGGACATGTACAACTTTAATAACATGGTGATTTAAGGGTCATATCAAGAGGCCATTAAACACCAAATTCTGAATAGTAATTGTTGTAGCCATATGGCATGCACATATCTTTAAAGGTGCATGGAGTTTATATAACCAACCTTATTCATTAGGCTCAGGCACTAAGAGCCTCTGACCTGTGAACATGTAACTTGAAATTCTGTGACAAGTGGCTTCTACAGGAGCTTTACTATTCTGCTTCATAACTACTGGTCAAAAATTTGAAACAAAAAGGCTAAAAAGCAAATGTATGTGTGGAAAGAAAAACTTGCATTTTTATCAAAATATTCAATACATTTATACCACTAACAAGGGCTTTACTCTATGTTATCATATCTGGAATCTTTGGGCTACTTAAGAAAAGCTATTTTTTCATTAAAAATATGTGATAACTTTTTTTTTCCTAATAAATTCCTCAATTTTTCATATTTGTGTATTGCAGTTTTATTTATTATGGGAGTTATTGATAGTAAAATAAAAAGAAATGGTCTTTAACCTGCAGAAAATGACATAGTTTTATTGTAGACAACAACTTATCAGAAAATACAATTATTTTAATATGCCTGTAAAAACTGTTGTTTTTTAACTTCTTCTCTTTTTAACAAATATGAGGACACATTTGTCTTCTAGATCTTCTAGATCTGTGAGCTGAGAAATAAATATGTTGCCGTTAGGTATTTGACAATGACATTTACATAAACTCTATTTAAAGAAAGCCTGTGTTGCAGGAAATATGTTACCATTCTAAATGTTTTCCCTTCTTCCCTTTCTTTCTCTTCTACTGGACCTTGGCTTATAGCAGGGCTATGTTTCTATATGAGGCCAGGTAAAACATATGTCATAATTAAAGAGTAATGAAATTCATCTAGAAATTAAAAAAGAAAGGCAATTAAATATTGAGGGCCTCAACAGTAGAGACAAGAAGAATATAATGGTAGAAAGTTCTGTGTGTAAGAATTGGATAGCTTGTCAAATGAAGGAAGCAGCAAATGTAAAATGTCAGCCCTCAAAATCCTCAGCAATTTTTGTTCCATTTAAAATGGCAGACAAAAGGACAAGAAGGTTTGTTGAGGAATGACATAAACTGGAGAAGTAATTTTTACATTGTATTATTATTATTATTATTATTATTATTATTATTATTATTATTATTATTATTAATTATTTGCAGCTCTGATCTTCAGTACTCTGGGAGAGTGAAGTCAGGGTGCTGACTTCAACTAAAAACACTTCAGGGATACAGCAGCTGCCCGCTGTAGAGGGATTAAACCAGCTGGGATTCCACTCTGCAGAGCTGAATGCTGCAATGCAGTGATAGGTTGAGTGAAGTGAGATATGATAAAAGCTTACACAATTTTGAAGAGAGTAGATAAACAAAGTATGGAACTGTTCTTCACCAAATTTTACACTGAAAGGACAATCCAGAGTAGGAAACTACAAGGGAAGTGGATACCAAAGGAAAAGTAGGGAGAGATTGCAACAATTCTGAATGCTGGAGAGAAACAGAAAGTGTATACCACAGAAAGCACCCTCATTATCAGGTGTCTGATTTTCCTCACTGTGGTTTCAACTCAGTTGGACTGACCATAATGTTTCATAGGAATACAGTCTGGGGATCCCATAAAAACGTTATCACGGAATTCACACAGTGAAGCTGTGTAGATGGCCCATGAGACTTCCATATTGTAGCTCTATTCCATTATGTTTTTCCAGAACAAAATTAACATGTCTAGAACCACAGCCTTCCCAACCTTCTAATGCAGTTTTTAACATGTAAGCTCATCTACATTTCTATAAATTCAGTATTAATGAGTGCTGCTATGGAGGTTTTCTACATTCCATTGACTGCATTTTATCTTGTGTAAAATTATTCAGAAAATCTCTGTAAAAAAATGATTATCCAGAACAGCACAGTAAACTCCTCGTTGTGAATTTACCTTGATGCCTATATTCAAAAAGAGAACATAAAAAAAAAGAAAAGGAAGGGAAAAAAAAATCCCATGCCTGAAAGTTATTTGGACAGATTTTGAGAGATTTATTGAAAGTCTACATAAAAGCCCAAGAATCATGTCTGCAGGAAATTAGCTATGCATTCCAAGAGACATTTTAAGTGGAAATTCAGAACTAACTCCTCTCTAATCTACTGTATGAAAATATTAGACTAGAGAAACTTCCTGTCATTCATTCTATCCACTTAAACAGAAAAGAAAAAACTTGACAAAGAACAACTTATCTAATCTTCATATGCAGTAAATGTTCTTTCAGTGTCTGTCAAAGGTCTAATCAGCAGTATGACTGCATCTCTGTGTCTTTAGGGTAGATTTATAAAGACACTTCTTAAAGTGGTGCTACCCACCCATAAGAGATCTTTTTGTTTCTGAGGACAGCATGAAGTGCAAGGGCTCCTGTAGTGCTCAGCTAGAGTTGCAGTCCTTTGCAATAAAATTCATAAATATGTATTCTGATTGTGTGTATATAATGAATTGAAGAGGGGCAAAATGAAAGAAGAATGCAGGATGTTTGGTGGAATGCCAGCATTTGGAGTATTGAAAAGGGAAAAATTTAAGGTGCCAGTTCTACCATAATTGTTCCATCTAGGAACCCACTGATACCAGCTCTCTGGCTGATTCAGAAAAGCCCTGACCTGAGTCCCACCAGCCTGCAACACTCCAGCCTCCACTGCCCCTAACCCAGAGTAATAACAGGACACACATTGCTCACACTTCAAGGCAGACCTCACCCCCGACTGCCTCCCTCGCTGGAGGGCTTTCCTTTCCCTGCCATCCAAGAGCTGGAATCTGGACTGGCTCTCTACAGCTGGGATCTCCGGTGTCTGGATCGAGGAAGGGCACTGTGTGAGGAGGGGGAGCTGTCAAAGGCAGGAAATTGTGTCTGCTGTCATGCAGCTTGGAAAAGAAGTGTGCAGCAGGGCTGAACAGATCTGCAAACGTGATTGGCAGAAAATAGCATTCTATCTGCAGCCTTCTGAAGCATCTCTCCTCCTCAGGCTATTTTCCAAAAGATTTAATATTGTTGTAACAGATTATGATACTGGGATACTTTGTTGACATTTCTGAACTGGAGAAGGCTTATTTGACACTGCACATTAATTTTGTTTACAGACTTAACTTGGCTCCCTTGCTATAAAGTCAAATGATAACTCCATATCATAACTGTAAGGATCAATTTGGGCTTTTACCTTGAGGACAGATATTTATTTCCCAGAAATTTGCAAGTTTGTAAAATCTTTCTGGATTTTATTTCCCTCTTTCTCTGGGTGCAGATGGTATGCATCTTTAAATCAAGTCTAGCATCATAACCCATGGATTTGGGAAGGACATTAAATCTTCATGTCAGCCCTATACAGGCAGTTCAGTTCTTTGGCTTACCCCGAAAAAAGGGACAGACTTGTGACACCTCCAGTTGTACACAGAAACAGGCATGTAGGAGACAAAACCACTTCTTCTCAGTTTTCAAATATACAAGATTTAAATACATTTGTCTTGTACTATCTTGTTAATACTAACTGCTAATGACACCTCTCCTAAATCCTCGTGAAACAATGCACATGAAAGCACAATTGTATTAGAATTGTTTTTTGAGATCCCTACTAGATAACAGGAATTTAGAGGTGCCACAAGTAAAGATTGTATCCAATATATGGTAATCAAACTAGCTAGTGAGTTACATTTACATTCACTGCAATCGAACTTTTCTTCATTGTATTAATATAAACATTTTATCTGCTTTAATACTTCCCTGTTCTCAGTCCCCATTAGTGTAACAGCACTGCTGTAATTGAGATAAGATCAATCAAACAGCTTGCAAAGACAGTTCAGACCATTGTCCAGAACCTGTGCTCCTGTAGCAATGCATTGGAAGCAAAAGCAGTCTTTAATAAAGAAAATGGAAACTGATTGCTATATCTGTATAAATTCAATTTTGTATCTTCCATGAGTTGCTAAGCTTGTTTGGTGTGATTTCAAGCAACTCTTGTCTTCTTTTTGGCTTAATATATGTCTTGTGAAGACAGACTTTTAGTTTGTTGTAGTCATTGTCACCAGCACTGAGAGAGGACCACAAAGGAATGAATGTAGGCTCTACAGCAATCTTGGCGTGACTTATTTGCCAGGGTGCATGTGTGGCAGGTTAAAATCAGAAGGTTTATATTTGCTACTGAACAAACTGACAAGGTAGTTAGCACTAATGAAGACCATTCTGTTAACAGTGAGATCCCACAGATATGTCCTGGGGCACTCTGGGGGAGCTGGATGGATCCATACTAAATGGTGGTCTGGGACTTTGCAGAGCTGACTGTTAAACGCTCACAGCACATGTGAAGTGGTGGCATGTTATGAAGCACTAGCAGAGATGGGGAAAGATTGGATCAGAAGGTTTATGATATAAAGCACGATTAAATAGAGCTGGCTACACTCCAGCTTTGTGTGTGACAGTCAGGAGCAGGCTGGAATGGCTGAGGAACAGATGGCTGGTACGGATGTCAGAAAGGTTTGTGTTTAGGCACCCCATGATAAGCCAGCTAATCTACTTCACAGATGCCCTTGCTTTTGCAGCTGTTTTCTTTAGATGTCCTTGAAAATTCAATCCCTGATCTAGAGCTACTCCTAGATACACCTGATTTGATTTGTATTTCATGCTGCTTTCATGGAGTGATAAAGCCAGTGTTCAATTAAGTACTACCAAGCTGCAGTATGACAATGGTATTTGGCTACAACCTATCACCGGTCCCATCACCTCTGTAATCAAAATTGCATCTAAGATTATCTGACAGAGCACTCATATCAGGAAATGGATTTTTTTTCCCTACGTAAATGTAAATAAACTGTTATAATTAATTAGAGTGTGTGAGCCTAGGAGATTTCTTGGTTAGGCAATTGTCATCACATCTAGAATCCCATCAGGATCTGAGTGTTTCTGGGGGAAGTGAGAGTTACAGTAAGTTTATAAGGAATGAGGCAAAATAGCTAACACAGACAAGCTGGCTGTTGTACATGACAAGCTGAAAATAGATAACCTTGATAGAATGGCTCTGACACATTTCAATATTTCTAGACAAATAAAACCTTGCCCCTAAAAATGAAAAATACAGGTTGGGATGAGCTCAGTTAGTTAGAGCATGGTGCTGATAATAGCAAGGTTGTGGGTTCAATCCTTGAATGGCCCATTCACCCAAGAGCTTGACTCAATGATCATGTGGGCCCTTGCCAACCAAGAATATTCTGTGATATCAATAGGGTGTGAAGCCTACAGGTTCAATTAGAGCTATAGGTGTAGGAAGGGCTCTACTTGTGCTGACAGTATGCTTTAGGGGAGGAGGGCCCATATACAGTGCCATTTTCAGTTTTATTGCAACGTGTAGCTGTCAAAGTGCAAAGGTATTTTTGAGAAGGGGCACGCTAGACTGCAGCTACAAGCAAAGATTGGTTGCAATGTATCCATTCTGATACCAAAAGGCTATGAAAGTGAGTGAACTCTGCAGAGATTGTCACATCTGTTAAATTTAAGCACAGATCTGAAAACTGTGAGGTTTTATGGATCCTGGATTTTCAAGGCTTTGCTTGAATGGTGGAAATATTAACCATGATCATAGTTTTTACTGCCTATTAAGTGCTATGCTCTTTTTTTCCTAGATAATCTATAGAAAACAGTCATTTGCTATATGAAGTGTAGTCCAGTATTTACGTCTGGGTATATATGAAAAATATCTGTCTCATTTTTCTTTTTGGAAAATTTCTAAAGAAAAAAATAATCCCAAATTTAAGAATCTTGTAGGATAAGACATCTTGACGTCTCTTTTTTTTTTGCGCCTTCTCCACAGAAAGTTGGAAATATTGGTGCAGAATTCTCTAGTAAAGAAAGTGCAATAAAATAGTGAATGGTAGGGAAAGAATAACTTCCAGATTGCAATTTTTACAGAAACTGTAATGTTTCATCAGGGCTATGTGAGCATAGCCTGTCCTTGGTACCTGAAAGAAAAACTACCATGGCGCTTGGAACACACTCAAAAAAGTGATTTGGACAGGATCTGAATTTTGACAAAGGGAAACACTTCCAAAAAAGACTACATATATATCAGGGAGGTTTTTTTTCAGCATTGATAGTCTGTCAAATTATTTAGCTTTCTTTTTGTTGGGATAGATGACTTAAGTGTGTCCCATTTAGGACTACTGGGACAAAGATATGTAACTGTGCTGGGTTTATCTTTCACCAGAACTAAGGAATTCTCCTAGTTTGTGAGGTAGCTGAAAGATAGAGCTAAGGCTGTACTTCCATAAATAAAAACCTAAATAAAATTCAGTTGATCTGTGTGGCAAGATGTGGATTAGAATTGTTTTGCTAAACTGTGTATGCAGAAATGAAGCTTCTCAGTTGGAGAACAGAGAAGTAGATAAAAAAAGGCGCTTCAGAAAACTACAAAGGTCTGCCTTGGAGACAGCGGGCTTTGAGGTGGAGGTGTTGGCTTCAGACTAAATGTTTGTTTCATTGTATATCCAAGAAAGAAGGATTTTCTACATTTTTGGCATATGTGTCAGCCTCAGAACTTGGTAAGAGGCAAGGACTTCTTTTGCTGTTCCAACCACATTAGAGGTGCAACACTTCTATTACATCTGTGCTTTTTGTTGCTGGAATTTAGCAGTATTGTTTCTGTTCTAACTAGAGCTCCTTCAAAGATATTAGCACTACTTCAAGTCTAACATTATTTTTTTTGTCTTAATTGAAATATCCCAGGAAAAGCTGTTGGTTAGACACCAACAAGAAAAGCTACCACTTCTAGCTTTATGATAAGATTTTTGTATAACCACTTTCACCATGTGCCTAGGAAACAGCACATATCCTTGAAACACTGAGAAAAGTGGGAATTGTCTGATTGTCTGAGTATTTTCTTCTGCATGACTGAAGAAAGTAAATTACATTAACTTCTTATTATGAGAAATTTGGATGGAAAAATATTCTAAGTTCTAGTTTTCTGAGCCACACCAGAAGTTAGACTTTTTATAAAGTAACTATTTAGCTGCTGGTCAAGATGGAATCTTTAACCTTAGCTTAGAAAGAGGTAGTTCAGATAACAGAGTTTTGACAGCTGATACATCCTTTCCTTTCATGAGCTTATATTGTCTGTGTCACTAAACTCTTTGAAAACTCAGATGTCTTTTCTAGTCTTGCTCTCTGTTCTCAATATTAAGAGAATTTCCTTAAAGTTTTCAAGGAGCCTGGAGTGTCTTGTGATGACTCAGCTACCAATAGGTGCAGCACTGCTGAGATGTAAATAAGCCAAATGAACAAATTACACCACTTATTCTGTAGAAAAACTGCATTAAATTTCTAAAATCAAGAGTTATCAGACTGACAGCTTAAAATCTTCCCTGAAAAAAGACAGTTAATATGTAAGACAAGCTGGAGAGGTATTAAGGAACTCCTAGGGAGGAGTGATACTCAGTAATCCTTAAAAATGAATTTTGCACAGCTTTTTTTTTTCATATTTTTACCAGAGAATGATAATGTGGGTGAGGTCTTTTCTTCAAGAAGAGAAGAAATGTCTAGCATGAAGATGAAAGGAATCCTGTCTTTCATGTTTTGGATCCAGGACCTGCATGAACCACTATGGCAGAAGAAGAGGATGAATGCAGCTTTCCTACCTGCTGTCTAAGGCACCAGCACCAATCCATCTATTCACTCCTACATTTTTCTTGAAGGCATGGCTCTGCCAGATGCTGCTTCTCAATGCAGGAGCATCACAGGCAGAGGTGGTATGGGTATTCTCAAGCAGCCTGCATAAACAGGCTGCAGACTAGGGTGGAATGGGCTTAGCTTAAAATCTTTGGAATTTTAGGGGTACACCAGAGAGAACACAACTATAACAGCATTACTGGGACTCACTAACATGATGCACTGTAACCTGCCAGGCATGAAATCCAGTTTCTTGTTAGGTGTTCATAATTCCACAAAATCCCCAACATTTTTTGGTTTTAACATCTGAAGGGACTTTGATGTTTACAGCACAGGTTTGCTTACGATCTGCTGTGAAATTCACCCCCTGAGATATGTTGCTGGCAGGTATGACCTTTTGGGGAAGCTGGTAGTCTGGTTTAATGCTTTGTTTATATCTTCTTCAAAGCTAACAGGTAAGTGACACAGAAAGCCTTTTCTGATGTTGGAAAAGGTTATTTTGTTTCTTTAGTATGGAGAGTTGATTTATTGCAATTCTCTCAGCATTGCTCTTACCAGCAGAGATTTTCAGAAGGTAGGGTGGTTTGGTTTGTATTTGTTTTTTTCTCAGCACATGAAATCTATGATATTTACACAGTAATTTTTTTTACTCAGATTAAGAATATTGAAGCCAGTCTCCTGATTGCCCCTCTTGCTGTACTTTGGTACAATGGTCCTAGAAACAATGTTTCTAGGACTTCTGAAACTGGACACTTTTTCGATGAAACGAAACAATGATATGCACCAGAAGCAGAGCTGATGTGATCCAGCCATCAGTGGGTATTCAGTCCAAACTGAAACAAACCAGAGATAGGCTGAAATAAAAAGTGTCAAAACATTTAACTCCTTGTCACCCACTCCTATAAATCTCTGCTATTTCCTAATGCCTAATGAGTCAATGAGTCCCTTACAAGACTCTAATGTTACTTGAACTCATGTAGAAAATACACAAATTTGTAACTTTTACAGAAAGAGTGTCTTACATTTTAGTCAGCTATAAGAGTACCTTTAGGACCCAAAATTCTGAGTTTTGCTGAAGAATTTTGCATAAATAAATAATGAGTAACAGTACCTGCTACAAACTGTACATTAGATAGCTAAGTTTATAGTACACTAGAAGGGATTATGGCTGTATTTAAGAATAAAATGTAATTCAGATATTTCCATTGTCACTTAAGTACTTTAGAAAAGTTGTACCATCAAGTAGAAATGGAAACACACAGAGTACCAAACTGAATTTAAAAGAGACCCTCTCAATTCCCCTGGGACTGTCATAATATTTCTGGATTAAATTAAATATTATCAAATAGCCATACTTTTCTTATTAAACATGATCAAATAGCCACACTATTCTTTCTTCAGGACAAAACTGCATGTCAGTTAAAGGATTTTGCATACTTCAAACAATAAAATTATTTTATCAAAAACAGTTTGGCACAGACAATAGAGATACAGAAATACAATATTTGGAACAATTATTGAAAAAAAAATTGGGGACTGGTTATATCATACATTTTAGATGGCACAAATGTTTTCTTTTCTTCATAGGTACTTCATCTTAGTACCTATGAAAATGTTTTCTAGTTTTCCAACAGGTGTGGAGAGCTTAAAACTTCTTGCTATATCAGAATGTGTCTGAAATTACAAGGCTAAGATCTGTAAAGAAAAAGCCATGCTTACAAAATATACCACCATCCTTATCCTGTCTTTAGAAAATGGCACAGCAATAGCTAACATGAACAATACATGTAATACATTTCTTCAAATACACATTAAGAAAATCTAAATATATTAACATCTAATTTGCCTTTTTTTTACAGAAAAGAGTCCTTTTTATCAGCTAAGTTGTGCTTTATACAGAGAATTTATAGGATGCTGTAATTGCTGGAGTTCCAGTAGAAATCAGAACTTCATGATTAAATAATTCCTGTCTCAGTGCCTTCAGTCTAAATTCAATCATGAAGAAAGAAATCAGTGAGTTGAAGAGATGTGCACAGGATTACACAGAAGATCTCTTCAAGTGGCAGCTGGAATCCTGATAGTATTCTGATACACTGCAATCTTTCTATGCATGGAGGGATTGTGGGACTATCAAAGAATTTTGACAGTAGTATGTTTTTAAAAAAGCAAGATGACATGAAATACTATTTGTCTTAGTTTCATTTCAGGGGTAGAGCTTTTCCAATGCCGACACTGCCTTCTGAAAAAAAAAAAAAAATCATTATTGAGTACCACTGCTTACTCAAGATGTCCACAATTGAATTTCTGACACTCTTTGAGAACTTTTGCTTTTTTTCAGATCATAAATTTTTGCTTTGAACCATATTAAAGCTAACAGAATGTAAATGAAAACATTTATTCTAATACATTTGGATTGACTTGGAAAACTGTTTAATAAACTCTATGTAATTGCCTGCATAGTAGCAGCTGGGATGAAAACAGTAATGATGTAATAACAGTAATCAGCTGAACATGGTTCAGCATTTGTCTCTCAGACACCACAATCCTATGCCCCATAAAATCTGCCTCAGTTCAATACTCCTTAGATGTAAAAGCTGTATTAAATAATCTTTAGATCTGTATTTATACTCCTAGATGGTTTTTTAAAATGGCAGAATTGCACTCTTTGTACACAAAGATGAGTATTATGCTTCTTAAAACATGAGATTGCACTATTTGAGATGTATCAACTGTGTCTGACATTCTCTGAGGACAAATAATAAATCTGTCATTACTCTTGCCCTACCAAACTCCTCCAGGTTATGCATCCCTCTTTTCTGCCACCTTGAATCGGTTTGCTGCCTCAAAGAGTTCAGTTCAGACTTGTGTGATTATCTGTATGTATGTACACAGAGTGAGTGTTTGTGTGAATTTCTTCTGGGTACTCTGACATACTGTGTCTAAGTCAAACCATCAACAATCTACTTATCTATCTACCTATACTTTTGTCAGTGATTACTAGGTAATTTGGGAGCTGATCCTTAACTAGAAATTCATTATGATATTATCTTCTAAGATGCTATCATAATACACACAGGCCATGAAATTTGTGGTTATGTTCTATCCAAGGCCAGCCAGCAATACGTGCAAAGCAAGGGATAAACACCTAGAGTGGGGAGAACAATTCTTAGTACACAATTGACTCAGCAAATGTATCTATTTTCTTTTTGAGTTACCTATTGGACCCTGCTTCATGCCTCCCAAACCCATGGAAGTGCTTCTAATAACTACTGAATACCTTTGGCATGAGAATTTCTGTAAGCACATAATCATGACAGCTTCTCATCCCAAAAATAATTTTGCAGATAAAATGAACATAAAGGAGGAAACGAGGAAAAGTTTAGAGGAAATGAATGTAAAGTGACATTCAGTGCAAATGATTCCATTGCAGCCTGTATCTAACCAATTCTCCACAGCTATCTATTTATGATGTTTGTTACCTACAGAATACTAAAATAGTTATACAAGGATCATCCAAAACTTACTCAAGTCTACAAGAGTAAATGGGATGTTGTGGAGCTGCAAATGTCCATGTTTACACACAGTACTGGAGAGTGCATTGGCTAATGTCTTTTGTATTGAAGTAATGCAATTAAATGTTCTTATTGTGGCTAAATCTTGCAAAGCAAATTTTAAAAACAGATTTCAGAGTGGTTCTTCGACTTTTAAAACACAAAATCTTGTGTCAATGACAAGATGAATGTTCAATGAAGTAACATTCAACACAGTGGGCATGTAATACTTCAAAGTATTAATCCTTGCCACAGTGGAAAGCTTTTTATTTGTCAACTGAGCTAAATTTGTTACTTTGCTCACACAGTAAAAAAAAGATCTGTTTTCAGGATATTGCACTAGTTTGGAGCTTAAGCTGTGACATCAGGGTGCCAGGAATTCTGCAATATGATACTGTCTTTTTTTTCTCCCCATAACACTCTCTCCTTCTCTCCCCACCCTCCTGTCCCCAGAAATTTTCTTGTGGGGGGTGACAAGAATAATAAAAATAAATAGTAGCAAATGGAAATAGTTGAACTAACCACAAACGTGGCTGATTAGAAGATTAGGGAAAGTGTCCTACTCTCAGAGGCTTCTGTTCTTGGAAAACAGTGGAGAAGCAGGAGACTGTAGTATGTTTGTTATTCATTTATTACATTAAAATAACTATCCAATTTTTTGTTTGTGCCTCAAGTCCAAACGGATAGCAGAGTACAGAGAATGAAACATGCAACATACAATTAAATGTACAAGCCAAGCTGGCCATTAATAGTTCACTCTCAAGCATCTGGATCCTGAATATAGTTATACAAGTTGAATTAATATGGTTGTTTACTCACATTCTTCCGGAGCATTTGCAGCCATCAGCCTTTGCAATAATATTATGCCCAGCCAGACTGGAGTCTGGTGACTGGTTATTCTTAACCAGATCCCTGAGCAAACTCCTGAATAAAAAGATTAAAATACAGTATTATTCCTTTTCACTTCTATCTCAGATGTAAGTAATGTAACTTACATTTAACCTTGAGTTATCTCTGTCCTTAACAGGTATATTAAGTATAGTAAAAAGTTGTCTAGCACAGCAACGGTTTGAAGGTATTTTGCTATTCCTTAAGGTTTTAACCCCATGGAATTTTCTAAATACAGCCTGTGTTTCAAACACTAATTTTACTTGGAAGCCAAACTGAAGCTTATTCTCCACATGTAGAACTTAATTATTTTTAACTTTCCTGGATCTTTAGAAAGTACCACCATTATGGGCTGGTAAATGGAAATTCAGTCAAGGCAGCTTTGTCCAGCCTGAGGATTATGTTTGAAAGCCTTCTACATGCAAATTCAGCCACTGATACAGCTTGTTTTTATTTTACTGTCCATTTTTATTCCACATTTTAGAGCTTTCTGCAGGGCTGTGGGCAAGCTGTTGTTTCACTGGGTTTTCCAGCTACCATTAAAATTTTAGTTTGTGTGCTAGGAAGCCCTTACATTGAAATGTTTCCCATTTCCCTGGAAGGTGCTATCATCAGAAACGAATGCTACAATTATTTGCAAACTCAAAAAACTCAAAATTGTGTGATTTTCTTCCCTTTGGGATTTCAATCTGAGATCTATAAAGCACATCTCAAGACCATCTATTTAAAATATCCAAATGCCACACTATGTCATATACTGTGTCACAGTATATGCTTTGATCTATAAAAGGAGATAAGATGTTTCAATCAGCACTGAATAACAGCTGTCTTTAATGGTTTTAAAGATAGAATAGACTATTTCAACTATTACATAGTGTCATCTTTAACATCTCAGTATTAGAGGTTGTGAGCCCTGACTGCCAGATACATAGTATAGTGTGGGGTAAAGTTAAAATATTTCTCTCAATACAGAAACTAAAATAATATTTGTGATGAAGTTTGGAGATTCTTAAAAGAATCTTTATCCTAAAATAACCCTTATGAAAACTTTTTTTTAATTTATTTTCTAATGAAATTTCAATCTTTCAACAAAAATTATGAAAACGTCAAAGTTTCTCATGACATAAAAATTCCGAACTTTGACATGATGTACTAGGAAACATGAAAAAAGACAGCTGCATGTCAACTTTCACCCCAATACTGTAGGTAAGATGGGAAACAAGGATATGTGGACAAAAGAATCCCAAGTTGCTGTGCTGTTAGTAAGATTAGGACTGCAGTGCTATAACCTTTGAGTTTATATATCTTGGGAGACAGAGTTCAGAAAAGTACTTCTTGTGAGGACCATAATCATAGCAATCTATCGTTTTAGTTCAGAGCAGAGGTTAACAGTTCATTTAGTTGCGTATATTTCTAAAAATCAGGATATTTGCATGCAGGGGATCTCCAGTACAGCTGATGAAAGCTTATCAAGGTCACATGACTGCAAGGAGAAGCATGAACAATTCAGAGGTAAGGTGAAGAAACTTGTAGTTAAGACTAGCTATTTCACTGGCACAATTTTTTTTTTTTTTGGTGCAGTCCCAGAAATATTTAAAAATAATTTTGGAAATTGTCTTGAAACACATTCTGCACCCTCTTCGTGCATCCTCATGCTGTACCCAAAGTAACCTGGTAATTCACAGGCACACTGAGAAAAGCTGAGGACAGCCTTTGCTATTCTGCTGATGAGGGATTTCAGATCACTCTGGAGATACTGGAGTGATCACAAAAGAAATTTGTTTTCACCAGGGACTGGCTTGCACTACAGTTAGTGGCAGTGCAAATGTCATGCTCTTCCCCTGCTTTTTTCCTTCAACTTTTTTCCCTAAGAAAGGGATTTTTTTTTTCATCAGATTTGTTCACTGTTTTCTATGTAATTTATTATGAGATTAAAATTTCAGTGTTTTTTCTCTTGAAAGCTCTGTGTTTCCTCACACATTCCTTCACACTATACATTTTTTACAGCACTTCCTCCCACCTTCCATTTCTTCTGTCTCAACTCTCCCCTTTTCTATATGCTTTTTCTTGTACATGAAGAATAAAACACCCCACAAAACACAAACCTTCTTCCTGTTTGCAGCACCTTCTCCAAAGTGGAAATTATGGCAATTTCTTTTTCTCGTGAATTACTGCAGCTCTGCACAGTGTAATGCATTTGCTACCTACGCCAATTTCCTGAACAGAGACACACAGCAGGAATTTTTTTATGATACAAAGCATCATCCTAATGACATTTCTTCCCAGAGGGACAGAGAGACAGAGGGAGAGAGGGAGAATTTTCTGTTTTCCTGCTTCCAGCTTTATCTACTTTGGGATCAACCATTCAATCCAAGCTTAATAAAGTAATTAGGTCAGTGTGAGGCGGTTTCCCAAGGGCAGAGCCTTTTAGAATTTTTTTGTTCCTTCTTAAATGCAGAGATGTTATCCAATATAGCATAGTTCCTACAAACAATGTTGTGTAATGTACATTTAATTTGTATATATAACACAGCACTGCAGCAAGTCATGATTACACAAACTGAACCTGGCAACATTTCAATGCCAATTTCTCTTTCCCATTTTCCTTTTTTCCTCTTAAGGAGAGAAAGAACTTATTTTTCTTGAAAATATTTTTTTCTCTATTGCTACCAGCAGTCAGTGGAATTTTTCTCAACCCTGAGGAGACTGTATGTGAGCTCAGTTAAGTGCTTTGTCACTGTCTAAATGAGTACCTTGTGGCAGCAAGTGACCATCCTCTCTACACTGCACTGTGTACAAAGTTGTATCTGTGCAGGATATGACAAAGAGGTCCATATTTAACTCAGTGCCTTTAATATGTTCTCCTGTTACTAAACTATATACTTGTCCTGTGACATTCACACACTGCATTTTTGTTTTAACTGTATTTCTGTTTTCTTGATATGATTAACAGTCAACTACTGTTTCTGTACTGTTTTCTGCACAAACTAGAAATGCTACAGTGAAAAGGATACTCCTGCGTCAGTTTAGCTATAAAGATTAATTGCTGTAAAGCCATAAAATACTTCTCTGTTAGCTAATCAGTTTAAGTAGCAATAATCTCTCTGAAACTAGAAATTCATTAATCAATCATCCCAACTGTAAATGCAGTCTTGGCAGAAAAATCAATGGAAAACCAACCACTCTTTTAAGGTCAGATGTTATCAACCAAAACCCTGCTGTTCTACTTATGCAACACTGCACATCTAGTTAGAGATAAGGCAACCACTGCTAAAAAATTCTGCATATGTGATGAAGAATTTTCATAAACACCTGGGAAAATAAAGTCTTCAGTTTTACTGAATTTGTTTTCTACCTCATCCTTCTCATACTACTGCTGTTGCATTTTGAGCAGACCACCAAAAACAGAGAAGTGAGCAGGATTTTCACTTAGCATAAGGAAAAAGGGCAGTTTTGATCAGTAGGGAATTTGTAGTTTTAATAGTTACTATTCTTTGGAAGGACCTGGGAGATTTTCCTAGGTATGAATATAAATTCTACTTGGTGAAAAGTTTTACATATGTTCTGAAAATTCATGAATGATCGAGCAATAAATTATTAACAGTTTTTCATAAGAAAGGATGGGGTGGAGATACTCAAAGATAATAGATGTAAAAGCAGCTAAAGACATTATTTTTCACACATATGATTACAGTGTGGTAGTCCGTAGGACAAGATGCACTCAGTACTGAATCCTAAATTGCTACCAGATTTAGCTAAATCATAAAGATTTATTTTACAAAAGAATTTTGAAAGAAAATCCATCAAGGACTATTAAACATATTAAGTGTCTTGACAACATACATTTTGCAGATACATGAGACGTATATTCTTACAGTTTTCATGCATCCTTTTCATAAATATCAGCTTCAGACCTCAGCAGAGGCAGGCTCTTTGGCCATCAGTCTTTCTTTACATGAGGATTTCTTATCTCCTGCCCTAGCTTTTGTGTTGTGTGACTCACTCGTCCATATTTCTGTCAGCAGATGGCATTACTCAACATGACCCATGAATGTAAACAGAACAAAAGGGGGTTGATTGCTTCAGAAAAGGAAGTCTTCATCAGAGTACAATAACAAAGTGATCTGATCTATTTTCATTTTGGAAATTCCACTTTGAAAGTTAGTCAAAAGAGAATCTTCAAAATGGTTCTGAAATTTATTAAGTTATATAATGCAGGAAACTAATTTTCCATGAAAATATGTGAATTGGAATTCAGGATTTAACTCAAGTCTTTCCTATAAGGGTAAATGTAACAAACCTTCCCAAATTCTCTCAGGTCTGTAATAAAAGATTCTTTGGTGAAATTAATATGTATTACCAAATTAAATTGTTTATTCCATTAAAAAGGTCATTTTAAAGAATCCACTTTAGCAAATTAATGACTCATTTGCAACTAATTTTACAAAATCCTTTCTGTATGAATACACCAGATGACTACTTTTCCTGATAATGATGTGTGTAGATTTCATTCCTTCAAAAATTCCAAAATAACTCTGATTATCAATGAGGAATGGCCATGTGAGCTGGAGTAAATAATCTTTTGGAGGCTTTTTTTTTTTTCAGCAATACTGACGAAGGTGTTAGGAATGCATTGATTCCCAAAGTCCAGAAACATAATGGCAGCTGAACTGCATGAAGGATTGCATTCAAAGCAGTGCTAAACCAGTGTAGCTCACTCACCTCTGCCTAGACTGGCAAAACAACCTCTGGACTTTGAAAGAGAGACAAGGAAAACTTGCAACTAACCAACACCTGTTTATATAATGACCAAGTGAAGTCATTACTGTGTTTGTGAATCATTCCCAGACATTCTGATCTCATCTGAAATATCAGAAACCTTCTCAAAAAACATGCAAGCCACCTCAACATTACAGGTTTGCATAAACTGCTTTTTTTTTGAGCACAATACATTCATTATAAACTTAAATTTGCTTTCAATCTGTGTTTCATCTTTAGTATTTCCTTCTTTGGATCAGTTGACATTGTGTTGAATACTGTCAGTGGTTAAACCATTTCAAACACCTAACAAGTACCACTCCTCATCATGCCCCCTTTCCTCTCCCTGCCCTTTGAAAGCTTTCACACTTTTCTCTTTAACTATGAGGAGAAGAAAATCTCAGTTTGCTGAAACACACTTAAGCTGCACACTTAAAATGAGATAAAGCTCATTTGCTGTGTTTTTTTTTTTTTTCTTGTAAACAACCAGTGTAGAAAAAATCCCTTTGGAAAAATACACATTTAAGAACTGAAAAATCTCTCTCATATCTCAGATCTTTCTCTCTGGTTCACTAGAAGAGAATTCTTTCACTGTGATAATTTTTCCAACCAGTTTATTTTTTCCTCATAAAAAGTTCTTACTGAAAATTTAATGGAAAACTTTCAAAAGAATTTACTTGTTTATGCTGTATATCTTTTCAAATGTTTTCAGAGAATGAGCATGTTCAACAGCATAATGCCTACAGTGATGATTTTTAAAATTCCTGGCTGTCATATTTAAAAGCAGATAAAATATTTATTTAATATTTAAAGATATTTAAAACTCTGATAACTTATCTTTGCTTTAAGCCAGAGTTCTGCAGCTATAGATGTTATGCTATTCATAATGCAATTTACTTTGTTATTAATGTTCTCCTTCCAGAACTGAATGCACTAAAGACTCCAGCTGGGCAGGATGATTTCAGTCTTCATTTAAAGTTCATAAAAATTTGCATAAAAATTTCATCCTTACTTGAATAATTTCTTTTTGAAAAGGTTTTTTCATTGACTTTCATTGTCTAAAAATGAGATATAATTTTTTCTTGATTAGCATAATGAAAATAATCGCTGCTATGTTTTTTCTTTTCTTGAAAAAAGGGCAATTTATTCAGATGATAATTTCATACATGTTTTGCTAAAACTGGAAACAAATTGAGAACTTTTATTGCTCCTACTTCTGTGTAGTTTAAGGGAAATAATTTTTTAGAAATCTTTCTCATCAAGAAATAAAGAAGAAAATTAATTCCATTCAAACATCTGCAGCATTTCTGCGTATTCCTAATTTGGCAGTTATTGCAGGGGTGGTTTTCATAGTGTGCTTAGCACCACCCTCAGGAAATCTTTTAAGATGTCTCACATAAAACTGGAGAAAAATCATATCACTACTTTCTAAAATATTTGCTTATTTCTTTCAGGGAAAGCTAATTATATGTGACATATGAACAAGCATGAGAACTCATGCATATTCCAAGTTAAAAGAAATCTATAGCCTAAAAATAATATTTCCACTGTGGGTAAGATGAGCAGCAGGTGAGAAAAAGATGTATGGGGGAGAATCACATATTATAGCTACCCATAGCTAATTGCTGTTTAGATGAAACATGTGCATCTGTTTTCAGCAATTAGTGTGGAGATCAATAGAAAACATATATATTTAATTAGACATATGGTTCATTTTACTATAATTGGAACCCCATGTCACTTCTGCCTCTCCATATGCAGTATGCTCTAAAATGTTTTCTGGGGTGTGTTTCCATCATATGGAAGGTGAAGCACAGACACCAGCTGATATTCAGACCTCATTGTCTTGTGGTGCTCTTAAATGTAGGCATTTATTGTGATTTAACCAGACCAGAAGCCAATAAAACTTTGATTTTGAATGTCATTTAACCCTTTCCCTGATGACTGACCACTCTGCATGTCTTGTAACAATCACAACTGTTAATACCACATCTGTTCACCAGTATTTGAGCTTACCAGTATTTTGAATTAAGCCATTTCACAAATTACTAAAAATTAAAGAAACTTTATAACTTCTGAGAAACAGATGAATTCAGAATAAGGAAGACTGGTCTGGAATTATGAAATTTTACTCACTAAATATCCTTTATTCAGTGATTTCAGTCAAAAACTCAAACAAAAAAAAAAGGAAAAATCACAAAGATCTTCAAGCAAATTCTGAATTGACAAACCCACCCCAGCTCCCCAAATGTGTGTATTTATATAATACTTGGTTACTGTATGTCAATCTCATAAATATTAAACTGTACATGAGGGGAAGCTTCCTCTGCAGATACAAAGAGCAACAGAAAGCTTGTTCTCAATGTCCATGCTTTCTGTAAATGTGTGATATCATAAAATGTTCATTTCATAAGCATTTTGAGTGTTAAACTCCAGTGTCTATCCTAGACTATTTTATATGCTCATTTAAATATTCCAGTATTGCTTACCAGATTTTTAAAAAATAATTTAGCAGGTATTGAATGAATTAAACCAGAACAATTTAGCAAAAAAAATCAGAGCTTTTATATAGTTCTTGCTCAGAATATCTCACATTGTAAACATCTGCCTGGCACAGACTAATGGATCTATTTTAAGCAGATCTCGCTAACAGAGCAAGAAAGCTCGCTTGGAGGGGGTAAGGGAAATGGCAGACAGAAAGTTGCATCAACAGTAGTTGACTTACATGTTAAAAATTCTGTGTTAAGTCTAATAAAGACACCAAAAAATGTGGCAGTGAAAGTACTCTTTGAAAGACAAATGGATATGTATGACCTGTTAAATGACCCTATATCTAAAGCATACAAACAGAAACTAAGAGCTGAAGTAAATCAGATCTTTCATCTGGATGAAAGATTTCAAAACCACATATCAGGAGAGCAATTTTGCAACCAGATATGGGATATTCTGGGTGAGGGAACTTCCTGGTTTTATGCTCTGATAATGTCAGGAAAGGTTTGCAGTTTCATGTGGCGAGAAGACGAGCAAAATCATTAAAGTACTGAATCCTAACTTTGGATCCCTTATGCCTGCATTTTCTAAGGTGAAAAATTCAATGTACATAAACTACTTTTTTTTCCAAGATTATATTTCAGGAATGAGTATCTTTGATCCAAATATTATAAACTGGAGTAAAAAATTAATATTTCCTCCCAATTCACTTCACTAGAATATTTGACCATATGCACAAAAAATGTTACTTTTCAGTCTAGCATAAGTATAAACAAAAAAACCACTTCACTTTTCCTTAATTTATTTGCCTAAAAACCTCAGCAGTTGCTATGCAGCCTTTTTATAAGAGGTAGAAGATACAGATTTTGCACGCCTCAAACTGAGGAAAAATGTTAACCCTTTCTTCCATTTCTCAGGGAAACATTCTAAACTAGTATTAGTCAACATCACCACTATTTTTGAAGTGAAGTCTGAAGAGGAGGTCTGGGAAATTGTTACTCTCAGGAACCTTAAATTAAAAGATCTCCCTAATTAATTTGGGGAGAAATTAGACAAAACACTCTTCAAAGCAGAGCAAGACTGGATTTCGAGTACCTGAAAAATGTTAAAGAGCAAAGGAGCTGTGGATTTAAAGCAAGTTTATCACAAATTTCTAGGCTGCAATCTTGGATACAGATCCTGATACTCTGTCTACATCTCCTTTAAAAATTTTGTCCTTTTCTTCTTACATACATCCCTCTTCAACTGTACAAGTACCCTGAGATATTTTTGGGCTCCCTCTTCCCTGTCTTTATTCACTCCATATTGTTAGAGGAGTCCATTGACCTAAGAAAACTTTCTTCCTTAGGCAATTATCTGTATAAAGACATATTTCCAGCAAACAAATAAGTTGTTTTTTTTTCTTTTTTTTTGTCAGAAAGTTAATTATATAAATGGGCTAAGAACAGGACAGCCAGAGAACAAGGGTTAGAAAAGCCAAGGAATATAATGTAGTTTCTTTCCCATGTGTTGCTTCAAAGCTCCACTTTTTTCCTGCTTAATACTTTCTTTCCTTCTTGACCCTTAAAAGTGAAAGTGTCCAGAACAAAAGTATTACTCTTGGATTGATGCCTATGTATATTGTCAGTAATTGCAGGAATTAATGGGAATTTCTATGTATTGTTGCCATTGAATAAGTTGACATCATTATCTTTGTTTTACAAGGGGAAATTTCTCTCATCAGTTCTTGCTGAGTTCTTGCTTACCTCATGCTGCTGCCTCGGATATTGGTACTGGACAGAGGCCTGGGCATGGAGTGCGCTGAAGGCCAAATTAAGAAGAAAAACAAAAGAAGCAAAAAAAAAATCACCCCACTCCCTCTAGAAATCCATTACAATTGAAACAGATTATGAAGTTTTGTTTTTGCGGAGTTGGCAGAAGTGCAGCTGGTTCAGCCAGGGAACAGAGAGAGCTGTGCTGAACTCTGGTGTGATGTCTTGTCTGCACGAGGAGGAAGGGGACAGCTTGCATGACAGTAAAAGTCCACTTGGTGAGAGAGGCTAACAGTTGAATTCATCCTTCCCTACTTTTTCAAACTGGTTTCATAACTTAGGGTAGCATCAGACATTTTGGCTGACAAGCCAGGTTTATTGCAGGGGACACTAGGGATACCTTTGCACCAAGTAGAATTTACTGGGCTTCCCAGCTGCATCTTGGCTGCACAGCAGAACGTGTCCCACAGCTGGTAGACATTACAAAAAAGCATAATCAGGCCAAGATACATGAGCAAGACTGTTTTTCTCAGCTTTCAGGTGGTGACTAGCTCAGTGGTGTTGATGAAAGCACTGCACATTTTGGAAGTTGTTTGAATAGCAAGCCACCTGGCAAGGCAGAAGGGCAGTTTCTGTGTGAGCAGCACTGCCAGTGTCTGTACCTGTACCTGCCAGGAGGCCAGGCCCTCCAACCAGGACTTATGCACTTAAGACTGGTTCAATATCTTCTGTAGGTTACCACTCACACTGAGATTATGCCTCTGTTCAGACTAAAGTGATTATAGTTTATCCCACATTTTGCCATGGAGTAAGTGTTGGCAAATAACTGATTTTTGTGCCTAGCCCTACTCTTAAGAATCAAAGAGAAAATAAGTCCACATAAAAGTTTGTAACACAGTCATGAATTTTCACATTTTATGTGTGAATTATAAATTTTATAAGGAGTGATGAGCTTATCATCTTCTTTAAACTGACTTTATTTTGTCATCAGGAGGGTAGGTCAAGGCCAGGTAAATGTTTATGGACATGACTGCATTGCCTGGAGATCAGAGATCAGTGCTAGGAAATGCAAAACCCCTGCTGGCAGCTCAGTGAAAAGCCCACTGCTTGCAGTCATCTCACTAGCAACTTCTGTAAAGCCTTAGCTGCTCCGGGGAATGGGAAAATGCCATCTCCTCCCAGCCCGCAGTTACTTAAATGCTCCAGTGTCAACCAGTATTATACTGCTTTTGTGTTTTCTCCATTAGACAGCTGCTGGATCTGCCTTTATGGGAAAGCCACCCTTGAAGTCACTTGATCTCTTGGTGCCTCAGTCAACACAGATGGAATATTGAATAACACCAGGATGTTGCTAGAAGTCATATGACTAATTTGAACCAGGGAGGGAGGGCATTTTTGGGAATTGGTTTCTATTTTCCTCCTTGGGCAAATAAGAGTTTGGCTTATCTAATTATATGTAAAGGTACACAGATTCTGTTTTGCAAGAATGTATTTTCACAGTCCAGCAGTCATCTTTAAAAGGTCAACAGTTGTATAAGAAAAAGCAGCACACATTTTGGTTTGAAGCATTACCCTGTACTTTTATTCAGCTCACAGGATCACTGCATGGGAAGTATTAGCATATAGATGATATCTGCTTTATGTATCAAGACTTATAAGTCTATTTAGAAGTATAACTAAATTCTTGTTACATATAAAACAATTTAATAAATGGAAAATACAATTTTTTTTCTCAGAGTCAAGATGCCACAATCTACAGTGATGACTTTTTGCTATCATGATCCAACAGCCTCCCCAAGGAGCTGCTAGCAATTACCTGGAGGTCATGAGCTTGTTTCCTTCCCTTTTTTTCTGGCCTTCTGCCAAAGCAGACTTGTTCAGACATTAAAACCAGCTCTGCTTTCTGCTTCAATATACCAACAATGCCTAATAATCTTCCTGTTCTGCCAAATCATGGAGTGGATTTACTAAAGTACACTGGGAAGTAGGACTAAAGATATCATGTTGTAATGAAATTCATTCAATTCAAAAGCCCTGGCAACACAGGTGGAAGCAGTAAAGCTTGAAACCTCAAACTGGAAAAATGAGCACATTATCTATTAATCCATCAGAAGGACAGCTCATAACTATTTTTGTCTCATCTTTTTGATTTATATCACTTAGACATTTCATTATAAAGTACCTTACTACAAAGAAGAGGCATTTGAATATTCTATTTATCTGAAGCTGTCAAACAGTGAGCAATCCCAGGAGGCTGACTCTTGCATTTAGGTGTTTGCAATGCAGACTGAGAAATTTTGGAGGAGTATAATAGGAATTCTAGTACAACCTCAATTTTATATATCTGGACACATAATATTTCTGCTTGCAAGCAAAGATCAAAGTGGTTTTGATTGGAATGAAATATTCTACCATTCTTCATTACTGTGACACACTGCTAAGGAGTGCATGGTCAGAAGTTTCCCACTAGGGATGCCACAAGTTCTTTCTTTACCTTTAGTGAAGGGAGCCTCCACTTCATCACTCCTGATATTTTCATTTAGCTTTCACATTTAATTTCAGGATCAGCAAAGGTTACATTGGAACCATGACATTTTTACAGCTGCACACGACTTTTGGGACCACCAATACATTATGAAAGGCTTGTGAGCTTAATGGGTCAGTTGATGGCCCAAGTCTGCACTATCATCTAAACAGGAATAGATCAAATGAGGATGATCTCAGGATACCAAAATGTCTGTGATGCTGTGGGCCTCTTAAAATTCTGACATCCATTTACTGGGAGAAATAAACTCTGTAAGAATGGTAGTAAAATAAATGTCTGCACACATAGTATGAGAAAACTACATATACTGTATAACTTGAAAGTTCACAAAACCAGCACAAAAGAAACAGATTCATCAGTAAATCAGGAAATAAAGGGCAACAGTCAGTTCTAGAGGACAAGATACAAAGGCAGTTTAAAGACATGGCTGGAAGCCCAAACTGTAAGAGAAAGCCTTTGTAGAAAGGATGACATTAGTTAGCATAGCTATAAAGTAGAAGCTGAATTCAATCTCGGGGTCTACTGGTTTCTGCTCGCAGAAGGTGTTGATGGTGTCACTGGGAAGGGACCAGCCCACTACGAGGAACAAAGAACAGGCATGCAGCTGGTGCATACTCCAAGTTCACACCACATGCTCCGGAGCCTTGGGAAGCATTTTAATCTCGTCAAACTCCTTCAGGGAAGGTGTAACTCAAGATGGAGCTGTGCCTAAGCACAACAATTAATCTCTGTCTGAACATGACAGATAGTCTTTAACTTAAACGTACAACACAAATTGTATGGATAAGGCTGCTTGTTATTTACAGTGTACTCCTCTGAATCCCAGCTTGTCTCAGTTAGTGATATGTCCTGTTAAGTACCCTATTCATAAGGCAAATAAAGTTATATTGACTATGACCACGTGTTTGTTTCATAACCCCTTGCCTATTGTGAAGAGCTGGTAGAGCAGTGTAATCCAGAGACCTCCCTCTTGACCTACTTCAGTGATAGCTGCTTTTTGTTCCATCCTTTGATAAACATTATTTCACATCTGGAAGACAGTCCTAGATATTTTAGTATCTCTAACAGATGTTTTGTATACAATTTAAAAATAGTCCTCAAGTGAAAGTTTAAAGAGCTGCTGCATATTAGTTTTATTGTTGTTCTTATTTAAAACAAATAATTTGTAAGTTTGCTTCCTCCACCATTACAGCAATAGAAAAGTACAATGAAATTCATTTAAGTACAATAGAGTTTAGCAGCCAGAAAAAGTAATTTTAATGAATTCTTTTGAATAACACTATTATTAATCAGCAATGCAAAATCCTGCTGCAAAACTGGACACCACACACATATTAAAAGTAATTATCTCACACGGAATCTCCTTGTAAGTTATTAAAAGCATTTGTACTTCTCACAATCTGTAGGTAACTAAAAGTAATTGTTTATTTACAAATTCCAGAAGCTGTTTAAACTCTGATTTTAATGCTGTTAAAGGGGTACTTTGTGTGCAGACATGCACTCTCTAGGCATAAAACCTCCAGTAGATTTCACCCTCTGTTATGTTTCGATTTATATTGTCTCTTACTAACTTTTAAACACTTTTTTTTTTGTCATTTTGCTTCAATTCCTATCAAGGTATAACAGAAATCAATGCAGCAGATGATGCCAGTAGGCCTTTCTGTTAGAAATCTCAAGGATGGGGTAAGTGTGGGAACAGCAGTATTATGACAGACCTATCTACTCTCCATAAACCACAGCTGGATCACACTAATCATTGGATCTGTTGCTTCTGCTCTGGCTTTTGAAAAGAGTTCCAATCCTCAGTGTGCTATAGATGACAGACATTTTGAGTGAACTTTTGAGGAAACTTATTCCCACCCCACAGTGTAAGAGTCAAGAAAAAAAATCCTCTCTCCATGTTAGAAACAGCTAAACTTTGTTTCCTAAACACCAAATAGGTTTGTTCCCTTTATCTGCATCTCTGTCTCTACCCAAACATATGTCTGCAGATGCTTCTGCTTCATAAAGTTGCTGCATTGTTCATTGAATTAGTCAAAGTGATTCTAAACTTTATTGCTAATGGGACTGAAATATTCACAATCCAAATATTCACTTCCTCAAAAAGAATAAGAAGAATAGAAAAAAAGAAATCTTAATTTTGCAATAATAACAGCATGAATATATGCTGAGAAGTTTATTACACTATAAATTGCTGTTATAAAAGAGTTTTGTTTGGAACAGTTATAAAATAATGAAAAAAAAGATAAACAGAGTGATTCATATCTTCCTGTGAACTCTGCTAAGCTACTTATGAAGTGAATGAGGATTAGTGGTTTGTAAGAAGTCTCTGCTTTCTTAGCTATGAAATTTTGGTGTTTGACAGAAGAGTCTGATTGAAAAAAATTACCTCATCCACTGATTTACAATTGACCATTCTGTTATTAAGGGTATAAAGAGGCTTTCTGCTAATTATAGATTATTTGGGCTCATTAGGTAGAAACCGACATTTCTCATAAAGTAAGAGGGTATGCTGGAGACATGTATGTCTCAGCTATAGTCTGGAATTCTGGTATCATTTGAGGACTGCAATTTTGAAAAATAACTGGAGACCTCACGGGCTGCAAAGAGGAGGAAGCAGACAGTATAAAGGCTGGGCACTGTGCCACAGTAAATACAGAAGTGTTTGCCATCCACCACACCACTGGCCTGGGCAGTACCCAGAGATATGTCTACAAACCAAACTCAAAATCAGGTTTTGTGTCTCTCAAAAACAATTAACTGAAATGGGTATTTTTAAACCCCTTATTAATTATGGATCTTACATGAAATATGTCCATAGATGAACAAAATCCCATGTACTGGCTGAGATTCATGTAAACTAAAATTAGAGTGTAGAAAATATTAAGATCTGTGGTGCTGAAAAATGCTTATTCCTACATGTGAGAAGACAGAAAGAGTTAAAAAAGCGGAATTTGATCCTGAAATGTTGCAAAGAGCCTTCTATAATCTATTACAAAAATGGTGCGAGGTTTTTTTTAATCTTCTGCTTTCATAGGCTTTTTGACACACTTTTAAAAGTTCTGCAAGCCCAGTGAAGTCAATGAAGCTTCTCAGTTATAATTGCTTTTGAAAATAAATATTTTTGAACTTGGTCATGATTTCTCTTTTGAGAATAAATATAGACAACCATGATTATGAAAAAGTCCTGTCAAACTGTTTGTATATGCAAATATTTTTGAAATATTTGCAAACAACTCTGTGAAGTTTTGGGCCTTACTTTCTTCTAATGTTGAGGAATGGTGCATACATAAGGTACAAATATATCTCTCCTTCCTTTCTTCTGAGTAAAACAATGATTAACCATACATTCCTTTTCCTAACTGTGTAGAAAGAATATCTTGGCAGATTTCCCACCTTCAAGCGTTTTTATGTCTCAGTGGAGGCATGCAGTCTGAGAGCACCTTTTAATATTAATATAAGCCTTCCCTAGCAACATGAGTGTTGCCACAACAAGGTCACTGCAATCACTTAGAAAAATAATTTGAATTACTGTGGGGGAAAATTACAGATTAAGACCAGCTTCCCAAAACTGTTGTAACACACAATTTTTGTAGTCTCACACTCTGGCTCAGTTCTGCATTGTCTCTCCATTTGCAGGGAAACACGGCTTGATTTTTCATTAGACATACATAGCAAGAAGTACATATCAAGAATACACAAGACTCTAGCTTTATTTGTCAGCAATTTGCAGCACTAAAGAGTGATTTATACTGAACACAGATAATCAACAAAGTCTGTAGCCCAGACCCTCAGAAGATGTTCTTTCCTGTCATGGCAGCTCTCAGGAAAGTGTCTGTAAGGGTGGTAAACCTCCTCCAAGTATTCAGGGCTTTGGGGAAGGAAGGGAAGAAAGAACTCAGCCCTCAGAGTGACTTCAGTCAGATACAGAAGTCAACTGGTTGCAAATGTCAGTGCTTTAGGCTGGTCCATTTGATACACTGTAGGACACAGAAGACAGAATTAATAATAAATGGAAACCAAATTGTGCACCAACAAATCTACCAGCGCAGAGCAGAGATTTGAGGCAGGCAACAGACAGTTCTTGAAACCTCTAAGTGTACCTGACTTGCTCCTCACATGAAAGCAGGGACTGATCTCCTATGTGAGTCTGGCCATCGTTTCCATTACAAAAACATTAATTAGAGTGGAAAAGGATAGCACAGATAGATATCAAACAGCTAATATATTTATTTTAATCTGTCCTTTCACTTACTGTCTGTTCTGTTCACTGGCACAAGATTTTCCACAGGAAAATGAATATTCCTTAACCTGAAGAAAATAATGCTGAAATCTTCCAAACGCACTCTAATGGCTCCTACACACTCTGTGATCCCTGAGTTCAGGCCAGAAGACAGACAGAAATACAATGAGAAACCATCTCCAGTTAGGTCACACTGTCATCCCTTCTTCAGACCACACTGTCGCTCCACAACCTAAAGATTTAAAGGAATATTCGCTGTGATTTGGTCTTAAGTTTGATCATATATTAAAAACAGGAATGGAGGAGATATAAAAACCCATGATGCCACTCCAGCTGTACTTTGAGGAAACAAGTCTTTTTATGCTTTTTATGGGAGAACTCTAAAGAAGAATGAACAAACTTGTTTTTAAATGAGATGCACCATAGAATTCAGCTCTTTTTTTAAGCTTTTCAAAAACCCAAATAACTTCATAGAGAAAAAAATTTCTGGGCTTTTTATGTACAGAGAGTAAGTTTACACTAGTTATTATGAAAAAATTCTCCACTGTGTGTCTGGTGAGGCACATGAGCTGGTTGCCCCAAGAAGTTGTGGATGCCTCATCCTTGGGGCAAGCTCAAGTCCAGGTTGGACGGTCTTTGAGCAACCTGGTCTGGTTGAAGGTGTCCCTGCTCAGAGCAGAGGGGTTGAACTTGACGATTTTCATGGTCCCCTTCCAAATGAAACCATTCTATGATTCAGTGGCTCATGCTCAGCTTCTCTCTACCAGCATCCCCAGGTCCTTCTCCACTGAGCCACTTTCCACCCAGTCTGCCCCCAGCCTGTAGTGCTGCATGGGATTATTGTGTCTCAAAGTTGTGTCCTGAAAAACAAGCAAGATAGAAAATTACTGAGCTGTGATGTTATTAAGGACACCAAATGAATCATGCAAAAAATAATTTAAAACACACACATCCCCACCGTGTATATATGTTAATAGGGATTTTAACTAACTAGTTTAATTGCTTCCAAGACCTGAAGACTTGTCAAGTGTACAGGATGGCAATGAAACAGCTCTGCTGAAGTCCAAATCCTCCAAAATTTTGTCCATTGAGACTTAGAGGCACAGAGCTGCCTGTGTGCTCCTGTTTCCACTGAGATGGGAAATATACTGAAGTATCCCACATGGGTACTGTGGTCTAAGGAGTACAGAAAAAAAACAAAAACAAGGGGAAAAAATAAATCCGGTCTTAGCTAGAACTTAAACAGTTCAAACACTGGGGACAATACACAGAAGATTTTTATAAATCTGATTATCATCCATCCTGAGCATAGGACAGGGCAAGGGTGGTCAGGGATCCTATCTTGATGCATATGCACAAAAAAGCTGGATTGTGGTCACAAAGATAGCACTTAAGTTTATTTCCTAACTTCTGACTTACCTAGCTTTATCTCTTTTGCTTTTTCAAGATAGGCTGTGTGCTTATAGTTTTACTATAGAGCCGCCAAAGAATTCAAGTGAGCAGATCCAGCCTTTCTATAAACCCGTTGAGAATTTTTCTCTTCATTGAAATGCACAAGAGTCTTTGCCATAATTTTCCTGTTTGTTTGTTTCAGTGTTAATTTCTCACTAGAGAACATGACTAAATCAAGACGTCTTTTTCTGTAACATATTCAAGCTGGATAAGTTTGGAGAGATTGAATAAACTTACCTTTCTGTCCATTCACCTCATACTCCTCCCTGGCTTGCCTTTGATATTCAGTTTCCGGGGCCTAAATTCTTCCATATTTCTGTCTAAATCTTGATATCATAAAATTAGGGTGTAACTCATGATTAAGCTCTAGCATGCTACAGAAATATCTTGGTTTGCTTTCTGTCTCAGCTGCTTTTAGGATTGGGGATGATTATTTTCAACAAATCATGCTGATTAAAGTCCATGTCTTCCCCTGTCATTCACCACTGAGAAATCAGGGTTGGGAGACCTTAGGCAGGGTGAGATATCCAGCAAGAGGTCTTTCCTCTGTCTGATCTGTGTATAGGATTTAAACCTAGGCCATCCAACCACTGCAATGCAAACCTAGATATGTTCAGTTCTGATACCCTCTTAGTCCTTCTCGTCCTACTGTGCAAAAACACTTAATTATTCATTGAGCTTAGAGAGAGTGTAAAAATTAGTATATTTAGATTACAATCTCTGCTCATATATCTACAAATGTCTGTGTCAAGCAGATCACCTTCAACAAACAGATTTTGCTCAGCTTCTTCTAAGTGTAAGGCAGCTCTCTTGGGAGGAAAGCAATTTTATTTCAAGGCGTTGCTCTAAATCAAATTTATGGGGACTTGAATTTTAGGATTCACTGCTTTAAATTTAGCTGGGATAACAGACTTCTTCTTTTGGCTCTTTTTAATATTGCCTTTGCATCTACCCTACTTCTGGAATTGATTTGTAGCTGTGAAGTGTATGTCAACAGAAAGCTCTCCCCTCTATTAAAAAATCTGCAGAACTACCTTTTAAAATAGAGCTAAATCCTGCTCTTGAGTGGGAATCCCCTGTTGGCCAGCTTATGTTACCTCACATACATCTAGGTGTTTTTTCTCAGCCTCCTGGCTTCAGATATTTAAATGCAGATATTCAGATATTCAGATATTTAAATGCACACTATCAGTTGCCTGGCACTAATTTGGCTGTTGAGAATTGCCCATTTGTGCAACTGGGATCTATTTCCGTGTGTGCTCAGGCCAAACAGGAGGGAGAGTGATGGCTCTAAGGACGCTCTGAAGGCTGTGGGGACAGCAAGGGGGACACTGCCTCCTTGGTGGGGTGGAGAGCCTGGAGACACTGGGAAAGTCCCACTGGGAAAGTCCCACAGGCCAGGGGGTGGGCACAGCCAACCTCTCTCTGTGACCACCTGGGGCAGAACCCAGCCCTCAAACTTCAGGCAATAGTGCAAAAGCCAAGAAGAAAACATATGGAAAGAATGAAACCAAGGAACCTTATAAAAAGACTGCATTTAGAAAGAGGAAAAACATGGAAAACAACCTGAGAGACTTTGCCTGAAGCAAAGGCTGTGGGTACTGCCAGCCTTTTTCTGTGCAAATAGAAACCCTTGGCAAAGATTTGAGGTATGAGGTAATTGTTAGCAATGTTATGGTTAACCAGGATCAGATTGGTACACTTGCAATATTCTTATTTTAGAAGACTGGACTTTAGGAAATTGAGTGAGACTTCCAGAATTTCTTGCACTTGATAAAACTAGTGAAAATAATGTGGATTCCTCAGAACGGTTATTCACACTTTCCTGTCATTTTCCTATCCCTTCTGTGAGGGATAGGAGACCACAAACTGTGGCCTCCTAAATAATTTTCCATATGAAACCTTCAACTCAGCCCAGGTAAACTCTGTCAGGATATTATGTCCCTGCTTCACTTGTTATTTCTCATTCCCTTTATTTGAAGAGTGAAAGGAATGTGTCCCATGTGTCTTGCCCCAGGGAATCTCCCCACCACAGTACAGCAGAGAGACAGCACTACACTTGAACCAGTGCAATTAAGTTATTTTCAAAACAATTTGCTGACCCATCATTTATGGCAGTGTCTTGCATCTTTTATGCTTATCACTGGCAAAATAAGGGATGGCAAAGGCAGTGTGCTGTTCATGGCACATCCACAAGCACAGCCATCTCATGTCCCCCATGAATATTTTGTTCTGTGTGCAAATTGAGAATATGGGTGAGGAAGTGTCTTTCTTTGAGTACGATTGTTACTCATCCTTCAAAGCATAAAAATGTTGTGGGATGGAGTAAATTGTAAGCATGCAATCAACAGAATTATTTTTTTGCAGCTGAGTTGCTGGTGGGATTTTATCCATGCTTATATTGCTTTCATTATTTTGCTTCCTGGTTGATGCTGGCTTTATGATCAGTAAATATATCACAAGGAAGACTATTGCCAAGGGATACATCAAACTAACATTTTCTCATTAATAAATTAAGAATTAATAGCAGGTTATACCTAATCTTTCTGAGAATCTGACTTGGAACTTTTAAAGTTGATAAGTATAACATCAGTGAGCAAAGCTAACAATGATTCATTCTCCTCAAGTAAATACTGTTTCTATTCCATAGGCAAATGTAACAACTTTACTTATATAATAAGAACTAAGAGAAATTATTTATGAAAATTTGACAAAATACCACACACAGATTAAACAAATGAACTCATAAATGAACATATGTTAAAGAAAATGCAGATAAATTACACACTTCACCCCTGCTTCCCCAAAATATTAAAATTGATAATAACTTGTTCAGGTTAAAATATATTTCAGTCCTATTCTGTAACATACTTGAAAAGAACTGGGTAGTGTCAACATTCAACTTTCAGCTGTTGCACCTGAAATGCAGAAAAAATGTTTTGCTATTATCTGTACCTGTCAGAACTCGCTGTACTTGCTAGTCCAGGGCTGCTTTCCACACTAGTATGTCTGATCTGTCTGCTCTGAAAGAACAAGCTTGTGTTGTGGGAAATAAACAGGTCAGTGACACACCTACTTAATTCTTTTGTTATGCCTGTGTTATTGGAGAAGGAATGTACACATTACATCTTCTGTTCTATGTTGATGTAGAGTGACTGTAGAAATCTTTTTGGATTACTCTGCAATCTGCAAGAACAAGCAATTACAGTAGGTACAAATATTACCTATCAAACACCCTGGATGTATCATGTAAGCACTGAAGGTTTGCATGATAGCCATACTCTGTAACTGAGTTATCTAAAACCCTTTTAAATGTTTTAAAGACCCTTTCACAGGGTTCCCCACCAGTATAAAAAAAATTAAAAAATAATGTCAGCAGATAATACGTCATAGCCATATTTTTAGCAGGACTGGACACTGAAAAGCATGAAAGATAATGGTTTATGACAGAGATCTAAAATAACTCTTCAATTAAAAGCACAGTAGCCATTCTATTTACTCAATCAAACTAAAACAAAAAAGTTTGTTTCAATAAAAAATTGAAAACCTTTTAAAAAAGCAAGTTAGCAATCTAAAATGAATGCAAGCCATCTTTGATTGTCAGTTGGACAGTTTAATACTGATCTCAGTTATACTGAGACCCTTATTTTTTATACACTCTAGTGGGTTTTTTTTCAATTTATTAAAAATAGTCATTAATAATCACTGTACATTTTGAAAGCTGAATACTGATTCTTGCTTTATAGCCAAATCCTTACTCATGACAGAACTTTATCATTTAGGCTGTTGCCTCTTTGTTGAAGCAATATTAACTCATTACATTTAAAATATTTCTCAAAGGGTATTTGATTATTTATAGGCTGTTCCACAATTTTTTTTGCGGAAAAACCACGATCATTTAGCAATCATATTTTTGTATGTATACTGAGATATGTCTGATAAATTGAGCTTAATTTTCCATGTATTTGAGATACAAAAGGGTAGTTTAAACAGGGTGGACAGACACAGGGCATGCATGAGGCATTAGACTAATGTAAAATCACTTTTCTGCTGTCATTTTCTGTTGTCAGATCCTCTTCTACAACATTTGTAACCCTTTAGAGCTGGGACTGACTAATCAGTATTTCTTCACACAGATGTATGTGCTCTGGGACTGGCAGAGGATTGGGCACAGGGAACTGAAAAATGTTCAGACAGAG
Source organism: Chloebia gouldiae (assembly GCA_003676055.1). Lineage (NCBI taxonomy): Eukaryota > Metazoa > Chordata > Aves > Passeriformes > Passeridae > Chloebia > Chloebia gouldiae. The sequence continues at coordinate 27,786,767 of QUSF01000003.1, read as the reverse complement.
AAAAGTAGAGTGAGGACAGTTTATCACATTGTCAGGGGCTGATGGAAAGCTTGATCTTGCCCAAGGAGTTCTGTGCCCCCTGTAAAATGCAGGCATAATACCAAATATAATGAAAAAAATATAATTTTCAATGGCATATGATGCATAAAACCCCTATTCTTGAGACTCTATTGCATGAAATCATAAGCACAGCATCTTGTCTTTATCTCAGATGAGATAACATCTGTCCTTCATTATCTTCATACATAGACTTCCCTCTGATGTGTTTGTGAATAGCTCCTTTTTTTTCTCTGATAAACCTGACATTACAGGACTCTCATTTACATTAGAAAACAAGGGTTCTTTTTGCTGAATTACTAGCAGTGAGTCTTTCAGAGTTATGTTTTTAATGAAAGTTTCCATAGATGGTGGATTTTATTTGGATGGCATTACACTTCCATAAAAACAGCAGGTCTTTATTGTTTCCATATATACCTCTTATAGTTGTTTTTTGAGCTGGTCACAGGGAAAGCTGATGTCATGTAAAACTCCTATGAAGGGACCCTTCCAACATTTTTTTGGATCGTTATCACAGAAACAGAATCAAGAACAAAAGTTTCTGAGAGGCCAGAGGAATTTTTACCAACCCACCTTCCTCGTACTGAGGTACAAGGCTCTGCTTAGCTGTTCTTGGCCATCCTTATGCTCACATGAGCCACAGAAATACCTGTGAGTGTGGTGTTCTCTAGCCATGATTCATTTTAGAGCTAGGTTTTCATTTCACAAGTAGTGTCTGAAGAGCTCTACACAAAAGTTCCAGTCATTTACAATAATGGTTTCTGGGACAATGTGTAGCATGAACATAACAGAGACCTAAGTCCCATCAACTTCCTATTCCCTTGATCCCAGCATGAGTCTTATCTGTAGCTTCAGTTGAACGTTAAATGGGTGTGATCTCAAATTCTATGTATCTGGAGAAGATATAAAAATGTTTTTCAGTTTCTGAAGATACTAAAACAACTGGATGACATAACTTTGATGTTATTAGGCAAGAATAAGAATTGTCACAACAAGGTGAAATAAGTGATATGAACGAGGCAAGTAGACATGCTACATATATCTTTTCCCTATCCTAGATATGATGATATATACATATATAAATATATGCATATTTCAGCAGGAGTGTTCATGGTACTTTGCAGACATAAGAGAACTAGACAATTTACCATTTAAGGGTTTTTTTTTTTGTCACTGCTTTACATGAAACTACTAAACTTGGCAGAATTCATATTTTTTCCTAATATTGTGAGGAATAAAATAAGCAGCCCAGGATCCCATATATTGAGTAATGCTAAAAGAAGAAGCCCAGGATCCCATATATTGAGTAATGCTAAAAGAAGGTGTTTTATACTGTAAATCTGGCACCCTCCACTTCTGTATCTGGATGCATCTGGTCTCAAGATGGGCTGGAGTGGAAGTGGACATCATGATCATGAAAAAAATTCCTCTATCTGAGCTTGAGAACTTGGCTGCTCCCGAGCTGCAGGTGGTCCTCTGCTGGGGACACTGTCTCTTGCCAAGAGCCCTTAGCTGAGACTGGAGAAAGGAAAGCTCCAGAGTTTCCTGTTTTTTTGAACTGAAGTGTCAATGACCATTATTTATTAACTGACAAAGGGGCCTTTTTTTCCTCTCTTTTAATTAGAAACTACAACAACTTGCTTTTCAAAGCTGAAAATACTTGAAATGATCCCAAGTAATATTCCAAAACCACTAGCCTAAAGCTGGCAGATAGAAACCTAATGAAATCTGATCGACTGTCTGAGCCCTCCTTTTCCTACACACATACTCATATGCACACACACTCTCCCATTGCCCTAGAAACAGAAAAGAAGATCCCAGACAAGGTAAACACAATCCTTTTTAACAGTCATCTAAATTTGTCACACATTTAGTGGACATTTTAGGATCTATCCATGAGAGATTACACTTACTGCTTTGAGAGGCAAAATCTCCTTCATGAAACCTCCCAGAGCAGAATAAGAAAAGTGCATTCATTTCACAGGCTATATATAATTTCATTCCAGGCTCATCACAGGGCTTTATAATTCTCTTCTGTGCAGAATATCTTCATGGTTTGAACTCCTCTTTAGCAGGATAGATTTAGCATTTGCTGTGGGAGGGGGGAAAATCTAAATGAAGCTGTGCTGAGTTGCAGCAGCTGCTCCACCACAGGTTCTCTTCTTCCCCATTTAGCATGATCTCTATTCCAGCTCAGGCCTCTGCAGCACACACAAACACACACACCAGCTCACAAGATGTGAGGGTTTTGTCTTTTCATGGCAGAGTTTGAGAGGCGACTTGTTGCTGATGTTCAGCCAGATACAGCCAGTCAAAGCAATGCTGCTCATTTACATCTGTCTCCCATGCACTGAATTCTGTCAGGGTTTATTTTTCATGGATGGAGTTAATTGTGAAATGCTCAAAACTGAAAGAATATGGAAGATACAACATAAAATAAGCATCTGTTCTGTTAGAAAAATTAAATGCTGATACAAAGCAGAGCTAAAGCTCAAGCAGTTTAAATGGCTGCACAGGTCTCATGTATTTGAGGGCTCCAGGATTATTTAGTCTGTCGCATTCAGTCTCCTTCCTAGTAAGTTCTTTTGTCATAGCCTGCCCACAGAAACAGCTTTTGAGTCTGTATTTGCACTGTTTTGCATCTCAAGAGGGGCTTGAAGATTGTGATTGGACAGAAATAATTAAGGCTATGTCACAGGTGTATAAAGAGCAACCAGTTTAGAGATGCTGTATGACTAAAATGGTTTGAGGAAGGGGGACTTGGGATGGGGAGTGGGCAGAAACTGGGGAGGTGGGAGACACGTCAGTAGTGCAGATGTGAAGTAGGGACTTTTTAAGTTTGGCTTGAAGAATGCCCACGTCACCTCAGGCCTATCTGGTATTGCTGGCTTATGCTTCTTTTGAAGAGGAATGCCTGTCTGCAATGTGCTTATTTAAACTCATCAGATGAGCTGTGTGTTGTCCACCTGTTGCTCTCCAGCAGCAGCAGGATCACTTGTTAGCTGGTCACAGAGCCTTCACGATATATTTGCCACGAAGTGGAAACTGATGTTTAAGTCTTTTCTGAAGACGTTAAGGTGTCTAGGAGTTTCCACAGGCAAAATATTTCATCTCTGTTAAAACATGGGAAAAAACCTCTTCTCTATAGATCTTCAGTCAATGATTGCTTCTAGGAAATGAAGTTTTGCAGGAATATAAAATTGACATGTGGCACTTTTGACACAGTATAGAGACTTTTTCAACAGCACAGCTATTTATGAGAAATCATGTTTAATTTCCACTTACACAATGTTTTATCATTCGTTCTCATAGCTATGTTTGATTACATGATTGATGTCTCTTCCCATGAAAGCAAATCTGAAAAAAGAAACTTTCAAGAATAACCCTACTCAATATAGTTGGGATATAATTTTTTCCTATGCTAGCTTTTATATAGGCACAAGAACACCAGTGTTTTCAAAATATTTACAACACATATTGCATATGCAAAGACATACACTTAAATCTTTTTGATTCAAGAGTGACTTCAGCATTGTAAGTTAAACACACACATAAATTCATTGCAAATGGTGCCTCAAACACTTGTTAAAACCTCTCTCTTTCATACCAAAGGTTCATAATAACTTGGAGTTAGTGCTGCCATTCTGAGTACTTTGATCTATGCAACAAACTCTTCCTTGTTGTCTGCTGCCCATCTGTTCATCTCCTCACCCCAGTTGCACTCCATGAGAGGCTGTGGGCTTTCTGAAGTCTAACTTACTTAGGTAAGACGTAGCAGAAATTCAGTCCTGATCAACCAGGAAGCCTAGAACGTTGACACTCTTGAGTCAGGAGTTAGAAACTGTATCCAATGTGAAGCTAATTGTAGAAAATTGCAGCTAATTGTAGAAAACTGCTAGCAGTTCTAAAATGAATGCAAGCCATCTCTGATTCTCTTTGGGAAGAGGCAGAACTCAAACAAGAGATCCCACAAATTTTGGGAATCTCAGAATTCCTCTTGCCCATGGTGTCTTTACAGTCTTTCTCTAAACTCATCCTCCTATCTTTCCAATGGAAAGTTAGCTACCCCTTTGCTCCTTTTGTGTGTACCATTATTTGCCTTTTTTTTTTTTTCACAATCCCTTTCCCATCCTCCTCCTTACCTCTAAAAATATACAAACAGATAAATAAGCAGTGGCTGTCACTTCTCCCTGACTTTGCTTTTCATCTAATAGAAACATGGTGCAGGTTGATGCTTGAGCAGAATTCATGCTAATTTTAATAATTTTGAAACAAATGTTTCAATGTTTTTGTCATCTGGAGCCCTAGGATAAACTTTGAAACACGACTATTCTGTCTATAGTTGTTTGCATAATTTTCAATCTCTTTATGTCTATTTGGTTTTTTTATTTTTATACAATATGGTGTTCACTACCAAATAGAGACAGTGGAGTCTCTGTGGAATCATAGATATCTGTGGAAAGCTGGAGCTCTCTTCCATGTTCAGAGAGTCAGACCCCTTCAGCAGATCAGCATCACCCTCTTCCAGGCCATAAAAAGCAACATTAAACCTGTTGTGATCACTAACTTTTCTAACAAGAAAAGTTTTGTCCTTTTTCTTTCAACTGTCATCATATGGAAGTTTGTACAGAGAGTAGGTTTTATTTCTAAATTTCCCCATTCCTTTATATCAGCTATTCTCTATCCTTTGTATTTTTACTATTTCTCTTACATCAGCAGTTCCAGAATAACAAAATCTGCCTGTTTTGTCAAAGGTATGAGAAATTTTGCTTTTCCATACCAATCAAGCACTTGACACATGATAGGTAGACAGTGCACAAGGTGTCACACACCACAACCTTGTGACTGAGCAAAATGCTACAAATATTTCCATTCTACAGAATTCAGAACTCCATTCCAAATGCAACTGGTAACAAGTTTTGGAAAATCTGCCATGTGTTTTCCAAAGGAACTTATGGATTTGCCTGGAAGGAGGGAACTGGATTGCTAGACTGTGTAAATTATTACTTTCTGTAATCCTGCATTGGGCTCCACATTGTGAGCATACGCTTACAGATTCTACTGTAATCTAAAGGAAGGCTAAGTCTCAGCTTGTCCAGCTGGTAAATGTCAATATTTACACCTTTTTGTCTGCATTAGGAATTCATAACATTTTAGTTTAGAGAACTTTAATGTAGGTACCCAATACATACTGATTTATTTAGGCCCATAAATACAATTTATTTTTTTTAAGAAAACAGAAGGACTAAATAAATGTATAAATGTGTTTGGATTTTCCCATGCTTTAATAGTTGAAGAAAGAGCTTCAAACATTTCTAGGACTTGCAATACCAAGTCTGAGATCAAGCAATTTTAAAGAACATAAAATTTATTAGAAATACGTTGTGCTTATTCTTTAAAACCAACATTTTGTCTTTTTTGTGGGAAATTAATGCTTACTGCAAATAACTGGATAGTATTTCTAAGAAACAGCTTCTGATAAACAATTAAAGATCATTTGTGAATTTATCACATGGCCCAGATTTAAATTTGATCAGGTTGTCTACTATCTTAATTTACATTATTGAGAGTTAATTCCAGAATTAAGTGGCTTACTTAGTCACAAATTTTTGAAGGACAGTGATGATGTTTATCATTGCATGAACAAAGCCTAGGATTTTTGAAGAACTTAGGGGAATTAAAGACCCAGCTTGCAGTGGAACATAGACACCTAAAGCTCTTAAAGCTTATCTCTATTATGACTAAAAGATGTTTTGTTACAGAGGTACCTCCTTACAGATTGTAATACTAACTCTTGGTTTTGTTTTGACCTGAGGCATCTGTTGTAGGCAAGAACATGTGAAGTGCATGATCTGCATGTAGCACCACTCTTCTGGACCTCCAGCCACCACCCATTAACAAAAATTCCAGGTAAAGCAATTTTGAAGAAATATCCAGTTTCAGGGAAAATCTCCTTTTTTCACATCATGCTGTCTTAATAAATTTCAGATATGAGCAGAACAAGGACAGCAAAGATGAACCCTCAAGGCAATTGTCAGTGAGTGAACACATCAAGTTCTGCCACCTCAGCAATGATGGAGTAGTATCAGTTCTTAGAACGTGTTACTGATATTTCTCCTACCCACGAAGAACTGCCTCCATAAAACCTCAGAAAGATGGAAATGAGAAATGAAATAGAAGTGAGAAAATGAGTATTTTAAACCTGAGGGAGTGTATAATAGAAAGACCTTCAATTTTCCTTTTTCATTTGACATGCCCTTGTGAATCCTCAAATGTTGCTCTTAGTTGAAAAAATGGCAATGTGAAATCCTATACCTTGGGTATTGTAAAAAAAGAATGTGTTTCTAAATGTCAATTTTAGCCAGTTTTAGAAAAATCAATCTGTGGTGTTTCTGGAATGTTAGCTGCAACAACCTTCTGCAGACCAGTTTGTGGCGCCATTCAAAGCTCTAAAACACCATTCTGCTGAACTGTGCTGGCCAGGGCAGTGGGAGATGCAAGGTCTGGAGCCTGATAATTGCTAGCAATGCACGTGGATGAACAAGACTAAAAGAACAAAGGGTGCTCTTCCAACAGTTCCTCTGAATCCTGGGTAGCTAAGAAGAGACACTGCTTAGGGAAGTTCAAGGTCAGGCAACATTTTTGTTAAATGTGGGGATCTGAAGCAGAGAGGGAAAATTACTTCCATGGGAGAATAAATTTGGTGATTGGAGGCAGGAACATGAGATGAGTCTTCCCACTGCCATTTAGTATAAAACTTTTTGAGGAGGGCAAGCTGTGCAATGCACTGCTTACTGCATTAAATTTAGTGCTTAGGTCCACTAGGATGTCATATACAAACTTACGGTATTATTCAACCTACATTCTCCCATAAAAAGGGACTTTTAAAAGCTGTAACTAATAATTATAGAGCTCTGGTCCAGATGACAAGGATCTGCTAGCAGTAGCACCTTATGATCTGGTCTGGTCTGTATTACTGATTGAAAGAATGAATAGGCACAACCAGTGTTTTAGACACATATTTAGTTCACGCTTGGAAATCCCCAGAATGGTTAACATACACACTCTCACTTCAGATTATGTTTCAAATGGAACTGACACCTCTCTCTTTCCATTTACTTTTGAAACAATAAATCTTTGACGTCTCAAATGAGAAACTGGCTAGCTCTATTATTTTTCTTGAGATGAAAAAAACCCTACAAAACAAAACCCAATAACCAAAACAGAACTAGTTTAGTTGCAATACAATGGACTAAGTTTCTGGCTGTAAACCCTACTTGTGGTGCACTAGAGTATGCCAATAACTCTTCTGGGATAAGACAAAAATGTATATGGTGGTTCTAAAGTATATACACACAGATAAAGTCTCAAACCTTACTCATTTTGGCTGTATTTGTGCTTATCTAACCATAAACCATGGTTAAAACTATTTTGGCAGTGTAACAGTACATTATATAGTTTATTGCCTTTTGTTTTGGAAACTGAAATCTGCTAAGATATTGTGGTTTGGAAGCTGCTTGCAGAGCATAGACAGTGTTTCTCACAGGCACACACTTTCACTGTATTTTTGTTTTGTCAATGGATTGCAGACATGTCATGCAGTTAAGCTTTTTTGTACCTTTTCAAAGACCCTTAAAAATCGTAGGTGGACTCTCCACTGAGTTTAAATTGAGTCACTCCTATGGTAGTAAAAGAGTTATGTGTTATATCATAGTAAATACAATAAAAATGCATTACACAACCCCAGAAGTTGTTGTTCTTTATGTTTTTTATTGTAACATGTTTTGATTTCTTACTTGCTAACTGATGTTTTATTCATTTTACCTTTCCTTAAGGAAGGTTTCCTACCTATAAAAATATTTGCCTTTCTGAAACTTATTGATTAAATAAAAGAGAATGGAATTTCACAGTCTCTTTTTTTCTATTGTGTGTGCTGTCTGATGCCAAAACACACACAGAAGTAGTAAATGGAGATATAGGTGAATAAAGAAAAGGAATTACAGAGGAAATTATGTCAGAGGTGTGTGATGGGTGTTGATTCTGTGGGATTGCAATAGCAGGAACAGAACTAGGTTTTATATTGAGAAGGATCACATTGTTTATGGCTTAGGTTATTTTTTGAGGATACTGAATTTACAGAGAGATATGAGGGGTAGTATCAGGATAGAGGTGGTGCTTAACACTTAATTGGAATTGAGAAGTCTGTTGAGTATCTTTGCACAAAAGTACACTGGGGCCATCAGAGTTGCACCAGAGTCCTGCTTTGCCTGGAGACCTGAAAGGTATAGATTGTATACATTGTTCTCACCAGTACCTTCAGCTTTTACAGTTGTGTTGTAATTACCTCTCATCTTTAAATCAGGATTTTTCCTGCATCCACTGTGCTGGGTGGTGAAAATGAAACCAAGGGTGGTGAGATTGCAAGGATAATTAGGGTAAAAATAAATTTTTTTTCTCCAAAGATTACAGCAGAGATACAAACTGTCAGGTGTCCATGGGCCAGATGTCTTAATTTCCCATCATGCTCCCAGTGATAATTCCTAACTAGGGATACATAAATTTTGTTTGAGGAAAGTTTCACGGAGATTTCTGTTTCCTCCCTTTTCCAAATAAAATGGCAAACTACCATTTAAGTCCATCTCAGTGTATTTTTCATCCTTTTTACCTTCTACTTGTATATCACTATCAGAGGAAGAGTAGCTTGAGCATAATTAACAGCTTTTAAAAGGGATAAAAAATTCCTTCCTTTGTTCACTTTTATCTCATGACCGAAAGGCTGATAGAAGTACAAGGAAATAAATTACTAACTTATTATCAAAGAGAAGAGGCTCCATTTTGCATGGACCAATATGTGAGCTGAGAGGAAGTAGGGAAATATTTTTCTAGTGGAAAAATACTATTTCCAAATAGTCATGACAGTGATCAGAGGCTGAGTGGTGCCCATTTTCCAGCATCCTCCCACCACAGCCATGTCTCCCAGGCAGCTTGCCTGGCTATGCCTGGCATTGCTCAATCCCAAGCATGCTGGGGCAGACACCCAAGATTATGGACTCCTGGTATGCCTGGGGCCACAATGTGTAGGCACATAGCACATGGAGAGGAGTCTGGCCATGAAGAAAATCCTGATGCAAGACATGTACAGAAATTCAGAGCAGGAGGAATCAACCTGAGGACACAGGTTTTTAAAGACCACAACACGTGGTGAAATTTATACATGGTAAAGCACATGCTTTATAACATAATCAAGGAGCTATTGCAGTGGTTGTACACACAGTGGTTCTCACACTATTCCTTTTTTATTACCTTCTGTTACTTGTACCTATGCATCAACATTAACAAAGATACGTGGGTGTGATAAATATTAGGATGCTCTTATCTATGGCATGCCACTGAAGGGACTAAAATCAATATAAAAAGAGATAAAAAAGCAAATTAGTCTTAAAGGCTGAAGTTGTAAATCAAACATTGTGCAAAGTCCTGGTCAGATTTATTTATTTATTATTAATATTATTAATACCTTAATGAATGCCTCTGCATTGGGCAAAAAGCCAAAGAAAAATGCTGTACCATTGCTTTTCAGAGAAAGTGAAGTTCTTATTCACTTCATGGGTGTGGGATAATTGTTATGCACTTCTTTGAAGCCAAACTTTTTCAAAGGCAATTTAAAGCATCAAGTAAATTGCATGTGTTTTAAAAATAAAATACCTCTTTTACTGACAATACAGACATTTGGCCAGGAGGAAATCTATAAAAGGAGCAGATTTATTGGAAGTGATAGGAGGGTTTTCTAAAGATTAGAACTCTGTAACATACAATTATTTGTTTCTTGTCAATTCTTACTGCAACTATTCTAACAAAATTATTTCAGTGGTAATTTGGCTCCTACATATGTATGCCTGCATGTATCTATCTATCTATCTATCTAAAACTGCCTGATTGCCCTGTCAGCCCAGACCTTGGTAAAAGACAATTCTCAGCCTTATTCACTTCATAGTGGAGATTCTCAGTACACTATTTGAAACCACTCTGCTTATATTTTAGCTTTATTTAGAGTAAAATTTTCTCTTGGATGGATAGTCTGAATGATTTAATCACTTACAACAGCTAATATGAGGGTTTACATGCTTCACATGTCCCAGGTGAGTCTTTTCACATAGTTCTCGGAATTTTTTGAGTCATAGATCAGTTACTTCATAAAACTGTGAAGAATTGTCCACAGAATTTTTGGCCAGGTCAGCAAGCTTGTCTTTAGCCAATTACCTCATCAGCAAATAGAAAGTCTCTTCAGAATGAGAAACAGGAGATAAGAGGGGAACAGTTATGGCAGAGCTTCTATTGGAGAAGTGGATGCATCATCTGTGAAAAATATCCAGCACTGTCCCAGCTAGCTGATACTGCCCAGAAACATGCAAGAGATATTCTTAAGGGATTGCAATCAGCTTTAAAAGAAAAGCTAAAAAATACCTTGCTTGAAAAATAGCTCTTAAAAAATGTTCTTCCTCCTCACGAGGCCAGAGACCTGAAGAAAAAAGAGCAAGCATAGAAAAGTAAGCTGAGTGCCAGCAGTTCCAGCAGAGCTCAAGTGCTGGGATCACTGTATCTGGCTTTCATGCCTGCCCAAGGCAGCCTGCACTGATTGCTGTAACACCCACTGGTGCTGGCAGACAGCCGGCATCCCTGTCACTGTAAAAGCTTTCTGCTCGACTTTCATATCCCCTGTCACAGAGAGGGGAACAGGCAAGATGCCACTGGCAGCAATAAATGGATGATTCCCAAGGACTTCTGCTCACAGAATACTTCGAAACAGGATGCAACCTAGCTGAATGTGTTGGATAATTGAGTGAGTTTATATTGAAGGCTGGGCACCAGAGGCCAGAACAGACACACTGTCATGGGGTCACATTTGGACATAAATTACGTGTTTTCTTTAGCGAGCGGAGATTGGCAGTTTCTTGTATTCTGTTGCTTCTGCATTCCAGATGTTGTGATACAATTAAGTCTTTCCAATTTAAAAAAAATTTATCATAATAACATTGATCAGTTATAAGCACAAAAGGACTGTGACCTGAGGGTGAATTAGTACGAATAAGTAATTAAATTCAGTTTTTCCCTCCTGATTCCCATGTCTATGAGATGGTTTTTAAATCAAAATTATTGCCAATTAACATGTTAAATAAATCCACATGCTGGCCATGTCAGAATGTAAAAGAGATGTAAGTATTTATCAACTTTTTCCTCCTAAGTGCTTCTCAACAACATGCAGATTCCTCAATGTGGTAGTGATTCCTATATCTGGAATAGGCACCAATCTCCCCTGGCCTACCAGCTGCGTCTGTAAAAGTTGTGGAATTGCTTATATAGATATTTTGGATAGCCTATAGCTAAAATGGCACTAGATGTCTGTGTTTTAGTCCTTGAATATCTTCCAGCGTGTCATTCATTGACGTGCATAGGAGATTGAATTTAAGAGTTCAGAATTTCAAGATTTGTGTAACCACTAGCTATATATACTCTGAGTAATTAAATAGCTGATCTTGATCTTACACCCTAGTCATGCTCTTGATATTCTGTAAAATACAGAATAAAGCTACATCTAGCATTACATCTGGTAACAGATCTGTTCCATTTCCAAAAGTGAAGTATTTTAAATAGTCACTTTTCATTACTCCAAGTTAAGAGCAAAATGGATGATGGCATTATCGCTGAGCGAGGAGGAAAAGATGCATACCAGTAAGACTGCGTCAGTAGATTGCTAATTGCTGTGTCAGTAGATTGCAAAGGTTTCAATTTCTCAGTGAAGGGCAGTGATTACATTCTTTGGAACTAGACAGAAGCCAAGGAGAGGCTGAATGGTTGAGAAAAAATAAGATGCACGCTTCAAACAGTGTATCAACATTTATGAAAAAGTCTGCCGATTACTAGCAGGACTGAAATGTGGAAAGATCTGTGGCTTTTTTTCTATTGTCATTATTTTCTACCTTTCCTTCTTTGATGCCAGAATAGTTGTAGCAAGGTTAAAAAAAGCCCACAGTCAGTTTTCAAAGCTATAAATATTGATTTTTAAAATAGGCATAAGAGCTTTTCCCTGTTTTACATGAATGACAATCATCTCCAGCTTCAGAGGCAGTAACCATTCCTGCTGGGATAGGAGAAAACTTGGGAGACCCAGAGATGACATTCAGAGCCAGAGACTGCCAGAATTGTTTTAGGTGTACAGTTATTTTTGCAAATATGTTCTGTATTTTTCTACATGAACAGGCAAAAGTGATCTCTATCCTGAGGCACAGAGTTCCTAAGTAAGGTAGACCACTTCTAAACTCACCTGACAACTTTAAACAAGGTAATTTTCTTACTTTGCAGACTGAACTAAATCCACTGTGACTGGGCCTCCAGGTGGGGAAGAACAGTCAGGGTACAGACACTGCCAGGGATAGAGGGGAAGACAGAAAGTGAGTGGGTAAAACTATACTTATCTTTTTGTTTGTTTCTCCCATAGGCTAAAAGGATTCCATAAAACATTGTCAGAAATATTTAGAAGTGGCAAATACAGGATTTCCCTGCAGTTTTTGCAAATAAGCTCAGAAAACTTATGCTGCAATTTGACAAGTTCCATAAGGTAAATGAATATCATGAGCAAAGAAATATATGTGTTCAGCTGCTGTGAAAGCATCTTGATGATAGCTGAGAACACCTGCTGCAGGCTGAGATATGATACACAAAGGCTGTCAGCTAAGGAGCAAACACTTTCCTTTTCCAATTCTTCTGGATGGATTTTGAAATGTTTGTGTGAGTAATTTCCAAAGGTTTTGTATGAATTTCAAAAACATGTGAAACCAAAAAAAGAAAGCAATTTGGCAGGCAGCTATGAGCTTCTTAAAAGCACACAAGCAAGCATCCACTCTTGAGCTGTGCACACATGTTTCTCCCACAGAAAGAAAGACCCCAGTCATGGACCAAGCAGAGTCATGAATAAAAGATGGGAGAAATTCAGTAAGTTATATAAATTGTTTGCAGAGTACAAGCTAACTCAGTCTAGGTCTGAGTGTCCAACACAATGGCACCTCAAACTAACCGCCAAGGGACCATTGCTGGATATTTTATTACTCCCAAAGCTTCCTTAACATTTTGGAAATTCTTCCACAGTTTTATCTAGCAGCTCCCTGTTGCATCCTCTTCAGCCAGAACAGATCTCCCTTTTAATCTCATTTTCTGGGAAATGCGAATGTCAATTCTTCCAAAGTATAAAGAAAACAAGGAATTCTTAGTGGTGGAGAAAGAGACATTGGATTGGCATTTGACATGAGTTTTCAACACAATGTTCAGCAAAATCAAACCAATATAAATCTGGCATGGATAAGGAATTACCTCATATAAAGAAGGAGGCAAGAGATTTTCCCATATATGTATGCATCTAATATAATAAACAATCAATTCAACTAATGTGTCTTTGTTCAGCGCTGATGTAATGGACTACATTCCCTTTGAGGAAAAAAATGAAGAGAAAACAAAAACCCTGACCCCCCTAAAAATCCGGCTTGTTGAAAGAAAAGGATTTCAAAACACAATAAAAACAATGGGCTTGTGTTACAAGGGGAGGTTTTTATTGAAGAATTATCTTGTCAAGAAAAAAAAAATAGCCTGTGACCTGCCCCTACTGCTGGATCATTCTATTTCTTTTTACTTTTCTCTTCATACAAATTATCTTATAGCATTGTGTATGGAAATACCTGTCCCTGAATGCATACTGCTCAAATTGACTAAGGGTGATCATCAAGAAATATTTTGTTGTGCGCCTCTCTGGAAGGCAGCTTCTTGAGATAACTCTATAAAGACTAGAAGGTAGAAATGGAGGAAAATAAAGGACAAATGAAAGGAAATCCTTCTCACAGGGAGAGCTTTTACAGGCCTTCTGGAATCTTGCATGAATAGGATGTACCACAGTCACCCTAATCAGACAGGAGAAGCTTTTCTACACCGAGGAATCCTGTTCTGTCAGTGCAAGGAGAGGGATAATGTAAGAGATCTTTGCATCATTCTGTGATCTATTAGTAATGTTTCTGTTTACTGATGGAGTTGATTGAAGTTAATCAGATGATGTACTTCTACTACAAGTTCTGCAGGGAAGTAGCCATTTTGAAGGTTCCTGACTGATAAGGAGAGATTGAATAGTATGATCACAAACTATAGAAAACTATAGGTCATAGTTCATGCAGCTCCCCAGAAAACACTCAGCAAATGATGACAAGACTTTTCATGAGCAGGATAAAGAGCACAATATAGCTGTAATTCACAGCACTAGACTATTTTTAGTTTCTAGTGCTTAAAAAGCAAGCTTTGAAACATTAAGAATCAAAACCAATCAGAACAGGATGCAATTTATCCTGCAAGGCCAAAAATGTTAGCCTAAAGATCTCTTTAATGTGATCTTAATGGCACTGTACTGACATTCATCTGATGTGAATGATTTTATTTAGGCAGACTAACAAAAAAAAAATCATGAAAGCCACAGAGCCTTCACTGTGGTTACAAATGAGCATGATCCCAGAAGTAGATAAGTAGCTGATTTGCTCCCAAATGTGCAGGATCTCAAAATACATTAATGGTGTGTGAGACTTTTTTAATCTCCAGCCAAGAGTTACTATTTTTTTCTCCTTCTGCTACCAGGCAAAATGTGCCTGGACATTTTACAGTGTGTCATAAATTCAAGAACACCAAAGGGACCTTTTCTCTTTATTATAGCAATCTACACTAAAACCACAGTCTGATGTTTTATTGTAAATAAAACAACATATCTGGTTTCTAATTCCAGCAATCTGAGCAGCTAGTTGTTAATGTGGCACTGAAAAAGCATTTCATGCATGATTTAAGAAGCTGAGTGTAGGTAATTATATCTGAAATTATACCACTAAAAATATAGTATGGTAAATGAACGGTCAAATACTAGCTCTTGAGGGATGGAAGAAGGGTCCTTCATAATTTATTGCATGCAACTTTTAAAGAAGTGTTTCTCAAGTTTTGGATTACAACCAGGAAGTTATAAAAGGCTCCAATGACGTAATAGGTGGAAGAAATATGTACAAGTTCTATTCCTCTAATCTGGGGAGTGACAAGGGAACATGAGTGGGTTGTAATACCTGGCTAGGTATGTTTATCTTAGCCAGAGAATTGCTACCTACCTCTTACTGCTGGCAGTGGCTTGGTTTCTCCTGGGCAGGAGAACTGACTCAGGGCTGCATGAAGATTGACAGCCCAAAATGTTGAGAAAGATTGCTTCGAGGGAAGATGTGACTCAGAAGCAACTGGAAAACAAAGAGCAGAACTATTGCCATTTCCTTAGCATGCAGGGGGCAGAGGAGGAAGAGTGATGACAAGGGACAGTCCCAAGGCAGGTATCCTACTCACTAATTCTGCTGTAAGACAGATGGTCAAGGCCTAAAAAAAAAAAAAATATCAATCTCTCCACTATAGCAGAATAGAGGACTGACATGAAACAATTCCCTTTCTTCTGCAGAGCAGGAAAAGCTGTTTAGACTAACACACATAGACATGGATGTTAGTTCTCTGTGTTATTTTCAGTGCTCTGAGCTGCTGTAGCAGGAACCACTCGCTAATGTGCCATGGGTAAAGACAGCAGCTGCAAGAGCAAGGAATGGAGAGCAATGAGAAGTTGCAAAGAATGGCAGCAAAGAGGTTTGGAAAAGCTACAAAAAGCAGATAAGCAACTTAGCAGCTGTTCAAATTGGGTCATGTTACCCAATAGATTTTATCAATTGAGGGCTGCTGCTTAAGCAGTACCTCAAAGTGGACGAGAGTTGACCTAGCAGTTGCCATATCAGAGGAAAGCAGATTCTAAAATAGCATGGTATTTGCTTTAGGCATTAGGTGCTATAAATCATCCTGTTTAACCAACTTGTTGGAATTTTCTTTCTCACATCCCGTCCCCCTTCCCTTTTAAATAACAACAGCTATGTGATCTGTATCTGCAAGCATGGGAGTGTGCTCATTTGGAACATCGAATAATTCAGATTGGTAATTCCAAGTTTCTGGGTGGAAGCTCAGCTGGTGTATTTGTTGCAAAGATCCACATTTGAATGCAGTCCTTCCTGCTGCCAGTTGAGCCCTGGCAGAAGGCTCATCCTAGAATGACAAGGCTGTTGCATAAGAAGGAGTCACCAGTCAGACAAGTATGGTCTAGGAGCTTACAGTTGGCTCTGGGCCCTGTGGTGTGAAGAGAACTTAGCACTGCAGATCTCCCTGCACTGCCTGTACAGGAGTTAAGAGTCTTGGCAGCAATTCTGAGCCATATTTGTCCTTTGTGTATCCTATTAGTGACTTCAGCTACTGTACAGTACTGCTGCAGGAGTCTGGATACCTTGTTCCCTGACGAAACAGGCAACTGATCCAGCCATGAAGCAACTGTTCTTGCTCTACAGGCTCCCACAGGCTATGTTCTTCACCTACCTCTTCCATCTGCCAAAGTGATTTCTAGAGTATACTTCAGCAAAAGCTACACAGTTGTCTTCATCCAGAAGCAGCAGAGACCAAAAACTACACTGATAATATCTAAACAATAAACTCAAATTGGTCTCGTTCTACTGGTATCTCTTGGAGCAGGTTCTGTAAGATTTATGTCATCCCCAAGAGTGGGTAGGTAAGTCTGTCCATTAAAACAAAAATATTCCAGTTCTACAATAAATAAAAGTAATGAAAAATGTTTCAGTGGTACATCCACTCAGATCTGGATCTTTGGCCACATATTTCACTTTTGTCCAGATTCTAGCAATGGGCATGCTGACTTTAAAGCATTTTGAACTTCCACAAGTTTTGAGGTCACAGCTGAGTCAGAAAATCTGTAGCAATTTCTCATCTGTAGCAAAAAACCTTATAAATGCTGGTTTTAGATATCTGCAAAAAAAGGAAGGACTAGAAGAAACTTGACAAAGTCACTTCACAGAGTTATATTTGAGGGGAAAAGTCAGAGCTTAGAAGCATTTTATGAGGTTTATCTACATTCTTTAAACTGATTGTTTCCACATTTTTGCTGCTTAATAATAATATTCTTGGTCTCAAGATCCTATGATTGTTATTTTACTTTGCAATATTAAAATTAAAATACAAAGTTAGCAAAACTTTTCTTTGCCTGAGAACTTCCTTTTATTTATTTTATTAAGAACTATTGAGGGACTGCAAGTAGATTTGAGCCATAAAGCTAAGTACATAAAAGCTTATGTACTGATTATAAGTCTAGGTCTGAAGTTTAACGCAGATCCTTCTTTATACTGAGCGAGGTGTCAGAGGCTGTTATTAGCCTTTCAAGATTCTATTAGATGCCAGTATAATTAAAACATTCTTTGGCACATGATGTGTACCTTCATGATCACAGGCTGCTCTGTGTGCATGCATGTGCATGTTACACAGCACTGCTACCACCACCCACCAGGGACTCACAAATGCTACACCATTTTGTTCAGTAATTTTAGGTACTTCTGCCAACAAATGACTGCTCCCTTTTTTATAGTGATTGGAACTACTGTGAAGTCCTGACCAGCTCTTGGCACTGTATTTGGAGCTCCACTGGCAGAAAGTCATTCTGCACTTACTCTACAGCTCCATTTATAACTTGGAATAGCAACCTGCACATTCTGTAGAAAAACATCTGAGAAACAGTTATGATCATAATATTGAAGAGAACTTTTTTTAAACTAAGAGAACAATTTTTTTAAACTAATCAACATTCGAAATTTCAATTAGAATTTCAATTTGAAATTTCAATTTATGATGACTTTAAGTTAGAAAAGTATAGCTGGCTAATTGACAAATGTACTCTTTAGATATTCATAAATCTCTATTGAAAATCATCAGTGGATTGACAGTGTTTACAGTGAGTAGTGCAGGTGCAAAGCTGAGCTATGACAGCAAAAATCAAACAGAATAAACTCTCCAATGAGGCCATTTTTAACATATTTCAGCTGCAGAGATCCTTCATCTACTGCAGATGTAAAACCAAGTATGAAGTTCAGCTTTTTATGTCTAAATCTCCATCCAAAATTGATTACATTTCTCCCCTCAAGAGAATGAAAAAGATGATGATAAAGAGCTAAATGAATGTCCCAATTGCCGGGCCACAGACTATCCTGGGAATCCAGCACCTCCTCTGAAGAATCCAATTGTCTTAAGTGCATGTCCCAGATCCTAGACCTAAGGATACATCCCTTCCTCTCTCACTCTCTCCGTTATTCATGAACTACTTGTTCCATGTGGAATAACTTAAAAGGAGAGACTTTTTCATTGCAGGATATCCTACAAACCACTATGGAGACCATTTCTTTCACATGCAAAGTCCAAACAAGGTAGAGGATTGGAGCTAACATTAGCTCCTTTTGACAGACTTTCTGGCTGCTTTCTGTTGGACAAATTTTCTCAGGATTTTCTGACAACACTTACTGGTTTGGGCCCCACAGAGATGCAGGAAACACCTGACATGCAACTTTGAGGGCTTGGTAGCCAAGTAGTTTGGTATTGCCAGAATCTGAGCAGTTATGGAATAATCAAGGCAGCCAAGTAAGGACTCTGAAGATTTAAATTTTGCTCTTTAAAAAATAATGGATTATGATTTAGAAAGTAGAAAAGAATACTAATACCTTCAAAAACCTTTTAAGTCCACTGGGAGTGATACCATCCTTTCTCCTCCTACACCTCACCCTCAAAACTTTAATGACAAGTGTCACAAATTAATTTCATAGTTTCTACTAATTTATCTCTTACTTTTACTAACAAGTTTTTCATACCATGTACCAACAGATGCCCACTACTCCATGTTGTGGGAAGTCTGAATGTCCATAACCAGAAAAAGGAGAAAAAACTTGATAAAAAATTTTCATTCTGTGAGAATGGGAGGAACTTTTACATTTATTATTATTCCTGTTATGCAGCATGAAGAATTCCCATTAGTCCAAACACCCCTCAGGCATCCTCTACTGTTTTTATGATTTTTTTTTAATAATGAAATTTCTCTAACTTATTTTTATAGATTTCAGGCATTCAGACGAATATGATCATATACAGCCTTCAAGATGTGTTAAAATATCTGTTGAAATTATTAATTTTGAAGTTAATTTAGTAATTAATATAAGCTATATGCAGTGTTGCTTATACTTTTATTTGTATCCAGGCCAGATTCAAAAGCCTGTTAGCTTCAGCATAAATAATAAAAAAGTTTAAGGTTGAGAGAACTCTCCTTTTCTCAAAGAGTGCTTACTTTGGAAACTAAGTGTATAGAGCTTTATGCAATACTAATAACATTGTGTGTTGGACATAAAATAGAAAAGTCAAGTTATTAAGAAAAAAACTCATTATCTCATAAGACTGATCATGACTTTGATTTCACATATTTGGTTGAACCTTTTAAATTTTTTTCACTTAGATACTGATGCATAAATATTATAGTTGTTCTTCACTTGTCAAGAAGACAAACTTCAAGAGGTAAGAGGATTTATAGAATGTGGGTTCACCAGAAAAATCAATGCACCAGAACTTGCTAGAATCAAATAATGGATGTCTCGCTGTAGACCTAGCTCAGATTCATTGATAAGCAATCAAAGCTAGCACTGCTTCCTGGAGGGAGCAGGAATGAAATGGGTGAAACTGAACAGTGCACCATGCTGGAAATTACATGTTCGGATTGTACAAAGTAAACAATGGGGGGAATTTCATTTCTAGTTTTAGATGTCAATTTACATTTTGGATGTCTAAAGAGGTTTCAGTCTTGTATTACTTAGAACTACAAATTCTACTACAAAGAAAGGATGCCTGAGCAGAGAGGAAAGAAGGCAGGAAGATAATATGCTAAATTAATCAATGACAGAATAAAAATATTCGAATCGGGCTCTTACTCTAGATAGTAGAATTAACTCTACTTAAAAAGCCAGTTCTCAGATAAACAAAATCACCTGAGAATAAAACAGCTCTGTTTAAAAGTGTGTGTGGGAAACATGGCTCCTCACTAGGAAGACCTCCAAAATAGCTATTTGGAAAAGCTTCCTTCTGACAGAGCCTTGAGTAAGATTATGACTACTACCAACAGATTGCCTGATCTTTTGATGCAGTGCCTTACTGCTGGTTTGGTATCACCATGGTTGTTAACTTTCACACTGAATTAGAGCAAAGAAGAGAAAGCTTCATAAACCTTTAAGAAAATGGCTTCCTCCAGAAGAAAGTATTTCCTTCCTTCAAACAAAAGGACAGTAAGGTCCTATACTTCTGGGAACAGGTTGATATGTGGCTTGAAGGTGTACTTTTAACAAATGCAACAGACTACAAATAAAAGGATAACCAGTGTTGCTTATATTATTTCTTGATTATTTCCAGATGTTACCTTATAGATTTGCAGTCTTGTTGAATTATATTTGTACCTTAGCATGTCTTTTTGTGCAGCGCAAGAAAAGTAAACAATACGACTGACATACAGAGTTCATAGCCTAGTATTGATTCCAGACAAGACATTTGTCTTAATACACTTTACAAGACAATGGTGTAGTTCCAGCCAATTAAATTATTGTCCATCATGTCACTAAACTGAAAAACTCTTTTAAATTTGGTAAACTGCATAGGGAATTACAGTGAAACATTTGATTTAGCATTATAAACAAAAGATTAAAAGATTATCATGCAAAGCCAAAAGAGCACACAGGAAACAGTAATATTAGCAAATATTATTAGAAATAAACAAATGTTTTCTTAACTTAATGTCACTATGAACTAGCAATAAACAGTAAATACCGGTGTAATGTAAGTACCAGTGGCCAGCTCCAGATCACAAAAAAACCCATGCTTCTTTTCAGCAGCATCAATGCAGAAATCTATTCCTGCATCTGGATGGTTCCACTGTGAATTTACTGTGAGTAAGCAACGGATATAAGAGCCTTCCAACTACTAATTGTGTCTTGCTATTTACAAACTTTATTTATAAACTCATTTTCATGCAAGTATAAAATACTAATTCCATGGACAAATACACATTTGTTCACCACTCTAAATTATATACACTGTATTTGCATCTAATATTCAGAGAAGTGCAAAGTCCACAGTGACGTAAATAACAAGTTTTGTAAACTATTTTAGATGACAAGCTCTCAAAAGATATTAGTCACCATACGATAATGTATTTTTGTATACTGCTGAAATCAAACATTTTTGTAGTAAAAGAACATACATTTCAGCTACATTCAAGTGAATATTTTATTACCATGTATTATGTCTTACAAACTTTAGTGGAGATGAGCAAGAGCGCTACAGAACCATACCTTAACGCAAGAGGTGTATTGCATGGTATGTGCAGGCATAGCAAAGGAGAAAGAACTGGAACAAAAGACAAGGTAAGAACTTGTACAAAAATGGACAGTAATACTGACTAACACTGAGTTATAATCTTACTTATAACAGACCTGAAGGGCTAATAGAGATCCAATTCAGAAACACCTGTGCACTGTAGGTACAGTTTGGTGCAGATCAAGAGTGCACTAATACAGTCAACGTTGTACGCATAAAATAATGCACAATGCAAAATACGCTGATATGCATATAAACAACTAACTTGTTTACAGTAAGTAGGGCAGCACTGCTGCAGTACTGCATTCTTGGCACTTAGTGATAGGACAACATGTATTTGGTTTAACTAAATTCATAAACAGGATATATAACCGTTTGTAAGATGGAACACATATTATCCCTTTCAACCTTCCGGTTTTACAGCATTTTTCTAATTTTCCAGTTCAAATGCAAACATGACACACTAGCTAGTATGGAAGACATTTCAGATGTTGGCTTAAAACATCACCTTCAATTAAAAAAAACAGAATAAAGGATTAATTCATATTACAGAAAGTAAATTTGCTACTACTGCCTTGTGCAGAAAACAAAATCTGAAACAAGGGAGTTGGGGGGGAAAGTGACCTTATAATAAAACCCACAATGTCTTTATGGGCTTTTCCTGAATAGTAACTGCTTCCTTAATATCCCTTTCATATATGCTAATTTCTCTTAAAAGAACTGCTGAATTTATTAATCTTAAAAGTTGTTAGAACTTAGGATCTGAAAAAGTTGTCAGTGAGTTAGAAATTTGGCATCGTGTATCACATCACACAGAATGGAAGAAAATATGCTCTTCTCTTCAAAGAAAGCATGTTTCAGATATGAAAGGATTCCAATTTTAAGTGATTGTCCTTTATTAAACAATATCAACAACTATCTGGAGGGAGCCAATTTACTTTTGCCGTTTCAAACAAACTGGCTAAATTGCCATTTTACATTATATAACAAATGTAATAAAATTGTTCTTAACATATAACAATGTAATACCTTAAAATTAACTGTTTAAAATATTTTACAAAGACATTTTATTATATATGAACTATACAACACACAAGAGTATGAAATATTTTGAACATATACACATTTCTGTATTTTTTACGTAGATTATTATTTTGCACCAAACATTGGTGTCTGCAATTTTACAGTCCTCAGTTAAAAGCAAAACAAAACCCCAGAAAGTTTAATGGATATGTTTAATTTGGGTTTTTTCCTGAAAATAAAACCTATAGTGAGGAGAGTTTCTCTAATGATTATTTTCTTGCCCCAATTTTGTATTTGCACAAAGCTTTTCAAATGGATCAACATACACAAGAGGAATATCCTCTCTGTTCTTCACAGTGCAATTTGCCAGGGATACAACTGGAACCAAACTGACCCTTTCCCCACTATTAACATTGAAAACTGAAGTCAAAATAATGTCAATGCCAATCACTATTGAGACTCCCTTACCCCTTTTATTGAAAATGCAATCCTTTTCAATATCCATTTTAATGAAAACATTTGCATAGAGCAGCCTTGTATTATTTCTAAAGAACATTATGAGCGTTTTAACACAAGATAAGGCACATGTTTTTCAGCATTAATAATCTAAAACTAATCCTGAGGATCTGCTCCTCCCCCTCAGCAAAATCTGCTTTTTTAATATACCCTGTATTACCTGAAGAAAGCAGAAAAGCAGTACAGAATAAACTCAGATTCTTTAACTGAACTAAATTCAGAACATTAACAACTCCTGATAATAGTGTAACAAATCCATAGACTAATTAAGTCACTTTCTAAACAAATAATTGTTAGAGGGAAAGAAAAAAAGACAACCAGTAGCACTATTGATGTTAGCTAAAAGTTCACATACTAGGGATGACATTTATAGTGAGTTTTGCTAAAATAAGCTCCCATCAGAAATAAGGTAGTTAAATTGTGAGGCACTTAAGGTTGACATGAAAAGGAGGAATGCAAGGGGTCTATTTCATAGAAAACCTGAAGTTGCATATCATATCCTTGTATTAAGCCTTCTATTAAAGTGCTAGAAATGGAGACTTAAAACAAAAGGATTCAAATATAAAATAAGTGATTACAGAGCTTAGTATGCAATAAAATTAAGTGCTTTTGATTCTCATGAATTTAGAGCTTTTTAATAGTTTTTAAAAAATAAAGTCTGGAAATAATCCACGTGTGAATCACCTTCCTTGTGCCATCAATGCTATTTGTAAAGTGCCCAATTATTTTCTAAACAATAAAACCATTTGCCTTATCTTATGTTGTATAGCATGACATAGTCTGTAGTATGTATGTAATCCATACTGCAGGGACACAGTCATCCTGATGGAAAACAGCACATGCATACTTTAAATCGGAAGATTTAATTCCACCTGTCATTCTAAGAAGCCAGGTCTTGAATTACATATCCACCCGTATATAGTGCAACCAACCTCATATTCTCAAAATGTAATTTAGCTGTTCAAGTCTGACACTCAAAGAGAGACATATCAAGCTTTTCCTCAGAGCAACCTGACACCCAGACAAAATCACAGATGGAGCTCTAGATCTGAATCACATAAATCCACTAGATGCCAAATCTGAGAAGGATCTGGGTTCTTTTGGATGATGAAGAGTCTGAAGATGTGTGGCAGTCTGTGCATTACTGATCACATCTAACTGAGAGGGATATGATGCATTTACATTTCCTCCACTGAAACCATTTTGGAACTGGCAGGAAAAAAAGAGAATATAAATGGTTAGTATAGGAAATTATTTTATTAATAAGTATTTAAAAATCCTCCTAAAGACACATTGGATGAAATAATCTTAAAATACATTGATTAGCTTTAATTTTTAAAAAATGATCAATGATAATTTCATTTGCATTAAAATAGAGACTGACTCATCAGTGAACCTTACCCATGTTGAAGTCAATGGGAGCCTACTTCTGGCCAAGCTAAGAAATAATTCTATTTCTAGAAAGTACAGTCCAAGAATTCCCAATTGTCACATCCAGCTGTTACATTTTAAAGGCAACCTATTTACATCTTTCCATGCCTGCAGTGGGATCCAGACATAACAGCTCCTCCAGGAATGCACATGCAGTCCTATCCATAAGCTGAAGCATGCTGCGTGCAATCCGCTGGCTGAAACCTTGCAGGGTGGGCTTTTTGACAGTCCTCATATTGACTGTGCCAAGTAAGAGCAATGAATGGCTTTCATCAGTCTTAACATAATTGTTCATAGGATTATTTTAATCACTTAATGTAATGCTTCCTGTCATGCTGTGGACTTTATCTACAATATACTCCATTCGGTCATGCAAAGAAAATACAACAAAGTATTTTAAACATTTCGATCATCTCTTTGGGAGTAGCTTATATCATAAGCACTTATTCCTTCAAGGTTTGTCTTTAAGAACATGTTTTATACATTCATTCATCCATTCATCTATCAAGTTATGCTGGGTGCTAGTTCTTCTTTGTTTCCTCTATGCAAACATTGAAATTTGACTGTGCACAATTCCTCTAACTTTTTAACAAGACTATAGCCATGTGAATTATGTTTTTAATCAAAGCTGACATACTTTTAAGAGTACATACAAGGATTGTTTCTGACAGAAGCAGGTTATATGAATATTCTTCATTAAATTTTTAAAAAACGCTCTAAACATAAAATCAAGTACTTAGGAAGGTTTCTCCTGCTTAATAAAGGTATATTGATCCTAAGAAAGCAGCCAAACAATCACAGGCCTTTCTGTCCTTCTCCATCACTGAAAGTGATTTTAGACTGCACTGGCTATGCTCCTACCACAATTACAGGAAAGGCAGAAAGTCAAGGCATATGACCACCATAGACCCTTCTGGCTTTCTAATTCTCTAGTGTTTTCATGGAGAAATAATGGGAGTTAGAAGTCTGAAAAGATACCAGTCATGGCTTGTATAGCAATGTCTGTCCTCTCTCTGGACTCTAACCACTGACAGGGATGTCAGTGTGCTAAACCCAGCCACCAAGACTGCCCTGCTTTGGTTTGGCTGTGTGAATGTGGGCTCAGACAGCAGTAGCCTATCTGCTTAGTCACATGAGGCTTCTGCTCATGCAGTGCTACTCAGCCCCACGCAGCACAGGAATACCATAACAAGAGGGGCTGAATTTGCCTCTGAACAACTCAAGTAAGCACAATTTTTCCACAAAGTGGCCTTTGATAATTTTTTTTTTTACAACAAACTAAATGTCCTGTTATTGCAGCACAGCATTCTAGTAAATATGAAGTAATAGACATAATTTTTTCAGAGGTGCTGTCTTAGTAGTGAAACTTTTTATAGATAGATGTGAAGAAAATGCAAATAAGAAAATAAAAAAAGGGTCATAAAAATTATTAAGGAAGTGTAACAACAAAATAATCTGCAAAACAAATGCAATTGAAACTAGCCATTAAAAAGAAATGGAATTGCAAATGCAATCTCTGTTCAAAACTGATGCATCACATTAGTACAGCTTCTGTGCAAAGAGTAATTCTTTGTTATTATAAAGACAAACTTGGATGGCCCTGGAGCTTCTCTGCAGCCCTATTAAGAAGCACTCTGAAAGACTAAACACTGAGCACAGCCAGGCAAAGCACAGCCAAGTCATGCTCAAGTTTGCACAGCATAGTTTCTCAAAGTCACTTTATGCAATTTCAACCTCAGGGAGAAGCCATTCATCATGCTGAACTGTGCTATAATTTAGGTAAATTTCTGCAATTCTGCAATTGCCTTCTTCTCAGCAGAGAAGCAGTTTTACAAAGGGAATATTTTGTACTTGTATTAAGCATGTAAAAAATGGATATGTTCTAACTGCATTCCTCCCCTTTGTCTTGCATAGGTTAAATGCCACTTAATACTTTAATTCTGTAAATGCTTATGCATGTGCATAAGCATTTGCAGGATCAGTACTTCAGAACATTAACTCATTGAGATACAACAGTAAAAAAAAGAATTCTGGCTCTGTACTTAAGCAGCATTAGAAATAAAGGGTACAACAGAAAGTACTTCAACAAAGGTTATTCAGAATCAGGAACTAGTAATTGAATTTTATTTCTAAGTTAATTTTACCAGTGAAGAACAGTGTTTACAACTGTAGTCTGTGCTACAGCCAGGATCCTCTCTTCAATGGCTTTTATTGTGCATTCTTCTTGGTGAAAA
Organism: Chloebia gouldiae; assembly: GCA_003676055.1. Classification (NCBI taxonomy): domain Eukaryota; kingdom Metazoa; phylum Chordata; class Aves; order Passeriformes; family Passeridae; genus Chloebia; species Chloebia gouldiae. Next base: position 27,760,179 of record QUSF01000003.1, on the reverse strand, counting down.
AGGACCAGATTATTTTACTGTGACTATAACTTTTTCTAATTCTTTTTTCTTCAGCAGTTAATTTAGACAGCAGCTTGAGGAACAAGCTGGGTTTCATTTATAGCAAGATATAAAAACCTTTTTTGCATTAACATTGTATATAGGAGTGAAACAGTTCGTATTTCAAGCCATCTTTATGATACTATACTGCTTTTACTAATCCTAAAATCATTGTGGAATCTGAGTAGTTAGACAATATTCACACTTCAAAACCAATTTTTTTGATTCTTACAACATATTTAATGAAAATGAGTGCACCAAGCAAACTCAACTCCTCTCTAAAGGATTTATTAGCAAATTCCAAGACTTAGACCAATCTACTTTTCTTCTGCTCCTAACAGGAAAATTACTGGTATAGTACCACAGACGAGTTCATTCACTCTTAATTAATACTGCTAAAGAGAGCTATCAGACTGCAGGTACATGTATATATAAACTTGTCCAAATGTAACTCTCTTCACTCTAATGAACAAATAAAGGAAAGACATCCACACACTGCTAACCCATTTAGTTCAAACTCAGCAATTCAGTCACAACAAACTCTGTCCCCCAGCATTCACCCAAAACAATATAAACTGGATTCAAAGTGCAAGCAGTGCAGCAATGCTGTTTACTATACCTTGTTCCCCAATGTTTGTTGCTGTTGATTTGTCATCATAGGCTCATATTGCATTTGATCCACGCAGCTGGGCTGTGCCTCCTGCGTGCACGGGTACATAGAAACAGCGCCTGCATAGCATGTTTGAGGAGTCAGCATAACTGACTCAGAGTTTATCCCACACTCAAGGTTTTCAGGGACTTGCTGCAAACAACTGAGAAAATCCTCAAAGTTGGAAGAAGCAGAATAGGTAGATCCACCAAAACCTGCTGCTGGAAAATCCATTTGAGCAAAATTAGAAAGTTGTGGCATCATCGCTGTGGGTTGCTTGTAAGGAATAAAGTCTTGCCTACACTCATAAGGGGAAGCGTTAACTTCTGATTTGTAAGAGAACTCAGATGTACTGGCATGCATGCCAGGGAACACGTATTGCTGGGGCTGCTGCTGTGAGCAGCTAAGGGGCATGCCAGAGCTCCAATTTGTCAACATCCCATTGACTTGCATATGTTTCATCTTTTGACAGAGCTGCTGTTGCTGCTGCTGCTGTTGTTGCTGTTCCACAAGCTGCTTCTGGTGCTGATGAAGTTGATGTGGTTCTAAATCTTGCTGTACCATGCAACCTTCATTCTGGACCAAGGGCTGCTGCTGGTTACAATCTGAATATAAGAAATCAGATTTATTTAAGGAATCCTGAACATAAGTCAGGATTTCGTCAGTTATGTTGATGTCCCCAATATCATCCACATCAGATAATTCAGTTTTAAAAAACTCCTCATCCTGCTGAATACATTTGAGATCTTCAAAGTCAATACCCAGATTTTTCATGATGCTGTACAAATCACTGGTTTTGTTATCCTGAAAGAGTGCTGCACTGTCTTCAGGAAGTGGAATGGTACTGTCCTGGGAGCACTCCATCAGCTCCCGTTTGAGAATGTTGTGATTTCCAGCAGGTAGGAGATTGTCTGCCCAGCCACTGCCAACAACATCGCCCCGTTCATCCCTACTGTCAGCAAAGAAGTTCCGCTCAAAAGAAAGTTTATGTGAGGCTGGAGGGCAGAGATAAACAGACTCATCTTGCCTTAACATGACACCTAGGAGGGAGTTTGGATCCACAGAGTCATCATGTAGCGTTGCTTTGGCTCCTTTTCCCATTGTGCTTTTACTCTTCGGTTGAGAGGGGTCCATAAGGCTTGACATAGGGAAAGAAACCTCATATAACACAGCCTCACCAGTGGCAAACATGAAAGGCAACTTCATGTTACGCTTCCGTAGATGTTCTGCCCCTTCTTCATCTCTGAAAATAAATCAGATATGTAGCACGGTACGGCAGAAATAAACAGTTATTCTAATCTTTTTGTCCCATGGAATTACCATAAAAAATGAACTATTCTATTTGTAGGCATTTTTCAAATTCCTACCTATTCCAGCTCAACTTGGCTGAGTTAAATCAAGAGGCAGATTATGAAATAAGAAGCTTATGACTGTAATACCACATTTACATATTACATTTGTAATTAAATCTAGACAGCATACACCATTTTCTATGCATTATAAGCTGAAATGAAAACAAGTGGGCTTTGTTCCATGCATTAAGCTTTTCTTGGTATAGCAAGTAAATCAATACTTGAAGTATCTGTTTTTCTCCATTTTACAGACTCTTAGAAAGAATTATTTAATCTATTTAACAAGGCTGAATTCCATATTATGCAGAACTTAGTTCAGCACTAAAATTCAGGACTGAATTTCTTATTTGTTGCTCCTTCTACACAACTGCAGTTGGATTTCTCAGGTTTTGCTCATTGGGATTGAATATGGTGCAAGGAATAACTTCATGCCTCTGCTGCTGACCTTGCTCTAAGAAATCAATTTGTCTGAAGTTTATGCAAAAGGACTATGCCACAAGTTCTGAAAAATTAGAATTTTCAACATGTTTGTTGGCAAATTGAAAGAATTTGGGGAATTTGGAATATAAAGGGTAATAATTAAAAAACAAATTATTTTGTGAATATAAGCACCTTCAAACTAGTTTTCAGATTTGGGAGCATACTACTTTATGAACTGATGACTTACGTAAGAGGTCTTTGCGTGGCAATGATGTAATCTGGTCTTCCATTTTTGTAGACAAGCCGTGCATTTGCCTGTACCCAGGCCCATCGATTTTCTTTGGTTAGAAGCCTAAATACAGTCATCCCACTCTCACCTGTCTTCATCACTAAAGAGTAAGCAAATAAATCATTAAAACATAAATGTTATCAAAGAAATCCCATCGATAGAAAAATTTTACAAATCTCATGTCCTCAATCACCCAATTCAGTGTGGCACTAACACGTTCACAGTGAATCAGGATGACTGATCACTTCAAGATGTCTAATTTACTCATAAAATAGAAGTAAAAACTGCAAGATATCTCCTACGGATTGTAACATTCTATATGGGGCTTTGTCCATTATTTCTTCAATAACAGAAATTAATAAATACTAGAACAGATAAATGACAAAAGCCTAAGTCTCTCACCTTCATACAGCAGCTATTGCTTTAGAAATATTCAGAATACAACTAGAAAACACATTAGTTCTGAATCCAATCCTTTCACATTCTGACTGGTTTATGCAGAGGCACTTAAAAATCTTATGTTTCATTCTCACTACCACTAACAATGCTTGATAAACATACTCAATTTTCACAGTACATTCCTGTATTGGGTTTGTGTGGCCAGGTTTTGGTAGTGGCAGGGAGGGCTACAGGGGTGGCCGCCGTAAGAAGCTGCTAGAATCTTCCTCCATTTCCAGCAGAGCAAATCCCTAGCAGCTCCAAGGTGGACAGGCTGCTGGGCAAGTCTGGGACAATTAGAAATTGTGATAACGCCTCTGTGATAACATCTGGGGAAAAGAAAAGTTATTGTGCAGATACAATTGTGGTCAGAGAAGAAGGGGTTGAGAATGTGAGCGGAACAGCTCTGCAGACACCAAGGTCAGTGAGGAAGGAAGGGCAGGAGGTGGCAGAGCTGAGATTCCCCTGTAGCCCAAGGTGCGGAAGCTGTGCCATGCAGAACCATGGGGATGCAGAGATCCACCTGCAGTCCATGGAGGAGACCCGTGCTGGAGCAGGTGGGTGCCTTACAGGAGGCTGTGAACACTTGGGAGGCCAGTGCTGGAAGAGGCTCCTGGCAGAGACTTGCAGGCCCATACTAAAGAAGGTTTCCTGGAGAAAAGTGTTTTTTAAGGCCTTATTTTACTTCTCATTATCCTGCTCTTTTGTTAGTAATAAATTCAATTAATATGCCCAGATGAAGTCTGTCCTGCCTGTGACAGTATTTGGTGAGTGATCTCTCCTTATCTCAACCCATGAACCATGAATATAATGGAATTATATTTTCTCTCCCTTGTTCAGTTGTGGAGGGCAGAGATGGAGAAGCTTTGGTAGATGCCTAGCATAAAGCCAGAGTCAACCCACTACAGTTGTTTTTGTGCTGAAACCCAGGATCATGAGTGTGTTGAGATACAGGAGAGGTAACAGGCAGAAGGAGCACTGGACAATCCTGGAGAGTAAAATTATCATGAGGAAGATTTATTGTAATTGTGGTGAAGGGACAGGGGGTGTAAATTGCCAATTTTTGTGCAAATTGTCCAATTTTGTTCTGTGTTGTGATGAAGTTATCTTGGTTTTGTGTGGGAAGCTTTATTTTGGCTGGTTTTGCTGTTCTAAGTGAAGGTTGTGTGATGAATCTGAATTTTAAAGATAATTCTTAAATATTAAGAATTCACAGAGGCAAGGGGTGGAAGTAATACAATTGCTCAAAACCCCAGCATTTCTAGACAGAAAAATTAAATAAAATGTATTAGGAAAGCCTAAGAATCTAAACAAAAAATCCTTGCTACAAAACTTATTTTCTTTATTTATTTCTTAGCATCAAAAATGTAGCAAAACCAGTTTTAAGACAAAGTTTTAAACCATTCAAGTTTTATCCCCTTCTGTTCTGGAACCATCTTTTTGCTTTTCTTTATGAAAGAAACAAAACCACTGATAAGCACTAGTGACTGAGCTACACCTGAAGAAGAAAATGTACTTAAATAGGTTGAGAACAACCTGCTGAGAGGCATTATTTAATAGTCTTTGAGGGGATAAAAGAAAAAAAAAATCAACTTTTCTAGAGAAGTCAGCAGAAAAAATGTACCATAATATTCTGAAGATGATTCTGTAAGTTCCAAGTTATAACTAAAAACAAAAGTAAAAACCAAAAAAGAGTCCCCTAAATAGTTATACATCAGATAGCTGGTGCTTATTTCCTCAACATTACATTTCTCTCCAAAATTGTTACTCAAGCCAATCAAGCTACCAAGAATCAAACCCAGAAATATTCGGACGCTAGCATGTTAATCAGAGATCAATTTGTGGTAAAAATCTTCCAATAGCAAAAGAAAATGCTTTATTTAACTCGTTAACGGGAAAGCTATCCTTGGTAGTCTCCTTGTCCAAAGTTCTTGAAATAGCAGAAGTTGGGTTGAGCAAGTGAGAAGAGCGAGATATGACAGAGACTGGAATATTTATCCTAAAAGGGTCTAAATAGGAATATTAAATATTTCTTTAACCAGTGTAAGTTTTTAGGACAGATAGAACATATGAAATGAACAGTGTTCATTTTTTTCTGTAATTCATATTGCATTCATACAGAAAAAATACTCCAAGCTTTGATTTTACAGCCATTCTTTGGGAATGAAACTTACTTCGGATGTGATTTTCAGCACAATAAAGCATGTCAGCTGCATGAATAAACTGGTACCCTGTTCCTCTCATACACAGCTCTGCTTCAGTGTATCCCAGGACAATCTTTCCTCTGGAAGGTAAAAACAAAAAATTGCAACACTGCTGATGAAGCCACTCACAGAATGAATGTCAAGCAAGTTAATTATGGCTAGAACATTTCAGAAGCAAGTGCTAACTACAGTTTGTCACTATATCAATTGTATGCAGAAGCAGAACAGCTCTAACAAAAATAGAGTCAACAATTCATAAAATTGTAACTAGTCTGCTAGGTTGCCTTCAGTGACTAGGACTGGGTTCACAAAACCATTAGATCATAAAAAAGAGTGGATGCCTACCAGCTGGACTCTCAGTTCCATACTACTGAATATATTCACTCCTAGCAGGCAGCTCCCATTAATTCCAAAGAATGACACTGTTTTCTTAGCCCTGTTTCTTATAATTTACCTATAGGTGCTTGTCTGTAGAATTAAATAAGAGTCTAACTTCAGTTATGTAAAACTTCTTGCCTAAATTAGAATTTTGAGTAGCTCAAACCCAGATGTATCTCAGAACTACATCCCCTTTGCTATTGAGTCGTATGGGACCCCTGTGTTTGCATTTAGACAAGATATGACTCAGAGGACCACTAGCAAGAGTCATGTTTGACCCTAGCAGCTAAAATTAGAGTACTCTACTAGAGGCTGGGGAGATGAAAACAGAATTTACATGATCTCTGTGCAATACCTGATAAAAAGACACAATAGAAGAAAGACCTAAACAGGATTTGAAACAAAGACATGGAGATGCAAAGACAAAATGTAAAAAAAGGGGGAAAGTAGGGATGGGGAACAATATACATAAAACTATTTCTTTCAAGTGAATAAAAACATCAGACAGAGAAAAGAAAAACTTGTGTTAACATTTTGTTGTTTTTTACTTATATTAGCTTGGAGAAATAAAACATTTTGGTCTCTCAGTAGATAAAATACCAAGTAATTCAATTCTATCATGTAAGTAGGCATGGAAACCCATGTGAGAGACTCCACTAAAAATGAAAGTCAAATGTCAGTCAAAAATAGGAGGGAGAGAAGAAGGAAGGAGGCCAGAGGCTTTAATTTTGATTAAAAAAGCATCCTAATGGTCTTCTTGCCATGTTGAAGCACAGTAACATTATTTTGATCTAGTACTGCAGTAGTGTTTCCAAAGTTTACACAGGGAAAATAATGGTTTGGAAGTGGGTAAAATCATAGTATAAAAAAGTATTTAAATTATTTTGAAGGAAAAAAAACATTTCCATTGTATTTTACATCTATTTGAACTGAAGGAGAAATGTAGAATAAAACTGAACACTTGTCCTATCAGTTCTAAAACCAAATAAACCAAATTTTAAACCAGATTTAACATGAAACGTTTCTTCTTCCCTAATTTATTAGTATGCTGTATTTTGATTCTTCTATTTTGTGTTGGTTTTGTGGGCTTTTGCTTTGTTTTTCTAACAAACAGAGTCAGAGAGCAGAATGCCATTTCAAGGAAGCAGACTATGGCAAACCTATTTCTCTTTACTTGATAGCAGGGCTGGAGAGAAAAACCTTAACAGCTTCTAAACAATGGTTTATGTACTAAAAGAGTAGTCTGCTTTATATTTCAAATACACACCTGAAACCTATTTCATCTGCAAATTATTAGACAATTACAGAGTAATTTACACCTACTTTGCATCACAGCCAGTGGGTGTGAAATCCAGTTTGTGTTTAGTTCTGAAGATGAAGTTTTTGGTTCGTATCTCAAGGATAGATGGTGGCTGCAGGGGAGTAGCTACTGCAAACAGAGCAAGCTGAGGAGACAAAGTCGCACCATCCTTCCCTTTCTTGTTTTGTCCATGGAGAAACTTCAATCGTCCTTGAAAATTCATAGCCTTAGGGTGAGGAAAAAAGCAATTGTTATATGCTGGAGATATTTAAAAGCAAGATATTTTTGTTATGATGTAAAACATGTATTTTTCATTTTTCTTAGGATCCATCAGATTCAAGTTTTATTGGATGGCATACACAAAAGTTAGCTAACAAGTACAGAACACTGTTGTTATACCCCTGAGTGTATAATTTCAATATCTATTATAAACATACTGAAAAATTAATGAATGAGAAAATTATTCTGTAAAAAAAAAAGGCATGTAGTATCAAATATCAACTGGGGCTTCTAATATTCTAATGAACATACATGCATATAATTACTTCATTATTTCTCTTGCAAATTTGTATGTTAAATTTTGAAATTGTAAAGAATTCTATTTTGTAAGATATCACATAGAGGGTGATAAACTCATACTTGTTTTAAAATCTAAACAATTGAGTAACAAAAAAATGCATTAAAAAAGCAAGCAAAACTTTTCCAAATAAGGAAAAACTATGGTCCTCTTAATTACCATAACTTACGGCATCTCAAGATACTCAGCTTGCTACAAGAAAATATTCTTGCAATGCTTTTTAATCTACGAATCACACAGCACTTTACAAAAGCTTACAAATGCTTATTTGAATTTCACTGAGGAAACTGGGCTGTGAGAAATAAGAGAACTTGCACCTGGCTGTAACATCATCTTAAAGGGGAGACATTTAGTGTCACTAACTGAAACTGTGGTTCAAGCAGCTCAGATATCTTTGGAGACTTAAGGAATAAAGTAATTTGCTGCCCCTCTTGTTAAAATAATGCAGACTTCCAACTTTTAAGCATATGTGGAGTTTATGCAACTCCATACTCACCAGGAAGCCAGATGAATTATCCAAGAGACATCGTAACCTGCAGATGAAATTCCTTTCCATAAAGGAAGAATTCTCCGGAGGAAGTTGGTCTGGGCTATAATAGGTTGCTGGCTGTGAAAAGCCATTATCTCCTGCAGGAAAGGATTATTTATAAGGAACATTTTTAGAAGAACACCTAGTGAAGGCTATCTATAACAAACGATCTTCCTTCTCATAAACAAAGAGTTAGGTCATGACCTGAGCAAGAACAATGTAAACTGGAAACACCCTTAGAACCTATTATTATTGTAACACTGAGGTTAAACATCAGTTCTTCTGATGGGATTCTCTTTTACAGGCTATAGTATTTAAAAACTGAATGTAATTTATTATTAAGTGCTTATTTTGCCTGTTTGTTTTTTTACTTTGGGGCTTTTGTTTGTTTGGGTTTTTAATTTATTCATTATGTTTGTCAACAGCCTAGATTCTGGACCAGTTGCAAAGAGCAGAGTTCTCAGCAGAGAACACACCCTTGTTCCTACAATGGTAGGATCTGCAAAAAGGCACAGCAACTACAGGAACTGAGTATTCAAAAACTCAGTATCAAACAGTGAAACTTACTTTCCAGACAGCTAGATGAAAGCAGTAGCAATAAATAAAAATCAGCAACTTTAGGAAACCACCACAAAAAAAATCATTTTTCTCCAATGAAGGCAAAATCACCCTACTAAATAATTAAAATATTTCTGGGCTCTGCTAACCAAAACACCATAGTTACATCTCCAGGTATACTTGGAGTACTTGTGTTTTGCGGTTGTTTGTTTTACAAAATACTCAAAACCATGATTGTTAACTTTGATAACAGCATGGTATCCTTCCACCTTGTCAGACAAGCATTTCTTGCTAAGTGGTATTTACAAAACAGACTTAAACATTTGGAATATAAAGTAAAACCAGAAGGTAAATCAATAGACCCCTGATAAAATGCATATGTTCTACATGAGATTACATATATAGAGATACCAGAACATGACTACTCACAGCAAATTTAGCAAAGCAATCTTGTTTGCAATACGTATAAAAAACCAGTCACACCCTAGGAATTCATGCATGCAGAAAAACTGAGAAAAAACCAGCTTAAAAAGACATTTTATTATCAAATAATCTTTAATTTTAAAAAAATAGTCTGTGTACTCTTAGAGAACTGGTTATCAGTATGGACAAAATAATAATAATAATAATAGAGATTTTAAAAACCCATATTGACATTCCAGATATGGAGATTAGGTCAGGGAGAGTATGCCACTTAATAACACACCACATTATATTTTCTGGAATATAATTTTGTCTCATGAACAGCTGGAAAAACTTACAGTTAGGCTCAGAGGTTAGTACACTGCCAAAAAAAACCCAAAGGTAAACAAATCATTACAAAAAGCCAGTTCTATTTCATCTCTTATGACTTCAAGGGGCTGAATTGGAGCCAAGTGAGATTGCTGATATCTTACCAATAGGCCTTGCAACCTAAGGCCATCTAAATCCTACAAGTATGCTGTATTATGTAGCTTTTCAGATAAAATCAGGAGATACCTTTTTTTTTCTGAAAATAACTGCTATGCAAAGTCAGTTTTTGCTTAATAAACTTCAAGGTATGGAGAAAAAGAATCCTTTTTCTGTCCTAGCTGTTAGTGTGATAAAAAGGGATATTCTGAAATTGCAGCCATCTAAAGAACTGTATTGGCCAGTCACCATTATGAGCAGATTCCACAGGCAGACAAACTCAGGTATTTGTAGTTCCAAGACAGTTACCATATAACTTTGAAATTAGAAAATAAGAAATTCCCACACCTGTCATGTGGGCAGATCTCAACAGACAAAGCAAACTTCCTTACTTGCTACTGCTGCATTTTTTTATTATAAATTGCCTAACTGACAGTGAGAATTTTCAACACTTCTGAGAGTGCTTCTCTAGGAAGCTCTCTGAAGAAGCAATGACAACAAAGAAAGGGCGTCAAGGAAACAGCTTGCAAATCCTAAATAATATTTCAAAAATGCCAGATCTGACTGGGTGCAGTGTCAGGGTTTCTGCTGGCATCCTTGGCACTGTTAGGTGTGTCCTTCAGCATTTCTGCCACAGGAGAAACTCAGTGTTATTCTTTGGGTAAATCCAGAGCTGAAATTTGAAGGTTCAGCAAGTGCAGCTGGATGCTGTGGAGTTTGTCAAGTTCCATAGTAAAATGCACAGTTCCCAAGGGTGAGCAAAGCTGTGGTGAAAGAAGTGGCTGCCGACAGGAGGGGAACAGAACTCAAAGCAGGAGGCAATGGGCTTCAAAACTGAGCCTCCTACACTTGTAAAAGCAACACTGCTGCACATTTCCAGGCAGACAGAAGGCAGAAAGGTTTTACTGCCAGCATCTTGAAGTGACTCACTATAAGAAGGCAAAGAATCTTACAGAGCATCTACAATCCCTAGAGCAAAACTACCAGTTAACACTACAGAGGTTAGAACCCTCATAAAGCTCACACTGGATCTCACCAATACCATGGAGCAATGTGCAGAACATGCAGTGCATTAAGTGCTTGCCTTTAAACTCAAGACTATATGGTTGTGCAACACACAAAGTTCAAAAGATAATCCAGACTTAATGCCCCAAAGCAGATATTTGGGACTGAAAAAAAATCAGAATTTTGCAAACTTCTCTGGGAACAAGTCAAGGACTGGAAGGCATGTCTGGGAAGCACAGTAACAGCTGAGGAAACCAGTGGTCTAGCAGCATACCAGAGTATTGAGTGAGAAATAACCAGTCCAGACTAACTGAACCAGAATCAGTTCCCAGATTCAGGATAGAATCTGTGCCCGAGTACAATTATATCTATAAATATCTACATAATGCTAGCTCTATGTATTAAAACAGAAATGGATTAAATTAACAAAAATGGAGGGGATCCTTATGGTCATAGCATTGTCCTTTGCTATAAATCTGAATTCAGTTTAAAAATCCTCAACATCCAAAAATTTTATGCTACTTGAGGCTCAAAAGTCATCATTGAATCATAGAATGGTTTGAGATAAAAGGGACCTTGAAGGTCACCTGATTCCAACCCCGCTGCCATTGACCAGGACACCTTTTACTAGGCCAGGCTGCTCAAAGCCCCATCCACCTAGGACCTAAATGCTTTCAGGAATGGGGCACAATTAGCTGCTTTTAGCAAGCTAGAAACACAAGATACAAACCAAAACGTTGTCTGTATCTTGCTCAGCACTTCCTGATGTTCAGTCAAATCTGAGTCCAATCCAACCTGGTGTCATACTTTTCAAATAACCTTTTCTAAATTAATATGCACTTCTTTAAGGTCCATAGAACACAGTTTCACCCTGAAGCAAGCAGGATGAAAATCTGGTTTCTGAGAACCGTACTCTTTGCTGTACTGAACTGAACTATTAACTAGCTGTGCAGCAGGCCTGTGGAGATTGATCTAGAGATGATGTAACAGCATTGACCGCTAAATGAAAAACTGAAATATACTGAAGCGTGCTATAAACACAGTGACTTTTCTCTATCAAATCATGGCATTTCCATACTCTTAATTTTCTAAAATTACTTAAAGGTTTATTTAAAAAATGACTTTTTATGCATTAATAAACCCCCTATAATTAAGTCACCATAACAGAAGATTTACCTACATGTTTAAACAACTGTTGTGCAAAGGGAGCTTTAAAATGGAGCAGTTGTCTCAATGGCTTTGTGGTCATTATGATGCAGGCACATGCTTCCTGGATTACACATAACCTGCACCTACACATCTTTGCTCTGATACACACACAGTGTGTTTCTCCTGAGTTGTTTCTCAACATAGCAGCTCATTTAAGCATCAGTCAGTAACATGTGACAACTCTGCTCTAACATGCATACTCTGCTTGATCTTAAAGGCTCATCTATTTCATCTCTTATTTCTCTTCCCTTTTTTCTCCAAGAGAAGTACTGGTCTATGTGCAATGAATGCACTGCTTCCTATAGTAACACTGTAACTAGGCCTGATTCTTGGACTGATCTGTCTAAGAAACATTGTCACTGATGCTCCAAATTAAAGCCTTCCAATTTAAGGTATAAATAGTATTTTAATGGTGCTGTGCTATGAAAAACAGTGCTTATTTAAAGTGCAAAAAATAATAAGTCTCACTGTTGGCTAAACGTGTCCATAAAATTCAAATAAATTTGAAAGATGCTATTTCTTCCTTTATTCATCTAAAATTATCTACATTTTTTTTTACATAGACAAATTTAAAAAAACCCCAAAACCAAACAACTAATCCAACAGGCAAACAATAAATTTTGTTCTCACCTTGTACACTTGGTCCAGAATCTCCTGACTGGGCAGGATTTAATGCCCAATGTAGCTGTCGTTGAAACTCAGGCCTGTCTTCTGTGTGAATCAATTCAAATACACTCTGGTGTATAATATCTGACTATGAACAGAAGGAGAAAGGTGAGAGAGAACGACAATAAGAAAGTTATATGATAATGTGATACAAGTTGTCTGATCGACAACACTGTTATGGATATAGCAAAATCCATTTTGCTCAGGGATAAATCCATACAATCACATGCAGGTGGTCAAGTTTCATGAAACTATTTTTTAGCAGCTCAGTTACACACATGACTATAAACATGGGAAACAATAATAAAAAATATTGCCTTAGAAAAAAGTGACATTATGTCAACTATTTCTTAACCTGCTTTTACCTGAGAAGGCCTGGAAATGCTATGCTTAGGTTCTGTTTAAATGATTTAATTTTATAAGCTGGTAAATAAAGTATTTACCAGGTAGTACTTGACTTAACCTACTATAGGTGCTACAGGAAAACAAAGGACACTAAAGACCCTGAACCAAACTGCCAAAACTAAACCAAGCAGATTATAAGCAGTGGATTTGCTTGCCTGAAACTTTGTCACTTCTTAAGGATGAGTTAAAACATGCAATTATTAAGCTCTTATTCCACTACCAATTGTGTGGTTAGGAATGTGATCTAAATGGCAAAGGCTCAAGAGCAAGGATTAGTGCTTAAAGGAATTTAAGGGGGGAAAAAACCCACCCAAAATAGTCAAGAAAAGACTCAGTTGACTGAGAAGAGTTATGATCCCGGTTTTTGGCATGTTTCAAAAACCCAACCATTATATAAACAGAAAATATTTAAATAAAATATAGATCTAATGTAATTGAGATGAACTGGCAAAAGCAGAAGCCTAGCTCAAATTTTGCCAGGACAAATTTCATAAAACAATCAGTATTTTCCAGAATAAATTTCCAGAAATGCTAATTTTTGTAACTTTAAGACTTCTATATCATGCACTTGATTCACTGGCATTACTTCATGAATGTTATGGCCAATTTGTTTTCCAAGCTTTTTTCTTTTTTCATTGCTCAGCACTGAAGGAATATGTAAACCCAGGAATAAAAACAGGCTTTTTTGAAATATTTTATTTTACACAAACTTTCCCCAATCTCTTAGCAGTTACCTGAAATTGCAGACCAAGCATGGTTTCCTGCTATTTTTAGACAGCAGCTGAATCTATCAGTATGCAGTATTCATGGATACACTTTGAGAACTATAACTGTCATCTTCTTCAACTATTCTATCATCTTCACATAAAGTAATCCCAGGAGTTTTCTAAGAAGGGCAGAATTTGCCTGCTATGCCTCAGTCCTTAGTACTTTGGCACCTGGTTTTCAAGCCAAATGAAGTCAACCATATGTGATCTGCACCATAAATAGTAAAAAAACAAATGCTTGTCTTGAAATTAATAATAAATAAACATGAGCAAGAGAACAAATTCCAAAAATACCAAAATCACTCACTTGATATTTATAAATCTCAAGGCATATGGAAATAATTTTTCATGAAAGGTTTCTATTAAAATAATTACCTTCCCATTGAATTATGTCTCACTCAGCATCATAAACTGGATAACACCACTGTATAAATTTCAAACAGTTGTTCCAGTAAAGAATAATTAAGTGTGAAAATTTCCCATCTTGCCTAACTCAACTTTGGAAATTATATTCCTGTTGTGTTTGGCCTGACATCCTGGCTATGTAAGCTGATAGAAAAGTAATATGGTTTCAAAGTAATTCAACCTAAAGTACCTAACTAAGATTTTTATTACAAAACATTTTAAGACCCTAGATATGAACACTGATGTTCCCTGAAATTAGGCAAAACCTCTGAAAAAAATAGAAGAAAAATAAACTTACTTGTTGGAATCCCAAGTAGTCTTGGATAGTAGAAGAGACATAAAAAACCAGAGCATCTGCTGTAACAACTAACACAAATCCATTTAATGCCTGGGGAAGAAACACAGCAATCTGTCAGCTTCAGAGATAAAATTCCAGATAATTATTGTGTCAATAGGTCTACCTATACTGTAGTCCCTCAATAAAATGTGAAGCATGCAAAACCACATCATTATCTGACAGCACAAACAGGATTCCTCATTTCATCTCTCTACAGTATGTGTTAAAATGAAGAAAACTGGATCTAATGAAAAAAACCCAAACTTTATTTTAGAATTCAGGGCAGAAGCCAATCCATGTTGATGATTTTCAATACCCTTGACTGTACAAGACGAGGGACATATATGAAGAACTATAAGTTTATCTAGTATCAACCACAGATCACAATGTTTGTGTGGCTCAAGCACTGGATACCCCCAGCTGCCCACAGCACAAACGAGAGCCATGTCACAAACCCAGTCCCAAAATCCATTCTATTCACAGTGCAGACAGGCCACTGTGGACAGGAAATCAAGCTATCAAGATCCCCTATATAGTCCAAGAAAACATTTTATAGCGTACTTAAAATAGAAAACCCTCTGCAAAAGTGGACTGTTGCAAGTAAACAATGTTTTTGAAGAGATTTCCCCCTCCATGGAGCAGCAGACCAGGCGGCTCCACACTCAAAGTCACGCAAAGGGCGTTTATCTGAACTCCCAATCAATATGGGCCATGGCAATTGTTGTGATAGCAAACAGTACATTTGTGACTTGGCAGCTCATCTAAAAGGTGCTGATTTACTTCTATGGATTTCAGTCAAGATTTAACAAAAGGCAGTCTCTAGGGGCTGGATTGAATATATTGTGCCACTTAATTTCCTCAGCTTCATTCAAAGGCAAATCTGGCCAGCATACTCAAAACAATTTTTAAAAAAAACCACTTTATTTATGCAGAATTATTGTAAATAGAAAATGTAAAGTAAGTGAAGGATATCCTATATCTTACTGCAACAAAGTAATAATATAATACATGAAATATCTGAATAAATGATTGGTCTTTAAATGCTGTGAACCACTCCAATTCAGTGTGTAGGTATTATTTAATCTACTCTCATAAACAGTTGTTAGCTCTATAAAAACGCCTTATAAGTTTAGTAAATTTTACATGAATAAAAAAATGAGAAAAAAATCAATAATAATCTAAAACTAAGTAGCATTGCCAATCCAAGAAATCTCGAGTGGTTACACAGAATCCTTGGTTTTGATGAAGCTCACAGTAATTTCATGGGAGCAGAATGCCACAGTGGCAGGTGCACGTGTCCTCTGCTGACTTGTTCTGCAGGGCATTTCACCTCAGCTGGTTGACACAAAACATCTGCAAGCTGCACAGCATCTAACTTTCTCTCAAATGCTAAAATTGGTTATTCTGGTCCATTTCATGCAGAGCTACCTACGCCTACTCTACCTGGAATCACATTTTGCACTGGCCCTAGTACACAGTTCTCAAACCAGGATTGTTACTGAGATAGCCATATGCATTATATAAGCCAAAAATTCTCTTAAATGGGTAGACTAATAAATGAAAGATGAAAGATGAGTTCTAATGGAGGTTTTTGCAAAATGCAATCCAAAAATAATTATCTGAAAACACATAATGAAATTCCGCAGTGAGTTTATTATTCTGGAGAACTGAAGATGATATTTGTGCCTCTAAAAATTACTCTCAATGCTCATAATAAAGAGATAATTACAAAATTGTTCATTACTGTTGAGAATTAAGTTTTAAATATTTCTTGAAGGTCATCTTTTTTCTTGCATTTTTTATCATGAACTTGCTTGGGCTGTAACAGATTTTGTATTTAAAATAAGAATTTGAAATAATTAAAATAATTTTAGCTTTTTTTTAAAGGAAATTTAGCTTACTTTTAAGAAAGGCATATTTATGTATTTGATCTCTGCTTCCACAATATATTGAATTGGCAAGACAGTTTCTGTGTTGGAAATTGAAGACAATTTTCTGTTTGTTAGGAAGCAAGCCATAACAATGGATGAACAAATAGAAGCAAATGCAAACAATAGGATGTTTATTCTTTTTTTTTTTTTTTTGGCAAAACCAAAAAAAGTAGGGAGATGATAAAAGGAAAACATTCATCATCAGTTATAATTTATTTACCTGAGTGACGCAAAAGAGTTCTGAGCATAAGTGGAAGGGAAGGACTTTATCAATATTTACAGCTTACTGCTTCCCACTATCTTCTAGAAAATTCCCAATTTCATCACACTCATGACTTGTTACATAACCTAAGAAAACTATCTGCATATTCATTCTCATATTTTTTTCAGATATATAAAATATTTATGAAACAAATACATTTAAGAAATTAGATTAATTTACTCCCCAAGAGGGGCAGAATTTTCAGTAATAACTATATCACCCACTTCATTTTCATACTGGAAAAGAGTTCCCTCATATAACTTCCAATCATAAGTCATAAAACATCCCCCTGTATTTCAGATTGAATAGACGCCTCCAATATGTCATATATTTTAGCTTTTTAGGTTCTTTTCTGTTTAAAAGAAAGCTGTTCACTGGTAGTAACTCTATAACAGTGCTTTGTCATACTTTTTTGAGGTTAGAAAATTAAATATATGTCCTAGTTTTTTTAGGTTAGCAAACAATTTTCAATTAGCATCAGTTTAAAATAATTGTTTTGTGGGATTCTTAGAACCTGTTTTCATTCCTAGTCTCTGAACACTGAAATTCCTTTTGTTTGAAGCAACAATTGGCTCTGACAGAATGATTTGCCACTTTTGATAATTAAATCAGTGTGAAACCTGTGTAGAAGACAGACTAACAACATATTTCAAACGGGTCTGCAGGTGTCCATAAAATCCATTCTGTGAAACTAGTTAGAACATAGTAACAGCTATATTTGTAATTTCTTGAGTTTAATCTGAACTTGGTATTATATAATTATTCATATGCTTAGGACCTTAAAATAGGCTAGATGATTAAAAAAACCCCACAATTTTAAAAATAATATTTTCCATTAGTTCATATAAAAGTAATTCAAAGTATTTTAAAATTTGTCCTGAATCTACACTATGTATGCTGAGTTCTTTCAAACCACTAAGAAAGCAAGATATTTTAGCAAGCCCAAGGTCTTTGAAGCAAAAATTGTTTCTTTCAGACAATTAGTCACCAAATTTACAGTAAATTAGTAACTTATCTGGCCCTTATAAAAACTGTTCCTTTATATTAACATCTTCATTAACAACAGATGCAAAGAGATGGGAACCCCCCCCAATAAATCACTTAGAAACATTAAAGAGGAGTCTATATTCTAACATCCACTCTAAAGTCCCCACTACCAAAATCCAACAGCTGTTTAATATTATCCTAAAGAAAATGAGGAAAGAATTTTACAATAAGAAAGCTTTTTCTATCTCATCTAATATGCTAAATACAGGTGTTTGGGGTTTTTTTACTTAAATCTTTGTACTATATGTCTGTTGCAAATCATACCTGCAATAGGAGTTCTCCTTCCAGGATCTGCATCCCTTCTCCACACTTTCCTGTTCTAGAGGTTTCCTGAATGCCATTTCTTTCTGGTCTGATAGAGCTAGATGATTTTAATGCAACTAGAACAAAGAAAAGAAAAGAAAAAAAAATTGAGCCATCTTTGAAAGGCTCACTAGAAATTTAGGTAATGATCTGCTATTTTGTGTAAGAAAAAAATAATTTAAATACATATATTTTTATATATTATAAATACAATCTAATGAAGAATTTTTGTTTCCATGTCAAACCATTTCTACCTTTAGAGTGAACCTTCCAATTTTGTCATCTTTCTCTTTTTATATAAAATACTTTCACAACAAAACCATTATTATTTGCAATCAACCCAAGTCTCATTATTCTATTCCTTTTTTCCTTCTTCTCCTTCTCTTTATTATAAGACTCACGTCTAGCGTGTCACTCTTGTGACAAATAAAGGACATTTTTGTTTTCATAGGCCACCCTCCCATGATAGTAGCAACCCTGTGTTAAGGTAGGAAAACACTTGCATTTACTCTTATCCCACCTAATTTCAGACATCAAAATATGGTTCATCAGACAGGTAAAGCCTGCTCTATACCTAAAGCTTCCTTCAGGGAAAGGAAGGAAAGAAACACGAACCCTAAATGCATGGTACATAGTAAAAAAATCCCAACAAAACAAAGAAAGTTATTTCAAACAAAAAGATGTGGGTATTTGCTGTCATAGTTAAATTTTAACATTTCAAACAACTAAGCACTCTTTCCAACTTCAGATAAAATTCTGTAACAATGAATCATCATTATTCTGATCACAAATATATCTAATTGGAAGAAAAAATTACCCAATGATTAAGAAATCGAGAATCAGATCATATTGCTATGAAGCTCCCAAACTTCCCATCTCTGCATCCTTCTAATAAACAGGATGCTGTTAAATAAAACTACACACTCAAGGATCACCCATAACTCAGAATTTACATACTTTTCACTACTCAAAAAAGAGGGGGAAATAAAAGAAGTCTTCAAATCTGAAATTAGTCTGAGTAGGTCTGTAGGTCTAAACAGCTTAAAATTACTTGAGCAATTGTACCTTAAACCTTTCCTATAAAATGAAAGGCCACCACCTCCCACCTCCAAAATTTCTATGATGCAAAACAAGGGAAATTTATAATAGAATAAAATCCATAAAAACAACTGTAAAATACAAGTTTCTCATAATGATATAATAGCCTAAATTTCAAATGATTTTTCAATCTGTTGAAAACCTTTATTTTTCCACTGTTCAGAACTTTAGACAAGAAGAAGAACTTCTGTTCACTCACTTTTAAGTTATATTGAATTATATTTAACACTATATATATATATTAACTGAAAGATAAATTGTGCCTTTGCCATTTTTTAAGCTATCATGGCAGCTAATAACTTTCAAGCCAGACAGTTTTCATTAAAATATATCTCAAAGGCACCACAGAGGAAAAATGTGTTATAAAGAGACATTAACTGATTAATCAGGTCAGAATGTATCTAAATGTTTTCTTTGAAATTAAAACCCTAATGCAAGGTAGTCTAAATGTCCTGCAACAGGTCACAGCGAGGTACAGCCACAGCAAATTCACATGAATAGGTTACATAGCAAATTTTTTTTCTAGTGTTATTTCAAAAGTATATATAGAATATTCACTAAACACCCCTAAAGCAAACAGGCAGTAGAACATGTTTTAAAATTTATGTTGTATGATTATTGAAAAAGTTGATATTCAGCTGGGAAAGCTACAAGAAAAGATGCCCAATCACTTTTGCCATTCTGCAAAATATTATGTCATTAAATACAAGCGGTTTTTTTCCTTTATAATGTCTGGTAGGATTAAACACTGTCTGAGAGATAAAATCTATCACAGCTCCTGAACTCAAACATAGCCAATGCACTGGTGGCTATATTCTTCCTAACTTTCAGGGTGCACAAGAGGTTAGTGTGAAGTTAAACATTTTCCTGAATTGGATTCTACAGTTTTTGCAGAAATAAGAATGTGGTGGAATCAAGCTGTTTACAGCACATGGAAAATTGCCAGCAATCGGGATTAATAAAAATGGAAGATACAGTGGAAATTAGAGCTGTATACCATAATTTGGTATACAACTCATGAAAAAAAGGAAACAAATCCAAATTTACCTTGTTCTGACAGATAAATCATGGGCCTATCAGTCCCTGCTACAAGCCACCCAAGTTCCTGGTGCTGAACAACATCAGAGACCAGGATGCACATTTGTAACGTGCTTCTGCACTGTCAAATTGAAGGCTACCAGAAACAAGGAACCTTACAGCATGGGAGGACCACCTTGCTAAGCAGCAGCTCTGAACAGACTTAGCCACACAATCAGGTGGCCTCAGGAATACCAGCAAGAGATATAATAATAGGTAATGGAAAGGAGAACTAAATCTTACAAAGCATAACTCATCCAAAAGTAATATTACAGTCAACATCACCTAGCTTAAAATCAGCCATGAGTGTTCTGCTAGTTCTCATAGTCTATTTTACTCATGTCATCAGACAAAATAATCTCAGTAGTTCATTTCCTTATAGTCTTTGAATTAATTAGAACTCATTGTGGGCTATCTTCTCTTAATTTTCCTACACAGGAAATTAAAACATGAACACTCCCACAGAGTAAAGAGGAAAAATCTGTACACACACTCTAGAATATATTCACTATCAAGCAACTTCTCAGAATTTCCCATTCATAATTTAAAAAATCAAAAATAATGAAAATTTTCTTATATTTGTAAAAAAAAAGTAAACCAAATGAGCAAACAAAAGAAACCCAAACAAAAAAAAATATCTGTTACACAACTTTAGCAGGAGGGTTGGATTGTAAGCACTTGCTTTCCAAGTAGGTTAATGATTGATATTTAATCCTAAATTAGCAGTAAGCACAATTTCCATTGCCTAGACTTCTCTGATTTGAAGTACAACCTGAATTTCAAAGACAACTAGATAGTGAAAAGTAATACATTTTTTCTAGACATAAATATAAATATATATTCTGATACATTTGTTTTATGATTGATAAATTAAATGGTTACATCAGTATTTACCAGCTTCTTATCTCTAACTGTCACATTTAGGTGATAAGTGTCTTACATGGAGATGTAGTGCACTTTATTAGACTAACAGTATGGAGTGGGGGGATAAAAAACGATTGACATACATCTACTTCTTCAGGTCTGAAACAGAATTCTAGCAATTGAGCTCTAACTACTGACAAAAGCCATCTTTCATTTTAAAACCATATAAGTATTCATTAAAAAATTATTTGCATAAGGACAACAGGTATTAGGTGATCTTCCTTCTTTCCAAGGACCAACAGACAGTATAAGAAACTGCATGAGTTATAAGCAGCTTGATGAATCAACTAATAATTTATGATAGATTAATTTCATTAATGATCTGCTGAGATATTCAGAAAGTAACCTAATCAGAGGAAAATTATTTAAAAAGTAAGTCAATCCACTGTCTCATTTAATCACTATACTGTCCTTCAAAAGCGACTCGAGTCCAAGATGAAAAAGGTCTTTTTCACCTTCAAACACCTGATCTCTAGGGTTTATACTTGGAAGGTATGCTCCCCTCAAGCTTCAACCCACAACCAGCACCCTTTTCCTTCCAGGCTGTCACTCCTGTTCTCAAGAAGAACCCTTGCCATGATTTCCTCACTTGATAGGCTGCTGCTCTGAAGTCCCAGCTCCACTATTTCACCCACTTCAGCTTGCAAAATCAAATGACCAGGCAGGCATCTGTAGTTATCACAGCACCTTCAACAGGAATTCTGTAAATGATTTTATATTCTCTTTAGCAGAAGTTACAACAGCAGAGAATTACAAAATTGTCACAGAGCAAGTGCAAATGCACTCTAACTGATGTCCTTGAGAGGGCCCTACTTGTGCTAATTGTGCTAAAGTTAATAAAGTAAGATGCAGAGAATTCATCATAAGGCATATACATTAGCAATTATCTAATTATTATTAAGTTTCTGATAAGCATTCAGGCAGAAGCCTGATTTAACACATACACACATTAACTGTCGAATTTATAATTACTTTAAGAATACAATATAGATAGTTAAATTACTTAAAGACAAAGGATTCAAAAACTGTTCCACTTCCCCTGTTCATGAGAGAAGTGACACACCTACAGCACTTATACAAATATTCAAAAGAAATATCAATAACAATGAAATCTAACAAAAATGCCTTTAACCTCAATGTGACTAATATTTTATGTAATAATCAGTTGTCTGACCATAGAACAACAGAGTAGCATCTATCAGTAGGTATCAAGACACTGTCAATACTCAACTCAGACAAATCAAGTTTATTATGCGGTTTTCCTCAAATTTAGAATGACTAAATTTGGAAAAAAAGTACTTTTTATTTTCATGTCATCAGAAATAAGAAAGTAAATGAGAAAAATAAATAAAAGTGGGGTTTTTTTTCTGTTTTGAGTATATAAAGAAGATTTTCTGACACAAATGCACATATGCTGGTGCTCAGCTGTGAAGTCTGGAGAGATTTTTCACCACTGAAACCTGAGCATTGGCACACCAAATGTCTCTGATTATCAAAGGAGTGAAAAAATGTATGATTAAGCTTTCCATCTCAAAATTCATCTAATCCATCCACGTGTTATTAGGGTGCTGAATAAAACCATTTCAGTAACTGCTGGCTGAAAAGCTTTACAGAAACCATACCAGAGTACAAGGTGTTTAGAAACTTTTCCTACTTTTTCTTCCCCAAAGAAAAAGCATAGCAAATTGTTTTGGAGGAGTCTGGGTAGTTCACTACTGAGAGGTGTAGAAAACAGAATATCAAGATGCTAAATTTTAAACAGACATTTTAAAATCATATTGAGATGTAACAAATTTCTTTTAATCAGACTTGAGATAATTTTTACTTCTACATGAATGATCTGTTCAAGCCTAAAACTGTATTGAAGCAACGCTTGTCTAATATCACAAGTATATCACTAGCACATCAGTCATGCAGCCTTGGAATTTAATCTTAAAGAGCTTCCCGGAACTGCTTTAAATCAAATTTTGGCACGGTTTCCAAAATCTGGCCAAACAGGTCAAAGTTTGCAGTCAAAGCCAATTGAGCCCGTTTCATAACCTTTTCAGTAGATTTAGAAATTCTTCTTGTCTGTTCTAGATTACTGCACAAAAACAACAGTTCTCTTGGGGGGGGGGGGGGGGGGGGGTCTTCCTCCAGCAACAAATGTTAAGCTACAACACGAAGGTCACCAGCTAACACAAGACAAGGAGGGTACTACTGATATTTAATTTAATATTTATTTAATATTAAACTCACCTAAATCATTAACGTAAGCTAAATTGTTTATACTGGTGAAAGATCCATTTTAAGTGGGAGAAAGTATTATATATATACACACCCATGTATCCACATAAAACCTTATCTATTTCTATTGCTTAAGATTATATAAAACACTTTGCACTTGCCATCTCTGACACTATCAAGGCAAAAAATGTTTATGAAAGTTAAATAACACAAGATAAAAATGCAACTAATTATTTTTCTAGGAAGATAAAAGATGCATTAACTGCATATTTTGTAAATAGCTGCACTTCTAGATAGCAAAAACTGTACATTTTAGTAATAAAACTTGTGTAGGATTGCTCTGTATTCAGAGATACAAGAGAAATTAAATAAAATTCAGAATTATCATCATTACTAGTTCTAAAGTCATGGTTATATTACATGAGGCAAGATTGACTTCTCTGTAGGCTGCATTTACAAGCAAAACACATTACATATAGGGGAGAAAAAGTTTTCACTGTGTTTTGCATACTTAAATTTTCCATTTTCTACCTTTTCATTTATGATTCTGAATAATTGTCAAGATAGATTTACAGTGGGTTTTCTTCCTTACATGTCTGAAAATGAAATAATTTAATAGCAGTCTTCCTGGTAAATGTATTATAAATTACAGTTCAGCTTCTAAATTACAGTAAACAGTGATGGACGGAGCAATGGATAACAACATGTGCTGTCCATTACTACTGAAACTCCAAAATGTAATAAATACATTAATAAAAATGTAAAAAATACATAACTTTTCTGATGTGCAGAGCAACATCAGAAAACCTCAGAGAAATATCAGAAGAAAACACCTTACAAAACTAGTCATGGAAGTTGAATAACCGGATTTTGTAAATATAAGCAAAATGAGGATGGAATTGTACATTTAGTAGTGCCTAGTAACAAAGGATACATTTTTTTCCCCCTTAAGCATCAATGAATGCACCTAATTATGACAGTACTGGACTTGCTTTCAAATAATACATTTTAAAGCAGAAAAATTACCAACAAAACATACCCAGGAACTGCATTTGCTTTCCATAAAAAAGCCAACTAGAGTTTAAAAACTAGTAACAAACAACTTTCAGCTTCAGAAGACAAGGCACACTAATTTATAAAAATATTTTCAGCTAATGTGGAAACATATAAATATGTATGCATATTTAGGAAAAGCTACTGAAAGAACCAATAAGCCACAAGAGACAGGTATTCCTTGATTTGGCCTCAAAGAAATTATTTATGGCTTAAGAAAGAGAAAATGCCATGAAGTAGCTATCACAAGAAGATAAATCATACCACCATGAATACTTTCAAAGAAATGTTAATAGGTTATGGTTGGTGAAAGAAGAAAACGAGAGACCTAGGGGAAGTAAAACTTTTATCAGAGTAAATTTTAACTGAAAAATTATTTCCTTTATTTGAAAAAGGAGAACAAAACAAGGGTAAGTGGTCAGGTTCTGAGCAATTCCTGGGCTTTTGAGAGTCAATAACTTAACTGATGTACAGATACAGACTGTTTAACGATGTTACAAATCTCTAGAAATCAAATATTTCCAGGTGTGCAGATTTTGTGACTGAAACCAGAACCCCGCAGCATCCACCTGCACTGGCTGCACTACAAGTTCTGTGCATGTGCACCCCTCCATTTCCAGTCATCCAGTACCCTCTTTTTAGCCCAAATTCAAACCAAATAAAATGCATACTCATCAGCTATACAATCAGAACAGCAGAGAGCACAAGTCTACCCATCTGTGAGGATGGGCAAGTATAAAACAAATTTTATTTAAGGGAGGAAGAAATGTAGGAGTTGCCCAAAAATGCTAAAGCTAAGAAGAGGATAAGGAAACTTTCATCTCAAAAGCAGATGATTCCAAAGTTTAAAAGTGTCTTAATACAAAATGTTTCAATATAAATTGTTGGGAACCTATAGTGGCTACCACCAAAGTACCTCTACAACATAGCCATATGTATTTACTAGACTATGGGGAAATATTTATACTTTTAGCATAATCAAGATAAAGAAATTTCAATAATAAGGTGCTACTAAGAATCCTACTTGAACATTTCAGAGACCATGGATAAAAGCAGACCTACAAACTAAAAATAAACCAGTAAATATTTTGTCAGCATTGGACTGAAATTACTCAAGGTACAGCTCCAGAACTTCCCAAGGGCCCTGCTGTACTTACACTTCAGACATGTCTTCATACATATTTTACTCTCAACAAGAGAAAAGTGCAGAAGTGGTACACATTACTTGAATTGCTGCAGTAGTCTAAAATAGTCTCTTCACTGCAATCAATAGATAACAAATATACATG
This sequence comes from Chloebia gouldiae, assembly GCA_003676055.1. Classification (NCBI taxonomy): domain Eukaryota; kingdom Metazoa; phylum Chordata; class Aves; order Passeriformes; family Passeridae; genus Chloebia; species Chloebia gouldiae. The sequence continues at coordinate 27,734,554 of QUSF01000003.1, read as the reverse complement.
AGGAATAAAAGCAGCACACAACATTTTTCTCAATCTAAGCACCATGATTTTGGAATGTGTGATATTTCAGATTGACCTAACAAAACCCATCTAAATTTAAAATGACCTTGTGTTTCCCCTACTATACAAAAAAGGTCCAAAGTGAAAAATACTATTTTTCATTCATCTGTGATCAAATAATACACTTAAATATTTAAGCATGAAAGCTATTTTTGGCATAAGGAAGTCTGTTGCTTGCCCTTTCAAAATTGACATGTCTGGAGTTCAGATCAGTTCTACTTGGTTTCCAGGTCTATGGCAAGGATACATTTCCAATGCTCAGAGTTATAAATCATAAAACTGACAAAAACTTGGCAGGAGTATCACCTTTGTTCCTACCTAAACTTCAATCAAATTTCATTGGCCAAGACACAAAGGGAGCCACAAATTTGCCAGAAATTACATTTCTGAATCACAAGATTATTTATAAGATAGTAAATGAGTACACTAATTTGTTCTACTGGGGGGAAAAAAAGAAATAATCTTTTCTCTAAATCTAATTTTGCTGCTTAGTAAAATTTATCAACACTAACAACAAACAAAAGCAGAAAACAACCTTTCAAAAAGTTTCTAAATCTTACAGCTTTTGTTGATAAACCACCATATCCTAGAAATGCTGTAGTGTAGTATTTTAATTTCCCTTACTTTTGATACATTATATTTGAACATGCTATTTGAATATGTAGCTTCTAAAGAACACGATTTTAATTTAAATTTGCAAAGTTTTTTTTCATTGAAATAGTTATTAAACTACATACATAGAAAAAAAATACAAGCCCATATCAGCTACTTTTCAAAATATCTTGGAAGTTACAAAAGGTGAACCATCAAGTTGGTAACTTATCTGCTGTTTTACAAGTTGTGTGTTTAGTGGACCACAATTTAAATCCTAGAACTCATTTATAATAAAACAAGAAGATATATTTTAATAGTTGGTTGTACTGGAAAGTTATTGTTCTGCTAAATGCATGACTACACGTGTAAATTCTAACCAGGAGGAAGAAAACCATTAACTTTTTCTTTTCCTAGCACCTGAAACATGGGAAAGCCTGTATGAAATATCTCTAACTCTTCCTGGCATTATTTTTATACCACCAAAAAGCCTCTTAGAAGAAATGAACTCTAACCTCAGTCTCCTATGGAAAGCTGAATAGGTAACAGCAGGTAACCAGGACAGGAATTAGATCTTACCTAATGAGTTTATGATGGGCTAAATGTATAGCAACTTCCTGAGCTAGAATTTGGACAAGATGCTGGGTTTCCACTGTTGTTTTGGAGAACTATCCAAAACTTCATATTAGTATCCTAAAAGAATGATGCTTTAACTGTAACAGCCTGCAAAACTGGCAGCTGTCTTTCTCCACGGCTTCAATCGTAGCAGCACTTTAAGACAGCAGAAATTACATCCAAAAATGAGGAAAGCAATAAATAGTGCAGTCTGTGGCTTAAGTATATTTTTCACACAGTACCAGCCACTATTATACTTTTTAAGCAAATAGAGGATTATAATAAACAAATAAACACTACAGCATACACATGGGGCAGGCTGGGTGGTAGGCAGGCAAGAAAGAAAAAGACTTAGAGGCAGAAGACAATGAGGAAGTTATCAAAAATACGCCTAAAAGTTGAGAGGAGGAATGGTTTTGTGGTTCTGACATCATCTTCCTGTGCATTGTGGTGGAAATCATACAGGCACTGTACACTTCATTTCCTTAACCATGAAACCAGAACAGAAGCACTTCAGCTCCACCAGCACTGCAAGGATAAATGCAGTAAAGATTTGGAAGTTCAAATTCTCTAATTGGGAGAGATTTCAGTGCTCCATGTGAAAATCACATTAGATTACACAAAGCTTAAAGCTGATAACTGCAATATAAGCTGATAACTGATTTCAGTATCATCTTTCCAGACAATTTTGGTTTGCTATGTTGAGCTATGAAGCCATGAATTAAAGACCTATGAATGGTTACTCCATATAACCATTCATATATTCCATATAACAAACAAAGTATAAAGTTCAATGTCTTCCAATAAAGAAAGAAGAAAAAGGAAAAAAGGTCAGACTGGATTTTATCCCAGACACTTTTATCAAAGACTGTCCTTAGGAGGTCACACAGGACAGAGGCCTGTGTTTCTGATCTAGCAGAAATACAGAAATAGCAACAGCAAGCGTTATATAACTTATGTTGCTAAGGGTTAGGCTGTGACGCAAAGGAAAACTATATTTTATTCATTACAACCCCAAAGAGGAGGGAAATAGAAAGGCAAGGAATGCTGCAAAGAAGGGGAACCTCTGCCTCTGTTATCTGCTCTGCCCCACAGAATTCATTTCAAAGAGAGCCTCTTCTAGTCTGTCCATAAGTAAACTTGATCAAAGCAATCTGAAAAAACCACAGGGCAAACCATGGTGTAAGTTTGCAAAGCTTATTCAAATAATTCTAGCCTTACAGGATTTTTTATAATAAATATTTAAAATATTTAAAACTTTAAATATTAAAACACACCCAAGATACAACAAGTATTACCAAAAACCTACTACTAGAACTTATTTATGCATTTTTCAGAAACAACTGGTCAATTGAGTCAGATGTGTATGAACAGTAAACCTAAAGCAAAACGATATTTTCATTAATATGTTACCAGGTATGTCTACCAGGTAACAGACAGGTAACAGACTGTCTATTTCTCATAGACAGAACTTTTTCTTCAATACCATAAAATATTTTAACATATTTTATGTTTTTAAGATTCTAAAATTAATATATAAAATTTTACTTATTATTTAAAAAAAACACTCTAGTAAAGGTTCTATTCCCAACAATTCTAAATACAGAAATAACATGTCCCTTTCATAGCATAAGCTTTTAGTAAACCAAAAGGTACACAAAATTTTCGTAACATTTTTAATTCTTGCATTCTAGTTTTAATAAACTGCTTTAGAAGTCAAGACAGATACTTAAATGCTACTCATTAAACATCACGACTTAATTTTACCCACAGATAGACAAACACAGAAAGCTCTTGCCTTGATGAGATGCCCTGGAGGGCAACCACACACACAAAGACGAGTGATATGATAGTATCAAGATTTCAGCTTCTTGTTGCTTCTTCAGTTTCATACTTTAGAAGAACTATGTGGCTTTTGTGGAATGGCAGAATTTTTTTAGTTGGGGAGGGAAGGGGTTGGGGGTGTTGAGGGTTTGGGGGTTTTTGTTTGTTTTGAAGCTGTCTATAAATACAAAGATTGTTCTGAGAATCTGGCAGCAAAAGGGACCTCTCTGAAGTTGTGGCACTACCTGACATGGAGCTCACAGATGCCCATGGTGCGTTGTTGCAGTATCTTGTATCTCTGAAGTCAGTACTACTACACATTTTAAAGGGACTTCCATCTGCTTCCACATAATTGGGTTCCACAGCTTTACAGTAAACGTGAGACTTTGCTAGATGCTCAGAAAGAACGGCCCCTTTCACTGACTCTTCATTTCACATGCATTCCTTTCTTGTTTGGGAATTCCATAAATTCTTATTTCTAAAGAAACTACAACATTTGAAAGGCTGTACATAAGTAATTACCATTTCCTCACAAAATGCTTTTTGAAGCATGTTCAACTTTCACTGCACCTGAAATGCCATTAAAACGGTAAGCTGGAAGATGCAATGTCTTAAAGGGGACAAAGCAACATTTTCAGACAATAATTGTTGTTATACCACATCACCACAGCAAATATTTAGTTAATCTCAATAATACTTACTTCTTCCTTTTTTTTTTTTGTTTTTTTTTTTTTCTTTCTCCCCTCACTGACATTCTAAGGCTTATTTTGCCTATTTTACTAGAAATCCTCAGATTGCAAGTGACCATTTTATCATGTCCAGCTTATTTCCTTCTGTGATAACATTGCCCATGAACTTCAACAGCTCTTCTCCCTTTTTGGTATTACCTGATTTGGTACATTCACAGACCACAGTCATAACCCCTAGTCTGCATTTTGCCATGCTAAACACGATAGTCATCTCCTCTAATATGTACTCTCTAGGGCTTCTTTGCTCCTGTTCCTGTGATATTTCTAAGGCCTTAACTTGATTTGACAAGCCGAATGACATCTCTCAGATCTTATGGAGAATCTCAAGTTACTTTAGTCTGCCTGATAAATGGAGTAGCCCTGTCCTACAGGAACTTATCCTTCAATACTACGTCCAAGACTGCTTCAAGAGAATCTACCAAAATCTTCAGAAGGGAGAAACAAAAGACAGCCAAGTCCAACTGAATAAAAAGTCTTCCACATCACTTGTCATCCCACCAGAAAACTTGGGACTTTGAGAACAACTACAAGTTTACAAAAATATCAGTATTTATTAACTGTAGCTACTGAAGTGAAAAACATTCTTAACATTTTAGTTTAGACAGTTATTGTCTGGCTCCCAGACTTCTGAGAACAGTTATGTAACAGGAAACATTATTTTAACGTGGACAATTGCAATAGAGATAGATATGGCTATAGGCCAGAGTACTGTACAACTCCAGAAGGCCAGATCCATATATAGGACCTTATACATGAAGTTTGGGGTTCTATACCAAACATACTATTTAGAAAACTCAAAATTTAAATACCGTATGTACTTCCGTTTTCTAAGTTCCACTGTAAGCCCCACCATGCATAGCTGCCATACCTCCCTCTGGATGGGTAAGGGGGGCTTGGCACCCACCACCCTGACCCTAAGCATGCTGCAGAAACTGGATTTCTCTTGACTCTTGCCCCGTATTGCATAAATCCAGGTTCTTTTGACAGCTGGTAGCTACTGATTCTTTTACAGGTCTGAAGAAAATTGCATAGCTCTTTTTTCAGTATCAGGATATTAACCAAGCTTTTATTCACTCCTCTGCTGCAGGTGATTGACACTCCTTCCTTTTCCACTGCAAAAGAGGTCTGAAAGCTGAGGGTACACATAATACTAGCTCTTCCTGTTGAAAAATATCTACCATATAGGAAAGAATAAAAAAAAAGTTTCTCAATCCTGAAAGATCAAATCAAAAAGCATGTTCCATCTGGGATACTGAACAAAAAAGACAAGATTAATCTCCGACCCAGTCCATTGAAAAGGGACCACTCTGTTATGGGATGAGTGTTTCATGGGAAAGGCATCATCTAGTCCAGAAAATTCTGTTTTCAAAAGATTTTAGATCTGGTAAGGTAATAAAGAAAAATCAGAAGTCATGTAAAAGAGAGCATACTGAATTAATCTCAACAGAACATTTTTTATGTTGTAAAAAGTGGTTTTTTTATAGGTAAGCCTACAACATCATTAAGAGTGGACACTGCATTAGAGAATTGGCAATCACTAATATTGGCACCACATAGGAAAGAAACAGAAACAAGCTTAAAGCCAAAATTTGATTACAGTTTTATTTATAATAAAAGGAATAATGTGCACATACTTTCTTGTGAACACCTGCATGATATTAAATTTGTTTTTACAGTTACACAGATTGTTCATGTTCTTACCAAGATAAATGTACTTTACTTCAAAATTTCAGTTAAAAGTTTGTGCCATGCCTTTATCAAGCATATTCAGGTTCATATTAGAGTAAGCACAAATCAACTCAAATTTTAATGGTGCCATCTGTCATATTTTTTTGTATTCAGCTGCCAAAGCAGCAAAAGATCAAATGAAGTAAAATCTAAACATGAGGTTTCATTTACCCTGCCACAAGAAATAATTATCAAGGTGGCAAAGACAAATCTGTTTGATAATTATGTATTTTCTGCTAAATTGTTCCATATGCTTAGAATATTTGGGATTTAGCCAAGACGAAAAGCAAAATCACTTCTCATAGTTGAGCAGTTCCTCCCCAAAATACACATCAAGTTATCCTTATGCAGTTGATTCTTAGGTAAAAAGATTTACATTAATAATTTATTTCACTCTGTTCATCAGAAAAAAACCCAACACACAGTTACAGAAATAGATGCATTTAGCTTAACAATTTAAAATGTAAGCTAAATTCGTGCAAAAATACTTTTAAACACTCTAGTGACAATTTCACTCAATTGACTCCATCTGCTCTACCAAGCCATTTGAATTATTAATAACAACATTTACAACTATGTTCCTTTGACAGCTGTCATTAAAGACAAGATATATTCTTATATAAAATAATCCACTTGCAACTATTCACCACATTTGTTTAATCTTTTAATAGAAACTAAGTTTTGCTTCCACATTCACTTTAGTTCTAAAATCAATCCATCAAATTAAAGATTAGCTTTTATAAACCAGAATGAGAATCTATTATTAGTTTTAATATGTTCCTGAGGGAGATACATATAAGACAGATGAAAAGATGACACAGAACTCTCTGCAGGATTCAGATGGTGACTGTTAGTGAGACAAACCCCACATCCTTCCTGTATCCCAGCCCTTTGTGCAGGAGGATGTTGAACTCACCAAGAGTGTTTTAATTTGAGTTTATAAATTATGGCATATTCTGATAATAACTTTTTTTTTCCAAATATACTCCTGCTATGAATTGTTTCGTAGAAATAAGTCCAGACTGATTCCAGGCACAACTTCATACTAATTTCCCTGACCTTACAGTACAAAAGAAGGAAGAGCAACATGAGAATTTTTGGCAAAAGCTATACACACAGCCCTTATTGCCTTGCACATCACCATTTTTGTAACACTATTGCCAATCATAATTTAAGGATTTAATTTTGCCATTACATTTAATACATACCATAGATTTATAAAAGGATGTAGAAGTATGTTTCCATTTCTAAGCAGTTTTCATCTCTGTTGGAGAAGAGCTTGCATACAAACACATTCTAGATATAGTTTATTAATTCTGCAGTTCAGCTTCAGATATCTGCATTCCAAATGAATATAAAGTTGAACAATCCTCATTCTTGCAGCAAAACACAAGTAATAAAAGGGCAAGAAACGCAATGGTTTGAAGAACAGAAGAGTTTGATTTAGAAAGGTGAGACAGCCCTCAAACACTTTCCCCCAGCTGGCCTTCCAACCTGAGAGCAGACATGGCTCACTCTACAGCTTGGATAGTTTTAGCAGGGAACATATTTGCCTTGAAGTTATGACAGCTCACAGCATACAGTGCTCAGGTAAAACAAACCCAGTGATTCCTCTTCAACACAGTGAGTGGTAAATCATCACACTGAGCTTCCACTCACAGCCACTCACAGCTTCCAAATCACAGCCCCTCAGCCTCAGCCCGGGCTGCAGAGCTCAACAGCGAATACAACCCACAGCCCAAATAGTGTTTAGCAGAACATATATAGTAACATATATAGCTGCAACCTCACCGTGTTATAAGCCTCCTTTGCATACATCAAATATTTTCTAATGTGATGGTCAGTTATTAAATGTCACTGGATCCAACATTACATTTAACAAAGAGTAGAAAACTATCATTACTATCTTTTCACTGCAAGTTTTAATATTCCATAACCAGTTCTTAACTCTCTGTGACCCAAACATTCAACTAAAACAACAAGGCTGTCCAAGACTATTGGAAAAGTTTATTATTTATGTTATTTTACCAGTTTAGGAAAAGTGAAATGAGTCTATACTGTTTCAGCTCTGTGGTAGACATGTATAAGCTACTCAGCAAAATAAACAAAATTCACCCTGCTAAAAGCATAACTGGTTTCTCAGGTGTGTTTGAACTGAGAAAACTCAAGTGCAAAAGGAAATTAAAAAGGCATATTACCAGTGATGACTATCCTAATGTACGAGCAGAGGAACGTACTGACCTATAAAAAGATAAAAAAAACAGGTGGGATAGACATGGTCTGTTTTGCACAAAGGATATATACACAGCTTCTGAGATTTAACTGATATTGCTCAGTCTCACAAAAAGACACAATTCCTTCTTCAGGACAGCTTGGCTTTGCAGGGAAGATAAAAAGTTAATATTTCTATGAGCTTTCCTATTCTATTTCTAGCTCTAGCAACAACAGTTATTAAAAAAGTAGTAGCTAATGTATTGATTTATTTTCCTGCTATTCATGCAGGCTGTGAAAACTATTGATACTTGTCTCTCTCCTGAAACATAACTGGAATAATTTAGGGGTGAATCAAAAATAAACTATATGTAATTCAGTAATGAATTTCTCATGAAAGGAATTATGGGTGTTCAGTCTAGTTCGGACTGTAGTAATTTACAGTTTTTTGCTTTTATGTACCAAATGGCATTTCCATCCTTAGATCCTAGTGCCAACAAAAATCTACTATTTCATTCCAAACATTTAGCGGTATTACACTTTGCATTCACAAATACAAAGCTGCCAGCCTTGCAGAATAAATTCAAGTAACAAATACTTTACATTCAGTCTGGAATCAACTCACTCTGCAACCAAAACAGCAAAACCTTCTGCTATAAGCAATTAATCCTGATCATAAAATAAACAAAAGAATCAGAACTGATTGCAACTTCCACTGTTGCATGGCATAAAAATACAAAAATAATCAGCTTTTATAAAATAATTTATTGTTTGGATCTCTTCAATCCTTTTATCTTATGAATGAAACTTTCTTTTACAGAATCTCTAAGTGGGGTGACAATCTCTAAATTTTAGTAACATGTAGTCTATTGTCACATTCAGAAAGTAGACAGCAACATTTATTTTCAGAGATGTACATAGAAAAGGTGATGTTACAGCAATTTTATATTTGAATTTACTGCATCAATTAACAATTTACCAGGCTGAGATTAATTTTTGAGTTACTAGAAATTACACAATTATCATTTAAAGGTAGATTTCTTAAGGCTATTGTCAATGTCTTAAGAGGAAGAGAGTCCAGTGGCCTTAATATAATCTAAATGAAGCAGATATCCCATTAGATAGATTATTATTATTATTATTGTTATTATTATTGTTATTATTATTGTTATTATTATTGTTATTATTATTGTTATTATTATTGTTTCCTAGGTTGTTTTTACAAAAGAAAGTGGCATTTTGGGAAACTTGTTAGTGCTTTGGCTCCTACTGATTATAATGTTCAATATCAGAAAGAAAACCATAAAGCTATTGAAATACAGAACTGATTGCCTAAACATCTCTCAGATGCTACCACCTGAGCTACATCCTGTTAAGCATTAAATTTCTGATTAGGGAAGATTAAATTGTCCTGTGTTATATCTTGGAAAATGATAATCTGGACTACATATCTTCCAGAGAACCTTCCACATACCTGCAAGCCTGAAGTACATCTGTGCACATTAGATAGTATGTTTCGTATTTTAAAAGTTCCTTGAATGCAGAGTTGATATTTTTGGTGCAAAGAAGGTTCATAACAGCACCTACTGGGTTCTCCCATCAGAGAAGGCAAACAAAGGAGAGGATTTGGTCATGACATGTAAAAGTCAGTAAACACCTCTACAAAGGCAGGGATTCCCACCAGAGAGTCCTAGAAGGATCCCTGTAAGAATCACATAGCTGAGCAGACAGTACCATCATGAAACCTCAAGTCAGAATATCTGAAATGTCTGAAATGTAAGTATATCCTCATTTCTGTAGCTTCATTAAAAAAATGAAAGAAATTGAAGCAATTTCTCCATAAGTCTCTTGCATTTAATTTAACGTATCTCTACTTCAACATTTACTTTAATAGAGCTATAGAGGGGGGTTAGCTAATGCAGACAAAGAATCTTCAGCAAACTTGAAAAATGCCTTAAGTATGAAAATATTTATACACAGTGTAAATTCCTGTGTTTTATTTTCATCTTGAATGAAAACATGACCCACTTTATGAACACGAGCAACTGTGGGCTTGGGGGCCATTACCAAATCCAAAGGGTGGTAAATCTTGTCCTGTATGATTTCACACAGATAAGAGTTTAAAGCAGCACACAGCTTTGAACAGCCAGGAAAGAGTCTGCACAAGTAATTTTCTCCCAGATGGGGTTAGAGCAGCAGTCTTTTCTGAACAGTTATAACTATCTAATAGTGCATCATCTGAATCTGTCCCCTCTCACTTGGTACTGCCTTCCTTCCCCATTCATTTATGTTCCTTAATCAGACAAATCCTCTCCAAGAGATTGTAAAATAATTTACATATAGGTTTCCTGGGAGAGAAAAGGCAAAAATGAACATGGCTATATTATTTTCTAGGACACTTAGGAGCTTAAAATAAGACAAAGGGTTAAAACTGAGGGATGGTCTCAGCTATTTAGGTTAGTCTGACCAGCTTAGGCACTAACAGTCATGTATCCTCAGACGAAGGCACAAAAGGACAGCAGACAATTTTCTGTCTCTTAATGGAGAGAGTTACTATCTGAAGTGCAAGGGTGGGAGCCCTTCCAAAAACATGTCATTGTACACAGATGCAGTGGCTCACTTGGGTCATAGTAGTCCAGAGAGAAAATGCATTTCACAGCATTAGTGGCCCCTCAGCACTGCTACTTGATCCCATGAATGGAAATACAAGTAAATATGTGCACGAGAAACAGAAGTCCTTTGCATTATACAAACACGAACTGGCATGGATGTTACAGGTGATGTACAATGATGGCAAAGTAATTTCAAGTTGCAAGGCATGGAATGAAAACACTTGCTAAAGTTCCTCTCAAACACAGCCATGGTTTCTTGATTTTGCACAAGTTTTTTGTTGCATTCCTCTGTTTTGGTCAAATTCAAATGGATTTAAATCCTGCAAGAAACAAGCTTATAAGATTGAACCAGAATTCTTGAACACAACAGGTGGAACCTAATTCTGTCATTAGCTTCTCTAATGCTTTCTCCTCTTTAGTTACAAGAGGCAATGTAAGGCCCACTACATTTTTTTCATTGTTAGTAATCCAATCCTTTGCCTGAAATAGATTTTCCTATATAGCTTATAACATTTATTACAATATTCCACCATTTCCCAGGCTTCCTTACTTCTTAGTATGTTCCTATTTGTTATGTTAACTTTGCTTTTAAGCTTCTCATTTGTGCATGCTGATTTTATAACTCTCTCTCTCTTTTATGAGATGTGTGTCTTATTTAATTCTCTGATACGCATCCTAATGATTTTCATCCAGTCTTTCATGCAATTCCGTATTTTTTACACTCTATATTTTATTGAGAAAACTATTTAGCAAGAGGTAAAAATAACAACTGATCCATATCATGTATTCATGACTTTTCGAAAGTTTGCCACAATTTTTGATTTCTAACATATCCTATATCACACTGTATGATGAGTAGGCAGCTCAGAATCATTTGGTGAAGGTGATCTGCTTGCACACACAGACCCACTCAGAATGTTTTTGTTTGGTTTTTTTAACAATCAAGCTTTTTTATAGGTTTCAAAAGTTAGCCTAATTACTTGGTCTGTCCAGCAAAACCAGATTTTCTTTTTTAAGCCTATTCTCATTACAGCAAGAACTTTTAATTAAGTAAGCAGAAGCTGTGTCTGAGAAGGAAACGGCATAATACTCATAAGTCCAGACAGTTAACCACTTTTTTTAATGCATTTTTTTTAATTAATATTCCTTTCTGTATCACTAATGCAAAAACATTAAAACAGCAACAGAAGCACCCAACCTTATCTTGAACTGAAACTGCCTAGCAACCTTTTCTTCCAACGGGGTTTCAGAAAAGCAGATGTCTGTTTTGCTCTTGAATTCTGGAGTGAGTTAAATATGTAAGAAGTGGTTATAAAATGTTTTCAAAATATACAAATCAGACTAAATGCAATTGTAAATCTTGTTGACAGTGTTCTGCTGAACTATTCCAAATTCAGCTCAAACATGCAAGTCTCGTAACATAAGAAGTTTATCTGCAAAAAAAATCTTGATTAGGCTCTCTTGACTTTTGAATTGCTATAAATGTCATGTCTGAAAGATCCTATTCTAGTGCTAGACCCACTAAAATGGAAAGCTAGAATGAACATCAGTAGTTCAATGTCTGAGCTCTTAATGTCCTAATTTCCTCCCACCCAGACAAATGTACAAAATGTTGGCTAAATCTCACGCCTCAATTCACAGCCCTTATTATCTATAAATTTTACTATTAACAAAGAGTAAATTTGCATTACAAATTACAGAAAAATTGTGAATAAAAGTAATGAATAAAAAATGTTTGCTGCATGCTTAGAGCAAAATGCTTTGCAAAATATTAGTGGTACAGTAATTGAACCCTTTTTCCTACAATATCACATCCATGTAGAACATGTTTCTTTTAAAAGCATTAACAGTAGCTATGACATTCTTAAATTTGGCTGAAGTAGTAACATTGAAGCAATACACTTACTGGTTTTAGAAACATTTTACAGAATGAAGACATTAAATTTTACTAGATTTGTCTAACATATACACCACGCTCTGTTGTAAAACATTCACCTAACCCAAGAACTTGAAGTTTAACCAGATTGTATATGGGATGATTTTCCTCTACTTTCACCACATACTTTCTTTTGAGCCATTCCCAAAACAGTTCAGCAAGCCCTAAACTGCTTGTTGAACTAGACTGGTGTTTCTCTTAAGACCAATAAAAGATTAAAATAAATAAATTATCTGCTGTTAAAGAGCTGAAAAACAATTATACACCACAGAATTGCTCACAACACTGAATAAAACCAACCCAAGCTCTGCTGTGCAGATCAGCTGAACTCAGGTTTTTATGTTTTTAGCCTTTTTAATGTTGCTTTTTAAAGAAAGAGTTAACAGCATTATTAAGTGTGGAATGCTAAGTGTTTATGCAGCAGTCTCCCTTAAATGAGGGACATATCCTCAGCTGCTACAAAGTGGTACTTAACCCTGTTTTCTTAAGTGGAAGGTAAAGCCAACAACCAAGTTGTGTATTTTTTTTCCCTTAAGTGACTGATACTGAACTTCATTCACAGCATGATAATTAATCAGTCCAGAAACATCACACTAAGTCAACATGCACCTACCTACAAAAATGAGAGTTCAGTCACTGCATTTGGAAGACTCAAGCCTTTGGTCACACAAACAGTTGCACTTCCTATAGCAAATATTCCCAAACTGTGCTATGCATTAGGAGCCACAGCTCCTGATCTGGGTGTGAGAACAAAGACAAAATAAAAAAGAATAGAAAAATAAAAAATGAGTCCTAAATAGTTGCAACCACTATGGAATAAATGCTCATTCCCTTAAAGCCTAAAAGCATGTGTGCACATCTTGCTCAAAGTACACACATCAGGCTCCCAGATTCAGAGAATGTAAAAGGAAGGCAAAATGAGATTTATATTGGAGCTAAAAGGCAGTCCGCTATTTTTGAGGGCAAGAAGTGGGTAGAAGGTTACAGGACCTTGTAAGTATAGGATCAGGAGTAAACTATTATGTCTTTGTCAGAGAGGGTCAAAGGTGGGTGGGAATTTCTAAGCTTCCAATGCATCAGTGGTAGTTCTTCTCAACTTAAAGCAGAGTTGAAAAAAAAACAAGCCTCAAAAATGACTGCATATGAATATGTATAATGCAGCAGAACAGCAATAAGTGTGCAGTGCTTTTACACTTAGCCAGTTGCACCTAGTCACCTGATTAAATTTTAGTTCAGATTTTTTTTTAAACACACATAAGGAATAAAACTTCACTTTTGCTTTTATCTTGTACTTAAAAACAGAAGAGTAAATCTCAGGAAGCATACAGTTGCTCAAATTTGTAATCTCCCTCTTGGGCTTTGAAGCTTAACAACCACATACCAAACTCTATACTGCTTGTGGTTTCAAGACTTAGAGGCAATGAACTCTTGTCCCCTAACTCACAGAGGTGACAGTCACCAGCTGAAACACCAAAACCATATCCTGGCACACATACATTTCTTCTGAGCTATTTCCCATTCAGTTGCTTCTTTTGATATGTCTTTTTTGCTTCTTCAGAAAAAAAAGGTCAGCAAGAGGTGCATGCTGGTAAATCGTAACTTATCACTATTAATGTGATACTGCTTTAGCCACAAAAAGGGGGAGAGAAAGGGCTTCCTAATTTTTTTGAGGTGAGGCATGAAAAATCAAAGATGAAAGTGAGGTAATTAAATTCCTTGTGGAATGAGATCTATGGCAAGTTGAACCTAGATTAACAGTTTCCTACTTCTGAGCCTTTGATTCCTAAAATCAAAGTTTTCTCTCCCTATAACAACTTTTCAATATGTTAGAACAAAGCAAAAGCGAATTAAATACTACATATTGTTTAAACTGCCATTTGCTAGGTTTTTGATTTGTAGAAAAGATGACAAGTTAAGAGCAAGTAGAAAATTATAATCTAATGCCATAGATTTTATTTTTTAATAAATCACTAATTCTGAAGTGGTTAAACTATTTGCTTAATAAAAAAATCATATTGAATTAACTGTTCCTTTTTATACATCAGTATTAATTTTTTACTGTAAAGCCTAGGAATCAAAAGTGGTTTTTAAATTCCCTTTCCAGTTCCCAGTTATTATCCATCAGTTTCATTAGGAAACTCACCTCACACAAACTTGGACCTGGTGCTCCAGCATTAAGTCAAATTCTTTCTTTTTTTTAATCCTACTGAAAATAATGCCTTAACTTTATCTTCACTGCACTACTGGCTCAACAGCAACTTCATAGGATTTTTGCCTAGGGAATTTCTCTACCATTTTAACTGAAAAAACAGAAACTGTCAATTATACATGAAGAGTTTATTCTACAAGTAAAAGGCAATGTTGAGGTTTGCAACTACTGCATTAAAAGGGTATAGAAGTGGGTTTGGAAGGTTTATTTATAAGACCATTCAATTCCAATCCTTGCTATATAAAAATATTATTGAATAAGCACTTTCTAACAGCGATAACTCTTATTTAAATTGAAGGACGAAAACACATTTCACCAAAAGAGATTAAGCTGTATTTCTATACCAATTAATAACTTCTCAGTAATTTAGCAGAAGGCTTTCTGAAATGACTGAATTATAGCAAAGGAATCAAGTGGGCTTTTGGAGGATTGCTTCCTTTCCAGACCAAGACTGTCTTTTCTCTACTTGGGATATGGGAGTTACTCTCAGCTTATTTCACTGCCAGAGCCCATGGGCTTATCTTGTTAAAAGCCACATGCATGTACTCAGTCTGAAAGATGACTCTTTCCTTGTCCTTTGCAGAAACTTCTGGTCACCCCCTGAACTTCACAGGTTGCCATTGAGATTGACAGTGAGACCTCGGTCGTGCTACACAAGGGGAAGGGGAATGATGGAATGTGGAATGTGCTTGCGACAGAACTGGAGAGATTCTCTGGAGAGATGTTAACTTACCAACTTGGTGATAGAAAAACAACATTGAAGACCCCATGAA
This sequence comes from Chloebia gouldiae, assembly GCA_003676055.1. Classification (NCBI taxonomy): domain Eukaryota; kingdom Metazoa; phylum Chordata; class Aves; order Passeriformes; family Passeridae; genus Chloebia; species Chloebia gouldiae. The sequence continues at coordinate 27,719,246 of QUSF01000003.1, read as the reverse complement.
AGTCCAGGGAAACAATATTAACTGCACTCCTGCTGTCCACAAACCCAGTGCCCTTCATAAAAGGCAGTCTGACAGGCATGATTTGCCCCTAGCCTATAGACGAGACAATTATTATCACTAGATAAAAGCTGAGGCAGAATTTCTTGGCCTAAGGCAGTAGTTTTTTCACAGCAATACAGCCATGTTACAAGAAGCATTGAGGGATCCAGTGTAGCTGATGCTCCTAATGCTGAAGGTAATTAATTGCAAGGGTTCCTGCACAGGGATTACAGTCAGCTAAGATAGATCAAGACAAACAGAGGGAAGGGGGACACTTCAGAAACAAACAGACCAATACATTCCTAAAAACTCTTAGTCATGAGGCTCAGACCCTTCCTTCAGGAGACCATTAAGCCTTGAGTTTTACCTCCAAATGATGATGGGGTGCATGCATTTCAACATCCTTTAATGTGATCAAATCAACAGCCTGGTCCCTGGTAAGACATTACACATAGCACCATAGAGAGCATGACAGCACCAAAGCAAAATTCAGAGCAGCTCTGAGGACAAGCAAAAAAAGACTTTGTTTTGTTCTAGGCATGTCTCTTACCATTGTCTGGTAAAAGTAAACCAAACAACAAATGGTATAAGCAAGGAGATGACTGAGGGCTACCCTTATTTTTTCCACGGAATAAGTAAAATACAACATATTAAAAAATGTGGCATAAAGAATTAGTAAAGCAAAGACATAATCCTTCAGTTTGTAGCTCAGATGGAGATAGCAAGAGGAAAAAGGGAATTCACTCACAAAGCTAGTGTCTTTTGATGACCCCACAGGAATTGTACTGCTGATGTAACAACAGCGTTTGATGCAGAAGTCAGACTATTTGATCAGTCAGGCAGTGGATTTACTCCAGTAATCCCTACCTTATGCAATCAGTTAGAATTTGTCTTGAGGGTCCATGTATGTATATATTTCAGCTCATTAGATGTTATACAATTCCATGCATAAAGTGTGCTGTACTGTGCAATTCAAAAGGCACATGGGTTGAATTTCAAGAAGCAATTATTCGGTGGAAAAAATGAGCATCTCTTTGTTCAATTAAAAACAGAGTTTAGCATGCATCACTAAGGACAACTAATTCCTATTTGCAGGTTCGTTTTAATGTTCCCAGCTGGCAGGCAATAAACCTAAATTTTCTTAAGGAGTTTCAGATAACTACTCATTCTAGTTCTTATAGTTTAGTTCATTAAAGTATCTAGAATAACTATGGTTAAGTTTTATCATTAACATAATAACTTGTTAAACATACACAGATTGGACACAGCATTGATGAGCAGGAACTCCCAAGAGACTTTTCTCAGGAAACATTTACCAATACATTACCTGAAACTTTGAAGAGCACATTTGAAATTCATTATTTTTTACCTCTTTAAAAAGAGGTAACTAATAAATTAAACAATTACAATAACCAAGGTCTGGTAAATAGAATTAGCTTCTAGTTATCTAGCTGGATCTCCAAGACAATTCACAAAGCAATCATTTTTTAAGTGAGTAGCTTATGAAAGCATGTACGCAGCAGAAACTGTTCAGAGGTGAAGTTTTTGTTTACTCAGGAAAAACAAAGTGTTGGAACTAGCTAGAACTGTAAACATCTACAGAACTCAATCATACATGTCCTATTTCCTGTTTGACAACATCTGTACTCTGACAAGGCAAAACTAGGGCATTTCTCCCACTGGCAAACACACAAAGGAGGAAAACTGCTGAGTCACAAACAGCACAGACAGCAACAAAAACTATTCTAGTATTAACAGATTATTTGTACACATTTTTAATGTGTATTCCTATTGGAGCCTTAAATAACTAAGACATATTTCTAAGGTCATAGTCAAGCAAACCAGATTTCTACAAATTCAGATGGATGAATCATGAAGCCCATGGGAGACAGATGTTGAAAGCCCACTGCAAGCCCTAGTTATAATTCTCCACTCAAACTGTCATTGGAGGAGGGAGCAACAGTTGTGGTGATTTGTGTTAGAAAACCAAAAAGCTCCAAATCACCTTATCTTTAGGTGCTACAGTACAACAATAACCTTAGCAAAGATTACAAGACTTGGAATACACAAGGCCAGAGAAGCAGTGGTACTTCCTGAGGCTAGGCTGTTTATCTTCCTACCTATTCTAGGTTTGAATGTCATACAACAGTGTCAATCTCCAAAGCACTGATGTTGCTAGATCAGGACAAATTATATTTTAGGCTCTGACCTTGCAAACAAGAGTCAGGAATCCAGAGCAAAGCCCAGAACAGTATGCTTAAAACTAATCTCCCTATTAACAAGGCCTACAGAGAAAAAACAAATGCTCTGCATACTGGGACAGGGTTTTCAAGAAATTTTACAACAGCTTTGTGGAACATAAGAGGCTCCTACACTGACTTTTCATATGCCTTTGATTAAATAATACACATAGGGCAGAGAAGAAGAGATAACCTTTCATTTCCTTGCAAAGGGAGTTCTAACAATGATTAACGTCAATCACTGAAGTACCAGAATGTAACAGGAAAAGAAAATCCAAAGAACATATTAACTGTTAGCATTTGTACCTGGTTTCTCCTCTTATACTACAAATACATTAACATTAAACCCTTACTTTGTTATATAAACAGAAATTTCAATTTTAGATGTTCAGTTTGGGTTATATTAAATTACATCAATCCATGCGAGTATAGAGCTGCCCACCTGCATCAGATGCTTAGTGACACAATACTCCTAAAAATAAAAGCTAAAATTATGAAAACATACACATTTCCAGATTTAGAGTGATGTCACAGCTACATGGCTCTAATCATCATTTCTGAAGATCAGAATTTAGGACTTCAAAGCTTAAATCCCTACTTATCATCTGTTACGTAAAATACAGGCTAAAATAGTCTGCAGCAGACAGTCACAAATGGTCAGTGTGAATCTCATGGATTGGGGGCAACGGGAGAGGTTTGGAGAAAAAAAATATTAAGAAAGAGACAAGCAGTGAAAGAATAAGCATGGATATATAACTTGAATGGTATGGTAGTCTGATACTGAAATAACTATACAATTCCAAGATTCACATTTTGTATTAATTTTGTATTTGGATCAGGGAGAAGACAGTACAAAATGAAACAGAGTTGATTTGTTTGGGTTGGGGGTTTTTTCCCCAGCAATTTTTTTTCCTCCAACTCTCAAATAAGATTCAAAGAATTTCATTAAAAACTGTGAAAATTACTTCATGTTCATGGTGTAAAATATCAGATACAAGAAAGGTAATTAGAGAGCAACAAAACTATGGGGTATTTTCTACCTTGGGTGTAGAAAAATGGCTCAAGATAGTCATGAACCAAGTGATACTAGCCTGGCCCACTAGAAGCTGAAATTCCTATGCAACATCCACAAAAACTCAAAAGCAGTAAATGCAGCCTAACTCCACTGCTCTACTGGGCTTTAGCTTTTCCTGGTGTGGAGGTCAAGTATCTATGTATGCAGCAACAGGAGCAGGGGAAGGAGATAGTATGAAAGAGAAGTCACATTTTCAAAAAATACATGAGGAAAATTGCATTAGACAAACACAGCAGGCAAAGATGCTAATTGTCTAAAATAAAAGCAAGTCAGGACAGAGCTACTGTATTGTCCTGGTCTTACGGTGCTTTGTTTCAATAATTTTTGTGCTTTCAGTTTTCTGTTCAAGACCACCACCTGACACTTGGCAGAAAGTATCTATATCTGCTAGACTGGGAAATGCTGCTGCCCTTCTCAGTGTGGCAGAATAAATACATTGTCTCCCACGTGGCCGGTCTTTCCCATTTCTACATCTTAGCCATACTCTCCAGAACAGAAACCACATGTAGTCTGTTCTCTCCAGCACAAGTATGATAGAACAGTGGGCATAACAGGAAAAATACATTATCAAAAAATATATTTTATGTGATGACAATGGCTGCACTGCAAATCTAAGCCATACGATGCCAAGGAATGTGTGTTAATTATATTACAAAGTTAAAGAAAAAAGGCAATGCAAACTTAGTGGAAAAAATAAATCTTAATTATTTTGTTATTGCTGTGCTTGCCAGAATCCCTAGCATCCCACATAAGAAACCAATTCTAAACTAATTTTGAGCGGAAACTTTCTTCTGTAAATGCAAAATACTGCCCAATAAGCAAGAGGAGGAAAAAAACCCACATACTTTAAACCACAGGAATTCTTAGTGAAATGGATGAAAGGACAATTAATAAGCAACATGTTGAATTTTGTTTCTAATGTATTGATATGCACACATAGCACAGCTACTTCATTTTACATTCTGCAAGCATGTCCTTTATTCTCAGTACACCTTGAAAAAGAAAATCATGTCCCTAACATTAAAAAAAAATCAAAAAAAGTCACACAAACTCTACTTTTAACCCTTTAATCCATTTCACCAAAATCCCAAGAAAAAATATGAATGCTTTTCTTTACCATAGTAAAGTATTTAAGTGATTATCAATTAATGAAATAAGGAGGAAAGCTAGAGGCAAAAGGGCTTTTTCCTTTAGTATGCATGTCAAACCCAGGCTATGCCTAAATGACTGTCCAGTTGTGCTCCAGATGCTGAGCTCACACTAACCTGCATCCACACAAAGAGCTGTTGTCCCACATTCTACTTTATATTTTTCACTGCTGAATGCACACATGCATGGGCACTTAACAGCAATATGAACTGAAATAATACCAGGACAACACACAAAGTCTTTAGTGATTGTCAGCAGACACCTGCCTGATTCATCCCAGTCTCTTATGTATAAAAAGCTTGCCTTAAGCCACTTTCAGAAAGTATCTTACATGCACAAAATAAACACTCCAGCAGTGATTTAAGCTAACCTGCTTGACTTTGAGGACTGCTAATCCACTTCAGTACAGCAGGTAGAAGTGCACAGCTGAGAACTGACACCACCCTAAACCACTTTTTAGCTTTGACTTGCTGCACAAGACTTTATAAAGAAACAGACTTGAGACTCGCTATTTTAATCCACTAGTACAATTTTCTTCTTGTGCCAAGGTCAAATTTGTACATATAAAAGCATGCCAGAGTGCCTGACATGGGCATACAGAAAGCCTGTTGACATCATGTGGACTTGAAACTAACCTGATCACACTAAACTATAGTGTATGTAAAGGGTCGCTTAGCAGCACAATAACTTCATTAACAAAAAACAGCAATGATAAGCAATTGTTCAACAGAATACACTCACCAACACTCAGATCTTTTGAGGTTGTGGAATTGTAAAATGCATACACCTATTTCCTACAACCTGAAATACTGGAGAAAGCATGCAGAGGTCTACCATATTTCAGTAGACACTATGGAAAAACTCACCTGTCTCTAGCTCCAGAGAACATTCTGTACCACTCTACCATCTTAATAACTAGGGTCAAGTGAAGGTGTTTTATATATATATATATATACACACACTTAGCTTTTAAGTAACAGCAAAAAAACCCTGTAGACATTTAAGTGAGGCACATTTATTCAAATTGATGTAATTTTTTGAGATGTCTTTCATGAAACAGTTCTTTTTCTCCCCACAGACTTCCGCCTTCAGAAAACAGACATTCACTCTAGATTATTTAAACTTGGAAAAATGCAAGTGTTTTCTTTGAAAAAAATATCTATTGTTACAGCAAAAACTTGGGTTTCCTTTCAAGCAAGATCATATGATTACACGTTTATATTTTACTTTCCGCAGGAATTTACACACCCCCCATTTGCATCCTGTTATTCATTTAGCGTTTCCCTTTACTTCAGCATGCTGCGTTAATAAAGTGGAGCCTTGGCTCAGCCTGGGCACTCAAGGTGACAATCAGTGCTCCCCCTTGCATTTGTCAGATTTATTCTACAGGATTTTCTGCATATATCCAACTACACAAGGCGCTCTTTCAGAAAAGCCATTCTGCAAAACACTTCATAGGCAGAGCAGGAAAATCAAACCTAGGGCTTTTTTGCTAATTCTGTTCTTCAAAGTACTAATACTTCTTTTGGAAGGTGAATTTTACTGAAATAGATTCCATGTTATTTAATACAACTAAAATAGTATAAAGATCTAATTTTCACTCTTCTGTCAGTCATACTTTTGTTTGTCTTCATTGAAGTCATTGATGTTAGTCTTTAAATACCTTCAGATGGAGACTGATACTAACCTGATGCGTAGTCCTACAACACAAAGATCTGAAAAGAACTAGCAAAAAGATTTTTTCTGCTAATAAAACCCCTTAAGACAGCTTCTACTGAAGGTATAAATTCTTTTTTTCCCTGTAGAGAAATCATAGCCTTAAACTCTAAATCATAGCCTTAAACTTTATTCCAGGACCTTCAAGTGCAAACTGGAAGGAAGAGGCAGGAAGAATAAAAATCAAGCAGTTCCATTGCACAAGAAATTGAGATGAGAAATTAATATTTACTATTATCACTCCACCCCAAGTAAGACAAAAACTTGCAATCTTGGAATTATTTCAGAAAATATCATTAAAGCAACCACAACAAAACACATTTCATTGAGATGAGAACTTCTTCAATTAACCAAGAGAACACAGACAAGTAAAATAATTTCTTTTACAGCACTCTACTGAGATAACATCTTGCAAAGATTTTCATGAAACTGAGGTGCCAAGAGAAGTCTCATTTGATGAGAGAAAATATTTGCATTTGAAAAAATCACCGCTAGAAATATTTGGCCAGCACTAGCCTTAGAACTTCAACTTCATACTAAGAATTGTCCTGAACAAGCACAGAAATCAAAACACTTGGATATATTCTTAAAGAAATAAAACAGAATGTAAATTCATAAGCAGTAATAAACTGAAGCCATTTGACACAATAAATGAAAATAAACATTCTATATTCCTGCAGGAAAAAGTGCAACTATTTTAGACAGGTTTCTTGAATCCTTTCATACATGGTTTTGAGGCTGAGACAATCTTAAACTGATAACAGATGTTATTTTAATGTCGAAGAAAATTTTAAAACAACTTGAAATTTAATATCAGCTTAATTGCAATCATGATTCTTTAGCTACAGCTGATCAAGAAGAGTTCATCTTCAATATAATAACACTAAAATCTCAGTGATTGGTAAAGGAAAAGGACAATTAATTAAATACAAGCTCCTTGCTTTATTCCTGCAATGAATAGGATCAAACTTTGAAGAAACTGGCATAAAGCCAACCAGTGAATCCACCCTACAGAGCAGCTCAGGTAGTGAAGGAGAGAGAGGGATAGGACTCCTTGGCTAGCTCGGAGGTGACCAAGGACACACACACTGCTGTCTCCATGACTGCTCTTAGGGTTGTTGTATTACCCTTGCCAGGCCTGGGGTCAGTGCGCACCTGCCCACATAACTGAAGAACCTTAGCTGTTGTTTTAATGCCTCATGTCCTGCACTAATCAGGGCTTGGACATAGGAAAGATTTTGTCTCTATTCTTTACAAGTCACCTTTGCAATAAACTGTAGGAAGGGGCACTCTCAATTACTTTATATCAAAGCAACATCATTTTTGATGCATCATTAAGCAAAATACAGCTGGATGGGAAGTCATATGACATATTTTGAAACAGTAATACTTTTACTAAGGCAATTTTCAGAGGGGGAAAAGAGAAATCTCTTGGGTATCCTTGACAATCTGATGAAAAGGATTGGAGGACTCATTAAGGGCAATATTACTTCCAAATGCAAAGCTTTGAATGACTGGTGACCTAAGTGAAATATAAGTAGTTACATTTGGTTTCAAGTAAGTTGAAAGCTTACTTTACACAGTTACATTGTATATATTCATGCAACTGGAAGTGCCATTAAAATGCAGATAAATTTAACAGTTTTAAGCACTTAAACAGCTGAAATCGACATACCATATAAACTGAATTTTACAAGCAGTTCAAACCCAAATAAATTCCCAATGCTTACCATCAAAAAAACTTTTCGCTCTCAGGTAACTGACGCTAAGCCTAAGCACAGACAGCTTATCCAACTTGGCGATCACATCTTGAGGGAAAGGCAGCAGGCTCGCCAGGCGGTCCAGCTCCGCATTCAGGCGGTCCCTGTGTCTCTTGGAGGGGTTGGACTTGACTCCTTCAGCTGGGGACGGCTTTACACTGTGGCACAAAAACAAATGCAATGTAAACGCCAGCTCCTTTCCAAAAATGAAGGCGAATATTTGCCATGCCTAATGTTACATATTGTCTCAAACTGGAACAACCAAAATGTTTTACTGAGTGACTTTATTTCCCTTTGGGGGGAAAAAAAAAAAAAAAGTAACCTAAAATGGACTGATCTCCCCTCCAAAACACACATTGTTAAATGAAACAGTTTGAGTTACAATGTCTACTTGAACTTTTGAATGAACATTTGAAATCTTTGAGATTCAGGAATTTTTATAAAAAGTTTCCTATGTTTTCAGTCACATATCACTTGAATTCTTCGAAATGTTTGAATTCCAAAAATACCAATAAATTTTAGTAACATATGTGTACAAATAAATTTGACAGTATACTTTTTCACTTCAATAACAATTTCTCACAGAAGTCTTAAATCTTTATCAGTTTGGAAGAGGCTAGTATTAATTGACTATAACAAAAGTTTTAATAGCATCCTAGGCATCCAAAACTATAGTAAAAACCATGAGATATAGCTCAGTTAGCATGTAAAACCTTTCTAGGAAACACTGGGCGCTCTCATCCTTTAAGTCATCTCGCAGTTGAAGGCATTTCATTTGAGTACAGTGTGACAAAAGCACATCTTTGTACAGTACAGAGAACAATTTTAAAAGCTTTGTGTTATGAATTACATAATGAAGTTTTTATAAACTTGCTGTTTTCCATTCATATCCACCCTGAGCTCCAATTCCAGATACTTGGAAATTCACCGCTTCCCACATACACAGAAGTCTGGGAAAAGGTTTAAACCCCTACTCATTTAAATTACAACTAGTCATTACAAGCCAATATTGAAACCAAATAATTTATCTGCCTAAGCCATAGTACATTTTATGTTCTTTATTAAACAGTCTTCTAATTGAAGAGTGACTCATTGTCACTTTTCCAGTACTGCAGTTCTACGTGAGATCTACAGCAGTTATGAATTTGTCCTGCTCTCACAGAAATGTGGGTTCTGCAAGCTGCATCACTCAAAAATACTGAGCAGAAAGACATTCGACAGCTAATTTCTTCAGTATTTCATTTGATCTGCTCCCAACTGTTATCCTTATATCAATTACATGATGCGCAATTGCAAAAGCTCCAATAGTTATTTTTGCCACTGCTTAAAGCAAACCATACAGAAAAGTAATTTCATTTTGTATTTTCAGTTAAATCAGTACTGACAGAGCTGACATTCTTATTTTTAGCTTGTTTTTACTTTATGTTTCAATTACACCTCTTGTTAGTTTAAGTGTTCCTTAAGCCTCCTTACAGCCATTGCTTATTCAATTGTCACTTGTCAAAAACTTGCACTTAAGCCTGGTTGCCTGCTCCCCAGCACTACAAATGCCCTTTTCTACATTAGAGAAGCCTTATGTGGAGCCTGGAAAGGTGAAGACACCGTAATGCAAAAATGTTGAAAACAGACAGAAATATAATGTATCAGCAGAAATAACTTCCCAGATGGATAAAGTTAAATTTTCTGCAGAGTAAATATTATAAATTAGTAGTGCTTTAGCTTAAAAACATTTGAAAAGCAGGCAAAACAGTTGAATCAAGAATTAGGAAAATTCTTTCTATGGAAAAAAAAACATAGATTCATCATCAATGGCAATGGATGACTAACTACTTGGTTAGATGGATGCTTTGGTCACAAATCATGTCTTTGACATCAGCAGTTCACTATATTCGCCATGGATCATTAAATAACCTATCAAGGTTTTCTTCATATTCTCTTATGCTGGCAGAAAATTAATTTGTACAAGCAATAGCAAAATTAAAATACAGCCCTAAAAAAAAAAAAAAAGTTAAAAATCATCAGATATTAGCAGCAACATTAAAGGGTATTTCTGAAATATTTTTATGTATTAGACTGTTCCTAAATATAGAAACAAAATAATGAATTTCAAACATTAAGCATGTAACAGTCATATAACAACAGCAAACAGCTAACTACTATCAAATCAAAGTGGTCTGTTTCTGAAAAACAGAGGATCCCATAGAAACCATTTAACACACACAAACTTTAGAAAATAAATCAGCACTAAGTAACAGGCTTTTCTGTCTTAACAATTCTCATCAGATTGTCAGATGTGATAGCTTTTCTACTTTACATTTACTTCCTAAAGATTTCTCTTACTTTTAACTATCTCAAAGCATTTCTGAACACTAAGTTACCAGTATTTGTATCATAAATCTTGCCATATTCTCTCCCCCAAATCAAACACCAATTATGCCCAATTTTCCCCTTTGTCACCCAACTAAAATTCATTATATAATAATGGATCCTTCAGTGGTGAAGGGAATGAGGGCAGAAGTGCCGGGGGCATAAGGAGCAACTTAACAATTTTCCATCCATTTATATAAACCCTCAATGCTAAAGACAGCCTAGCTTCACTGCAGAAAATTATCTTCTAGGCAAATTATGTGCTATGTCAAGATTAAATCCATGCATGTGCTTTATTTTAAAGAAAAAAAGGCTAAAAGAAGGAATGTATTTAAGCTGATCTTTCCATTATTAATCTTCAACCTTTCATAGGAAATCTGAATTCTCTAACCAAAGGCCAGAGGTCTCTGTACACTCGGTGCCTCTGGACTTATCTACAACCCTTCCCAAGAACTGCAAGACAAGCAAGAAAACTTAATTTTTTGATTTAACAATTTTAAAGGATTTGCCATCACAACAGTAGTTGACTGCTGTTTTCACAGGTCTGCTAGAACATACTTAATCAGAAATTTTTTCACTACACAAGCTCATCATGTGCACCTTCATGGACATTAACCCTAAATGTTTAAAAAGCACATAGCTCCCTGAGTCTTAATTATTATCAAAAGGCCACATTAAGTTTCAATATTTACATGCGCATTTGTATTATTTTAAAAGGAAATTTTAGTAATTTCTGAGAAAATGCAAAGAGAGCAAAAGTTTATTTTGTTCATAACAACATAAAATACTGGGGAAAAAAGTAGAAAACTCAACAGCCAAGCATAGAAAAGCATGATACCTTAGCAACAAGACTGAAGTGAAATGAATTCAAGAGAATAAATGAATGTGCAAGAAGAACACTAGAGAGAGTGAGATATGTTTTAAAAAAACTAATTTGTTAAAACCCCCTAATTACTAGTTCATCAGGACTATCTTACTGCTTAAGAAAGAGGGATATAAGGAAAAAAACATAAAAGTCACCTAACTAAGGGATTTAATGTTCTCAGCTTTAAATATTTTTCATCTCATATTTAACAGTACATGCAGTAACATATCTTTTTCCTATGCATAGATCTTCACTCAGTGGGGGCCAGGTATATAAAATCAGTTATGACATTAAGGAAGTAATAGAATCCTAAAAAAAAATATTTACTTTAGCAACTAAGCATGTACTCTTATTTTTCACACTGAATTTACAATTACTGAAAATTCATCTGATGATTTCTTTGGAAACAACAGATAAGAATTACACACTATCAACCTCTTAAAGTTATTGTTAACCAATCTTAAAAGGGCAGAGAACCTTTCCAGTGGCTCTTTCAGCAGAGACTGAAACCAGTCAAGATTCAAATTGCTGAAGGGATAAAGTTGTTTTATTAAAAAACCTCAATCAGTGACATGCTACTTATCTGATGCTGGGCTACGGTTTGTCATCCAGTAGCAAATTGTTCAGGTTGGTTTGGTGCACTAAGGATTCAACCAGTGATAGAAATACCCATAACACCAATCAAGGATGGAAGTTTGACAGTCAGTTTTAACATATTTCATGACTTTCTAAGATAACAAGCCAGAATTTATTGGAAAAAAAATAAACAAAAAATTATGTCCTGTCTACTGACCATGTTACTTATATATGTATATCTCCATTTGCTGCAGAGTCTCGTTCTAAAAGTATTCTTTTATAAGAAACATTAACCAAAACCAAACAATCAAAAAACCCACAAACCTTAAAACAAGTGACTTTTAACAGTAAAGTCACTTTAAACAGTTATTTTACTACATGTAACATACAGCTATACCAATACTGACAAATACAAATACAATACTGACAGAACAGTCTTACTACCTCCATTTCAAATAAGAGGTGCAAACTGCTTTGTAGCAGATACTGCTTTACACAGAGTAATAGTTCAATGATTATTTTTCTTTTCTGATGAACTTCCTTTTTGAAAGCTTATTCTGGCACTTCTTGTTTGTTTGCCTTGAATGAACACATAAATTGTTCCAATTTTTTAAATTAAAATGTGTCCTCTGCTTTCTAATACTACTAGGACTACTCATTACTAAAGACCAATCAGTCAAAACTCTGGAGTACTTAATGCCACAAATACATTTAAGATAACAAAGAAGAAAACCCTATCAATTTTTTTTTTTAATTTGGTCTACTAGATAAACAAATCATTATGATTTTTGCCTCTGCATAGCATGAAACATTTAGAACTCCCCACCCCATTCCTTGTCTATTACATTTATCCAGTTATACAAAACAATTCTTATCCAAACACTGAAAAAAAAAGAAAAACAAACCAAATCAGAGTTAGTCACAAAAACTGCACATTGGAGCTGTACTTATATAACACCTTTCATCTCACATTAGAATCTATCTGCAGTAAACCCCATTTCTATAAAACTTGCATTTTTCCCCTCCAACTACAATGCTACTATATTAGTTCACTTAATAATCACTAGACAAAAGAAGTTGAAGACTTGGGAAAAAAAAAAAAAAAAAAGACAAGAACAGAAAGCAGGGGCCACACATTGCTCCCCAAGGCTCAGTAAGGAATGAAACACCCCCCAGCCCTGCTGCCACCAGGGGGACTCACAGGGTTTAAACCTTAAAGAGGGAGGAAATTGAAGGACTCCAAGGTATTGAGAAAGTGATTTCTGTAGCATATTACAAGCAATTGCAGTGCACGTGTTTAGCATCTTTTTCTTCTCTCCCCTTACATGACAAGATAGCAAGATGAATTGCAGGAACAACTGCCTATTATGTTCCCCCACAATGGTGTTTCTTTGTCAGCTGCAATAATGTAACTCCCAACTGAATCAAAAAAACACATTTCAACGCTTGGCACAGTCAGACAACAGCCTGTGATTCCCTCTCAAATCCAGGTCTCTACAAGGCATATAGTAAAAATTGGGAGTCATAAGGAGGAAGTTTCTTTAATTGTTATAGAGTTATGACCATGGTTTTCATGAGTTATTTGTACCTGAAACAAGAAGTATTTCTTCTGTTTAATTTTTTTACCATGGCAACAATGGTTTTATATTTAGACCTTCTTCCATTTCTATAAGCTGTCTACACAGATTACTAATTATTATGCTCCATTAAGAGGTACATACATGGCAAATAAAACTTTAGAACTATCAACAGATATTGTCTCTTCTACAAAAGATACTAGTCCCAGTTATGTATCACCTCTAGCTTTTTCTTTTCTTTTTTTTTTTTCTCTAAATAACTGTGAATTCTACTGAGGGGAGGACAAATTGAATTCAAACAGATTAAAATGGCAGTAATGTCAAACCTTTATAAACCAGCACCAAGTACATCTTTCCTCTCTCCTGCAATCAATTGAAAAAAGCTTATTGCCTGTCTCAGTTTGGTTTGTTGTTTTTGGTTTTTTTTTGGCCTAAAGGTGTGGTCTGTATGTAGTTATGTGAGAAATCAGAGTCCTCTGACCCACTAGCAATGTTCTCCAAGGCTGGCCCAACAGAAGAAGCAACCAAACAGCATAAGGTATTTTGAGAAGAAAGGAAACACATGAACATGATAAATGTGTTAAAAGCAAGATAAATGTCTTACATAAAAATAATGTCCAGTAACCCAAGCAAAGTGGGTTAATAATTAGCCTCTACTTCAGTTACAGGTGAACAAACTGTTTCACTACGAATACTTTTATTTTGAGAAGAAACTTCTCCCTCTGATCCTAAGGCCAATAGATAAATAGTTCCCATTAGTAATAAAGCCTCAAGTTCAACTAATCACAGCAGTTCAGCCAATTTACATAACAAGAAGATACAGGGAAAATGATTGCTTACATAGACACTACAGTAAGGCAAAACAAAAAGGTTTCACATCCTTTCTCCACGGCTAACCAAAATTTTATAATAAGGTAGACATTAAGCGATCTCACCAGCAAGGCAGACCACCTCACCTTGCACAATCAGAACCATTTGCCTTTAGCTATTAGTAGGCTACAAACGCCACCAGTACATTTAATTTCCTCATGAACAAACACTTCTTTCATTCTTAAAAATCAAAATATACAGTGTGAATTTAATTAGGTCCCTCTCAATTTTTATTTAGAAATAAATGTTTAAAAAAGCAGGAACTGGTCTTTTCACAATTAATGCATTTTCTAGCAGGGGAATTATATACATATGGAGAGACATCTATATATATACACATATACACATTTTTAGACTTTTTTTGCTAATTTGCAGGGTAAAAAACCCAAATTATGTGCATGCATTCATTCTAACAACTCCAAACATAAAGAAGCAAGCACTCAAACTAATTCCCTTCACCCCAAGACCACGCTGTCTGCTATGAATCTAAAAACACATCATTCACAATATGATTTCATCAAATAGTTCCCATTCCTTCCTTTAATGCTTTTGAATACTTTGTTTTTACATCTACAGAAGTAGCCCACAGAAATGCACTTGGATTTTTTGAGCTTTGCTTATTTTTCTTGCAACTTGGTAGTTTACCTTCGCTACTTTTTATGACTTACAGATTCTTGACTCTCAGTTGAAAGTACAAGTTAAGCATCTCCTCTAGCCTAAAAATTACCCTCTCTTGAGAGCAATGTTTCAATGAAGCATATAAAACCTAGGATGCAAACCTAGGGCAGGTGCAACAAACAAAATTACTCTGTCACTAAACAGTTCCCACAGTCGCAAAAATATAAATTAATAAACAAAAAGACACTATATTGCCAGGGTTTTTTTGTTGGGTTTTTTTTTCCCCTCTTCTGACTGGACTACAGCACTTGGGTTTCTTTGCACAAATAAACGCATCTCATGCGGTACCGGAGGATTCAAGAGGAGGGTTCAAGCCGCGGGTTTAGCCCTCCTAGGCAGGCCCTAAACCGTGCCCGGACTCCGAGCCCGCGTTCCCCGCAGGGACACCTGAGCGGGCGGGGGCCGCGCGGTGCGGAGCGGTGCGGAGAGAGCGGCCCCCGCCCACGGCACCCACCCCGGCGGGGCGAGCGCAGCCACGGCGCGGAGCCGTCACCTCAGATGCCTCCCAATCTAGGTCAGCCGGCTGCGCCCTCCTTCCACCGCCCCGACCCTCCGAGCCCCGACACTCCCTTCTTCTTTTTTTTCGGGATGAGGGGAAAAGCCCTAAAAGCAGCAAGAGTCCTGCCGGCGCCCCTGCTCTGCTCCGCACCGCCCCACGCCGCCCCCGCCGGGCCCCCGCGGCGCGGCGCGGTGCGGGGCAGGACGGCGCGCCCCCGGGAAGCCCGGCGCTCGCTCTCCCCGCCTCGCCTCGCCCCTCGCCCGCCCGCGCGGCCGCTTACATTTTCTGCACAGGTTTCCGCCGCTTGCGACTGGCGTAGGTGACATTGGGGTTCATCCTGCCGCGGCTCTAGCGCCCCGCGCCGCGGGCTCCGCCGGCCGGGGGCCGCCGCCCCTCCTGCCCGCCTCGCCCCGGCTGCCGGGAGCGGGCGAGCCCCACCGGCGCCGCAGCCCTCGCCTCGCTCCGCCCGCGGGCCCCGGTCCTGCTGCCCGCGGCCGCCCGGAGCTCGCTCGCTGCGGCGGCGGCGCCTTCCCGGGCGGGCGAGGACGGGAGGCGGAGGCGCTGCGGGGCGGGTTCCCAGGTGATCGGCGGCGGCTACACCCACTCGCCGCCCCCGGAGGGCACAGGTATGGGGGCGGTCGGGGCTTTCCAGCGCCGCGTCTCCCCGCCGAGGCGACGCCGTCTCCCCGTCGGCTCCTCTGCGGCGGTGGGAGGGTGCGCGGCGGGCTCTGCACCCCGGCACGGCCGCCGTCTGCTGGCCGAGCGCCTGTCAGAGTGCGCGGCGCCGGGACCGCCCCGCACCGCCCGGCCCGGCCCCGCGCCCGCTGCCGGCCGGGTCCCGCCCCGCCCGGCTGACAGCCGCCACCGCCCCCTCGCCGGGGAGGCCCCTCGCGGCGGCGGCGGGCGGAGGGAGCAGGGGCGGCCGCGCCGCCATGTTGGGAAGGTCACGCGAGGAGAGGGAGGACCGGCGCGGCGGCGGGGAGAGCGCTCCGGGATGGCCGTGGCGATGGGAAGACGGAAAACCCCCGAGGCTCTGGTGGCCGGGGAGAGATGCGAGCGGGGCTCCCCCGGCCAGTGAGAAAGAAGGTCAGCTCCGAGCGGTCATGTAGTCCCGATAACAGAAAATAATCGTGGGGAGAAAAAAAATCACAGCGTTAAGGTTGGAAGGCAACCAGCTCAGTGGCACCGTGAGGTCCATGTCTGTCACTCCATCTCCCCTGTTCTCCCCCTCTTCCCGCCTCCGCCGGGCTGACACCGTCACAGCCGCAGGTCGCCCCAGCAGAGAAACCCAGAATAACAGGCGACTGCCCAAAATAGGGGGTTATTGGAAAGGAAGCGGAAAGGCACTCGGCTCCACCGAGGACAAGGACAGCAGGACACCTGGGGAAAGAACGGGAATCACTGGGGGCAAGGTTGTCGCTCGCCAAGCACCGGGATCACCGGTGTGTCTCAGTGACAGAGAACGCGGCTCATGTCCCATTAGGTGATGAATCTCTGAGACATTACGCTGATATTTTCGGCTAAACATTTGTTTCAAATGAAAGGAGCTTCATGGGAAAGTTACTGCCAAATTGCTGACGAGTGAAACCGTCCAAGAGCCCCGGTGCCGCTCTGACCCGCCGTCGCTTTCCCCGCCCGTTCTCTCCCTCCGGTCCCTTTCGCCGCCACTGCCGCAAGCATCAGAGCTATTCCCTCCCCTGGAATAACCGCAGTAAATTTTGTCTCAGCGCTAAACTCGAGAGCCCGGGAGTCGCCCTGTGTAAACACAGGTTATTCGCGGTCACGGCTGAGACGACAGTCGGAAGAACACCCTTTTCCCCCTTCCCGAGGCACCCGCGCCCCACGGGGATGGCCGTGCCCCGCCGCCGGAGCGCGGCCGCAGCTGCCGGCTCGGCCCCGGCCCCGCGGTGCGGTCCCACCGCTCCCGCTGGCGGGAGGCCGAGGCAGTGTCCGTGGTGCTGCTCGGGCTGCCCGTCCGCACGGGCCGGCCGGGCTGTCGGCGGTCTCGCCTTCGCCGCTCACAGGAGCCCCGCTTACACGGGTGTTTCTGCTCCGCTCTGCCGACCGAGGAGATGCGGTGGTCCCGGAGTTATCGTGCGGCAAAATCCTGGGGCTGAGCGCGGTGCCCGCCCCGCGGCCCAGCGGTTCCCCCGGGGCGGCCCTCTCGGTCCCGCCGGGTCCCTTCGGGCCGGGCCGTGCCCCGCCGGCTCCCTCCGCGGGCGCTGGCGGCGGCCAGTGGGCGCATTTGGTTATCGGCTTGATTGCTCGGGTTTAGTTCCCTGTGCCAGGGGCAAAGTACACTGAAGCCACAATAGGCAGATAATATTAATTTGACTATATCTTAACAATGCTAGGGGTCTTGTCAGATGCCAGGGATTTGTCAAATTATGTTTTGGGGAAAAAAAGTCTTCAGGATACAACATTTTTGAGAAAATACAGTAAGAGGACCTTATGCCTTATGAGGTCAATGCCTTGCAGTCACCGTCCAGCCAGCTTTCTGATCTAACATCTTTGCAGAGAATGCCAACTTTTTGGTAGCTTCTTTCCTCTGTCCCTTTCCTCTTCACTCATCTCTCTTCACAAGAGCATCCTAGAAAAAACAAGTGGATAATACTGTATGTGTTTTACTTTCTTTTTTTCAGCCGCTTTCTTCTTTTGATTTTAGAGCTGAAACTGAAAATTCATGCACTTTCTTCACTCCTAACATATCCACCTATGAAAGCACTCTGTTTCTTCCAGCCCAAACTTCCCAGTCCCTTTCAGTGCTCTTTTCAGCCTGAGCCTCTTCCTATTCACTGGTTTTTTTCTCTGTCAACACAAGTGGGCTGTGATCACTCCATACAACATAAATTGCTGCTCTGCTTTCATTCTTCTCTTCACTTGCATTATCTTTGTTACAGTCACTGTTCATGGCTCCTCTTCTTCTAATTTTTAATTTAATTGCTTCCAGTCTTTTATTTATTCACTTTGAGATTGAGCAAGGACCTCTTATTTTCCACTGGCCTCAAGATCACAATGCTTTCTTGAATCTCTTGTGCTACCTAGGTAGGAGATACCCATACTTACACTGTCTCATGTGCTACCTCCAAATCTACTGGACATTACATGAAGAAGGAAGTAGCCTCCCATGATGGACTTTATCTCCCAGTCCTCTTCTGAGGCCATGGGAATTGCATAGCACTAGTGAGATACTGTGGTTACTCTTAGCTCCCTAATTTGGAAATAGAGTAAGGTAAATTCATGCTGATAGGGAGAAGTTGCATCTTCTGTACATTTGCAGTCCAATCCACTGCCTGTTGTTAGAAATCCTCTCCAATGGGGGAGACACCTATTTAACAGCCAATATGAGATTTCAGATGTTCTGTGCACAGGGAATTGCAGAATACATGGAGAAAGTCCTTATATGTCACTGGGGCCTTTTAGGCAGTTAACTAAAAAATTTAAAAAATTACCCACAACATTTGCACATCAGTTCTCATCTGATGTTCTTACATCTCTTTGCTTAATACACTATCTCAGTATTTTCTATTTGATAATTTGGACATATTAGAGATGTTGCCTCATAAAAACAAGAAAAACTATACTACTGTGATTCAGCAGCCTTAGAACCTCTTTTATAGTGTATTATTTTTGTTGGACTTTTTATTATTTTTCTTTTTGAACGTGTATTTTGTCATGTTTAACAACAGGTTTGGTCTTGCAAAGGATGACTGTGGTTAATGTCATGTGGACAATTGAAAAAGGTTTTGTTCCTATGGAGATCACATTCATGCATATAGTAGTCTCATTTCTTCTCATTTTATCTTTAGGCTACTACTCAGGTGTTTTACTAGCGCTAAACCAAAGAACACATCTTCCTGGAATAAATTCTCTCAAACCACTAGCAATCACTTTTCTCCTCCTACTCAATTCTAGCATTTTTGCCCTTATAGATATGAATTGTGACACCAATCAATGATGAAATTTTCAAGAGAAACATATTTGTGTGTGTAGTGAACTGTGCCTTTCCCCATCCCCAGCACGTGTGAGGTCCAGTATCCAGTATACCTTGCAGCTGTCATCCTCTGGAACTTACAGAACTCTCACTTGTCAGCAGTCACACCTGTTGCCCTAGCTCCAAAATAAGATCTATCATTTTGTTCCCCACAATTCCACATTCTGCCCCATTTCTGCATCTCCTGCCTGGAACAGTTCTCTCCTAAGCTCTGTCTCCTGGCCCCTCACTCATTTCATAGGTTAAGCGCTATTTGGAAGAGGGGACTTTTAATAAACAGACAGAAATTCCTGAGTGAGCTGGAGATTCACAGGGTCACTATGAGACCAACAAAAATCTTGTAATTTGGGAGGAATTTATAAGAACTATAAACACTACTTGTTATCTTAGGGTCATCTCTGACTCATTTCTAGCTTTTACCCTACTCTTTCTGTCCGTGGCCAAAATTTTACTTCCGTCAGCTTAATTCTGTGTGCTAACTTGTTCTGGCTGTTTGCAGTGCAAATAGCACAGAAGAAATCTAGTCTGAATATCTGTGATTTCTTTTCTCCTTCCCTGGAGACATAGAAAGAAGATTGGAATTTAAAATTGTGATTTATGCATCTCAGGTTTTATGGATGTACAGAACTGTCACTGATTTAGCTGTTATTTTCTGTGTTCTGCTAAGAAGGCAACTCAGATGAGTGTTGTCCTGCTCATTTCAGGGAAGTAATCATCTGTAGAAGTTGAATGAGAGTTGGTGAATTGCCTATTTGTGGATTCTTTGGTGACTGGAAGGGTCATACAAACATATCACTGTGAGAAACAAGGATTGTTGGAGGAGATGCTACCCCACTTTTTAAAAAGTATTAGAAGTAATTATACAGAGAACAAAGAAAGTCAGTATTTGGACTAATGTTACAACAGCCTCATCCGCAGGTACTAATTGAACTATCTACAGTTTTAATGAGAAAATGGGATTGACAATAAACTTCCCCCTCCCCCACCCTGCTATTTATATTTTTGTCAAGACAGAAGTACCACATTCTTTTTTCTTTTCTCTCATCTAGATACCTGCCTCCCCACTCCCACTACCGTTGAAGGTACTTCTGGTGTGTTAGTATTTAAAATCACACCCAATTTCTATTGAATATTTAACTTGGAGAGCATGTCCAGAAGTTGAAGGGCCATATAAAGGATGAATAATATGAAATATAGTTATTTGGGAAAGGAGAATATAATCCTCAGATAGAAGTTCCTGCTGATAGGTCTTGGTTAATAACGGTGTTCTAATTATTTTAAATTCATTGATTTGCACTAATCCAGTGTAATCTATAATCTTAATTGTTCCATCAGAGACACCAAAAATTGTTGAGTAGATGAAAAACACATTTAAAGACTGTGTTCAAGACTTTTAAACTTGGAAAAAGTTTGGGAAATTAGTAAGAATTGTCTTTAAGGCAGGATCATGATTCTGCTCAGACCCTATGGCATGTAAACCAAAAAAGCATATTCTACCTCTTAGTACCAGAATAAAGGAACAATATTATTATAAAAGAAGTATAAAAGTCAGTATATTGCTTAGTATTCTCAGTTTTTTTCTCGTATGCAGAAACAAGTGGAAGAGAACAAATTTATACAGAAACTGCCTCTTTGTTCAAGATATCTCTTTTTAAATCTGAAATCAAGAGGTTCTGAAGAGCTACAGAGATATAGCAAGCAACTTAAATGAAAGTTGCCTGCCTAAAACATTCATCAATCTTCTTTTTCCTACAAGCATGGAAAGTAAATTTTATATTACAGCTAAAATAGTCTTCCATTATTATGCCCAAGGACTTTTGTTTTTGTCCTGAAAAGTAAAGAGCCACGCATTTTCATCCAAAATAATCCACTCCCAATCAGTACTGGAATAAGTACTGGAAGAGATAAAGCAATCAGTGATAATAAGTCATCTTTTCCCAATGGCAAGTTAGGATGACCCAAGAGAACCTCCTAACCAAGACACCAGCATTGTGATAAGACTGACAGCCACTCCTTCCTCCTCCCCTCCTTCCTTGTTGATGGACTTAAGTTTATGTTTGTTACATGAATATACAAAGAATTAGGTCTGAAACTACAAACCTAGTGAGAGAAAAATACTGGTTTTACATATATTGCATGATGTTTCCTGCAGTCAAAACACCAGGATCAGCAGATACATTATGTTCCCGGGATCCTTCCCTGCCAGTGAGGCTTACTGGCACAAAAGGAATCAGTTCCAGACTATTATATTTTTTTAGCTGCCAAATTAAGGTGATTGCATGCAAACTGCAAACTGCCTGTGCTAGCCCCTGAACTGCCCCTTGGAATCATGTGGGAACATGCTGAAGCTGTGTAAAGGATGAATCTAACGATTTAAATCTACCAGTGATTGTTTTAACATCCTGGAAGTTCCACAGCACTTGTTAAATTTACTAATACAGATTTAGCCTCAGAAAACATTTGCGATGCTTTTGGCCATAAATGTTCCAAATAGCCTACAAACACTAGGATGCAGAAGCAGGAAAGTTTTGGTCACAACAATAAATCACCATGACAATCAGCAAATGTGGGCAGCATATGATCCAGCTGCACCACAAATACAATCTTATTGCACTGAGACCTTCTGTTCTCTACACACAACAAATACATGAAGAGCTGATAATTTTCTTCTGCTTTAAAAACACTGCTGCACTCTATTCATTAACAGGGCTTTGTTGCTAAATTGGCTTATAATTTTAACAAAACCTGTGGTTTGAGAAGTCCTGAAACAAGCTTACAATTATGATGGCTGACTCAGTAGGCTGCAAATTCTCTTTCTGCTCTCATTAAGAGGAAAGGGTACATACAAAGTAAGACTAATGAGTAAAAAAAATTATCTAAATTAGACATGGCAATGCTGTTTCCATGCCAGAGTTTAATTTCTGTGAAAAGAAGCTTGAGTTAATTTTAATAAATAAGTAAATTTAGGTGTCATGCATTTTAATTTAACCTTGTAAAACCTTACCATGACTGAGATGAGCTACAGGTATTGTATCAATGGCAATTGCATTATTTCTTATTCTAGGGGACTTTCTGTCAAATCTAGTGGGTATACAAAAAGAAGAATATAACAAAAACAGCAAATAGATATACAGATATCTAAATTCAAAAGACCACAGCTAAAACTGATATGTGGTCTATATAATTACACAGAGATTTCCACAAACATAATGTATAATTTATAATAGACAAGAGCAAACAAACAAGAAAGCCCAAACACAGTGATTTTAATACCTGCTCAGAAAATAGTCTGCTTGAGAATAAAATTGTGATCTTAGTTTTATTCAAATTATTTTCATTGAGATGGTACAAAATGCAGTCATTTCTTGAGTCCACATCTCTCTAAAGCATGGTGAGCTGAATGTGTCACCCCTAACAGCTAATTGCCCTACCCATCATTTACTGCCTTCTGTCACAAGGGCTCTGCAGCCTCCCCAGCTAACATGCTCAGGGCTTACTCCTGGAGACTTTTTCTCATTGAACAATTCCATTTTTATATGTTTTCTGATTTAGACACCTAACATACTTCCCCATCCAGACTACAATCTTCTGTCATTCCAACAATTTTTTTTTTTAATCTTATCTCTGACTGAGCCACCTGAGGAAGGGAAGAGAGAAGACAATGCTGTTAGGGCAGGAAAGTAGGGAAACAACTGCCTTTGAAGAATTAAAGCCAGCATGGATCCTGAGAGCTACACATTACATAGAACAAACAATAACACTGGAGAAAGGGTAACAGGAACAGGTATCTTTTCAGTGGGAAAAACTTGAATGCTTTCATTCTGCAAATAGTAGTTATTGCCTGTTATTTCTTCTTAGCATTAATGGAGAACATGCATGTACTGAAAACTGCCCACAAACCATTTGATGGATTGTTTGCTTTAACCTTTCTATTTTTTCCACATTTATCCTGTTAAATGTCCAACCAGACTGTGTTTACATGTATCACTAAGCAAGCCACAACTGTTGCTAGCTACATATCATCTTTATAGTCTCATTATCTCTGGTCCTCTGAATTCTGTCTGGCTCACAGACTAACTTTTAGTATTTAACACTTGCTTGTAATGAGCCTTCTCAAAGCCTTCTAAATCAGTGTGCCCTGCATGCAAGATAAATGTTGAGCTCCTCAGTTATAGTGACCTGCAAGTTCATTTTCCCAACCAGCTATCTAGCATCAGCTTCAGAGTAGGGCCTCAGGTGTTGTCTGAAAAGTAAGATATTAACAATCTCAGTTATGCAGAAGCTGTCTCTTAAATATTTGTTATGTTATACACATGCAAAAGATCCACAGACCAATGTCTGGTATGTTCTTTTGCAGTTCAGAACGTCCTTTAAGTATTTTTCTGTTTACAATAATAAAGATGCTGAATAATGAAGATACTGAGTTAGAAAACTATCTGCCCAGTGGAAAAAAAAAAAGCTGTTCTGCTTCTTCTAAGGAATGCTGCCTCATTTATCATTTTTATTTCGGATTAGATAGATAGACAGATAGATAGATAGATAGATAGATAGATAGATAGATAGATAGATAGATAGAACGAACATTGTAAATAAATAACAGATAAAATACTGGAGTGGATAAGAGGTATCATAGACATTCTTTTCAATAAAAGGTCTTTTAAAAATAAGTGCTTGTTTTTAGTGTATGTCTTTAATCTTCTAAAAACACTAGATTAAACCAGCTTTGAAACCTACACATTACCAGTTTTTTGTGTCAGTTTTCTTAGCAATTCTGATAATCTCAGCACAAGAGTGTCAGAACTGTTTCTTCAGTGTTTTGCACAAATATTGTCCTGGCACTACAATAGATTGTATCAGCAAGATACTATAAAGCTTTAGAAGTTCACAATTTCCCCTAGATAGTCAATGGATCTGTTATGTAAACTATGTCCCAGAGATTAAAAGTTGCTCATTTCAGAGATATAAAATACTTCTTGTTATTTCTGAGGGAGTATATCAGAGCCAATTCACAGCTTCTTTCATCGGGAAGACTTACCAAAAGGAATGTCCTAGAGGCAGCAAAACTCCAGCAAACATTACTTTTTCATCCAGGATTCATTTTATAGGAATTCCCTGAGTCCACACTTGGTAAATTTGAATCTGGGCTCTTTCATCTTACAAAGTTAAGAGTGAGGTTTCCCTGGTAATGTGCAGCATGATAGATAATCCTTCAAAAGTAGTTAACAATCCTTTAAAGGCACATATGACAATATTTTGAAGTAGAGTAGGATTTGAAAAGAAACCAAACAAGCACAGAAATTGGGTGAGCTGATCTAATCTATGTTAAGAAAGACAAGAAGCTGCATGTTGGTCTGTCTGAACCTTTCAGCTGGTCTTCAGGCTTGCTTTATAGTGTCTTGGGGTCTGCATAATGTCTCAAGGCCACTGTGGTATGTTTTAAGTGACTGTCCAAAGATGAAAGAATTTGTAATTCCTGTATTTGTTTCTACCTCAAGCCTAAAAGAATCAGGAGCTGCAGCTGAAGGTTACTTCAGTTATTAAAGTTATCTTCTTGAATGAAATCCAACTACTCTGTCTAATTTTCTATTTTCTGTTTTGCTTGCTTGTTTCGTGGTAAACATTCCTACTATACCTACTAAAGTATAAGTAGTTATAGTAATATGAAGTGAACAGAGCCTATGTTGTATTCAGTTCCCTAATTCCATGAGATCAGGATATCTGGGCATAGTGTTTTGCATGCTAAATAATAAGACCAACACTATGTTGTTCTTGGTGCATTTATTCATTACTCATCTGATAGAAGTAATTAAGCATCTCTATACAATTTTAAGATGTTTGATAACAAAAAGTCTTGGGACAATTTATCAGAGTCACTGAAATGTTTAAGTCTTACCTTCTAAAAGTGGGATTCCTACAATACTTTTCTAGAAATGCAACCAGAATAGAACAGGAAGATAAAACTGATGAAAAGCAAAGAGAATAAGCACAACAAATAAGGAAATCCAGATATAACAATAAGCCAATAGTTAAAAGAAGTGGGTATTGAAGAGAAAACTAACAATGGATATGGAACAACTTGAGATCAAAAAGAAGACATTCACAAAATCTGAAAAAAAGAGACAAAAGAGAAAATTATTGAGTTCCGCTAGTAGCTCATAGAGACATGGAAGCTATTAACTTGTAACAGCTCATTTAAAAAAGTCATTGTAAGAGCTTGTGATCAATATGTTGTTACATTAGAAATAAATTTCTTAGAGCTTTTATGTCAGTAGTTAGAGTGGCAGAAAGCCATAGAAGGAATTCTGCAAATTTTACAGAGTGCATATGTCTGAGCAGCAGTGTCTGGGTCATTGCCATTGTCCCCATAGAATCTCCTTGTCTTTTGGCTCCATAGAGCATATTTACAATATGAGTTTACAATAATTCTTCCTCCATAAAGCCCTCAGAGAAAGGCACATGCAGGGAAATGTCCACATCCCCCATCACACAATCCTTCTGCAATAAACTGAAAAAAGAAAGCCTTTCTAAAAAGAGACCTGAAAAGAAATTTACTTTGGGATATTACTCTTCCTGTCAGAACCTCTCCCCAGTAACAATTGTTTCAGCAATCCATGGGCCAGAATGTTATGACTAGATAATATCTGTTGTATTGCTACCTTTGTATATTAATGTTATTCCCATAACATTCTCAATAAAGAGCAAATATATATTTTGTGGTCTCTATTGTTTCAGACCAAAATTTGAACCAAAGTCATGACAATTTTTATAATAGGCACAACTTTTATAATGATCAGGGCAGAACCTGGTAGATACTTATGTGTGTTTTCCTCTTGTTTTCCTTCCTTTTGTAACTATACAGGTGGAAGAAACACAGCTCATTGGGATTTTTTGCCATTCATTTCAAATTTTTCTATTGTAGGCAGAGCACAATAAAGAAAACTGCCAGTTTAGGATTTTAAGCCTAAAATAGTACAGCTCCTGATAATTAGAAATATGGTTACCTCAAAATCATGGCTGCAGGTTACTTGAACTGCTTTTATAAAAATGAAAATAACAAGAATTTCAGATATATTTGTGCCATTTTACTCCTGTTGTGGTAATTGATGCTCTGACTTTGCTGAGTGTGTTCATTTACACCTGTGTACATTTTATCCACAAGCAGCTAAATAGTTGATTCCCTAACATAATTCATAAAGGATGATGAATGGCATTAAATGTGAAGATGATGTTTTAGATTGTTTAGGCTTGTGGTGGCTGCAACCACCTTCTGTGATCCTCTCCATGCTTATTACAGCTGCATTATATCTATATACATATACATATACATATATATATATATATATGCATCTTTCAATGATTCATATGTGTCTAGTCAGATAAAACAATAATTTCTTACACCAAGCTATATGCAAACCCAGAGCAGAATTTTACATAAATTAATAAACGTTTATGGTTTAAACTACAGTGTGTCATGGGGGAAGGAAAGGAAATATTACTATATCCTTTTTGCTGTTGAGTTAATATTATTAAGACTAGGCTTTTCATGGAAATATTTGGTATTCACATGGTGTAAGAACATCCAGTATTGGTAATATTTGATATATTAATTTATTTGAGGTTCTTTCACACTGATAATATATTTGCATGTATCCAAACAGCAGACATAATACATGTTTTCTGAGATACTTGATAAGGATGACACAATTTAAGCTTTGTACAGTACTCTGTATTTTAAGTTACCTCTGTTTTCTTTATGAAATAAAAAAAAATTTCTTTGAGTAGCTAGTCATTTCCATCTATAAAAAGCACAGAAATCAGTGCTTTGCCTAATAGTATTTTGCAATCCCTTCAATCTATTTAGCTTAACAGATGCACGGATGCACACAGATGGAAATTACTCAATCTTTTTCAAGCTGATGCTCAAGAAAATAATCAGGACAGCAAGCTGGTGACACTATGCCTTGTGTTCTTTGTAACTGAAACTATTGCTGGGGTAATTTTGGAAGAAAAAAGAGTATTGTTTTTTAGAAAACTATGGATTTTGTGTTGGTTATCTAATATCCAACCTATATCATTCTCAGAAATCACTCCAGTTCAAAAGAAGTGACTGCCCTTCTCACCTCTGAGTGTCATGCTGCTTCTGTTGGAATTAAAGGTTCATCCAAACTGCAGGTGCTGTTGGACCCTGAGCCTAAGTGCAGGCGGTGGCTGCATTCTGTGGTGGAATCAGGTGAGCTGCAATTCCATATCATTTTCTTTCTTCTTCTATCTTTATTTCCTTTACTCCAATTTACATTGGAAGACAAAACACCATAGGGAAGAAAGTCAGGGCTATGCATCAGGGTAGCTGACCTGCAGGATCAGTTACAAACTGCTCACGGCTGTTAATCTAAATGCAGTCCAGGAAGAGATATTGATTAATATAAATTCAATAGAAAATAACCAGTGAAGGTTACTTTTGCAATTTCATAATACTTTTGTAAGGAGTGATAGAATTCAAAATAAATCTCCAGTGGTGCTCCTTGGTTTAATGAGCAGCCACCTGTACTGCCAGATGTACAGATCCTCAGGCTTTTCTACCTTTCAAGTTAGTATTCTGAAATCTAGTCACTCCAACCAGCAGTCAGGTAGCAAACATTCAGCATGGCTCACTCAGGAATTTCAGCTGGGATTTGGACCCTACAGGACTTTCCTTGGGGGAACTTGTCACAGCATGTTTGTGCTGACACAGGATTTTAGAAACAAAGTAATTTATATTACTTTTTGCAAGGTAAAAAGCCTTTGGGAAAAGTAATAAATAAATAAATCCCTTTTGTGAGCAAATCCCTCCACTGAAAAGAAAACAAAAATTCATCTTGTTGTTTTGAACTGGTATCAATGGCACATTTTTGATGGCTTCCTCTTTCTTTTAAAGCTTCCAGCTATTTGCAGGATTTTTGATATTTGTGGTTTCCCCTGAAACCTCTTGTCCTCTTATGTACGTTTTATTCCTGCCAAGCATCCTTATCCTAATCTACCCAATATTCAAACACTTTTATCTATTGCTCTGAAGAGGTAGAGAGAATTTGTACCAGTATCATTATTGTACCTTTCTATCACACTTTTTAAAGTCTTCATTTATTGATTTATTTTTTCTAATGCCTTGCTGTTGAGCAGACAGGCAACAATACAAAGCCAAACACATTAGTCATTGAAAGTACCTCCCTCACCCTTCATCAGAATCCATTTTGTTTCTGCTGCAGCTGTATCTTACACAAAGACACATTCATGAAATCACACACAACTTTGATTATTTTGAAGACATGGAGAAAACAAGCAACAGTAGAAAAACAAACAAAAAATCCAGAAGTAGAAATATCTTCTTTTATTGTTACATACTGAAATTAAATTATATTCTTCAAAAATGCTCAGGATGTCTAAATCGAATACTTGGGAAGTGATATGAGATGTAATGAAAACAATTACTTTTTTTTAATAGTTCTTCTGAAAATACTTACATGCAGTTTTACCTACAGTGACACTTGCTCTGTTAGTAGACAAACACAGAGGTTGAAATTAGTAGATATAAATAATTCTGACTTGTAAACACAATGGAAAATTGCAGGTTTAGTGTGTAAGTTGAGACCTGTTCTTAAATATAGACTCTTTTATTTTTCAAGAGGTGAAAAAGAAAGGTGGAAGAGCATAAGAGAAATTATTTATTTGGATTGAATAGAAACAGCAATAATTCAGACTTGCTAGAAAAAATGAACACTTCCACATCTCCAAGTTTTTTCTACAGAAGAAAATTCCTTCATTTGAGCATGGGTTAAGTTTTCCAGCCTTTGGAGTAAACACTTTAGAAAGCACTGCAATCTTCTTTTTCTTTTTTCAATGTCAACTGAAACAAAGTCAGGATCAGTGCTCAGTGGATTTTCTGAAATAAGCGAGTCTCATACATAAATAAACTGCTTGGATCCAGCTCTGCTCAAAATGGTTATAAATTTGCTTCATGCACAATGACTGCAACACAGTTCAGGCTCACACTTTGAATAGCACATTTCCCATGTGTTATTTATTCCACTTGAAGCTATCCAGATTGAATAAATAGACATCAATTTATATTCTGCATGGTAATTAATACAAAGATTTGAATTCTCCTAAGAACCTGGGCCTTGAAAAGTCAGAATTAAATTGAACATCCTGCCTGAAATCTAGCAGTTATGGAATACCGTACATTCCTTAATATACCATATTACAAATACAAACACATGTAACAACAATACAGGTAATTAACAATATCAAAACCCAGTAGCAATATATTGATACCCAATTACCAATTTTTTTTTTAAGAACTGTTGTTACTGTCTGGAAAACAATACAAAACAGAAGAGTTCCCATGGAAATGTTGTTAAGGAATCATTGCCTGGCTATCCAAGCATATGGATAACAATGGCACTAATTTAAAAAACTCTTAAGCAGGTCCTGAAGCATAAGCATACTGCATAAACCCTGATCAGGCAAAACCCTAAGTCATGTCTGTTTTCTTTCATTCCATATTTTTATCCTGGATGGAAACAAAGTCAACATTCTCTCTAAGTTCTCCAAATAAAACCCACAGGAATCAGGTGTTTCAAACTCAACAGAGGCAAAGAGAAAGAATGAGGGTGTAGGGTTCTTGTAAGCAACCATGGTAGGAAATTCACTTCTATCGTTTCAAGCCCCATAGCAAGCATTTACAAACTTCTCTCACAGGAAGCTAAGATTCACAAATCTGTGTCCCTTTAGTCTCAAGGGAAGTTATGACGGCTCTGGTTCTGCAATCAGCACTGTTATTAACAGCTGTTTGTTCACCTCAGTTTGTGAAGAAGAGATCATTATTAATGCCAATGTGAAGTCTTTTTATGTATGGTACAACCAACTAGTTACAAAATAATAAGTTACAAAAATAAAGAGGGAGAACAGCCCTAAAATGTAGTGTCTAGGTAATGTTATCCTTGTATAATCAGGCTATATGGTGGGAATAGGGCTATAAATATTAATAGAGATAAGTAAAACAATAGATAATATTAAATAAATGTAGTATAATGTCAATAAATCAGAAAGAGTAGCCTGGAAATAGCACACAAACTGTTTCAAAAATCAAGAAGTGTTCTAAAGCTTGGAGGCAATGAAGCCGAAGAGAGGTTAATCTGATCATGCAGCAATCCTCGCGACCTCTTTATGTTGATAGGATCATTCCTGTTAAGCGGAATTAAAACTTATGGAGGAATAAATATGCTAAACTGTGCTGAGTTGAAATTATTATCAAATTATATATTGCTGAAAATAGCTGTGATGTGAAGGCTGCCCATGAGACAGCACTTGCCATCACTGCATCCCTACCTGCTTCTGAAGGCAAGGTGCAGATTTTGAATAACCTGCTTCTGCAGGGATCTGTTGATTTGCCCAGTGTTGCTTCATTACTTCATCAGTCTTCTCTCTTCTCCAGCAGTTAGCAGACCACCATGAGGCACTTAAGTTTTACATTTGCTTCAACTGAAAATAATGCTAATGAAATATCAAACAGCTTCCATTCATCTCAGGTTTAATTTTGGCAGACTGAAATTAGTAACTGCTATTATATTTTTTGTATTACAGTTCACACAGAGACCTGGATGTTGCAAGAAAAAATTAAACTAAGATGCCTATCACTTAACATTTTGAAAGAAATCCAACAAATCCAGAATTTCTGATACAGACTGAGAACACAATATTTTGTATAGTGTATATAAACACTGAAATAAGGTTAAAAAGCTCAATCAGCTTTCATACTTTGAAACATCTGGATGTCAAAAGACATTTTTACAGGGATAGAAAATGAACTGAATAAAAGGGAAAACATACTTCATGAAAATGCTTGAGAAAATACATTTCTTTAATTGCAAAGCATTACTGTTAACAACATTCACTTCAAGCCTTTACCTCATTGCAATTGTGTCTTCCTTTTGACACAAGTAATCAAATTGCCTCAGTATAATTTAATTCTTTTGGGTGTAATAAGCTTAATGCTTTATATAGCAGTGCTAAACCTAACAAGTGTACTGAGACCTGTAAATGCGAAGAGCAACTCGTCATTGTATAAACCATCG
Source organism: Chloebia gouldiae (assembly GCA_003676055.1). NCBI lineage: Eukaryota > Metazoa > Chordata > Aves > Passeriformes > Passeridae > Chloebia > Chloebia gouldiae. The sequence goes on along the minus strand of QUSF01000003.1, from coordinate 27,687,731 downwards.
TGCGCAATCAGCCCAGCTTAGACAAAGCCACAAACTACTGCAAGAAAGATTGCAGAGGTACCAGCACCTGCACAACACGAAACTGTTCATGCAAGAGAATTTTCCAGGCACTGAAAATGTGTTTACAAAGCATGGATGCTCTTTTTTCCATTTTGTAGGACTCCACAATATAGCAGAATATGCACTGCACTCTATATACACTAAATGCTCAGATGCAGTTTCAGAAATATTTTAATTAAAATGAACTATCAATTACTTGAAAATAATTGCCTTTCAAATATTTCTTTACCTTCTTTCCAGCTGTGAAAATTTCTGAGTAATAATGTTTTCTGGGAGCAAGATGGGGGAAGGAAGACACCTCATATCATAGACATTTTTTGTCATAATGCTGAAGGCTATGTCTGTAGTTGATATGTGGCATAAAAAAGACAAAGCATCAGTAGGTCCGATTATCTTTTTTTTTAAACCTGGAGTGACTTCTGATTATATAGACAAATCTCCTATGGAAAACCAGCCAACCTTCTATTTAAAATATAGAAAAATATTTTATATAAAATATAGTTTTAGAGCTGTGTTTAACCATAAGGATCAATATTTGAATTTATATAATATGATTAAATTAGCTATTTCTTTTGGAGTACAGCTACTGTTATTAAGATACATTCATAAGATCTTTTATATCCAAATGTCTTTTCCTAAAATGTTTTCCTAAATTTCTTTATATTGAAAGTTCTCTCTCCTTGACTTCAATAAAACATCAATTAAAAGAAACCTTGATTCTTATGCTAAGTGTAGACATAGTATTTGGATTATTAGAAACAAAAGTACAATATGTATTCCAGTTCAGCCTCTGTGGTCTTTGCTGCTGACTTTTTTTAAGTTAAAAAATGTGTTCAAAACCAAACTAAAACAAACAAAAAATCCCCAGACAAATGAAAAAAAAGAGCTTGCTTTCTTTGTCCTATACAGGGGAAAATACCAGGGTTCTGAACAGACCTCAGTATTTCAGGACTTGTTGCCATAATGTATTCATATAATTCTGTGTGTGTGTGTGAATTATTTTGCAGAAATATGAAACTCATTTGTATGTTTCTTATGGTTATGCAGCTTACTGAACTGACATTTGAAAAATACATGTGGCTCGCACTGACTCTAGTTTTGGGGAAAACTTCTGGATTCCCACAACTCCCAAAGGAAGGAACCTATGGAAACCTTTTGATTTGCCTAGGTGGTGTGACCAACTTTAGCCACGTCACATCTCCAAATAAGAGACCAGTTGTCTCCCCTCTGTTGCTTTTGCAGCAATTGGACACTATATTTAATACAAAGGGGAAATATTGATCTTCGAGGTGCTTCCAGGGAGAGAAGCAGAGAAATGGATCCCTCTTTGCAGTGTACACTTGGGGAGGTACTGAATGAAGGCATGAACCAAAATATAGTCCTAAGACCACTGTAAGGGTGCAAGGATAATGTCACATATAAGATTGTCAGCGCTCTTGAGGGTTAAGGTAAAAGAAGCAAAGGCTTGCACCATAATGAAAGTTGCCTCTTCTTCTTCAGAGGCACTGTCCTACTTTAGTAGCCATGATAGTACCTCTGTACTTCATGTACATACATTTTCATGTCAAACAAATTCTGATTATTCTAAGACTTCAGTTTTCTTAATTGTTTTACTCAGCAGAGTGGAATTTTTTTTTTAATGGGACTATAAATAGTCATTCCTCTATTCAACTTGACACATATGTTTATTCTATCATTTTTGCCAAAAAATGGGAAACCAAACAAAGCTTTGGGGAAAAAATGGAAAGAAGAAGAATAGTGAGGTAAAGTGTTTCCTGCTCTTTGTCAGACTTCTTTATTTTTAGAATTTCTTCATCTTTTTCACACAGAATCTACACAGAAATACACTGACAGTGCTGACAAGTCCTCTCGGTTCACGTTTAGTTCCCTTTTACCTTTAATACAAGAATAACAAAGATGTTGCAGTCTACTAACCTCACAATAAATTGAAGCAATATTTAATCTGTTAATAATAAAAATTTGACAGTGCACTTTTAAATTGTAGCTGTACATTTTTTCTTAACTTTGAAAAGATCTGTCCTATTGCCTCACAATTGGTTCCTAAAGGCCAGTGGTTTTTTTTTTTGGTTTTTTTTTTTTGGTTGTTTTTTTTTTTTTTTTTTGGTGCAGCAAGATAAAATAATCTATTTAGAAAGAGGGGTAAAGATGGAAAATTAAGATCCAAACCTGAGATTCAAACAATCTCAGGATTTGCACACATTCAAATCCAGACAGGAAAACATCTGTATGTCTACTGGCTCTGACCTAAAAACTCACATCAAAAAACCTGGTAGGCTTTTTGGCTAAGGCCTGTCTGTACTTAATAATCTTTATTATACATGTGAGAATCTAAATAATTAACCTTTTTTCTTTTCAGGAGATCTTTCTAAGTTGTGAATAAAAACAGTACCTCCATTCAAGAATACTGATCATATACACACTGACCTCTGAGAAAAAAGAAGCAAAAAAAAACCAACTACACTTGGACTTACACTCCTATGTGGGGATTAATTTTAATATATTTTCAGGAGTTTCACAGATGAAATGTCTCAGTGAATATGACAACTCGATGAACACGTCATTTATCTTGTCTGTTATGTCTGGTAACATGTAAGAGAGAAAACATAATTTCTTTAGCCACCACCCAAGAATATTCTGTATTTTCCTAAGAAACAATACAAATAGCAGGTAAATTCTCTTATTCTCATCTGTGTCTAAGACTGTTTTATGTAGTTGACCTGCAGGGCTGTCATGGAGAAGACTGAACACCTGTAAACATCCTGTTAGCACTGAAGAAGCTGGACCCTAAAGCAGAAGAGTCAGCATACAAACCAAAGTAACATTATTTGATAATTTTATTTAGAATCAGAATGGGCTATAGATTAGATTATCTAGCATTATTTGAATGCATTGCATCAGATAAAAAAATAATATATCTATGTTAACTCTAAATAATTCACACCAGGAAGAGTCTCCTGTAAAATGAATTGAAATGCAGACAGGCAAATGAACAACAGTAGTTTTTGGCAAGCTCTACCTTGATCCTTATTTTAGGGATTATTCAATGATTTAACCAACACAGGTGTATATGTATGTTACCTATGGAATTTCTCTGTGGGCTTTTCATTAAATGAATATTGTCAAATATTATATTTTGGCCTTTATTCCATCCTTGTGTGTAGTTCCTGTGACTGGAACAACAAGAGGGATGGCCAGCTCCCCAGCATCTTGCTCAAATCATCACTTCACAAGAGAAAGCAGCTCCCTGCAAATCAGAAGTATTCACTCCTCAGGTGCTTTCCCATAAAATCCTTCCGACGGGAGGCTTAAAATAAGCCCTTAAAGGGATCAGATTGTGCTCCTGCAGAGTAGTTGTTTTTGTGTTCTCTGCTTTTTCTGAGAAAAGGATCAGCGAAACATCTGCTGTAGGATATGAAGAAGTTGGAAAAAAGAGGTTTTAAGGCCTAAATTAGAATAAGGGAGATGAATCCAAGAAAACTGATAAGCAGTATTAATAATTTGTAAACTAGGAAATATACTTCTGTCATATCTACCACTATTACATACAAAAATATAATAAATTGTAGCTTACTGCAAAGAAGACAGTAAAAATTCTAGCATTTACAGTTGTTTGAGAAACCTTAAATCTTCCTTTGTATGTAATTCTTGAGAGATCAGAATAGGCATAAAGATCATGTAGTTGAAGCCAGTGTCATAATAGATATATACAAATGCAGGAAAACATTACTGGTATCTTTTTCTGCACTACAGAGTCTTTCCTCTAGGCTTAGTAATGTGTAGCATTTTACACTAAGCAGTCCTATCTGCATATTTTTCAGTTCTATGACTTATAATGTGTAGGAGAGTCCTCAAGATGTCACCTGTAAGACACCTTAGCTATGGAGAAAATTTGAAACTGTGTCATAGTTTTACACATTTTCCATCATCTGAGATAAAATGTTAAAGGGCCTGATGGAGTAGCCAAGAAAGTAATTTCTATGAACTATACTTACAGTATCATACAGGTTTAAATAATTTCTGAGAAAAATATAATGAAAGAACATTACTTAGGATGTAAAAGAAGCTGTTGAAATGTAGGTCTCAAAGATTATGAAAGCCACACACGAGCTCTGCGGCAGGTTCTGACTTCCACAATTACCTACTGCTAGGTTTGGTTGCTCAGCCTTAGAAATTCCAGGAAAAACACGTGAGAAAGGGACTGAGAAAGGGATTGAGAATTTTTTGAAAGTTTTGTGACAGTAGTCATTGATGCCTGGACTGTTTCCAGTAAAAACTGCTTGAGGTAGCAGCACAATCAACAGCTATGAAGTCCAAAAATTAGAAATTTGTTTGGCATAGAAATCAGTAATTTTGAGGAAAGGAGCCAACTGAAGAGTACTTCATGCATCTGGTAGCTGGTGAGTAGCTGCTCTGTACAGCATGGATGGATATTGTAGGAAAATATTTGAAACAAACTGCAAACAAGTAGCTTAAAACAAGCCTTCTGGGACTGAGAAAGATTCTGTGTTGATAACAATATGGAAAGGATAAAATATGAGGCTTCTGGGAAAAGGGTGAACCACAAAATAAGCATGACTTGTAATATGACTGAATATAACCCTAAGTATCACTTTCCAAAACCTTAGCTTCCAGAAAGGCTAAAAGCACATGTTTCTTAAAAATGAAAACTGGGATTATTAATATATAATTAAAGTAAAATAAGTGTTCTTATTAATTTTCTAGAAATACTAATATTAATGCCAGTTCTTAAAACAGGCCACTTTCAGTGTGAGTGAGAAACTTGGAACTGGGATCTACAATAATAAAGCTGTTCTGAATAATGATTTAATACAGGGCTTTGTCTAGTGTTAGATGAAAGAAGGCTGTGAGTAAACTAATATTCTCTAAGCCCTAATGGGATTAAGACAGTAACATGATGCAATTTGATTATTTCCAATAAGAAGCTGAAAGCATTTGGCATTCCCTCGCATAATATAATCACTCTTTTCTAAGCACTTTTAATTTTGATGAGATATCCAATATAACATTATGTGGGTCAGCTTAAAGGCAGTTATGTTTGATTATTTTCCTTTCTTGGTTTATTATGTTCCTACTGATTCTTTAAATAAAAGGCTCTCTGCAATTCTAAGGTGAACAGATTCAAAAGCTGTAATTAACAAACTCTAGATATGAGTGATTCTAAATATATACAAATACAAGAAAAGTCTTGAGCCAAATCTGAGCATGATGAGTAAATTATTCTAAGAACTACTACTTAAGTATTATCAGCAATGCCAGGAGCAAATTGTAAATTGGAAACATGACTTTATATTTTCCCAGCTGCAGGCGACAAAAATTTGCACAGCCTGACCTGCTTGTAATTGTGCACTCTAAATCTCTGTTAGAGAACCTTTGACCTCAGGCAAGTGGCTAGGTCCACAATTCCCTTTTTTAAGTCCCATGGCCACATTGGGTTTGTATTGCTCCTGCCACCACCCTCTAAGAGGTGTTGCACTTACCAAATGAGTCTGCATGGCACCTTTGGCCTTTAGTAGGAGCAAGTTCTCTACCCTCTCATTCCAGATCTTTCTTCAGCTTAGCCTCTGATTTTAGTGTTAGTCTCTTAACCCTATGATCACCAATTTTCTTAAGCTTATCATGAAGATGTCTGCTTCACTCATCAGTCAGCTCTGAGCATTAGCACATCAACATTGCCCTCCATGTTTGCACTGGGTAGGTGCTAAAGCTCATCTCAGAAATCCACCCATCTGCCAAAAAGAGAAGCTGTTATTTCTATTTTGTCAGATCACAAGTCAGTGGCTTCACATATACAAGAAAGAAAAAAAAAAAAACCAAAACAGAATGACGATGTGGGAGACAGTCTCCCTCTGTTATTCCCCCAATCCACAGCTTCTGTACAGGTTGAAGAAACTCAAAGGTCTCTCTGAAGTGAAAAACATTTTCTAGTGGCAAAGAAATAAGGAATTTTGCCTTGGGACATTGCAGTATAAAGGGCCAGGTCAAAAGATTCAGAGAGCAGAGCTTTTTGCTACTTTCAAGTTGTCAGGATTAGTTTGTGCTAAAAGGCACCATGGTCCCTGGTGAAAGGTAAGAAGCTGTTTAGACCTCACAGAGAAAAGAAAGTACCATTCACTGAGGTTCATGAGACATTTCCTGCAGTCAGAATCCTTCGTAGTCCAGAGACCTTGTTTACCTGCCCTAAGTCCCAGGGAAGCTCTTTGTGCTCCATTGGCTTCCTGAGGGGGAAAGTCAGACATCTCCCTCCATGTGCCAGAAGTCCACCTAAGCGTTGAGGGAATTCTTCCTTCATCTCCCCAATTACACCTTGTTTTACCAGACTTGATAAATAAGAGCAGCATTTATTTCTAATGTTGCCTTCTTTAAAACAATTGCCCCCCCTCTTTGGGAGGGAAGGGTGGTTATTATTGTTAGTTTAAAATTTATACTTGAGTGGATGTATAGTGAGCAGAAATTGTTAATCTTTTAAGGAAAATTTGCATTCAGTGTCAGCATGCTGACACTGATACTGCAGCAAAGCACTTTTGTTTTGGTGTTATTTCAATTTGACATTCTTTGGCTCTAAAACATCTCTAAAAGGGTGGCTGACCACTGTCCCTCCTTTCCTTTTTATACACCCCTACCACTGCACAGTGTGAATATGGCTGGATATATTTCAGACCAAAGTGTCTAGTAATGCCTTGTGTTGCTCTTGTGTTCTGCTCATCCCTCGAATTTAGAAAAGGACTGTTCCCTTACCATTCTTTTCAGAGTTAAACACTCAGGTACATCAGCACAGAAGTGAAAATTTCTGCCATTTCTTGACATTTATACCACAGAGATATTAAACCACTTGATAGACAAGACCTTTCTATATTTGTTAATCAGATAAAATGATGGAAATCCAACCACCGATGAAGAGTCATGTTTTTATTTCAATACCAGGTATTCACTGATACAACCAGATAGTGAAGTATAGATCTGAAACTGCATCAAATGTTTCTGAAGGTGACAAGATCTTCAGGGTAATTTCTCCACCCACTATATTTTTTCTGGACTCCTCTGTTTAAGAGGTTTTTTTGTCTCCACACAGAGACACTAATGAATCATTTTCCTTCCAACTAGCTCCATACCTACCAAAAAATAAAAAGGGAAAATACTTTAAAATTTAATAACTGGAGTGTTAGCCATTATGTTGCCAGCAACTGAGTACCAAGCAACTGTTTGCTCACCACCCCCCACCCATGGTGGGATGGGAAGAAGAATAAAAAAAAGTTAATACTTGTGGGCTGAGATAAGAACTGCTTAATAATTGAAATAAAATAGAATATTATAACAATACAACAGTAATAATAGTAATGGAAAGACAAATAACAATTAAAGAGAGTGAAATAAAAACCAAGGAAGATAAGTGATGCACAATATAATTGCTCACCAGTTGCTGACCAATGCCCAGCTCATCCCTGAGCAGCTATCAGCCCCTCTGAGCCAACTCCCCCCAATTTATGTACTGGAAATGATGTTCTATAGTGCAGAACATCCTTAAGCTAGATGTCCTGGCTATGGTCCCTGCCAGCTTCTTGTGCACCTGCTTAATAGCAGAGAATGAGTCAAAGGCCTTGACTAAGAGCAAGCAACAACTAAATATGAGTGTGTTGTCTACCTTATCCTCACACTGAATGAAAAAAGCACAATACAATAGTACCAGTTACTGGGAAGAAATCTAAGTCTATCGCAGCTGAAACCAGGACTAGTTTGTACAAAAAATTAGAAGCAAACAGAGAAACACGACTTCCCCAAATGTTACCAGCAATGTAAATTCTGTAAAGGGCTTTCAATCAGACACAGTGACTGCTGTGCTGATCAGACTGTCAGTTCCCTGTCCAAGGGACCCTCCCTCTTAAGAGCATCTGATGACTTCCATGAAAGAGCAATCCCACTGAGGTAAGAGGAATATATGATTGTCAAGCTTAGCTCAGCTTATTAAAATGTCAGAGGACAGGGGAACACCCACTTTTACTCTATGACTGCTTCCTTCAAGCATCTCAAATCAAAAGCATTCTTTTAGTGCTGGCTAATATCAAGAAAGCATATAGGATACGCCTATAAACTGTGCAAAATTGAGCTCCATTTCTAACTGTGGAAAAAGAAAGAAATCTAAAGAATAGTAGATAGAGAAAATCACAGTGCAACACAAACACAGTACGAAAGTCATAACCAATGATGAAATAGTATTTCTTAGAATCACAGCTGAATACTTCAGTCTTTGAATACCATGCTGTTTATCAAAAATAATGCATATTTCTGCTTTTCATAGTAGGAAGCAGCCAAAGGAAAGAAAACAGTCTAGAAGGAGATAAAACATCTGTTACGTTAACTACTTAGCTGTGGGAATCCATTTTCACTTGGTTTAAAGAACCAGCCAGAGCATATATGCACAATTTAATATGCCATATTCTCTACAAACTAGAATGCAGTTTAATTTTAAAAATCAAGAAAGGAAGATGAGCTCTTCTATGGACAAGTGAGCATACTATATGTAACATTGATTTTAAATACTTATTTAAATAAGTAAAGGACTATTTTCAGACACTCCATTTTTCTCTCGTTTTAAGAAGTTTTAAGAAGTTTTAAGAAGTTTTTCCCATGTTGTATGTTATCATGATATTGGGGAAAATTTATTTTCAATTGTGTTTTATAGTATATATTTAGCATGGAGGGTATGTACACCTGAGGCTTTTGGTGTGGGAGGGATTGTGAAGACCTGTGAAATTTCTGTTAAGTGTGTGAGGCTGAAAAAACAGGAAAAAGAGAAGGCTGAGTATGAAATTACCCATGTTAGTTGACTGGATGAGTATTTATTTATCTAGTGTGATGTATGTGGCAAATATTGCAGCATTATGCCTCTAGTCTCAATAATTGCAATGGAGGTGCTTGGGATATCTAACCAAGCAGATGAAATGCTGGCCTTAGTGTCTGCTGAACAGTTATACACAGAAAAATCTGTAATGTTCTAGGAGCTAGCATGCTAAATATTTTTTTCTAAGAATTCACACAAGCTTGATCACATAATGGGTTTGTAGAGGGCCACTCCTTCTGGGAGTCGTCCCCAGTTGAGAAAGGGAGCAGAGAAGCATAGAGATGAAAAAGTGTGGATTTCCAGTCTAGCTATATGAACTCTATTTGGAATCTTGAGAGATGCCACCAGTAGTAGGGAGCTCCTGTGACTGAGTACTCATGTTGTAACATGACAGGCAGTTCCCACTTCAGCCTGATAAACTGCAACTGGATAAGAAAACCCCTTGCTCTTAGGATTTAAAATGGAATTTCCAGTTAAACAGGTGTTTCTTGGTATTGTAAGGAGGCTTTGCTCTATGTAACAAAAATTATTAGATTTTATGAAATATCAATTTTGATTATAAAATGTTAAAAATGTAGAAATAGTCTTCTCTGCAACAAAAATAATGTATGCATCTACAACCTGGAAATTATGCAAATCACATATATATAAATATCACATGACACCTGTCTTTTGAAATAGAAAAAGTATTTGATTGTGTTATTAGGAGATAATGTGCCAAGAGTGCAGCTGTGAGAATAGTGTTACTTGTGACGAGTCTGTCCTTACTGCAGGAGGTCATAAAGAATACATATTTCATCCACACACCACAAACTATCTACATTTCAGCAGATGCTTTCTCACAGCAGAAACTTCAGAAAGAAAAAGTCAGTCCTCCTAACCACAAGATATGAATCACACTACTGTAGCATGGAAACCAAGATGATGCACATTCAGAGACAACAAATAAAATCAAAGATAGCAGTCTATTGTGATAGTTATAATTCTTAAGAATTTCTACTGGAAACCTTGTCTGCTTTATGAACAAATTTAATTCTATGGTTTACTTATGAATGACACAGATTAAATTCTTCTATCTCTGAGTAGTTTTAGTGATATTTAGTCTCTTATTTTAAATTATGACTCACTGAATTTTATGGGCATGAGAGGCTACTTGCACTTAAATTTTACAAGAATTAGAAGTAAATTTGCTTTTCATTTCTTGAATCCTTCCATCACTCTTTTTTTTTTTTTTGCCATACCTTGCTCTAGATTATCATTCTTTCCTTCTTTCAGAACTACACTTTCATCATTCCAAGACTGAGGAGTCATGATCTGATTCTAATCTGACCATCAGGTGCCTCTGAATTAAAAAATAATAATTAAAAAAATCCAAATTTCTGGCCATATTTACTATGACATAAGGTTTGCTGCATCCCAGCTGCTATTTTTGCAGATGGATGTAACCTTGCAAGGAGATGTCTGACCCAGGTCTAACCCAGCTGTGTCTGCGCTTCGACACAAGCAGCAAGGGCAGCCCCAGCGTCACTGCAGTGTGGCTTGCTGGAGAGGTGCTGGCTCAGCCTTTGCTGTGCTGGGACATGTGGCTTTCCCAGCAGCTGCAGACCTGGCTCCAGCACAGGGCTCTGCTGGGGGCACTGCACCTCACTCAAAAATTCTCCACTTCCTTTGTTCTTGCACTGCCCTCAAACTTCCCTTTCTTCCCCTTCACCAATACACTTATCCTGCTGTCCTTGAGCACACAGTACTTTTTCGCAGTACTCCTAGTAGTTACTCAGTATTAGCATTGTTTTAATGCCATCACACAGTCTGTGTTGTAACCATGGCATAGGTGGGTGAGGAGAGAGAGAAGGCACTCAAGGAGATGAGTCTCCAACGTAGAGTAAGTATGGTGTGCTTTGTCTTCATGAAGGAGTTGTAAACCTGACCTACTTGGGGTTGTTATCTTACCCCCCACAGGCAGCTAAATGTATAGACATAAAAACTCCCCAAATATATGCATTTTGTTAGCAGTCAGACAAGATTGATGCAAATAAAATTCACTCACTCTGTCAGAATTATTAGGAAAAAGTTTTGCTCTGGATCTATAGCTTGATCTCATCACAAATTTTGACATTTTGGCCTGTGAAATTCTGTTGGGCAGAATGAAGAATATGTTTACCCCCCTTGTCCCAGCTCTTCTTAAGCAACTCTGAATTATCTTGCTTTTAAAGACTCTGAATGACTTAATAAGCGTGTATGTATTTAACAAAATCCTAATTGTAATTTTAAAAATTAAAATAATACTAATATTTTTATTGTTCTTCCATACTGCAGGGCAGAAACCATGCAAATAAATAAAACTGAATGCAACAGAACTCTGCCTTCAGATAAAGTTGAGATTATTAATGCATGCAGACAGGTCAAATACTGTTGTGGTTTCACATCAGTTTCTTCTGTTTTACTTCCAGATTTTAGAGAGCTTCCCTTAGGTAAGGAAGACATCTGTTTATGTCTGAAAACAATAGATATGCTCAGGCTGGAATGTGGAGGAGGTTTCTCTTCACAAAACAAGCACAGCACTCTCCTGGCAGGCTTGCCAGAGGGCACAACATAACTAAGAATATGAACTGCTCCACTTACCATCTCTATACAAACACAAGGTTTTTCTCCAAACATGCCCTTGATGATACCAGAGAATGTGTCTGAAGCTAACACAGGAATATTCCCATTTATTTCTTTACACTGGGATAAGCCTATCCATCTAACTCACAAAAGTCGGCTAGTATCAATCAGATTATTACGGTGCAAAAACCCAATAGTAATAAAGATGCAATGTGCCATATCAGCAATAAACTTATGCATGAACAGAGAAGAATACTGGCCAACCTACAGTAGGAAATATTTGTCCTCATTTTTCATGAAATTATTTAGTGTTTAGCCTTAAATGTCTACAATTATTCATGCAATTAAAGATGTAGCCCATAGAAATCAGATCTACATTAACATTTTTTTTTTAATTTGGCTAAGTTTTAAAGAATCAATCATAAAAAAGTTACAGTTACACTACTGGTATGAGAGCAGTTAGAGATAATGCTTTGGCACTGATATTTCCTTCAAGCTATAGTAAGAATAGAAAAATACATTTCTAGTGCATTCATTAAGTTAACATATTTCATAATTAATAAAGAATCATGAGTCACTTTCTGGGAACAGCATTAAAGGAACTTCAGGATGTAGTATTTGAAAAAGAGAATTCAGGAAGCTCTGTGATAGTATGGAACTGCATTTCTTAATTAATCCAGGAAAGTGATTTTAATGGGAGGGGAATTGGTAACTTCTTTTAGTAAAAATTAATCACAGAAGTGCTGGAATCTGACAATCAAAATGAAGCCTCACCACATTATATAAGTAACTAGCAATATAGTTCTGAGACATAAGGAAACCACAGGTTTTTGGCAAGTGTTTTCTCAAGAAAATTTGGAGCAGTTAGAGAAGATATAAAGCCCAGAGCAATTAGACTGTTTCCTCTTTTTTACCATTGAAGACTTAAGAGTTTAGCAGATGATTCTGTTAAGAAAGTTACTATTTTTCTATTCATGCATGTTTCAATGCATATTGACATATGTTTACATGCTTTTACATATGCTTTTAAGAATTCAAATAACACAGTTGTTGAGAAACCAGCAGTGAATATAACTCATTTTAATTCATATGCTTTTTTCAGATGCAGCTTCAGCAAAAGGTTGGGGGAGTGGTCCCTGCTTCCAGGAATGGTTTTGATTTTTTTTCAGTGATGATCTAATATGAATGCACACATCACCATGATTTGATACATGCATACATGGCATTTTAGCTATGTCCCTTAACAGGTGTATTTCTTCTGGCTGGGATGGAGTTAATTTTCCCAGAGCAGCCCTCACAGTGCTGTGCTCTGACAGCTGGAAAGGTGTTGATAACACACCCGTGTTTGCACTACTGCTGAGAAGAGCTCACACAGCTTCATTTCTGTCCAAAGTTCCCCCCCACCAGCAGGTTGGTGATGGGCAAGATCTTGGGACACAATATGGCCAGGACAGCTGACCCAAACTGATCAAAAGGATATTCCATAGTATTATATACCTTTTTTTGTTCTTAGCAATAGAAGCTAAAATAAAAGAGGAGTGAGGGTGGGAGTGTAGGGTCAGGGGTGATCTGGTATTTATGTAATTTTTCTTCTGGAGCAACTACTACATGTACTGAAGCCCTGGTTCCTGGGAAGTGGCAAGACATCCATTTCTTATGGGAAGCAGAGAATAAAATATTTTTGTTCCCTGTGCTTCTGCATGCATATCCTTTGCTTTTGCTTTATTAAATTGCCCTTATCTTGACCCATATGTTTTTTTCCACCTTATTTTCTCCCTGCCATGTCCAAATGATGAGGGGAGTTATAGAGCAGGTTCAGTTCTCTTCAGTTTGAAGAGTCCACTACTACTCACTTTCTATGGCAGTATCAAGCTTCATCAGACTTCATATCATACTTCTCAGATTTTTCTGTAAGACTTTGATAAAGCAGCTCTTTCCAGGAGAACCACTCTGAGCAAATGTTCTCAGTTCTGGAAATACTGGTCAGGGGGTGGAAGATCTGACAGTTCTGAAACTTTTAATCTACAAATGTTATATTCAAAGTCTGGCAGTCCCTGAAATGGATGAATTAAAACTGGACTTATCAGAATCATTCAGACAAATTCTCCTCCACGTTATTATGAAATTGATAAGAAGTCCTGCTTGTATTGAGGAACTGTATCCTATGCCATAATTTAGCACTTCTCTAATTTACTTCAAAAGAAAGGAAAAGCCAATTAATATGTTCCTTTCTTTCTTCTCCAGCTAAATTACAGTTTTTCCCTTAGACTTGATTATCTACCAGAAGGTTAATAGTAACAATAGTACATTTAATAAATGAAAGACTTTTTCCATGTTTAAAACTTTAAAGGTAAATGTAAAAGAATGCTTAACTTATCTTCTCATCTTCCTTTTCCATTCTGCTTTTTTAAAAGTCTTTTTTTTTCCTGAAATTATCTGTCTCAGATTCCAAGTCTCTTACACAAAAAGTCTTACTAAGCCTTTTTTTTTCTTCTAGTAATTTTTTTCCACCCTCTAGCAGAAAGATGAAAGGCAGGTAATTTGTCTGCGGAGTCTCCAGACTGAGACTAGCAAGAGACTCTGTGCACAGAGGAAATTCTAACACTACTAAAGAAAACATCCCAGCAAGGTGTTTTTTAGTGACACAATTATTATTTGAAACAACTCATTGATCAGGGCATACATTTTAGATTGGAATAAGAAAGTAGAAATCTGTATTTTACATTAAAGGAGAATTTTTCCACTGAAGGCAAAAAAAAAATATATTTCTTGGGACTAAGAACCAAGAAGTTATAGCCACATCTTTACAATCTTCCAGAACAGCACTACTCAATTATCATCTTTAAGAGGAAGCTTACAAGTGTGCTTTTTAAGCTATTTTGTAATTATATTCTTCTTAATATTTGAAATATTTGTTCTTAAAGAGAAAAACTTGCTTTCTGGAAGCTAAACACACTGATACAGTGTTTTGTTGAGCCTTTTACAAAGTTTAAGATGCAAGTTGCTATAGACACATCTGTGCCTTTGTCTTTTGATAGAGTTTCAGCCCAAAGTGTGGAAATAACTGAAGTCAGATTGTTCCTGCAGGTAAAATAAATATGTCCTGACATCACTAACAGAAACAGACAACCCAAATTAGTTTCAAGAATAATGCTTTTTATTTAAAATGAGTAGTCCACCTGCTTCTTTTTTCCCTGTTGTTTTAAGACAGACTCTTCATTTGAAGAGAACTTTTCTTTCCTGAAGGGGAAATATAAAGAATGGGAACTGATATCAAAAGACAACAAGCTTTACAAAGGTATCCAACACAACAAGTACACAGTGTCCTGGGGGGAAATTTAAAAAAAAAAAAAAAAGGAAAAATAAGAAAAAGATATTCACAGATGCTTCTAAATTTTCATCAATGATGATCACTCCATAAGACTTGACATTAATGCCCTCCATAACAAATCCCCAGAACTCTCAAACTTAAGAAAAATTATTTCCAGTTCCTCTGTTTTCTTTCATATCTCAGAAGGGAACCTGAGGTGTAACACAATAGGTAGTTAAAGAAAAAGTAGTAGAAACTAAAGTTTACCATTTCACTGTGCAAACCAGTCTGAGACTTTCAGTGGAGTTCCTGGCAAAGCCCAGGATGTTTCCACTGGTGGCTGAATGCAAGCATTGGCTGGAACCAGCTACTGCAATTTTTTTTTTTGCCTTTTCAGTCTGCAGTGACCGGCAGTCAATGCAGGTAATTCTGTTCACACTAAACCCTCTTCACAGATTTATTCATGCCCTAAATAACTCTGCTTATTCTGCTTCACATGATTGCAGGAAATGTCATTCCTTCTCTTATTTTTTTGATCCCTTGGTAATTTTTTTTTTTAATTTTTGCATTCCAGGCAACATAACACATGCACAGTATAATCTACAGGTGACTTATTGGGGATCCCCTCCATGTCTTACCACAGCTGTCCTTCCAGCCAAATCTTCTTCTCCAGTTTCTATTCTTTCCCTCTAGCCTCCCACCGCTGCCAGTATGCTCTCCTGTTTTTCAAAGGCACAGTGGAGTATTATGGAAGTGTGGTTCAAGGGTTATATTTACCACATAGTACTAATGTTTATTAGCTATAAATCCCGTGGCAGGTATATGAAATACTGTTGTGTCAGACACCACAACTTTTCAAGACATAAACATTCTTCAAAATGTATGTGCTAAGTATATTTTCTTCATTCTTTTCTTTAAAAAATTTAAGATAAGGCAGAAGACCTCTTCTTTGGTTTATTAAGTGATATTAAAAAGCCTTTGCTCCCCCAAATCTACTATCTTCAAGCATTTAAAAGATGAGAGTAAATGCTCAGAAGTGCAATATGTCATTGACAGAATTCCACCAGGTTTATTTCCTTTAATATTTCCTGTCACAGTCTAAAGGCTTTCCTGAAAACACCTCTATTGCCCCTGCTGCCTTGCAGTACTTTATTAAGGCTAGTGTAAATACCCTGTGTGTCTAGCTCTCATCTGGTCATTAACTGTACTAATGAATAGCTTCAAAACTAGTATTTAAGGATCATTCTCTAAAATATGCAACTCCACAGTTTCAGATGAAGGCTTTTAGTTTGAAAGTTTGCACGTCAATCTTGAAGGAATGGAGAAAGAATAAAAAGGAATAAGCTTTTCTTCTCTACCATCAAGTCACAGTATTTTTCAACCCAGATGGACTCTCTAAATGCACTGCTTCAATAAGACATAGATAATGCACAGCAAGCAAGCTGACAACCTGTATAGAGTTCTGTGAAAATTCATGCAGTGAGATGATCCCATGCATTATAACACCTTGCTGACTCATTGCTAGTATGAGAGAAAATAGTTAGCCCTCAGGGACAATATTAGCTTATCTTATTTGCAAAGAGAAAGAATAATAACCATGAAGTCATAGCAAATTATCTCCACCTATGACACTGATGAAATTCTGAGGTGGAGCTGGCCAGGTCAAACTGTAGAGATGGAAACTGTAAAATAAAAATATCTGTCTGGAAAATGTTGTGTATTGAGACACAGGACTTTCTTTGAAGAGGATAAAAGGGCAATGTCCAGTTATGATTTCTGTAAAGAAACATAATGAGTCAAATAACCACAATGTATTTTGTAGCTGGAGGGAAGGGTGGGGGTGTGTGTGGGGAGGGGAGAAGACAAAAAGACATCTTCTGTCTGAGTCTGGCATCTATGAGAAACAAGAAGTTCCTTTCCTGAATAAGTTTCCTTTCTTAATAACTTCCTAAACTCCCAAGGTATACTTTTTATTTTGCTCCTTAACTAAGGAAGTAGAAGCAAATTTTTTTCTCAAAAAATTGAGAAAAATAATTGCTCAATCTCACAGAGGAGAGACTCTGTCTGGTTTAGAGAGGGGTCAGATTAGTCTGTGAAAGCAGAAACTTCGTACTTGTGAAATTTAAATGCCAGCATAAGCACTTAGTATATTTGAAAACATGTAGACACTGGATATATATGTTTGGGTTTGTTTATCAAAACTTATGGAATTTTTCTCACCCTTGATCCGGAGTCAGTACAACTTTACTTCAGTGTGGATTGAGGCAACCATGGGCTCCCCAGCTTGGTTCAGATGGACTACAGGCATGTTGGGATACACAGTGTCAATCACTCCCACTCACTGTGTGCAGGTTCAGGAATTACCTTTATGAGGAGCCACTCTTCTAACTCACAGCCTACGTTTAATTCTGTCTTGTTATAGTTTTACTTACTTGTGGTAAATGTATCTGTGGTGGAGGGGACTCCACCAGCCCAGGTCCTTCATTCCTCTACAGTCACTAGATAGAAGGGTAAATATTTGGAGACTGGGAGAGGAAAATGCAGTCCATTTACCAGAAATGCTTTCCATCTCTTTGGATGCATAGGCAATTTATAAGATCTTCTGCAAGTAATTTTGGACAGAAATCTAGTTTTTCTACTGAGGGTATAAGGGACTGAAAAAAAAAGTTAGAAAAATCAAACTTTTCATGGGTTCACTGACCTAGCTTTCTTTTGACATCTTCTAATATGACTCAGTAAATGGGAAATAGTTCTTACACCTCAAATGCTTTGGATCATCTGGGGTACTGCTGCTGACAGAAATAAAGACAGAGTCTACAGCATAAACAAGCATTAATTTTTTTACTAAGGTTCTGCTCTGTGAAGATTTAGAAGGTAACTGTAGCACATGGAAGAATTGCCTGTATTTGGGAGAAGTAAACTCAGTAGTCCATGAAAAGCACCCAGTGAAGCTGCATTGTAATCTCTAGAGTGGCTGAAGCCTATGAGATATGTAAAGCTATCCTGAATAGCTGGTGGGATATATTAGGAACCAGGAAAAGTATAGTCAGTTGACCACAGCCTTTCTTACTCAACCTTTGAGTGAACACAACTGCATTTACATCAGTGATTTCAAGAACAGAAATGTCTGGCCCTTTATCAATAATAGTGGGTTTCAGTTTTCCAAAAGGTTATGGAGATTTTATTATAAGTCTGATATTACAAAAATCAAACGAGACAAGAACCTTGTATCAAGTCAAGCTTAGAGTCAATCTTGGTCTAATTGGGCCATTAGTTTCTCATATTCTTATGTTAAAATTTCCTAATTGTTACTGACAACACCATGAACTAGCATTATGTGGATTACTTTGTGCTTTTGACTGTACAATCTCAACATCCAAGTACATATTTACAGGAGGGAAAAATTTTTGGAAGTTTTGGGTTTCAATTTTCACCTCTGCAGAGAGATTTATTGACCACTATTCAATGTATTAGGTACAGAAGAAGAAGTTACTTAGCTCCATTAAGGACACAAAAAGCTTTGATTTACTTAAAAATATTGATTTCCAAGTAAGCAGGATGTATGTACAATTTCATGAGAGAAAGAGAGTAGTAGTTAAGAATATTGTGTCCTTGCTTTGCAAGCTTTTGCTGGAAGCTAAGTTTTGTGATTGAATTCAACTTAGAAAGAAAACGTTATGGACTGACCCAACAAGATCTTCTGCAGTTGAATGTGCTTTTATAATTTAAAGCATGTACCAGAAAATTCAAAAATTAAAAAAAAAATTGTAGTGGTGGAGTTGTTCCCAATACACAAAGCCTACACATTAACTTAAACCTACTCTTTATTCTGCCCTAAAATGGCAACCAGAACCAGTTTTGAATTTGTTAATTTTCTTTTAACCAGAGACAAACATTTCACAAAGCATTTGCTAGAGCATAGATGATAAAAAATATATAAATCAGTCCAACATGCAGCACAGTACTTCTCTTTTGAGGAAATTTCTCTCAGTAGAAATGCAAACATGAATACAGAGCATATAATGTTGTGAGTCAATAAAGCCACATTTCATTTTCATCATAGCCATTACACTGCCACTTTGTCATAGATTATCCTATACAATCCTAATGTTTTTTTTTTCCTTCAGCATTTTCTTAGTGTAAGTCCAGTGGACTATAAACTCAGGAGTGTTGAAATGTATGCAACAATCATCCCAGAGACCTGGCTAGATTCTAACACCTGACTATTGCTAAATCCAATTGTTTCATGGTAGAAATCAAAACTACAGCAAATACAATTGTCAATAAATAGAAACATCACTGTACATATATGAATCTAGAGATGCCCATGTGGTAAACCTGCAGGATAAATTTCTTCACTTGCTTTGCCAAGATTTGCCCAGGCCCTCTCTGGTCCTGCCTGCTCAATGCATGCAGTTTGTCATATAGAACAGAATAAACAAAGGAAATGGAGAGTAAAGCTTCTGACACCAGTGGACTTGGTCTCTGTCTGGTTCCATCTGGTGAGACAAGGCACCAGAACCTGGACCTAGTCTTATCCACTGAAATCCTACAGGAATTCAGAATCAATGCAGAATAAACTTCATGTGTACTTTTATAGTAAATATTTTAATTCATGTGATTCAGTCCATTCAAAACTGACAATCTGAACTCTGACATTGCTTTTGAAACTTCTGTTTAAAACAATTTCAGTGCTGATACTGATGATAATGAACCCATGTATGTACATGTATACATACACACACTCTAATGAGACAATTTTATTTTTCCCTTTAACATCCTGATATTTTCTACTTTCAATTGTGGCATCATGTTTTAAAATTGAGGGAGCTCCCAGTTTCTCAGATTAGCATAGTTTATCACTTTATTTTTACTGGCTATCAAAATGCCTATATTTATGCACAGTAAAAGCTACTGTAGTTCATTTTCCAACATAATATGCAGTACAGTGTGTGCTCAAAGAGAGTTCTTGTAAATTTTGTGAGAGAAATCCAGAACACCCTGAACTCTGATGAACTTAGTGGTTTTACTGCTGGCCACAAAGATGTTGTCCTTCTACCCTCATCCTCTCTTGTTCTACAAAGAACCTGAACAGTTGTTAACTCTGACCTTAGCCAAAAGAAACAATAAAATGTTGGTTGTTAAAATTTCCTGTTTTCATGGTCTTAGGAAATCTAATGGCAATCAGACCTTACCACACACTTGTGAATGCTGTGAAGTGTTCACCTTCATCCATAATTTTAAAATTGTCAGTTTTAGACTCTGGACACAAAAGCCAAAAAACAGAAGCAGAACTCTATTAGTGATTCATTGGTGATTCAGAGTGTCTCATTTATTCCCTATTTTTCACCAAGGGAACTTGACACCCACTTCCTATCACATCATTGTTACAAGCATGAGCATCAAGCCACAGCCACAATATTGTTTTGTTGCCGTTTATGGTTGCTAAATGCCTGCTTCTAAAGAAAAACCCACAAAAAATAGGTTTTCTTCATATCTTTATTGGGTTCTATGGCTTAAACCTATCAGTGGCCAGCTAGAAAGCACACAGGAAGAGAAAGATAACATCTGTGGATCTGCAGCTTCCAATCTTTCTTCTGTGATACTTTTAAATTTGTTCATCTCAGTCATTTGAACCTTGGTACACTCCGAATCTTGAATTGCATAAGGAGGTTTATGGGGTGTTACTGAAATATTTTCTTGACTTCTGTAACCATCTCAACAAGAAATAAACTAGAATTGGAGATACTTGAAAGTGTTTTTCTGGTTTGTGAAAAATGTTCTTCGTTTGGTTTGGTCGGTTTGCTTTTTGAATTTTTGTGGTTTTGGTTTGTTTTGTTTTTTTTTTTTATTTTTATTTTTAATGTGTTTTACATTCAAGATAGATTAAATTGACCTTTTTCAATATTTTCAATGAACTGCAAACTTCCCTTATCTTATTCACTGGCAGTGAGACTGGCATTCTTGTCACTAGATATGTCTGCACTGAGGATAGGGAAATGAAGTGGCATCCAATACATTTTAACTGAAATTTTTCAGGCTTGAACAATAGACCTTCATAACAACTTGCTGAAGATTTTATGTCCTCGTATGCAAAGATAATTCATACTTGTCCTATATTTTCTAACTTTAAATCAATTCATCTGAAATTTAAGGGTCTTTTTTTTTCACTCCCTTATAGCCTCAGTACAAACACTTTACAGAGCCCCACATATACTTTAGATGTACGTGGAATCACTCAGTAATCTCCTTGACCTTCCTCAGACAGTTCTCTATCACTGTAGAAGGGAAAAAAACTTTGAAGAACATAATTTTTTTAATAAACAATAAAATAATGCTATTAAATAATAAAATAAACAACAAATATTTTAAAATAAAATATTTTAAGTATCACAATATTTACCTTATCATAGTGTTGTAAGGTTTCTTTGGAAAGAAAGCTCCACACCCTGCTAGGAACGGTACTTATACCAAACTAAGAGTTTAGAAATTCTGAAAGTCCATACATATTTTAATGCATGTCTCAGAGTGACCTTAGACAAAAACATTTGTTTCAAGCCTATGAGAAAAACAATCAAAATTGTATCTTCAAGCAATAGAGTAAATCCTATTCCCCAGGCTAATCTGTGCCCTGTGGTATACTTTCACTAGAAATGCATCTTCTGAATACTTTTTTTTAATTTCTCTTTGCCAAACTAAAATTTTTTGGGGTTTACTATGCTCTGTTTTGGCAGAAAGAAGTCTTGGCAAACCTGGTTCAGTGTTGAGCATGGTGGCCTTGGTCCATGAAAGCACTTGCATTTATAGCTCTAAACAAAGACTTAAATCTTATTTTTTCAGCTAGTGTTCCTTTAACATCTGAGGCATAATGAGATAGGAACCGAATAAGAATATGTTCTGAGGCAAACATGCTATGATTCAAAATACCCATGTTCTAGGAACTCATTAAAGTCATAGTGTTTTGGTTTAATTTGTCAAAAATAATTTGAAAAAATGTGGAAATTTTTTAAATTTTCTGTTTATAGTTTGTCTAACTCTTTAAGAATTAAAATATAAACTCTGCAGTACAAAACTGTGGAGATGGAATATATGGTTTATATGTTTTCTTTTAATACTATATTGTACAGTACTGTATGTTTTTGCAATATGAAAACTAAATATATCTAACTGTACTAGTATTTAAAAACTTATTTGCATTTTAATAAGAAGCTGTACATATTTGTAACTGTTAGATATATGAAAATAAAAAATAGGATGGCCATGCAAAAACCAGAGAAGTTTATTTCTGTCTCATCAAAGTTGTGCAAATAAATTTTTTGTAGTTATATACATGTCTTTATGCACAGCTATATATGGAAGAGATTTCAACCAAGGTTTCAAGGCTACTTTTGCTTCTAGTGTTTCTCACCCAAGAAAATAAGTATGTACTATGTTTTTTGGTGTTTAAGTACATTTGAGATAAAAAGCCATACAATCATGAATAATAAGGTCATAGGTAAGCAGATAACAAGACAATAACCAAGAGCAGAGAGATAACAAACAAAGCAAATTCCCAGCATTTGTTGTGAGACGCTCTGCAATATGGGGAAAAAATTAGATTATCTGTTTATACTCTTCAGGGCACAATATAGTCTATTTCTGGGGCCAGAAGATGTTTTTTCTGACTTTTTCATGGCATACATAGCTGTCTAGGGTCAGTGACTGAAACTGGAGTCCACTTCCAAGGTGCTGATGCAGAACACCTCACTACCACAGCTTGTATTTCCACAGCCTACTGCACACACCAGGGTATTCCTGTAACCTGTCAGGAAGCTGAGGCAGAGAGAGGCTATTTGCCCATCCCCAGAGCAGAGTAAAGAATCTGTAGCAAGAATGCAGAGCCAGTGGCTCTCAGCCAGCTTTTGGCTGCCACCTCCAGGAGCCTGGGGCCTCAGCTGGGTGGATGCTGGCAACCAGAGGAGAGCGTGCGACACATTGGCAATGGCTCGTTGTGAGAGACCAGGTTGGAGCAGAGTCATGAGTCTTTAGTGCCTTGGAGAGAAATGCAGGAAGGAAATACAGACTTCAAAGGCCCATTATATTGCCCAACAAGCAAAAAGGAACCTAATTATAACTGAGAATATGGCCAGCAGGGTCAGTGGTCCAGCTGGAAGCCAAGCTCTGTTTGCTTCATGTTAAAGGTCCCTTGAAGCTCCTGTTGTGTCAAATGTCGAGCATATTTTGAGTTTTTACTAGTTCACATGAAATCAACAATAAAAATCTTACTAACTTCAGTGAGACCAGAATTTGACTATAATCCACGACCTGAGAACATTTCCCACAGTAGATAAGGATTCCATTTGATATCAGGTTGCTTGCAAATTTTTCTCATTGATGTAATCTGAAGGAAGGTATTTGTACCCACAAAAAATAAAGGATAATACTGAATCTAGTACTGTAGAGAGAATAGACTGCAGTCTTTTGAATCTTCTCAATAATATTTTCATGCCCAGAAGGGAGGCTGAACTGCGCATCGCTGTTGTGAAACTTTCCTTCAGTTGCCACTAGAAAGAATGCCTTGGGGTTTTTTCCATGTTCAAAGCATCAGGTTTTGTAAGCTCAATTTAAAACCATGAAAGAATGTATTTCTTTTAGGCTGAGTAAGGGAAAAGATTTCTGTGTTAGGGAGGATTTATAGATACAGAGTTACAATGTGGCATTTATTTTAAAGCAGTAAAATGATCAAATGTTTAAGAGGTTTTAGCCACATGATTACTATGTGTCATCATTATACTGTAATATCCTTCTCCATATATAAATTTTTGGGGAGTCAAGGTGGGTAAAGAATACTAAAATTTTGGTAACTTTTCTGTTCTATAGAAATTTCTGACAGCTGCAATGAGACATAGCAGTCCTTCCCCTGACTTTTTTCTTGAAAGAAGAGATCTATCTTTGGTCCCTTGCCATCTTATCAAATCCTCATTTTCAGGAACATTTACTTTTAAATTCTTATGCAGACCACAACAATGCAATTCAACAACAATCTGCACCACCCCTGAAAAGAGGAGGGCTGATGCTCTCCTGCATGCCAGCTGTAGTCTTCAGGTGTCTGGAACGAGATCGGGGATTTTGGTCAGGGATCTGGTGAAAGCAAAGACAAAACAAATCCAGCAACCTGCACTGTGGCTAGGTGAAAGCAGCTGTACAGTTACAATCACAGCAGAACCAGTGTTCATTCAAATCTAGGGTGGCACTGGAGCTTTCATGGTATATTCCGACGTCTGGGCTGCCACTTGGCCAGAAAACACCTCTTACTTCAGCAGGAGCCTCAGTGACAGAGTTTCTCTGGATCCCTGGGTGAATGGCCATCTACCTCAGCCTGGAACCAAACAGTATTATTGTAGAAGGCATTCATGTTTCTACCTGCTATGGATCTCCACTTTTACACATAACAGAAAGGTTTGCTAACTTTGAAATGTTTCAGGTAATGATGAATAACACCATTTTATTCCCCTGATCTATTTTCACTCCCAAAAGGAAAAACAAAACAATAGTCAGATATCTTCAGGGTTTCCCAGGTAAATTTACGTTGTGTTTTTCATTGTTATGTAATCACGGTTGAAATTAATATTTTTTCCTTTGGTTACTAAATTCATGCTTTGAACTCCAAGTGTTGGTATGCACTTAAGTCAGAAAAATATCAAAAGTTCAGAGCTTGAAGGCATATCTGCCTTTTTAGGCAGTGCTCAGGTCTTGAACTTTGGAAGAAAAAAAATCTGTTTTTCTAATACTGCTTTTACTATGTCTGCAGCTGTCAGGAGATCTATATCCAAAGCCCAAAAGGCATTTTAAGATGAGTAATATTCAATTTTTAATGTGCAAGAAATAGCTTAGTGTGTTTTGTTAATTCAATTTAACCTCCATACACTTTTGCCTTTTTTCTTACATTTCCAAAAAGAATGTCAGCTCTATCTACATCATGTCTGACATAGCATATGACTTGTTACAGAACTTTGTGTAGAACAATTTTTTTTTAGTTCTTTACTGTCTTATGCCAGAGCTCACTAAAATGATTCAAAAATACCCATTAATGCAACATGTAGTGGAACAAAGAGATATTTAAGGGATGCTTTATTCAATACTAAATAATTTTTAAAAGTTTTAAAAATTGCTTAATGTTTTGATTCAAGTGTTATTTTCTTCTGGATGTGGCTGAAATCACTGCTTTTGCAAAAATGTATTGTGTGTTGTACACATAACAACATCTACTTTTTTCTGCATACTACACCTACTCATTCTAGAAGACAGCTATAAGCAGCCACTGCTTTGCATTCAAATCATGCTTTTCTCTATTTTTTCTTTTTTTTTTTTAATAAAAAGATGTGCTATCAGGGTTCAGCTACCACAAGGGCTGAGTACATGAACGTTGTACTTTATCTGAAAAAGGACTCCTCCAAGAAGAAACATTCTCAGCACTGTAATAGTAAAGGACTGAGTTAAATCATTCTGGGATAAAACTGCTGTTCACAGAGGGTCACTGTTAAACATTTTGCGGTCATTTAATTTTTTCTGATGTCGCTCCTCTTTCTGTTAAACTAATAAAATGCTTATTGGGTGGTGATACACAATCTCAGTGTAATGTAGCTGCATACAGACCAGCTGCTTTGATTGCTAACAGAATTGTGTGAATGTGGCTTGGCTGCACGCAGTCACTGTTGAATGATTGGATATTCTGATAGTGTTGGATCTGATTAATTCTTTTTAGCTAAAACCTTTAGTTTCAGTTATAAACCTTAGAAAAAATAAGGGTTTGTCTAGTGAAATTTCCCACCACTAAGATTATTATCTTTCCAGAAAAATTTAGGTTTTTTATTTCATTTTTACTTTGATATAATGCCTCTAAGTGCAATATAAACTTACATTCATCTTTTAAAAATATGTGAAACTCTGCTACAAGTTGCTTTTTACATTTCAATTATCTTTGCAAAAGCCAAAGATTGTTCTAACAGAAATAAAACACAGAACTGAAATGCACATGTAATATTTATTTCCCAGAAGTCTCAAAGAAATATTTTGTTTGGGTTGTGAGAACTAGAAGTAGAGATATAGTCCACCTTGAGTTGCAGCAAAAAATAAAAGGGAATTTTATCACCAGCTAAACAAAAGAGTCATGGCACTGCTTTTTTTTTTAATTAATGGATCTATATTGAATTATAAGACCAAGAGAATAGGAAAGGTTGTTAAGGCCTGGTGGTGCTAAAGGGCTTCAAGAAGAAGTACCATCAAACACATCTTTAAGCTGTCCCTTGTAAAAGAACACTTATTTCTGCTAACTCTGTAGTCAAATTTTCAAACTAATATGTCAGAGCTTTAACCAAACCTCACTGAACTATGCAGAAATATCCTTTTTAACACTGGTGCTGGTTATGACCACAGATGTTGGAGCTAGCTTGAGCAACACTAGTCAGAGAATGACTTTGCCCTCTCCATCCTAAACTTGTACCCACCAGAAGTCCCAGAAATCACAGCCCACTGATTCTAATTCTTTCTCTGTATGATGCTTTTAAGAACAAGTTGAAGGTGTGTAACTGCAATTGTAATGAAATCTTCAGTGCACACTGGGATGGTTCCTTCCCACATGGCAGGCCATTTTCACTCTTGCATCCATAATATGAATGCATTCTTTTTTGTTCCTAAAATAATGGCTTCCCTAAAAAAAGATAAATGAGCAAATTGTTCTGCAATGACTGACCTACATCAGGCAATACAAATAAGATCTTTTAACTTCAAAGACCTGAAGTCCTTTTTAAATTGCTTCACTAAAGAAATTAGATTTATATGTATCTCATGTTCTTCAGTCTTCTAACTGGATTAGTAATTGAGAACAATCTTCCTATTTCATTCAAGAGAAACTATCTTGGGTAACACTGCCCTAGTGTACAGCTGTATTTAGGTTAGGTAGTGGCTGAATATTTTTTCATGGTAACTAAATCCCTATAGCCAGCAGACATTAATGTGGGATTTAAGAAAGATTAAACTTCTAGGATCCTGCCAAAAGCAATAATTAAAGTAACTATGATCTGCTTATATAAACAACTGTCATTTAATTTTAACTGGGACTTTTGCCTTTTAGTAGTGTCAAACAGAATAATCTTCCAGGGGACTTGACTTTCAAGATGTTCCCTTTACTGTATCTACCTTTTATGACTGAAAAGATGTATTGTTAGTATAGAACATAATTTGCATACTCTATCTCTACTAAGAGTACAAAAAGTATAAACTCCTGAGAATTAATTACCGAGTTAATGATAAATGAAGTTTTGAACCAATAAAATCCTAAATCTTCCATGAAGTAAAAGACTTTTGATGTAATAAAAACATTGGAAACATAAGAAGTAAAATGAATATTTGTAATGACAATGAAAATAGCAAGATGGGTAAGAGCAAGAAAAAGCATTAAGTGTAACCTGTACATCGACTGTCTGTATCCTGAGCACTCAGGGCACCAAAATTCTTGCCCTGTAAGAAGTTGTACATCATCCAGACACTGTTGCTTATAACCTTCAGTGAAAACTGCTCATTTCTCCAGGATGAAGCCTGGACAGGACAGATTCCTGGGCAGCAGAAGGTTCAGTCTGTTCTAGGAGAGGAGAATAGGATAGTGGACACCTGGGAAATACTCACTTCTCCCTCCACTCCTCTCCCTGGGTCTCCCAGCTATGCCACACATGTAGAAACACAGCCTGGGGCTGCCCAAGCCAGCCCTGAGAGTGCCATGGGCAGCTGGGGACACGGTGCCCGACTTCCCTCAGAATGCAGGCACGGCAACGAGGTCCCGAAACTCAGAGCGTGTCCACACATCAGGGGGTCCCCAGCTACTACACAATGGCAGTAGGCATGACTCAAATCTCTTTCTGGCTTCTCTAGAGACCTGTACTGTGGGGCTGCTGATGGTGGGCCCCCCATGCTTCTTTTTCTCCAGTTTGGAGTCCCAAACCCTGTCTGTGTCTTCCTGAAGGTTGCAATGAGCTCTTATCCAAGTGCTCCATGGCCAGGGTTCCCACTTTTGTGAACTTATTGGGTACTAATAGGAATTCTAGGATGTGGCCCATGACCTGTTACTATTAACATGTGTTTCATTTATGTCTCTACGTTTTATTGCATTATTCTGGCAGAAAAAGAAGGAAAAATCTGTGTCAGTTTGCTGAAAATCCATTCTTAGCCACTGGCAAACCCAGCACTTATTTTTAATTCTCCTCCAAGTCCTGTTTGAAGGACAATGGTTTTAACTCTATTTTCCTATCCTTTAAGTAAATTAAAAACATTGTATTAAAAACAATGCCAGCAATGTTTTCCCTAATGGACAGATAGGCCTACAGAGTTTATTTGTGTAATTAAAGGCAGACTGGTCTTTAAAAGCTAACAATTTCCACTGAGTCTGAGAGTCTCTCATTGAATTAAGACAAAGAAGTAGATATATTTCATGCCCTCTTTGCTGTGGACCTGCCCTTAAAATCCAGTGCCAAGTTTCTAGGTAAGCCTAAAAGAGTCTTTGAAGTCCCTCCAATTCTCAGGATGCACATTATCCCAAGCCACCTTAAATTTGATTTATTTAGTTAAAATTCTGGCTGCGGAAAATCACTAGAATAGAAAGGTGTACAGGAAGATATACCAGTGGAAGGGTGTAAGAAATTTAAAATTAAAGCAACCACCAAACACCTTTACACAGATCATATTTTGGTATCTTGCCAGTAAAATTAGCAACATTTTAGACACCCACGTCACAAATGCTTTTGAGCCTTAGAGAGATTTACAAATGCAAAACATGTTTTTGTTTATCTTTTTATGGAGTTGATTGCCCAATTGCACTTTTTATTTTACAATCAATTATCCATAAAATAATGGCTGATAGTT
Organism: Chloebia gouldiae; assembly: GCA_003676055.1. Taxonomy (NCBI): domain Eukaryota; kingdom Metazoa; phylum Chordata; class Aves; order Passeriformes; family Passeridae; genus Chloebia; species Chloebia gouldiae. The sequence goes on along the minus strand of QUSF01000003.1, from coordinate 27,658,986 downwards.
GACCCCAGATATAATGGTCATGAGTGTTGTCTGTCCTCCTGAAACCCAATCTGACACAAGCATGTCCCCCTGTCAGAAATGGAGACTTGAAGGCTGATCTCTCAACAGAGAGGATATGAGGACTGGGCTATACTTGGAGTTTTGTTGATTCTGGCAGGCAGTGACCACATCTGTCTGTCACCAGTTCTCACAGTTCTGCAAGTATACAGAACTGGGCAGAGCAGATAAGTTTATTTGAGAAGTGTAGGCATTTCTGTGGGTTAGGATGACAGCTCTGCAGTGTTGATGCAGTGTAGCAGTGATGGTGCATTCATTTCCTTTCAGTTCTCCTCTGTGCCTAGAGCTTCTGACTCTGCTATTCCCACTCCTATTTGCTCTTGAAAAGTTTTATATCACTAAACTCAATGTTTAATTTTTATTTTCCTTGTATGCCATTCCAGACAGCTTGAGCACAGTTAGCTTGGGCTATGTCTTATTTAAATCAATTTTCTAAAAATAAGGCAGATATGGAAAAAAGGTCATCAAATCCAGGATGTAGTTAACCAGGACCAATACATTGAATAATTTGTAACAGCCAGAGCTCTGAGAAGTTTTCTGAAGAAAAGGCAGGGTAGGGAATCCACTATCAGCTATTAAGTTCTTTCTACCATAGTTCCTTCTTTTTTTTTACTAGCATAGAAGAAAGGATTATAAACAAGGAAGAATTTTCTGGGTTGCAGACAGAGCTGTTACTGTAACAGAGAATTTTGTTGTTCCCCGGAGCATGTTTAGAATGTCTTAGGACAAAGGAGAAACAGTGCATTTCTATAGCTCATTACCCCATCTTCTTTTGATAATATTGAAAAAAATTAATTCTGCAGACACTGACTGCCTCTTAGGACTGCTTTTACAGATTTAAAGACAACTGAAGGCCCACCCTCCTTGCAAACACCAGCAGATACTTTCAGAAATATGCTTTTGGTAAGGGGATTGCAACACACAGTAGAGTTCATTTAGGCTCCACTAGATAGCAAATCTTGGTTAAAGCATGGATAATTTCTTCAGTGCCCAGAAGTTCTGGGACAATCAAGGTACATGGCTGTGGTTGTACTGCTCCTGTAACACAGGCATACAGTGTGTTCTGCCACTGTGATCTCATCAAATAACTTCTTAAAGAGTTGTACTGTGCAGTTAGAAGCCGAGTGCAAGGAGCAGTTCTTGCTGACAAGTGGAAATTACCACAGTTCTATTCAGAATCTTACTTAGCAAAACTGGAAAAAATCCACAACCATGTTTTTGAGGTGTTGTGCATCAGGCATTGGGTACTGGTGATCATATCACAGTAGGAATGATAAAGGAACTTATACAGACCAGCAAAACATCACAACTGCAGGATATAACAAATACTCTGGGATCAAGAAGAATCATCAAGCCTGTGGTTTGGTGATCTGAGAATTTTGTTTCCAACATCCCAGCAGACTGACTGCAGGAGAAGACTGACAAAAAATTCCACCATTTCACCCTCAGAAGATGAACATTTATTTATGTATTGCCTAACCTGAAGGTGTTACATTCTCAAGGGACACTCATATTTTGATTTATGAAAATACCATGTTATTGTATAAAAACAAGAGTTTAGCCAGATAGAAGTGCTGCTAGTCTGCACAGTTCTCACCCTCCCTTGCAGGGATCACACAGGTTAGCAGCTGCAATAATTTCTTACAAAATGACCAAGTCAAGCAGTACTGTGAACTAAAATCATCAGAGGATTCAAAACACAGGCAAAGCCCAGTGAGTGAGCCAAAGGAGGGGCAGGTTAAAATTATAGAAAGCAGCAGAGGGATATATTTGCATTTCACGATGAAGAGTCTTTATATCAGGTACTTCTTTTTCCAGAAGATTTTCTAACTGTGGAAACCGTCAGCCTAGTTTAGTGAAAGCTTCTCTTTGCTTGATGTAACTCACACTAACTTCTTGCAGAATATGTGGAGCACATTGTGGCATGATGGATCTCTCTCTACAACATGCTTTAGCCATACAATCCTTGAAGTGCATGTAGACTATTACCAGTAAAAGACAATGTGGAGGTCACCTGGCTTGCCTACTTTGAGTTACACCTTAATAAAGCTGACTCGAACCAGCCAGTCCATCTCATCAACAACCACTTCTGTTTTGTCAATTTCTGAAAGAGAACACAAACTGAAAGTGCTGGAATGGTCCATGGAGAAAGAAAAGAAAAAAAAAAAAAACCACATAACATTAGGATATTCGGTTTCAAAAATAAATAAATTAAGCCCCATGCTCCAGTTCTGAACCTTTCAAGTTTTTTGAGTTTCAGTATTAAAAAATAGTTTTAAATTGTGTTAGTTAGCAATGGAAAATGAGAATCATTCTGTTAAGGTGTCAAAGAAGCTTTTTTGATATGCCACTTTAAAAAGTTATTTTTTCACTTTCAGATTACCCAACTTATGTTTATTTTAAAGCAAACTTCATTCTCATTCAAACCAGTACACTTTTCCAGCCTTTTGATTTTCTTCAATTTAAGCAGCAGCTCTCCTTAAACCATACTATACTTGCAGAAGGCAAATGGGAAAGTGTGTATATGTAAATCCTACACAAAGACTGAAAACTTTACCTCCAAGTGCCCTTCCGTCTTTCATGTAATCACCACATTCTTGGTAGACATTTCTAGAGGAACTGACATCATCTAAACTTGAAATAAAATAATTACAGTAATTTAATCACTTAAGAAGTATACCTTATTTATAAGCATCATTTGGAACTTGATAAAATTATGGAAAGTGAATGAATGCTAACCCCACTCACTTTCTTATGATCAATGTATAAACAGAAATTCTGGTAAGAGAAGATACAGAGGACTTGTTGGGTGACAGAGAGCCTTTGTTGGCCACTACAGGCTGTAGCTGTCTATATGATGGCACCATGAGGGAAACCAAAATCTTTCTAAAGTAAAATTGCAAATTATTTTGAAACCTGGAGCCATGTCATACTTGCATTTGACAGAAGTTAATCAGTCCTGGATATGTAAATATGACCTAATTTATTTTAATGTCAAAGTACAGTAATACATATATATGCTCAATGTAAGAAGTATATTTTTGGATAAGGACCTTTGTTTTTGCAGCAATTTCAGGGCATTTTTTAATAATTTCTAAGAATATTTTTAATGCTAGCTATGTCTGGCACCATGGTACTGACAGATCTCATATTTCAAGTATCTCATATTTCAAGTATTGCATGGTTGCCAAACACATGTGCAAGCTAAGGATGCCAGCAATGGATAAAAGGTTAATTTCTTTCTTCACATTCATGGGATTTCTTTTTCCTCCACCTAATCCCCAGGATCCAAACATTATCATCTTTAATTTTGGGGTTTTTATATGTTTGCATTGAGTTGGAATACGTAATACTTTCTTTTAAATGTTCAACCTATTTTCACTAATGTAATAAAGTCCATTCTTTGTGCATAAGGAATGCACAGTTTACACAAGCTAAACCAGAAGTTTGCATAAATGTCATGAAAATTTATTCCTGTTTTGCAAATATGTAATGTGAGCACTGTTTATATGGTACTTAAGGTGCTCTGAAAAGTAACCCAGTCATCATATTTGAACCAATGTGGAGAGAGAAGAAAGTGCTAACAGAACACTTGCAGAAAGATTTTCATCAGGAGCAATTTGTTTAGCAAAACAAGTAGCAGCAAAATACTCAGAGAGCCAAGCCCAGGGTTCCTTTCCTTGTCTTAATTGGGGGATCTAATATAGGGGCCAAGGGTGTCATGAGCTTTCCTAAATGTGTGACAACTCCCACAAAAAGAAGTTTGAATGAAAACAGGCTGCCAAATATTGGCTGCACCAATTTGGAAGTTTCCCCAAGATTTGAGCTTGTAAGAGTACTACAGTCTGGGCTTTGAAAAAAGAGACGAAGTGGGAAAAAAATTAAGGACATTTCAACAACTGTAAGCTCAGTATCCTGGACTGGAACTAACATTTAATGAAGAGGTGAAGTACAAAGATTATGAGGTATAGAAGAGAAAATTATGCCATTTAAACACAAAAAAACTCAGGGATATACTAGCTATTAAATGAAGATGAAGAGTTCTACTTCTGTGCTGGACTTGAAACAGGGCAAGGTTTATAGGAATTTGTTTAAAACCCCGTGTTTAACTGCTGTTCCACAGCTTACCCAACAACACGGACACTTAATGAACAGATAGCTATGTTGGAAAAAAAAATATATATATGAACATATTTAAATCATTTGCTAAGAAAAATAAAATTTTATGAAAGAGATGCAGAGACAGCTGAAGGGCCAAATTTTGTTCTTAGTTACAATTACATAATTTCAAATTCAGGTACTTGCATGTCAGCTGAGAGCAGATGCAGAGAGAAAAACAGACTTGGGCAGAATTTGATCAGTCTACCTCAGCAGACTCTTGGATTTTTAAAATCTGGTTTTGTATTTCTTTCACTGAGCGAGATCCACCTGCACATTCAATAGCTCAAAAATTAATGTTACTAATTAATTTTAGCTTCATTTAATACTAGCTTTAATGCTGAATAATTCTGGATCAAATGGAGAAGGATTAAAAGATCTCTAAATCACAGTGAGTCAATTGCTGCTGTGATCTGTACTAGCAGAAATAAAATTATTTCTCCAGACATGCACAGTGTATAACATATTGTTACAAACTACGGGTCAGGTAAGCAACATGTTGGCCCTTTATTAAGAGACACTTTCAATCTCAAGAGACACCAGTAGAATATTTCAATACCTAGCTAGAGGAAAAACTGTGAGGATTTTACCCTGATAGAATGTCATCAAGCATATTTTGGGCAAGTGCTTCCCATTATCTTCGATAAAGTACAGTATTTTTATCTTTAATATCACTGGGAGTTCAACAATTTTGTGGGAATTGCACTGTGCAGGTTATGGCTCAAGGTTAGATGATGTTTTTCCAGTATAAGAAAGGAGACCCCCTGTGGATGATATAAAGGCTCATCCATGTGCCCTGGTCCTTAAATGAAAAGCATTCACTTAGTTAAAGATCTTCATGTATAACAGCAAAATGATTGATCACTTGACCAGCAAGGCTGTTGTGTTTGATTTCCCCTACAGGATTCTATAGCCATAGTGTTTAAGAATGTTCACATCAAAATTAATTTTGGAAGGAATAATATCTCTTCATTATATGTAGGGGAAATTTAGTTTATCCTTGGAATCATCAAGTTCTCAGTTGCTCAAAAATGCTGACATATTTTACAACCTAGATTATTACTTCATCATGTAAATCAAAAATTAAATTTCTGCACTTCATGCTTACCTTTATTCTTAACAAGAGAGGAATATATTCTAGGAGTACAAAGTAGTTGTGGAAGGGACTGTTCTCTTTTCTTAGTTATAAATGATTTTGGCCTGAGCTAGATGTTTTTAAAAATATCTATCAAAGAGAAAACACATGGAAGGATAAACCTTCAATAAATTTATATCATGCCTGATTGTTCATTATCTTCTCCTTTCTTAGTATTATGACAAGGCTAACAGTCCTTCAGTGAGAAACAAAATTATCTATATATTAGAAAAGGATGCTGGAAATTCAAAGCTCTGAGTTCAGTTTTCAGTGGATTAGCATTCCTGTGGCAGGTTCAAAAATAATTAAGGAGGGGAAAAAGCCCACTAAATGTATACATAAATTTATGACCCAAATCCAGGTCAGACATACTTTTTTGGTATGCAGATCTGGCATACCATACTGAAATTCTTTCTCTTTCAACCTCCTCTGAAGACAACACATGTTCCTACATGATCTGGATTAGAAAGCTTTTTATAGAGAATAAGTTATTCAGTTTTGCATACCACAATACAGGACAATGACCACCAGATCTTTGAATCTGAGGCTTTTCCCTTTCATACCCTCATGAGTAATGTGATTTGCTATTGATCACAACAAGAAAGAGCACGTTGAGCTGCAAAAGCCTCAGGTCTGAGTTCTTATGGTCGTTCTCATATTCTAAATATATCATTCATTAATATTGCCATGAGCTAGTTTTAAAGATAGAATAACAGTACTTAATGGGCTTGTAGAAATACTTCAATTTGCAGATATTAATTAATTTATCTTCCTAGTAGCCTCAGTCATCACAGAAAAGTCCTTTAGAGATACCATTCTTTCAGACTCTTCCATGAGACTGCTTACCACAGGGTAAATACCTCAGTAACAGAGAATAAACACCCAAAAGCATCCACAGTATTAGCAAGTTGCCAGTAAAGGACAGAAACAATTATACAGGGGGTTATGATTCAGACTCCATTGTAACAGTGTCTCCTTTATCATTTCAACATAGATCATAGTCCCATGCCAAGACAAATTGCCAAAAACTATCAGAAAAATATCCAAGCAGGCATTAGGAGCAACAGCATCAACGTATATTCAGAGGGCATGTAATGCTCACTCACACCCATTTACTGTGTCATTATGGAACTCGGTGACCTTTTTTAGGACATTTCAAGTCCTCCTGACAGGGCTGAGACTATTTTCTGTAGTTTAGTATCTTGTAGTTCTGCCCAGTTACATTTGTTTTAGGAATAAAAAAAGCAGTTGCTCCAATGGATGTCTGTGTGATATAAGCAGTTCTGTTTCTTCCTGTACTTACCAAGATTGTGAGTATGAATTTGACATTTTTGGTCGTTGTGACAACGTCGGATCAGCGATGTGCTCAGAAGCCACAATCTCTCAACAGTGTAGCACTTTGGCAGTGAATAGCTGCAGACAAAATGCAAGTGCAATCATGTGAAAAATTAAGAGCTCTTTCAGCAGGGCACATGTCTTCAGAAGAAGGAATTACTCATTTCTGCATCTTTTTCAGCTCCCAAGCAGATTTTCGTGCAGAACTCACTGTATCTCCACCATTAAGATATGTGTGCTATTTACTGTAATTACTCATGAGGTTTCCTCCTTATCTGCCTTCTCCACTGAATGTAATTAGCCAGTAATAATTTCTGAATAATAACTGCTTACTAATATAATAAGAAATACCAGGGATGGAATTTTCAAAGGAGAGTGAGGAAGTCAACTCCCATTGAGGGTTGTGTTTTTAAAGGAAAGAGTTCACACGCAATTGCTTTTATAGAGTATTACTCACTAATTAGCAGCAAACTACATAGCAGATCCCACAATTAATGAAACTGGCTGGTAGCTGAAACACGATTTTTATCAGAGTAATAGTTTACTAATCTTAAAAGAGAAAATTACTTCCTTTTTTGTTTGTTTTTTTCATTAACAAAGACTCAGGTGATTGGAGGAAAAAAATCTATTTCTAACTGCAATTGTAATTGGTATTTTGCTCTACTCAAAACTTAATTTGAGCAGGGGAATTGTTAGACTCTCCCTGGTTAATTCCTTCCATAGGGTGTTAAAGTGGGCTTTCAAAAGGTTAAACACTGATGCAAAGGACTGAGTCCTCAGTTTCACAGATGTGATGGGATCAGATATCAAAGCTCATTCACATCCTCCTAGTAGTCGTAGATGCTCAAACACATCAAGGATTCCAGTTCTTAAGCATAGGCACAGGGCATCATTTTAGACATTCCTGAGTGTCTAATACATCAGCCCAGGGCTTACAATATGACAAAGGACAACCTGGGAGACCTTCTAGCCTACAGGAAAAAATGGGATCTACTGAGTATTTTCAGATGGCATCATTCATCCACTAATCTCATCTGAAAAAATAGCAAGAGAAAATAGCTTCCCATTTTAGTGAAAGTGAGAAGATAGACTTTACTTAGGACCCTGAAACCTCAAGTCAGAAAACTAAAATTTTTTTCTGGCCTGTGCTACTTTTGTTTTAATCACTTCTATATATATATATCTTCTGAAGGTGCTTGAATACTCAGTCTTCCCAAACAGTTCAAAATATCTGTGTAAGTTTCAATGGACTAATCAAATTATTCAACTGAAATTCTCCTCAATTCCTCTTATATTTGATCTAAAATGGCTTCCAAGAACTCAGACACCTTTAAGCCAATGTATTTCTGATTTCAGTTGAAGTAAAATCTACACCACTTTTAATAATATTCTGCTTCTCATAGGCTTCAGATAGGATATGAGAAATGGAAAACGGCCATGTCACCTCCTTGTCCATCTCAGCCATGCCATTTAATCTGGTAAGAATGTATCTCTATGTCTTTTTAAACACTGGTGTTTCCAAAGATGATCTTTTCTGTGTTTCCATAAATGTATTTGTTATACAAATCGATGGTCAAGCTATTTCACTTAATTTTTAGGAAAAAATTATAAGATAGACACCCTAATTACTACATATACCTTTAGTCTACTAATATAGAGCTGTTCATAAGAAAATTACTGACTACAGCTGTGGTTAAACAAGTGTGGAAAATGTACCTCAATTCTCACTTCTTGAGAATTCCCTTCAGAATAACTCAAATGTTGGGAGCAGGGCCCCCCAACTAAGATTGTTTAAAAAAATACCATAAGTTTTTGTAAGGAGTTAGCAATTATACAAATAATAGGAGAAACCTTTTTTTTTTATCCAAGCAGCAAAAAAATGTCTTGAAAGTGTGGTAATGGGTACTTTGCAGAAGGTTCTATCCAAAAGTCTTACCTCCCTCTGAAGAGACAGGCATTTGCAAGAAATATCTGTTATGAATTTTCTGTGCCCAAATTGTGGACTACTAACTGAAACTATTGATCCTTTTGCCAGCAGCAAAGTCCTTGGACATAGATAATTGCTGTATTGCATGATCTGCAATCATGCTTACACACCTACACACCTTTGTATGAGCAATGCTTTTAGGACATGACTTAAAAATACTTCCATGACAACGGGACTTCACCATTTGTTTAGTGTCTGGTTGTTGTCGCTGTCATTTGAAGTTTCCCAAGAAGCCTGGCCTGAAAGGGACTTTATTCCAGAGGGAAGAGTGGGAAAAAGTTAATGATGAATAACTACATTGTTTAGAATCTGACATTCCCAAACAAATAAAGTCTTCAAGAAAAGAAGTAGCAAATATTCAAGTTTTTAGTGTCTTTACAACATCACTGAAGTGATATGTAATATCGAAAGAAATTGCTTTCAGTAAATTGGCAATGGCACCCAGTGAAACTTATATAACTGTCTGGGTTCAGAAGAATACTTGTTTGAATGCCAGTTCTTTCCCAGATTGTGTCAGACACTCTTTTCATAACTGTAAAAAAAAAAAAAATCAAAACCACAGAGTCTTTCCCATCACTGAAAATAAGCTGATATTCTTAATCTTTTCATTAATGCTAAGTTAACAGGGAGCTACAGAGAAGAGTAGCTGAACTTAGTGTTATCTGTTGAAAGAGTCTGCTGTTCCAGTTCCAGAGCTTAACAAGATCACAAAGTAGAATCTAAAACAAGGAGGAGTCCAGCATGTCAAGAGTCATCTATGGTACAATTAATTTCATGCAATCCTTTCAACAGCTATGCTGCTAAAGACAGGCCAGCCATGTTGCATTTTAAAAGGGCTATTTTTGTAGAACAATGTTGCCCAAAGCATTTCCTGTTCTTATCACTCCTACAGCAATGTCTGGAGTTCATTACCAGTAGCTCTTACTTTCAATAGTCAATTTTTTGCAAAAGATGCTCATTCATGTTTTCTCCCTTTCCCCACCAATTTGCCTTTGGAATTATCTGATAATATATCACTGTAGCATTGATTCACTTAGGAAACAGAGACTTATTCACATCTCAAGAAAAATTGTTGAACAAAAGGCAAATTCTTAGACCACCCACCCAGCAAAATCTGCACCTTGTATGTCTATAAAAATTCAAAATCTTGAAAGAATTAATTTGCATTTTATTATTCAATGTTTGTCAAGTAAGTAATTAAGTAGTCATGTTGGCAAGTCAGACTATTCATGTTTTTTATTTCTCTTATGTTGAAAAGTATATACTAAGAACATTTGGTAACAATTTTGTGTGTATTTGTTCTATGCTGATGGTCCTTATATGATGGTTGCTATGAGCTTATGGAATTTTCTAGCTTAAATATAGTATCAAAAGAATAAAACATTACAAGCATAACATATTTTGGAAGATTCAAGGTTAAAACTAAACTAAATTTATAGAAAATGTCTTGAATGTGTAGATGAGGGTGAACTAATAAAAGGGACTCTAAAATGTGATAGGAGAAGTGAGTTTATAAACCAAGGTGTTTCTTTCAGGACAAAATTCTTAGACCCCTTTTGATGGGACATGATAAACTGAAATCCTGAAGTGGAAAACCTGGGGAAAAATGGGAAAAAATGTTTATCTCAGAAACTGAAGTTCAGCAAGCAGTGGAAGCACATGCTTGTCTATAGGCACAAAACAAATCATTTAGAGAGAAATTGTGCCTTCACTGAAATTACATTTCGTATTTCTCAGAGATTCACCAAGGCTTAAAATTCTGCTCTTGTCCATTAATTTCAGATACCTTCATAAACTGCACCCATGTCTCAGCTAGCAGAATTTGACAGACTTTGATTTTTCAAGAACAAATTTCACAGAGGAGTTTTGGAGGTTGGTGGGAATTATATGCCTGCTTCCTTACTCCTCCAGTGACAATGTTAGACGCAGGGAAATTATATTCACACAGCCTTTATGAGGTATATCATTTTCATGACAAAACCAAGGGAGAGGGATAGTTTTCTCAGTTACTTTATCAAAATTAACAGCCACGGGAGAACATGTTTCTGTGCATTGGATTTACAGATTTCTAGTTCATTCAGTGACCCTGGTAGCTTCACCTCCACTATCTGGCCACCACACATCCACCCCATGCCAGCATTTGGAGGAGCAATTGCACCACACCCTCTGCCACACCATTGCAGCAAGCTAAAATAGGAGGAAGCAAATAACTTTTTTTTTTCTTTTGGCAGTGGCATTTTCTGATGATTTAATAAGATTAAATTAAATGGAGGGCAAAGACTTCTAGGACAAGAAGAAATGTCTTGACCAAGGTAGAGTGGCACCACAGCAACCATCATTGGCTTGGTCATGTAATTCAAGCCCTGAGTTAATGATTTAGATGCTAAAAAAAAAAAAAAAAGAATGCAGCATGTAATTCAAGTCTGATATGTGGAAACGTAATCTAAGATTTTGTATTTATTATCAGGGGAAAAATTGCAAAAATAAACACAGCGTAAAAATTAGGACTTACAAGACCTCAGTGTCATAAAGACTTACACACAGGCTTACATTTTTTTTTTGTAGTGTAAATGAAACTCCCAAGAGTGTATTGCATGATAAGAGAAATCCTGCCTTAAAAGCCCAATATACCACATGTGATTTAGTAGGATATATTTCTAAGTGATGATCAAAGAGTGGGTAAAAAATAGCGCATTATCTAATTTTGAGGATTTAAATTTTACAGTGAAAAACTTTTTAAACATTACCAATAATTAAAAACAAAGGAAAAGCTCATAAATGAATGGAAGTCATGTATGCATGAAGTGCACAGTGTTCAGAAGTGAGTGGTCTCATATCTATCTGTTACTGCAGGGTTAAGAACACAGCAATTGCTTCCTAAAATAATTTAGCTAAAAGCATGCTTTTTCAGCAATGGGCAAGCTGTTACTGGAAGTAAGCATAACTGTACCGCTATTTGTATGCATTATAAAATCTGGACAAGTGCTACCTTCAGGAATTCCCCAACACTGGCTCTGCAGTCTGAACCTCTGAGTCAGATTTTAACTTCTTTTGAATTCATTCAGCACTTGATTAAACCAAGTAAACTTAACAGAAAAATGTGATTTTTACTGTGCAGGATTTCAGGGAAGCTTTATTCTCTCTGTTTTCCCTGTAAACCAGAAAGCTGACACACAGCCCAGTAGCTGCTACTCTCAGCTACTTCAGCCTCACTGTGACTATCTGGAAGCTGAGTGGGGTGCCACAACTTCGGCACACATGGACAGGAGCCTGGGAGAAACAAAGGGAAGACAAGATGCCCGAGTTAAGAAGCTGCTTTCACAAGATTCTCTATATTATTAAAGACTAGGGCCTAAGGGCAGAGCCCTCCCCTTGTCTCCTCATACATCATAGCCTAACACTCACTGTGACAGCCAAAAGATAAATGAACTTCCTTCCTTTGTGCCAGTTCAGTTTCAGTCTGCTCCTGGATCTACTTTAGCACGTGGCCCTACATGTGCTGATGTTGACACAAGGTGGGGAGAGGTGCAGAGGAGCAGGAGGGCAGGACTGCCTTTTCCAGAGGCATTTTATTGGATGTCCAAGTTTTAATCACACTGATTTTCTTGTGTGAACAAGTCTTGGCCCAGAATTTCCTCACCGCCTGGCTATTGTCATTGAACAACCCAGTCATACAAGTGAGAAAAGGATTAGGTGTACTTAATCTGTGTCCACTCATAGCAGTGGAAAAATCCATCTCTTTTTTATTAGAGAATTATGAATATTTATATTGCTATAGACTAGTGTAGTTATACCACGAAACAAAAATTCTGTTTTTCATGCCAACACATTAGGCATGAAAAACACATCACACTTGCACCCAAGTTAGTATATGTAAAAAAATTGGGGTTTTGTGCTATTTTTACTTCAAAGCAGTGGTTGCCAAATTTCTTACAAGAAAAATTATTTCTTAGCAAAAGGAGTTTGACATCTTTTCAGAGCTTATTCCAAAATAAATTCTTAGCGCTGAGACCACTGAAAGACTGAAAAAAAGCTGAAAAAAACTGGTCTTAGAAACTTCAAAGTAATCTAGACTTAAATTGCAATAGCCTGAAACAATTCTGCTGCTCTCAATGTGACAAGAATTATGTCCTGCATATTCAGACATGTTGCAGGACATATACATTATGAGACAGGATTTAAACCACTGCTTTGTATCCTTAAGGATGCATAACCTAAAATGTATGCTTCAACTTTTACTGAGACCCTGGGGATTTTTTACACAGTTTGTCTCCCATACCACTAATGAGCTAAGGACCATGAAAATCTTCCAGGTTTTGAACCTCAACAAACTTCATGATCAATGAGGCAGAAGTTAAGGGTTCGTAACAGAAACCCAAATGGAAAATTTCGACCTTCTTTCTCTCCAAAATTTTTGATCCCTGTCTGGTTGAAAACTTATTTTCAGTCAAATTCCCATTTCTACTTGCTTGTCACTTTCTCTGGATTATTAATACATAGCCATGAACCCACATACAGGGCTCATCACAATGGTGATTTTTTTTGATGCCAGTCTGAATGCAAAGGTTTTTAAAAACCTTGAAAGAAAATCAGTCTGCTATCAAATTTAGACACGAGTTTATCTTTTGCTGCATGTTGTCATTTCCATTTCAAACATTGTAAGAATTACTGAGAGGACATGTTGCACAGTATAAAGAAATTTCCTCTATTTAATTAGTTTCTACTGAATACGTTTTTTCCCTATGAGCCATTCCATTAGTTCATAGCCCAGTCTACTGATCATGTGAGGTGACTAATACAAAAGGCAAACTTGAGTTTAAGTAAACCAACACACTAAGAAAGTTCAGAGGAAAAATACCTACTGGCAGAGGTCTCATATTTGGAAGCTGATTTTCCAATTTCTGTTTGGAACAGTGTTGGAAATGAGCTTCAAAGTAGGAAGACAAGTACAAAATGTTGAAAAGCATAGTTTATACAGCAATTCTTACTGGGCTTTGCCCTTCAGTCATGCCTCTGAGAAAACAAATTGAATTTCCTGATTTCAAATGGCAAACTCTGCTATTACATACTTTGTGATTTCAAAGAGCATCTGTCATCACACAAAGACAAATACATTTCTTAGAGAAACATCTGGTGCTTTGTTAAACAAGCCCCTGGCCAGGTCTGCGCAATGAATGAAATATGTACTATAGATAGAGTGTTATTTAATGTTGCTTTTCATTTAATCAACTGTGTGTGGAATGTGTGTATTGTCTTAACTATCTCTAAAATACTGGCTCTCCTACCACTTTAGGCAATTGTTGCCTTTTAAAAACTAAATGCAAAATTATACTTTCAGTCTAACAACAAAGAGCAGTATATCTACTCCACTTGGCTTCCTAGTTCCTTGTAGGATATCTGTGGGAAAAGTAGTAGATGTTCACACATCTCTAAGAAGGCAAGTGTTTAGTCTTTGTACTTAAAAAAAGGAAAAAAATATCTGTTCTTTTGGCTGTCTGAATTTACAACACAGAAATTATTATATGTTCAACTTCATCCTTCAACTGAGAGAGTATCAAAAATCGGTAGCGTAGCTCAAAAAATAATACAGAAGAGCTAATCAGCATAGCAGTACCCTTGAAGCCCCATTTCTCAGATTTTGATTGCTTTTTTGGACACTTTCTGCTGTGATGGCATTAAATCACCTACCAGCACATTCATTGCCTTCTGATGTGGTATCACAAACTCATGTGTAACATTGCTCTTATGTCAAAATTCAGGGCAGTGATGGCTGGGCAGAGTTCCTTGATTTCTCTCTGTGGTTAGGTTTTGTTGTGTCTTGTGACTGACCATGTCCTTCACAGTTAATGCATAAGCGGAGGGAATGGTTTGGGAAAATGTCATACACATAAGAAGGCTGATGGGAAAGTGATCTTAATATGAAAGCAAAAAGGAGAGGAGGGGAAGGGAAGGGAAGGGAAGGGAAGGGAAGGGAAGGGAAGGGAAGGAGGCAAAGTAATTAATCCAGATCATGCACCATGACTCTAATGATTTGTACATGGGATGACACTTGTCACTTTTCTTGAAATGAAGGGGCTGTGCTCTGATTTTGACTCACTATATTGTCCCTGAAATCAACACTAATTCAAATATTTTTAAAGACTCATTTCTAAATGCAATGCACACCTTGTTGTGTGTCTCTCTGGACTCACACTACACTGGAATGGCACATATTCATGAGCAGATTTGGCCAATGCTTTTAGTTACCCTTCTATCACTGTAGGTAGAAGGACAGCATTTCATCTCTATCCTCCATTCACATCCTGCTTTTAGGTGAATGGTTCAGCAGTCAAAAATGCAACCAGTACACTAATGTAAATATACTGCATGCACTTAGAGGACAAGGAACCAAAATAGCAAGTATGCATAAATAGATCAGTCATAAAGCACTAAAAAAACACTGAAAGGCGGAAAAAAGCTTAGTGTATGTCTGCATTCAAAACAAAACAAAACAAAAAGGACAAACAAGACCTCAGAATGCATAAACAAATAATTGGAACTCAACTACAAAGATCTATTGCTAGGCAATGCAACATCCTTCCCATTGAAGTGTCTTTTGCAATACTGTCTGCAAATTTAATCTTCTAAGCCAATTCTTGTTCTCATTAAGGATGAGTGTCAACTAAGAAAGCAATGTTGGAGTGCATCAGAATTATCATGCTTAAAAGCATAAAATATTCTCAGACTAACAGAAGTCAGTAAGAAATTTACATGGAGGAAAAATTATTCCTTACAAGCTCATGTACAATTTTGTCCATATTCTTCTGAGGCAAGTGAAAAGTGTAACTCTTGGGCTGAAGATAGGATGTGCAGAATAGTTATCTGATTTTTGAAGCTTAAGAGGTTTTTACCCTCTACAAACAGGGGAAAAATGTAGTAGACATTGTATATTTCTTTTGAGCTAAATTCTTTGTGTTAGTGTAGCAATTTTGAAAGCAAAATAATCTTTTAGAAGGATGATGGCAGCCTGGCTAGCAGTATGGTATAACACACATTCAACAGGCAGCTCAAATTACAAAGGGCTTTTCCATTGTCTAAGCCAATGATCACAAAGTGTTTGTACTGATGCCAAGTTTTGCACTGACAGATTTGAGTGGGCATTACTGGCAGTGAGCTACAGTGCTTTTTAAAGAAAATTTGGCAACAGATGCTGAAAAGGTTTGCCATCACTAATCCATGCTACTCCATTTCAAATCCAATGGCCATTAGTCCTGGATTGTGTTCTAACATGTCTGATATGAAACAATAATTTTTGCTTTCTAAAACCATGTGAATGTTTGAAAATTATAGAATCATAAAATCATTTCAGCTGGAAAGGATCTCTAATATCATTGAGTCCAACTATTTACCCCACACTGCCAATGTGCCACATCTACACATCTTTAAATATCTCCAGAGATGGCAACTCAACCACTTCCCATAGGCAGCCTTTTCCAGGGCCTGATAATCCTTCCTGTGAAGAAATTTTTCCTGGTATCCAATCTAAACCACCCCTGGTGCAACTTGAGACCACTTCCTCTTGTCCTGTCACTTCTTACCTGGAAGAAGACACTGACCCCACCTATCTGGAACCCTCTTTCAGGCAGTTGTAGAAAGTGGTAAGGCCTCTAAACTGCTTCCTGCCAGCCTTGTGCTCCAGAACCTCCAGCAGCTGCGTTGCCTTTCTCTGAACATGCGTCAGCACCTCAAAGAGCTATGAAGGAAAAAATCATGGAAACTTTGGGCTGCTGCCCAGAGGATGGTGGGTGAAGTAGCACAGGAGAGCGGCAGTGAGTCAAACACACAGTCACTTGGCTGAGAGGAAACACAAGATACTCCTTGCTCAGAGGGGTAAGGAACATCATTTTACTCAGTAGTCTTAGTATAAAATTAATTTATGCTTCAAAAAACATTCTAACACTAAATCTGCAAGCATAGATTAGTCCTCTCCACTCAGGTTTGTATTCTGGTTCAGCCATAGTACAGACAAACTCAATTACACAAATGAAATAACAAAATTACTTAATTTCCTTGATGTTGTCCCCATAATATAAAGTTATAGAACTGAAACTAAAGGTTAAGTAGGCAATTATCAGCTTAATTGTGATGGCTACATCATATGAATACAAAAAAAAAGTCATGGGGAAGTATATAAAATACACAGACTCACAATTATTTTGCATTTAAGTAATGTAAAGGTAAGAAATATCAGAAAACAGAGAATGTAACTCCAATCTTGTTGTGAAGTAAATGTATGAAATATCCCACAAGTGTGTAGTTCTAGGCATAAAAACCACATGTGTATATTTGTATTTATGCATATAGTTTTTGAACACAGAATATTGTCTGATCTCTCTACTATTTCCACAAATTTCGGGTTACACAGAGGGACAGAACAGACGAAATAACATCCCAAGGTAGGCAGGGATGCACTTTTATGTAATGAGTGAGATTGCATCACTCTGAATAAGACTTTCCATTTGTAATGGATTCATACTGATTTAAATGCTGATTAAACCCCACTCTTCTCAAAGAGCTTCCTTTTGTGGTATGTTCCCACGTGCCAGAAATGAGGTGTAGCTCCTGCACGCTGATGTCCATGAAGCCCCTGACTGCAGGAGCCAGCAGCTCCTCTTGGGTGGTGCAGTGTGGGGGATTTGGGCCAAGGGCACTGTGCTGTGTCTCAGGGGTGACACCAGGCTTGGAGCTGGGCTTTAGGAGGGCATCACTGCCCCTCTCACCCTCTGCAGAATTCTGGCTTGCTGTGCTTCTCTCAGCAAGCAGCCTGGGGAAATGTATTAATCCTGACTTATTTATTAATGCTTTATTTGCTCTGGCTTACCCTAGGCAGGTTACAATATTTTGTTCATAGCAGAAGAAAGATGAAAAAAGATGGAAAAACGGGAAATCAGGGCAATTTAACTCTTCCTAAAGCCAAATAAGCTGGGAAAGGAACTTCATGTGGTAAAAGCCAGTAGGTCAATGAAGTGGTCCTCAGAGGCAGAGAGATGTAGTGCCAAAGCAACTGAAAAGTAGGAAAACTTGTGGTGTGATTTTCAGCAAAGGGAGATGTGGGGAGATTACAGGAATCAAACTAAGAAAGGAATGTTTTCTTATACTAAGGTTTGGGAATTTTCTTAACATTTAATTTCCTCATTCTTTACTACAGTCAGAGCGTGGGCTTGTACAGTTTTATGCAGCTCAATGACTAATGCTTGGGTAGGTATGTTGAAAGATATTTCTTTTGTCATTTTAACTGGAAATTGACCTCATGAGAGCATTGCCCATAATGCCTATCCATAAAAATGAGAAGTTATGAACTTGTTGCAACAAAACATGGTGGATACTGAAAATACTATTAATGTGAGAAAATAAAAAATATGCTCATAGACATTTTATCCTTAGTTATAACCCCAACAACTTAAATAAATTAAAAATTATCAGCCATACTTTCCTCCAGGTCCAAGTCTTTATTTTGAAAAAATTGTTTCATTATTTAATCTAGTTGTGTTACTCCTTGCTCTTGAGAATATTTCCTGTAAAACCATTTTATCCTATAAAATATATTTCCATCATGTCTTACAGAAAACTTAATATTTTTGTTAGAAAGCCTTACTGATAGAAAAATAATTTTTCAGCAAGTCTTAATATTCAATGAAAAGAAAATCTATGATAAAAAAAGATTAACCTCTCTCAGTTTAAAATAGCATGAATATTCAAAGAAACTATCAGTCATTTTCTAAAAGACAAATATTAAGTCACTTGTAAAGTAAGATTTACTAATTGAAATAAAACCTAAGGCTAAACAAGGGTGATAAAATACCTCAAAAATTAAATTTACTTTAAATTAATCCTCTTTTGAAATCTGCTGTTTGACTGTTTATATTAATTTAATTTAGCTTGATAAGATCAACCATTTAAAATTAATATAATTACAGAAAGAGATATACAACACACAGAGATGATGTAATAAAGCAAGTTAATTGTAAAGAGTAAATTACTTTATTGTTTCTTTTATGGACATATACTTCCAGAAGGGAAAACAAATGTTTTGGGGAAAACAGGACAAAGAAAAATAAGGAATGTACCTGAAACACATTAATAAAGGAAGTATAGATAAGTTGTTAATATAAGTTCTATCATTAGTCAAAATAGAAAATAAAGGGTGTGCAACAAAATGCTCAAATGTTCTTGCAAACTAAGACAGAAACCACACGTACAATAGAAAGCCAAATGCTTCCTCGTGGCCCTTTTGCTATATACTGAGGGAGAGATTCTCAGCCAGTACCATTTCTGTCCTTTTATTTATGCTGCTGTGCAAACATCATTATCCTCACTGTAAACCTGGAAAAATGAAGCACGGTGCGGTGGGGATGGGAAGGTCAGTGAGCCAAATTTTCCTTTCTTCGGATTGCAGCTTTGGACTCTGTTCCTGCCAGGTTAGACTCCGTGCCGCGGTGAGCCGGAGGCAGCCCCAGCGCTGGGGAGGGGCTGCGCGGTACCCGAGGCACATCGGGCCCCAGGCTCCACGTTGTGACCACTCCTGTGGGTAACTGTGCATCTGCTGCCCTCCTAGGAGCTCGGTTTCCAATCAGAGCACATGACTTTGCTTACAATCTCTCTTTTTTCTCCATCCCACACCAACTTCCTTTGATCTCAAATGGTTCAAACTGCCAAAAATGTCTTCTGCCATATAAGCATGTCCTTTGATTCTCCCTCTAGTCCATCAGTTTTTATTCTTGTAAAATATTTAAATCCTTTTATCCTTTTTGAAAATGACTGACTTAGTCAGTTTTTGACCTTTTGATCTAGTAATAAATTTTCAGTTATCCTTTTTTTTTTCTTTTTTAATATATGTATGTGGTTGGAGGAATCATTTATCCCAACTTTATTTTGCTAACTGTTCATGACTGAGGTTTCCTCTTGCTTTAGCAGATACTTTGCAAGGTCCTGATCAACTCACAGATGTCTCAGCACACTGAAAAAGTTCACAATTTTATCAAGAAATCTTTCACAAAGAAACATCCATAAAATCTCTATGAAGAAAAGAGAAATAATTTGTAGTATATATACTCTTATTTAATATCCACTATTGCTATCTGTTATTATGGAAAGTAATTGTTCTCAGTATATAAGTATTATTAAGTGCTCCATCAGATATCATATTTAAAGGTGATATATATCATGGAACAAAAAAACTGCCTTTAGATGACAGTTTGGAGACTTGTAAATTCTTGTGTAAAAGATTAAAGACTGCTCTTTTTTACTCTGTTATATCAGGTAGATCTGATTTTCCATACTTGGTTCTCTCAACACAAACATATTAAAAACATCAAACCATATAAGAAATCTCAGTTCTTTTGATTTAAATTCACTTTTAGCACAAAGCTGTGCCTGGGAAACTTCAGGTTTTTCATTATTCAAAACTTAACTATGTATTTCATTAATAAACTAAAAAAAATGTAAGAACACTTTAGAACAGTAAAATGTATCAGATACTTTTTAAACAATAGTGTTTGTATAGTCTTTGTAAAATGGAAGCGTACCACAGATATCTGGTCATCTGGTTCAACAATAACAGAGGAAATATACTTACTTAACAGAATTGTTTTCTCCTCTGTATTCTACAGGCAAAAAAAAACCCTTCCATCAGGTCAGAATATGTTATCATGATCATTAAGCCTTGCCTCTTCCACAGCTCTGTTGGCACATTTTAGCTTTACTGCTTCAAAAAGCCCAGAAGCACTGGTCAGAACTACTTAGAAAGATGCAGGTTACAGGGTTATTCCAAAGATCTATATCACAGAATCAAAGAATGGTTTGGCTTTATGATGGACCTTAAAGATCATCTAGTTCCAAGCCCCCTGGCAGAGGCAGGGACACCTTCAAGCAGACCAGATTGCTCAGAGCCCTGTCCAGCCTTGCCTAGAACGCTGTCAGAGATGGAGCATCCACAGCTTCTCTGGACAACCTGTTCCACTGCCTCACCACCCTCACAATAAAGAATTTTTTCTTGCTATTAATCTAAACTTACTCTCAATTTGAAGACATTCCCCCTTTTCCTGCCACTACAAGCCCTTGTAAATGGCCTTTTGCCGTCTTTACTTTACAGCTCCTTTTAGGTACTGGAAGGCCACAATTAAGTCACCCCAAAGCCTTCTCTTTCCCAGGCTGGATAATCCCAATTCTCTCAGCCTTTCCCTGCAGGAGAGGTGCTCCATCCCTTTCAGCTTTTGTCCCTCTTCTGGATACACTACAACAGCTCCATGTCCTTCCTGTGCTGGGGCCCCAGAGCTGGACACAGCACTGCAGGTGGTGTCTCAGCAGAGCAGAGGGACAGAATCCCGTCCCTCACCTGCTGCCCACTCTGCTTTGGATGGAGCTCAGGACATGTTTGGCTTTCTGTGCTGTACGTGCACTTGGCTGGGCCATGTCCAGCCTCTCATCCACCAGCACCTCCAAGTCCTTCTCATCAGGGCTGCTTTTCACCCATTCATCCCCTAGCCTGTATCAATACCAGAGGCTGCCTCAACCCATCTAGAGTACCCTGCATTTGGTCTTGTTAAACCACGTAAGGTTCCCATGCACTCATTTCCGAAGCCTGACTAGGTCCTTCTAGATGGCATCCCATCCTTCAGGTGTATCAACATCACCACTCAGCTTGGTGTCATCTGCAAATTTGCTGAGGCTGCACTCAGTCCCTTTGTTTATGTCATTATTGAAGATAATACTGGTCCCCATACAGACTTTTAAGGGTCACTACTCATCACTGATGCCCACTGACACTCTGAGCCCTTGATCATTACTCTCTGGATGTGACCATTCAACAAATTCCTAATCCACCTCATGTATATAAAGAAGCTTGAGGAGAAAGCAGAATGCAGATATTAATTTAAAAATGTGAATAACTAGTAATTACTACTTTTGCTGTCTTCTATGTGAAGCTGGACTCCAGTGGGTCTGCTGACCTAAACAGGAGGAACAGCAAAGAGCAAGACAAAGCCTGTGAACAAAGGGGTCATCAGCTGGTCATTGATGATAAGATCTCTAAATTCACATGGCGGAAGAAATCTAACAAATCTTCCAGTGACTAAATGAAAAAAGAAGTTTCTACAACAGCAGATGAAGTTTTGGCAGGATATCAGATAAATAACTCTGTACAAAATCATATGTGTTTAAGGTATTTCAACTAGTGGATTTATTGAAAGATGAAATTCCGAGCCACACAAAGCATGACATAGAGACAATCTTGACAATAACAGCATGTTAACACCTTTATCAGCTGCTACTGCTACTGCTATGCATGTTATCCTGCTATTCTATCACATAGGGACAGGCAAGAATTTTAGTCTCCATAACAATAAAATCTGTGCAGTAGCATTTCATTTTTAATGCAGACAACATCACAGGCATAAGGATGACAAGATATTGTGTTTCTGCTAACCATTTGTTTTTGGTGGTATCTGCATTAAGGTCTGGTGCATATTGAAATAAAGGGTCTGTCAAAGATGTTCACTAAACAGAGGTATTATATATATATATATACATATATATATATATATATATATACAGAGAGAGAGAGAGAGAGAGAGAGAGAGAGAGAGATATTCACATACATTCCCCCTTATATACCTTCTTTGTTTACATAACATTCAACCTATGTAACCAAGTATGGTTTTGATTAAGAAGATGTAGATCCTTAAATCTTTATCACTACATCCTTTGCTGGCTTAAGCACTTCTCTTTCTAATAAAGATATAGCTCATTTTAGTGAGAAACTGGGGAGGGCTTGTTCCTCTGCCTTTGCCAGCTCCTGAATACCAATGCACTCAGCATACATGTGTAAAACTACTTTCAGTTCTAATGACTATTGTCAAAATGATCAGTCTTCCTAAAAAGCAGAATTAAGCTGTAAAATATCAATCACAGAGCTGACATATGCCAAACGGCTCAGTCCTAAAAGGTTCTGCACCTCAGTGCTCAAAATTTCATTCAAAAACCCACGGTGTGTATCCCATGCAATTTCATAAGATTTCTTGATTTTGAATGTTAACTTGGCTGAATTTTGGCTCATACAGTCAGAAATAAATAATGGTTTCTGATCTTAGATATGTGTATGCATGTATATATATACATACATGTACATCTTAAATATATATATATGTAATTTTTAAAAAATGTGTGAGTGAGTGGACAATAGCACCTTATTTCTGTTTTCTACAACACTACAGATGTAAGAATGGGAAATGTTTTCATATGCAGTCCGTACAAACAAATAGAATTGGAAAAATTAAGTTTTTATAAAATGTCATAGGAGTTTTAGTCACAGAACTGGGAGAAATCACCCATATCCAGTAGATGTTCCAAGACTGAAGATTGAAACCTACCAAGATAAACACTGAAGAAAGAAATAGATTTCTTTTAAGTTTTTCTCAGAATCAAACTCTAAATTTTGCCAGAGTCTGGATTTGGTGCTCTCATACTATTATTTAGCAAGAGAATTATATGCAAAGTATGATTTTCTATGGAGTCATACATCGTGAACTGATAAACAGGAATACCAGTATGCTAAAACCAAATACGTGACAATTTCATCTTTTATCGTCACAATTTGAGGTCTAATACCACAGAAGCTTACCTAGAACAATGTCACTACAAACTGAAAAAAAATTGCATTTTCTAATCTTTTCAGAGAACCCATTTAAGACCCTAAATGTAATGAATTAATCAGCTTAAAAAGTGGTTTGTGTCAAACTGTGGACTCCAGAGGTAGAGATTTAATCATCACCAGGTATGTTTCCCACACATTGCAATGATATTGTACGCAGTTACTGATTTTTTCCAAGCCACAGCCCCCTGCTCCTGGCCCTAAGTTATGGCAGTTACAGGCATTTTACACAGCAAGTTGCTGTCCAAAGGACTGGAAAATAGAAAGGAAAAGAAAGGACAGAAATTTCAGGGAAAGTTCACATTCCTTGTTATAGTTAGCACTGAATGTTAAAGAAAATGTCAATGTGCAGGACTTCAGAAATACCATCTGGGATATGCCTCATGTTCTGTAGCATGGGCTAAACTAATGCCACAGGACAAAACTGATAAGATCTTATGAAATGTCACTTCACACTGAACTTTATTTACTGTTGTTGACAATTATGCATGTAAAAATAAGGTATTTAGACAATAAGGGTTTCTAAAGACGTGTCATATGTTCATGGTTAAATATGCTAAATGTCACATTAAAGCTGACATGGCTATGGCTCAAGGCAAAAACACTGTCAAGTTGCCTATGATCCAGATGTGGTATATGTCATCAAACCAATTGTTTCTCTTTGACTGTGGTTTATGGTGCATAATATTGCTTATCAAATATCCTGGAAAAGTGCAGCTTGCCAGAATGAGAAAATGTTTCATCCCTTTTTGGTATTCAGTTGTAGTTAACTCTTGTTACTGTTGCTGGCAGATATTGCAGATATGTTTCAGTTAGTGCTAGCTGCTCTTTCATTCAATATGTATCTATATGTACATATGCTTATATATGTGTGTGGGGAAGCCAGAAGTAAATAAACCAGAATATAATTAAATTCTTGTGGAAGCATACTCCTAGTAGGAAATTGTAGCTCTACAGTATAGTAGGCAGACTGTGAATGTGTGGGAAAGTTAAAATTTCTCTATTGAAGTCATATTAGACAGTTTATGGATCAGCTGCAAGTACTCTTTTGATGAGATTTTCATCCTAGGTATTGGCTTTGTCTTTTTATTAGGAGATAAAATCAGTGCCTTTAAGAAATAAGTTTAAAGGAGCTTCAGTAGCAGTTGACTCAGCAGGCTACCTCTGGAGCAAATAATTCTGAATGGTAATTTATAATATTTTAATTATCTTTGCTATATAGATTTTTAACACATTGTAGCTGTACTGAGAATCTGTACTTCCTGGCAGATAGCATATTTTTTTTTTTTTGCAGACAGGTTTCTATAATCACTCATAACTTTTTTTTACATTAAGTGGGATATTTATAAACACTGTTTCAAGCATGGGTTTGCAGCATAAGTTACCACCAATTAAACCCTCTAGGACTCATTCTAGTTCATCCTGAAAATAAGCATCTTTCATGCTTTTATTGTAGCTCTAAAACTTCATTATAAAATATCAAAAAGCCTTGATTTGGGCTAGAGACACTCTTTGAACGATGGTTGGTGTTACTTCCAGAAAAACCAATGAAGTATTTCTGATTTCCAGAGAAAGAGATGATATGATTTTTTACTAGATTCAGAACACTTATTTTCTTGTTTCAGATCATTTCTAATTACGGCACTTCAAAGAAATAACAGAACCAGGTGTCTTTTTTCTCAAAACAGGAAGGCCTTTCCACTTATCTGGGTAAAGAGCAGAGGGTTTACTCTTTTTTCTGTTACTGCTGTAATGGCTCTGAAGCAGCTTTATGGGCATTATGTACCCTTTCATTGTTGTGTTAGATTGAGCCACAGTTTATTCCCTCCTGCCTAAGGCAAAAACAAGACTACCAAGTGACATAACCAGAACTCATTAAAAAAGCTTTAAAGGAGCCATTTGGTAATAGAGAACTGCTTCCTGTTATCATGACCACTCCAACTATAATTTCTTTGACTAAAACAGAAATGGGTCCTGAAAAATGTCAAAATGAATGCTCTACAGTTCCAAGATGAAATGTTTGACTTTTTGCCTAAGTAGAATGCAATTACCCATGTCACACATTGTAATGGAAACTGTCTTTTACTTATTTACTGCCCCCCCCCCTTGCCTCTACCACATGAGGAATTTCAAATTCCGGAGGATCTGTTCCAATCTGTAACCAAAAACAAAAGCTGAAATCCAATGGCCTTTCATAAAACCGATTTTCCATCCTCAATACATCAAGTGTTGGGCAGGGAACTGGAAGCAGTAGGTTGGTTCAGGTTTCTCTCTTCAACACTTCAGATAAAATGGAAAGGGGAAGAACAAGCGCTGTTTAGTCCTCTGGGGAGTGTATTTAGAGCTCAGAGATTGCCATGAGGGCCTGTGAGCAGAGAAGAAGGAGGCATTCACAGAGCTGGTGTCACAAACCTCACAGCTTTCAGTGCTAGGTAAGCATTAGGACCAGCAGAGTGACTAATGTCTCCATATGGATACAAAGGAATGGAGATAATACTTGTGTATTCTTGTGCCATTAGAATCAGACACAAATTGACAGCATGTAGAAAAAAAAAAAGTGGGTTTATTCATGTCTTGGATACTTCTGACACAAATAATTTCTCATCAAAAAATAAGCTAAAAAAATAAAAACTACTCAAGTTAGTATCTGGGTCTCACTTGCAACTCTATGGCCAAAACCTGCAATTCTCCAGCATATTCCCAGCCAGATCTATAGCGAGTAATGCATTTGTTCCATAGAGTTTAGGCCTCTCACCAGCTCCATATCCCTGGCAAACTGTAAAGACAAGTAGCAGGAAGCTTCTCCATCCGACCATTAGCACTTTCTGATCCCATCCTACCATTAGCATCCCCCAAACATACACAGACAAGAGGCACAGTCCCAATGTTTTTAGCACATTACCAAGTTTTATTACACAGAGCATGCAAGTCCAAACTTGCTAAACACATATTTTGTAATTGCCTGTGAAGAAGTGTCTTATACGTTCTTCATTATTTTTTTACCTTTTCAGAGACAGTGGAAGATACAGAATCACTCTTACATTATGTTTCTTCTTTGAAGTGCTACCTGAGACACAAATCCAATGGCATAGAAAGGCACTGAAATAAGGCATTGAAATAAGGTAACTATGTAAATCGTAAGTCTGGAAACTGGTTTTCTGACAAAATGAGCAAGGCTTTAAAGTCAGTCTATTTTTACTGATTTCATGTGAATTATATGGTTCTAGATGTGGGTGGGATTTGGCACTTCCAGGGCTGAAATTCATGAGTAAAGTTAACAGAGGATTGAATAATAAAACCAAAAAGTGATGATTTACTTTTATGTAGCTTCTCCAACTCTGCAAAATTTGTATGGCTTTTTGTGTTGTGCAAAAATTACAGAAAAGGTTAGCTGGTTTTGATAAAATAGAATCTGCCTCCTAGGGGGAAATTAAATTATATTTGACAGCTAAGAAGTATTCACATGCCAAAAGAAAACAAGAATCAAAGCAAATTATAGGATTCCAGATCTTTTCCGACAGCATTTTTGTCTGATTTATACCAAGCAGAAGTTGAAATCTTATCTTTTTTTCAGAAGAGCTACTATAAACCATCTCCACCTAGGCTGCCTCAACCCATGGTGCCTCTTCTCTCTTGATTCAAGCATCTGGGCCTGTTCTTATGCCAACAGGCAGATTCTTTATCTACTTTTGATCTCTGAGAATGATCAAACTCAGTCCAGCTGTGTGGATTCAGTCCTTAAAGGATCCTTGTTTCTCATTACTTGGTGCTCCCTGTTGTTTTTCCTGACATAGATAAAATCAACATGTCTTCACAAGCCTTTGTCAGATTTTAATCACAAAGTCATCAGTATTTACTGTGATGATAACTAAGAAATCTTAGAACATAGAGGAGAAGGTAGAGCAGAGAACAGAACTAATGGTGAACTACAAGTTAAGGCCAAGAAGCAGTAAATGTATACAACCAAGTTCCATCCTTACAGTGCCTGGCCAGACAGAGCATTGCCAGGACATACATATATATTTCTTATTTGTTGCTAGAGATGAAATATGGGCTACTGAGTTAAGCACTGCATAAATTGATTAATAATGTTTTCATTAAAAAAAGATCATTCTGTAGACAGAAACTGTAGATAGAAAAGAGTAAAACAGAGAAACCAAGGGACAAAGCTGAAGAGATATGCTGAAAGAAACACACCAATATGAAAGCTGATGGAAAGCAAAGGGGTTTTTTTCCATCTATTGTTAATTTTTTATAGAATGAGACTGTTCAGTTCTTCAGATCTAATCTGAAATGTGCTGATATTGGTTGAATTACATCCATTAAGTTTCTTCTTGGGAAGAGACATTTTGATTCTTCTGATAAGATCATTTCTTCTTGCATTTTCAGAGACTCTGTTGTGTTTAAAATAAAGCTGGCTGAGAGGTCTCCTATAAAGTGTTCCTGCTAGAAAATGCCATTTCTTCTAAATCAGCTCCTTTTATGAGAATGAGCAAGCTTCAACTTGACACTAGGCTCTTGGCTATACTATTCTTGAAGGCATTTCATGTTTTATTAATAGTAATTCATACAGACTGGAGAGAGAGCACTGATTGGAGCAATTGCCTTATATTCACCTCCCTGATCTGCTGCTGTCAGCATTGAGGTGAATGCTCTGACTGGCAATACCGGGAAGGGCTCCCTCCATCTCTGCTGCAGAATAAACATCCTCTAATTTTTATAAAAATCTTTGAAAAATCTTGTTGATAGCCCAAAGTTTGTATGCCTCTCATTCTAGTTAGAGTCTCTCTCAGATGAAAACCAAACACTCTTTCCATACCACCTGTGCTCTCCCTTGCTGTTAGTCTTCTTCCTATGGCACATTCTGTAATATTTTCTCCTATCCCTTCAAGTTCCCATTGCTTTCAATAGCTGGATGTGAAGTTGACACATTTTTATCTTTTGAAAATCTCTGAGTGAGGCTTCCACTCCACATCCCACTCTTGATACACATTTTCAGATTAGTTATTTAACATACAAATAAATGACAGTACATAAAACATTACTGATCATCTGAACCAGTGATTAAATGTGTATTTTTCGTCTTTCAGTCACTACCATGCTAACACAGTATTCCAGCTGACCAAGAACTTTGATTTTGCCATCATACCCAATGCAATTTAAGCATAAATTAAGAGCTGAATATGGGATAGAAATTCAAAAGGTTCCGCCCTAAACCATTTTTTTTGAAACCTCAATTTTTAAGATAATAAAACTAAAAAAATAATTTTAGGAACAAAATTAATACACCAAAAGTTAATATACTCAAGCTGAAATTTTCATAGCACTTCCTCAATTGTTTTCTTAAACATATCAAGATTTCGCACCTGCTGAATGGCTTCCAGTCTGAAGTATAAACTAGGAAAAACAGGTTTTAACAAGAATTGTTAGCCCTCTGCACTTTTTTAATCTTGCTGTTGAACAAAGGACTCAGCTTCCTGCGAGTGCAGCTGGCATGTAATGTAAAAAACCTGGTTCATGTCAGTTCAATTTCTATTCAGTTTTTATTCAGTCCTTTTTTGCCATCAAAAAATATAGGCAGGGTATTTGAAACTTTTCTGACAGCACCAGGTCATCTGTCTGGGTCGCATCAGTGATTTTAGATTTTATGAAGAAGTGGTGTTTTATGGCTTGGAACATATAGAACAGTAGCTCTTTTTTTTTTTTTTTTTTTTGACTGTATGATCTTTTTCACACTTTTTGAACCTGCTGTAAGAACAAGAAATTAGAGAGTTCAGGAATAATGGCTTTAAAAACTTTGCACCAAATGACTCCTGGTTTATTCTAGTATTTCCTCCCCATTCATGCATTTATGTCCTCTTAATCTTTGGACTCTCAAAAAAATGTTTTTTTGTGAAAAAGATTTCCTAGCAGTGACTATGGCTACACAACAAGAGCCTTTTTTGAAATGTCTTGAGGCAGAGAAAAGTAAGAGAAGCGTGTTATTTTGCATAATAATATTATATACATAATAAAATTAAGTAATTTGAAGGCATGGCAATGTGGATTTTGATTCTTTGATTGCTACACATATGTAAATAGGTCCTTATATTTCTTGCTGGCTGCTAAATATAACCTAAATTCACAGGTATTTCTCTTTTTCTCTTTATTATTTTTTTCATTTTTAAGAGAAATGAAGTGATCAAACCTTGGAAAAGTGTACAAAGCCCCAGTACGAGGCCAGTTCTCCAGAAATAACAGTAATTACTGATCAGATAGCAAAATATGCAACTAATTCTGGAAATTTCAGTCACTCACTCACCTAAGGAGCCATTCCAGGAAGAATCAGCAGCCCTTCGAACTGTAGACAAAGCTTTGCTACAGTTAACAGGTGTTAGTAACTTCTGATTGACCTTGGTAAATGACCTCATCATCCCCTGTTTTCTTATTCAGGATTTCTTCCCTTTTTTTAAATTACATGATAGCTATCTGATTGTACATCATAACAGCCTTAAGCAAGACCTGATTATAAATCAGAAATATAACAAATAAAAATTAAGTCTTGGTTCTGCAGTCAGTTTTTGGTCAGCAATTCAGAAGTCTTCTGCATGAAAGAAAACCATGATTTTCTTCTCCTCTTCCCCAACTTTTGTGGGGGAATCTAGCCACAACAGGTTTTTAGAGGTCAAGTGGCCTCATTTCTTTTATAACATCTATGTGGAGCCCAGGCAGCCAGAGTCTGGAGGCTGCAAAGTTGCCATGAGACTCAGCTGGGATAGAGAGCTTCCAGAACTTTTTTGGATTAGATGTGTGGAGTGGGATTTCACATACCAGTTCTGAAGTAGGAATAAAGCTGAAATTGAATACCAGAAGAATACCAAGGAGACATCCAACACAACGGAGGGTGGTGTCACCATCTTTAGCCTGGGAGCCAGGCCAGCAGGCTAACCTGTGAAAATTGTTGTATCCTCCATCAGTGATAAAGCTTTCCTTGGGATGAGCTGTTGATAGCCAGGTTTATGGCATAGCAGCCTGTATGTCATTTTCTGGTAAAGGGAAAGAGAAGTTGTCTGTGCAACTTCAGGCTGCACTGTGACCTTTAGAACAGCTATTCCAATGTCTTATGGAGTTGGTGGCTATGTGAATAACAGGAAGACCAAATGATCAATGTGTGAAACATCAGCCTTTGGGAAACCTTGCCATAGATCCTCTGTGTGTGGAACTGATATTCCAACTCATGGTACCAGCTTATCATTGTCTGCTCATCAATTTGAGGAAGATGGAACATTGCCAGCCATCTCAATAGCATTTGTATGAATTTAATTGTAGAAAAGCTTGTCCCTTCCCCCTTGTGCTATAGCCCTGGCCTCTGCAGGAGAGACAGTTATAAGGAAAGGCTGCCTGATATCTGCAGCCTAACTTTAGGACTAGTATTAAAACTAGTATCCATCTTTGGTAAGAAATAGCTATCCAGCCATTTTTATTGAGAAATCAGCCAGTGAAGCAGTCTGTCTGGTCCTGAAAGATGCATATTGACCCCACTTCCTTCCTCCTATCTATTCTTTATTCTTCTCATAGCCACTGTCATATTGTATTTTCCAGGTATCTGTCCCAGATTACAGGTATGCTTCAGTGACTCTGGACTAGCTTACAAGACCTGGCAGTGCTGTATAAAACCAGTTCCCCCCTGGCTACTCACCAGCTCTCTGCAGCCTCTCTGGTCACCAGCCAGCAGCCTCAAGACATTTGGCCATGCAGCCAGGCTAAGCCAAAAGCGTGCTCCCCTGTTCCTACCTGCTGAAAACTTAAAGCTGGGCTGTAGGCATCCACAATTGTAGGAAGATCTCCTCTGTCATAATATTTAGACAACAAAATAGGGAGCCATCAGGCACCAGGCAGAGTGTGCCCACTCTGACAACTGCAGATCAAGGTCGCTGCTAAATGAAGCGTGGTCTGTGTTCGAACACAGCGCAGAGCCAGCCAAGGAGGCAGGAAAAGCCACGGAGAGAAAACAAAGCCTTGTTGAATTAACTCAAATCAAAACAGAAAGCCAGACTGTGAGGTCTGTGTCTTTCTCATCGCTCCCTAATATACAACATCATAATGGATAGAAAGGAAATACCAGATTGAATATGTTAAGAGAAGGAGACTAAATTGTAAAATGGTCATTGCACAGACTATTCAAAACAAGGAGGTCATGCTTTTTACCTCCTCTAAAGTATACAGAATTCCAAGAGGTAAATTGAGCTAAGCTGGCTCAAAGCAGAGTAGAAAACAGGTTTTAGTCTCTTTTTTCCTGATTCTATGACATCATTTTCTCTCTGTGTTTTTTTCTTTTGTGTTTATTGGTTGGAAAGGGGAAATTGACAGATAAAGAAGCTGTGAAGTCTTTGTGTTTTAATTTTTCAGAGTTTCCAATACAAATAGAACCCCAGAATGTTATTTCAGGAAAGGCATTTGCTGTGAATTTCCATAACTTAATTTTATACTGTTGTATACTTTTGTGTGTCTGATTTTTCTATAGGAAAAAAAAAATGAAAATAAGGGTTTGGGTCCCTGAGTGAATTCCAAGGGAAAGGGCTCCATTTATCTGCTACATGCTATACTGAGAAATACAAACTTGAGTGGTTTTCAAAAATAATTTTCTCTACTCAATTCAATTGAAAGCTTCAACTTATGATTTCTTTCATTTTGAAAGAAAAAAAATGTAACTTTTGTTACTGCCTATTGTTGGTTTGGACTGGACTATTATTGGTTTAGCTGTATCTTATAAGCCAATAGGACAGGAACTGAGCAGATTGAGCAGAGATGACATGTTTTTCCTCTCCTTTTTCTATAGGTATGAGGTTGTCAAGACATTACAATGTTAATGACTTCACTTTCCCAACACTCTATGGCTTATAAGTGCCTCTTTAAATTATGAAATAGGAAACTGGACTTTAAAGGTGCCACATGAATTTTTGAGCCAAATTAACACACAACATGATTTTTAAAATTACTGACAAAGGTTGTTTGGGTTAGCGAGTAGCACTGATAATCTATTCTATGTTGTTTCAAGGGTGTACTAAAAATTAATATACATATTTAAAAGCTGAGACCATTTGGGCTACATTCTGTAAGTACTTTGGCCTGTCTGTCAGACTTGTGCTATAACTTCACTTGTTTTTTTATTTCAAATGCATATTGCTAATGCACAGTTACCAAACACCTCACTCCAAAACAGTGTAACAAATACTGACCTAATTTTACTTACAAACATTAATTGTGTGTGACAGCTGCAAAGAAAAGAGACAGTCCTGAAGAAGCTACAGTTGCTTAACTGTGGCTACTTCAGCTCTTTTTACCCCGAGTCCAGTCTTCCCTCTTTAAAGCTGGAAAGAGGGCTGCATGAACATGGTAGAAGCACCTGTAAAACTGATTTCTGGCAATGAAGAAGAGTGACTATACTGATAATAGAAAGCCACATTAAGAGTTTCCAAACTTTGATACTTTTTTTCCTGCTTTTAGATTTTTATCCAAAGTCTATATGCTCAGAGTAGCCCATCTGGCTTTTCAACCTGAAGAATGGTAAAGAAGGTTCAGATACCGATATGACATCAGCTCTTCTGTACTTTTGAAGTCTCTAAGACAGTGTTTCATTACTCAGATTGCCACCTGCATGATTTGGTGGATCTAAGTGGTGGCAGGTGACTATCAAAAGCAAAATTCATGAGCTGCAGCAGCAGGTTGGGCAGCCCTTGGCATCAGCAGTGTGCTCTTGGGAAATACAATATATACGCTGCTCTTTGACGTCTGAACAAATCCAGAGCAAGAAGCACACCTCCCCAGAATCTCTTACAGTGGGGATAATGATAATAACAATTCAATGGAATTACTAGAGTTTTGCTTTTTGCTAACATCTTAATAAAGACTCAAATTACACAAATTACTTGGAAGAAAAGCAGCATGATAAATTTATACTTTCCATAATCTTCTGTCTTAAATAAAGGGAAAAAAAAACTATAAAATAATACATGGATGAAAATAGATTGAGGACAATGTCACCAAAAGTAGACCAAATGAACACCGCAAATGTTGCCCTGATTCTTAAGATTTTCTAAAGCCTTCTGAGTTTACATTCTGTTAGAGACCTTTCCCACACAGTTTCTGTAAACAACATTGTTTTGCATTCCTTCATGGGGGTGTAGAAACTTGATGTACTGGTGGTTTGTCCAGTGTATTTGGAGAGGTGGCCCATTCAGACCCAATCGGCTGCCACCTTTGGAAAAGTATAAAAGTTGGAGTCAGAGAATAAACATTCTTCTTCTTTACCTTGCAATAGCAGTGGCTCTCATTGTGCTTTCACGTGTCCCATAGTGACACTTGAACCCAAAAACTACACCTGCTAATCCAAATTTCCCCACGTGCTCCCACTTTCTATTTTGTCTTGCTTCACTCTGAAGCCATGAGGCAGCTGTGTCCTGAAGATAGATGCCTCAGCACATCCATAGTTGCTTTAGAGTCTCCCAGTCTTTTTTTGTTCTGTAGCTCTGTAAATTTCTATCTATGTTTGGAGAATGTGTAAACCATTCAGAAACACTCTCCAGCTGAGCTGTAAACCAAGCAGACTGTGGACACTTCTGCCTAATAAAATCCTTGAAGTTTTGAGTACTTTCTTTGCAACTTTGCAACTATTTATTTGGACCTACCATGTCTGACTTCCCAAAGTCAAAGTTTCATGAGCCATTAAGACCTGGACTGCTGAACAACCTAACATGAGTGCTTCCTGTGTCTGCTGCACCATTCAAAGAAATAAAATATTCAAATATATTCATTCTGGTAAGTATAATTATTCATTATCTCCTTACAATGACAAAATAGAAGGTATGGGAATTGTCCCAAAGTTTGATGACAAATATGAGATGAAATATTTTTTAATCTAGTGACAGATATGAAAGGACAACATAGTCCAGGTGAATGAGGAGCAGGCAAAATGTCTCCTCATTTCAGATATGTTTCTACAAGTTCTTTTTCTTTTTTTAATTCATGCTGACAAGCATATACTGAACCTAGCAGATAAATATTTTACTCAGATTTTATGCTGTCACTGACATGTTTGCACAGCAAGAATCAAGTCTGCTCCTCATTTTCAGGGGCATGCCAAAGCAAGTGCCAGCCTACACAGCTCTTCTCTACAGAGGGCAGAATTCTCTCTTATGGCTATCCCTGAAGCAGAGCAAAGCTTCAGCAAATAGCAAATTATACCAATTCTGTAGTCCAACAAGTCAAAGGCATGCAGTACAGAGGGGCAGCTTCCTATATGATAGCAACATTTCGGTATTCAACAGTGGGAAAATGGCTTTGGCTACAGGAGCTGGGAAAATGGGTTCCTCCTTTCATAGTCATTCCTGTATTAGCAGGGCTAACAGAGAACAGTCAGCACTGGCTCTGGTTCACAGGGGTTTTTACCAAGCTTGTTATTAATCATAGCTGCATTTACCAAGCCCAAAAGTGGATTTGCATTAGTTATCACTCAATGCTGAATTATTTTCTCAATCAATCAAGAAATGTGAAGGTTTGATATACCAGTTGCTAGCTACTAGGTACCATTACAAAACATGTACTAAGCTGTTATTCAGATGAGATTTTATAGCTATTTTATTTGGAAATGTAATACTGCAAGTTTAATACCAAATATAGAAATAGGAAGCTATGGTACAGGAACTCCTCAGTTATGTAATATTACTCTTTCCCATTTTAGTATTGTGAGATATAAACTGGTAATCTGTAGTGATTTTCTTCATATGATTAGCTAATTCAACAACAGTAGTAAGAGTAATTTTGTAAGCACTACTGGTCATCGCTGACTTTTGTGGTTTTCTCTTTAGAATAGCAGCACCTTCAGCTGTTAGTGTCAGGTGCTTTTTATCCTCTTATTTGCTGTTCTCACTTCTCCTCATCTTCTTTCACATACTCGTGGAAACTGAACACAAGGAATGTTGTTCCCAAAAAACAGTGGCACAATAATAATCAGCTCTTCAGTAAGATGAAACAAAGGCAGAAGATGTAGTTACTGGCTCTGAGCTGTTAGTACAAGGCACTGCTAAACCACATCTGCTTAATCCAGAGAGCTTCCAGTAAAACAAAAAGCAGGTTCAAAAGCTGATGATGAAAAGAGAGATGAATCACAAACTTTGCTGGCAAGTTTTCCTTTATCTTGGCAAGACCCAAGAAATGTCCAAATTGTGAAATAATTGGAAGCTAATTTTCTTTGAAGGAAAGAAAATAACCAGGGAAGGTGCTGTTCTGGAGAATGGAAAGAAAC
Source organism: Chloebia gouldiae (assembly GCA_003676055.1). Classification (NCBI taxonomy): domain Eukaryota; kingdom Metazoa; phylum Chordata; class Aves; order Passeriformes; family Passeridae; genus Chloebia; species Chloebia gouldiae. The sequence continues at coordinate 27,623,345 of QUSF01000003.1, read as the reverse complement.
ATCTTGCTGTGCTTAAGGCGGTATGTGCAGTCAGTGCTGCACTTTCCTTGGAGCTCTGGAGAGTGACAAACTGACCAGGCAATCATGAGCAGGGCAGTAGCCTCTGGTGTGCTGAGAGGATGGAGCCAGTGCAAAGGCTGATTGCTGCACTGCAGTGGGCATGGGGAACACTGCAGTAATGTCAGGAATGCACTGCCCAGTCCATTGGTACTCCACTGTCAGTTAAATGGGACACCAAGCCCTACACAGGATTAGCATACACAGTGAAAACCAGCTTTGCAAAGGCACAGATAAACATTACTATAGCTGAACTGCCTTGCAATGGTAATGCTCTTCTTTCTACTTTCAATGATCTGCTTCCTCAAATTTGTTTTGATTGTAGCTTGACATTTGGATCTTTCAAATCATTCTTTTAGACCCTTGGTATAGGAGGGTTTTCAAAGGATTTTGCATTTAAAGCTTTAAATCAATGGGAAACAAATGTTTGTGATGCCACCCAGACTCACATTCAAATACTTCAATATAATGCTACAAATTCCAAAGAGCAGCTGCATTTTGTCAAAGCATTTTGAGATTTTTTTAAACTGATTTTGAAGAATAAACTGCCATTTATTTTAAGTGCCACTTTCAACATCTATACATTTGTTGATATTTTCCATGAAGAAATGATTTTTTTTGAGTGACTCAAACTGCCAGCTAGATATCATACAGTTGTATGCATTTCTAACACTGACATTTAATAGTTATGTGTATGCACTTATATGCAAATTTACATTTATGTGGGCAAAGAGCTACATTAAAATAGCAGTCACAAGCAGTCACAAGAATAATAGACACTTTGGCAATGTCTATGAGCCATTCTGGCATATTGAGGAAATTGTTCAAAAGATGTAATTATAGCCTAATAAGGAAAAAGACAAATTGTGTCATGATCAATATGTGTACAAATATATTTAACATGTGATTTTTTTTCTGATTTGTATTTTTATGACACATCTTCCCCTGCCTCTTTGGAATTAGCATTTTTCCAATTCAGGATCCTAAGTAGCTCTCCATAAGCAGCAAAATCATTCCTAAAATAGAATTTTACTTACCTTACTTACATTATATAATAGCTCCTGTAAAATTTCAAGGAACACATTTATCTGTGAATTGCTT
>QUSF01000003.1:27497344-27622177 GCA_003676055.1 Chloebia gouldiae | reverse complement strand
AGGGAGAGACCATTAGCAACTGATATCAGAGGCCCCTGAAGCTCCCTTCTTCTCACCTCAGTAACCCCTGGGAGGCTGTCATGATGCAGCTCTAGTAAACTCAGCTCTAGAAAGTACTCATGTGTAAAGATCTGATTCATTATGTGCCAATTTTCAGTTAAAATGATTAACAAAGGTAGCACTTTTCCAATATAAGTATTTCACTCTGCAAAAGGTTGAGGGTCAACTAAACCTGTAATAAATCTAAGTAAAGTTAAATTCTGGAGCTGACATGAAAATGTGTTTCCAGTATGCTCAGATTTTCATGTTAGCTGTTGCTTTGAAGGCATGAGGGGAAACATGCTATGCAGTGAAGCATTTCAGATGTGGTTTTCTTCCTCATTTTTTTAGACCTAGAGAGAACACACATCTCTTTGCTGCAGAACTTAATTCCTTCCCACAATGCAGAGATTTTCAGGAACTCTTTATGAGATCAGGTTGTTGATAAAAGCATGTCAATACCACAGCCCCCAGGGCTGTGCAAGGGTGCAGTCTACTCTCAGTGTCATTCTCACCTACACCTAACAGGTGCTGAGGAGGCATGGAGAAAGTGAGGGAGCTAGGTTGTTCTTATATCAAAGTCTCAGTAATGTAGGATAGGGTGAAGACTATAATAAGTTAATTCAGGAGCTTAAGTCTCTGAACATGGCCTGGATGCAGATCTCAATGCAGATAATCTTCATTCCTGGTTGTATTCCAGCTGTTTTTCTTACTGTTAATTGTATAATAGCCATATTGGCCATAGATTCAAAATGATCCCTGACCAGTCATAATTCTTTCCCTTGTCTTCTGAAGAAAATCTTGAAGGTTCAACCTCTCTACTCCCAAATTTTATTTCAATAATGTTTAGCTCATTGGTGGTTCAGTCTCCATGTTATGACCTCCAGCCAACCTCCAAAGATCACCATCAGAGAGAACCACTAGAACAACAAACTACAGAAAAAAAAAGTGTAGTCCTTTTTTAGAGGCTTGACTCCCTCCTCACACCAAGAGAATTAAAGAAAAGGACATTACCACACAGTTCTGTCCACTATTTTTCGAACACAGATAGATAATATATGTTCCTTTTCCAGGTTAAGTAAAGGTGACCCATCCACCTTGGACAAGTCCGGTAATTTGGTCCGATTTGGTTTTAAATTGACGCGTTATGAAATAATAGGCATCTGTCCCTACTCACTATCAGCTACCTAACTGGGTTATGGCTACCCTATGTCCCTAGCTATCGTCTAATTTATTTATCAAAAAAATATAAGGTAGTAAAAAAACATTAAATAACAATACATAAGAGTAATACAAAAAAAAGCACTTACCCTACGCTACATAGTTTTCTGGCCCTACTGGCAAACATATGTACAATGTCCGCAGATGACAGGAGCGCTATCGTGGAAAGAGTCTCTGCAATTTTAACTTGCCTCAATTTAGAGAGGCCAAGATTGTCCAAAAGTTCAAAGTTCCCTTGGTGCCATTTCCCCCTCGCTCCTAGGGGAAGCCCATAAAGATAACGTCCTTTGCGTTGATGAGGTTTCTTATCTCAGTGTCCAGGTGTTTGTACTTGTTCACTTTCTCTGCGGCGGCTGTCTCTAGCAATGATTTGGCTGTTTCGTATCGTACTGTCACATCCACGACAATGGCACAGGCCTCTTTCACAAATACCAGATCCAGTTTGTACAGTTCCATGTTGGAGTCCCTTATGCGAGGTTCCTTGAACACTACCCAGTCCTTCTTTTTCGCCTCCTCAAGAAGCAGTTCACGGATGTAATTGTGCCTCTTGATTCGAGCGTCTTGCGTCACTGGGCAGTTGCCGATGATGTGGGCGCAGGTCTCTAAGAGAATAAAAGCTAGTCCTTCCCTCCTCACTGAAAATAAAATCTAGCAATCTGAACAAAAACCCACTAAACAGTCAAAAAGACAAATACCAAAAAACAAAATTTGGTATTTTAAGCCATATGTCTGGTGTGATAAAGCATAAGAGACTGTTTCAACATGTATCAGATATTGCTGATTTTCTGAAGATCTGATCCTCATGGTGCAGCACAGTATTTTACTATACTATTCCTTTATTCATCTCTCTGCCTTAACCACCCCTGCAAGAGAAGACCAGTTTTTCTTCACGAGATTGTTTATGCCAGCCACTAGAGACAGCTGGAATCTCCCCAGAGCAGTTATGATTTCTTCTTTATATCACCTGTAACAGTAAAGTATACAGGTATAATTCAGCAGAGGACTCTCAGGCCCTGATCCAGCCAGGCTTTCAATATTAAAGAACACTTTTGACTTCTACCAGAGAAGGTAAACCAGTACTGGATTTCAGTGAGTGGAAATTCCTCCACGAGTGTTTATCAAAAACAGACTAATTTCAGCACATCAAAAAGGGAAACATTTCTGCCTTATCAGTTGTGCCAAGATGTTTCAAAACAGCTGTGAAGTAAACTGCCACAACAACAACAGGAAACGAAAGCCTGCTGCCTACCTTTCACTGAATTCTTAAGACTCCAACATATCTGTGATGAAGCAAACTGGTCACTCAGTCCTCTTTGCCAGATACCCCAAACACAAAACATTTTCAAATGCATACAGAGTTTAGTTTATTGGCACAAGAATTGTGAGATAATCTAATGTGGGACTTCACACTGCCAGCATGAAACAAGCTGTAAAAAAGCACAATGAATTGTGCCCAGATTGTAATTAAAACAGCAGCTTTGATAGTTTTCAGTAAAGCTGTGAAGACTGTTTATTCCATTTTTTTTTATCCTCCAATCCTCTATCCTTCTACTTCTGTTGTCAGCAGTGCTATGCACAACAGGTGGCCAGGTTGTGACCTGTCAGCCTTGGAGGTGATAGTAACTCCACTTAATCCAATATTCATATCTTAATCCAATTCATATCTTTAATGAACAAACGCAGCTTAGGAACCTGAAATAATTGTATGAAATATACCATGGAACCACGTTTTTCTGTCTTTCTTTTATTTTGCTTGGGCAGAGGCTGACATGTGTGCCAAAGGCCCCTTTCTGTGCAAAAGCCCCCAGGATGATCTGACCACAAGCTAACAACCCGATTGCAAGGGAAAGTTTTAGATTCCTTTTTTTGACTAAATGGGAAGGCTGCACACATTTTCCACCATGGCTTGTTTATGATGTAAATGATGGCTTAAGCGTTACTCTTCAGTGAAAATAGTCCAGCTGCCCATAATCTGGCATTGATTTTCAGTTCATATTTTGCAGTTTTAAAATACATTCTTGGCAGGAAAGTTAGAAATTTTAGCCTCTGATATTAAAATCTGCAACTGGACTTGAGTGTGGAAACATTTTTCCACATATTCAGTTTGCTCCATTTTAGGAAGGTCCATTTAGGTCCTGGATGCATGAGTTTGTTGCATTTGAGCCATCAGCATGTGTAAATTGTACATGGATTCAGGAGCATTATTCTTCTAAGCCATCTCAGAATGTCAGGAGAGCCTGTGGCTTGCTCTGACAATGTGTGCCTTTGTGATTGCTCTCCCAGTTTATGAGCAGGTATCACATCATGGTTTGGAATTCTGTATGATTCCTTGTTTACACATCAAGAATATTTTCAATTCTTAAAATATTTAAACCTCAATTTCATGATTCAGTGCAATTTTTTCATACTTTTGCTTAATTAATAAAATTGAAACACAAAAGCAAAAAGAAACTTACTTCTCTAATGCTGATGATAACAAAAGTTGCTAACACTCTGAATGTAAGTGTACAATTTAGAATCCTCTGAAATAAAACCATTAAGATTTGAAGTGACAGATTTATCTCCTCACTGATGTTGAAGTCAATATGTATTTCAGACATTCAGTGTAAATTATGACTTTTTGAAGCAGTATCTTTCATTTATAGCTGTGAACAATAAAGTTCCAGACACATGCACACCACTACACCAAATTACACTGCTGTGAGGAAAATAGACTAAAAATATATCTGGAAATCATTGTGCTATAATACTATCCTATTTCCCTCCCTCAAGACACTTATAATGCCAGGCTGAATTGGAGTAAAATGAATTTGTTTACACAAAGTTTGTACATACTATAGTTCAAAGATCCAGCAAGAGAGTCCTGAAAAATCTCAAAGAAGATATTATATTTCTGTTTCAAACACAATGGTGGAATGATGTGTCAGTCTTCTCATAAAAACTCTGTGTATATCTTATTGAAAATCCACAACATTGCCACACCAAAGATTAGCTATTAAAACTGGAGCCTTTATGAGTGCTGTATGGCAGTTATGATGGAAATAATCATTAATTTCTGGCCCAATATGTGTACTATTATTAAACTTTTTTATCACCAAATAAAGTAGCTGCTAAAGGCAGCCTGCCCTGACAGCAGTGAAGGGGGAAGAGGCAAGGTTTACCCATCACTACCTCATTATTTTGGAATTTTCTTGAGTCTGTAAATGAACACATGGGTAATTTTCTGATCCAGAGTGGATTGATGCTTACTGAAATTCCTGTTGGCTCCATTAAGCTCTACATTTAGCCCTTAAGACAGAACAAGTTTTGCCAGAAGTTGAGAACCTTGTTGGGTTTTTTCCTCCTCTCTCTTGTGCACTCTCCAAGGCCATCTCTGCAGCAGCTGACTGAAACAGACTGAAAGTCTGATTTCAGTTTCTACTTAAGGCAATTTTTGGTTTGGTGTCTTGGTTTGGAAAGACAGGTGTTTGCTAAGGAAGGCAGGAGCCTCCCCTGAAATGGAAAAAATGTAGACCCTCTCTCTCCGAATTATTATAAATTTGAAATTAAGGGGGGGGCTCTCAGACAAAAATATGGGAGCGGGGAAAACTGTTCTTTATTAGGAAAGAAAATTAAAAGATAAAATAAACAATCCAGTGAACCAAAAGAACACTGACAGAGTCAGAATACAACCTGACACCTTGTTAGTCAGGGTCTTGGCAGCAGTCCAATTGGAATTGTGGCTGCAGTCCTCCTGGAGTGGCAGGTGTGGTTCTGTTGGAGCAGTGATCCTGTTGAAAAAGGGTGTAGTCTTCCTCTGAAGATGCAGTGGAAGAGGCAGCTGTTCCTCTGGGAAATCCAGTGCAGGAAAAGCTGTGCTGACATTTCAGAAACTCAATATTATATCCAGGTAGAAATGCTTGGCTCCTCCCTCTGGGCGGAGCATCTCCCAATGGGATGTTATAGTTCTTATCAGTCATGCAGTGACATTCAATGGCCCATTATCAGCAGATGTCTCCCCTGAGAGAGGATTGGTTGTGGAAGTGATAAGGAAAATTGCCCACTTAACAGAAGACAACTGCCCTACAGATGGCAAATGGAATACGTCTTGCCTTTCAATCTAGGACATTTGGGTAGATTTCCACCAACAGAAGACTTTGTCCCACTACCCCATTCAACAATAGTTTTGACACAGTATTTCCTGCTTCAATCTCATAATGTGCAAAACACTTCATTCAGAAACGTAAATAGGGTGAAGAACAAATTTCAATATCTGCTGGCAGCAAAGCAGAGCAGGGCTCAGACTCAGGTTGTCTGCTCATAAGCACTACCTGCATGTTGACTCACCCACTGGAGAGGACCTGGGGTGGGTCAGCTGGCCTGTGAGGCAATGGGCTCAGACGTGGGAAAACTCAGGAAAGCTCATCTCCTGCTCTCACAGACACTGAGGCAGCCTGGGCAGCCTGGCCATGGGGTTCTGCCCCCACACTTGGCCACTATTGCCATAAAAAATGTTTCAATGCAGAGGACTGACATTTGTGCTGGATGGGTGATTCTGATAATGCAGGGTTCTCCACCACACATTAATGTCAAGAAATACCTTACCCTTAAGAAGAGATGACCGCAAAAGATTGTAGTTTGCTTTTACTTTCATCATGAGATGGACTGGAAATTTAGTTTATTAATTGTTCAAGATGTAAAATGAGTTTTCAGACTGGGTTAGCCACACAATGGGAAAACAAGGATAATTTAGCATTTACAAAAAGCTTGTCAAGTTTTGTTTGCTTCTGCCAAAATCAGCCAGGGAAGTTTGATGCTTGCTTGCATGCAGAGTCTGGAGAGAAAGTAGAATTGAAAAGTTCTACATTTGGCCACTCTTTCTCACCATGCAGAAAACCAGTAAAGGATCGTTCAATTCCCTTTACTTTGAAACCATTTTACTCTGTCAGGTAGATACACTATACTAGTGAAAGTACCAAGAATGACAATAAGAACCCTATAGGATACTATGTATTCCATTATCTTTACGAGTGCTTTGCCATAAATACCAGATAGTTGAATTCTATACTGATTGTGTGCATTTTTTTTAACTTTTAACTCCCCCCTACTTCACTCCATTCTTGTCCTGCTCCTGTTACTCTCTAAAGTCTGTCTGATGGCTTCTGTTCCATCTCTGTTTTTCTTCTCCACACTTTTTGAGCATAATTGGATTACTGCTTTTTCAAGCATTTGAGTATTTTTGCTGTACTCTTTTCTCATCATGCAATAATTCCCTAGATTTAGTTTCATTCTCATAGTTCATCGGCATTTGATTTCTTAGTTGGCATTTTTCCTTGCATCTCTCTCTGTTTATTCTCATCATCCCACTTATTCAGTACTATACACTCCTCCAAGGGCTAATTCCTCATTCTGGGTTTTAGTCCAATATTTTTCTCCTACATCACCACTCTATCGCAGTGTATGAGACACTTGGAAGTTTTAAAGAGGTACCTTTCGTCCAAAATTACATCACATCTGTATTTAAAATCCCACAGTGTGTCACCTCTTCTAATACCAAAAAAAAAAATAAAAAAGGATAAATGTCTATTTTTAATGGAAACTGGAAACTATACTATTTTAACTACACCAGATTCCTTGGAAAGTATAACCAGCTATATTTATGAAATGCTTCCAGCATGAAGAAAGCATGCCAAAACTGAAAAGTGTGTGCTGAACATGAACAAATTTGGAGATGCCCTATAATAATTACAAATGCTGAATGCTGACCTGCTTATTGGAATAGTCACTGTAAGATAGATTTGTTCTGCTTATTAGTTGGAAGAAACAGCAAGGACAGGAGAAAATAGGGACAGATAAGTTACTTTTCTCTTGAAAAGGGAAGACAACTGGATAAGAAAATGCCTGAGTAGCAAGGGAGGGTAAAGGTTTTAACAGCAGCGGGGTGTCAAGTAAGAGAGCTATCCTGGGAACAAGACTGAGGCAAAGACACCCTTCCCTTGGCTGTCTGCAGAAGACAAGGCTGGACTGCCAGCCTGCTTCTGGCCAAGACCCCACTGTTGCTAAAACTTTAGTCAAGCAGTAACCACTGTGTCAAAGCTAAGAGCATGTGTCTCACAGGACCAGAGGGTTATTTGCAGTGACTTTTATGGTTTTTAACTGAGACAATTCAAGACCAAAATATCATAACTTTAGTTGAATTATTCCTCTGAATATCTCACATATTCCAAAGTTCCCTGAAGTAGTTTTAGTATTGTCTTGAAGCTTTCTTATTAGTGTAGAGTGGCCAGTCTTTCCAACATGAAATTTCCCTTAAACTCAGGCAAAGAATTTATGCGTTTATGACAATGTTCCCTCTCCATGGACAGAGCATTAAGACAAAACCAAAAAGAAATCAGCCTTTGGAAAAAAGACCTCTTGCAAAATTATTGCTAAAGAATAGTTAACAAAGTACAGAAAAGACATGTGAGCATACTCCAGCCAGAATTATGCATATTTTTCAGATTTATAATGCCTTCTCTGATGAACCTTAAAAATCTTGGTTCTCCATTAATATCCAGCCTTTGAGTCAGCAATCAAGAGGGAATAATTCAGAACTGACATCACAGGCAACTTCACAGTTTAATGTCAACGGATGACAGGGAAAGGAGAGGCTTGCATCAGGTTTTCATCAGACTGTGTTTAGAACTTATCATGGGTTTCTAAACATAGGTCTGACCAACCTCACATTTGGCACCAAGTGCAGCCTTTCACAGTCTGCTCTGGAAAAGATTTTAGTGACTTGATTTCTTCCTTGTCAGAGGCTGTAACCATTTTTAGGTAACTAATGAATATTTTTATCTGACCTTCTAATCTCCAAGTGTGTTACATGCCAAAAAAATAAGATAGGGGAGAGAATGTTGCAAAATACACTTTTTCACTGAAAATCAGAATTGCTTGCCAAATTTTACTGTAGATTAAGTTCTGCAATATGCCAGAAAGATCAGGTAGACAGGCTCCAGTATGATTAATTTTCCTCGTATTGCCTTTTCTCCATCAAATGGACCACTGAGGTCACTCAACTGGCATGTGTAAGCACACACTTTGCATGTGTTAACTGAAGTGTTTGTCAACAAATCACATTCCTTTTTCCATTAGCTGGTGTTTGGTCAGCCATCTTGAGCTGCCCTACAAGAATTAGTATCAGATGAGTGGTTTGCTTTTGTATTTCCATGCATGCTAAACTGAATTGGGTAAAGAAGATTCAGAGTAGAAAGGGAGTTTTGTTTACCAGATCTAGTGTACAGATTTTAGTTCATTGAATCAAAACTCATTCGAGTGTATCTTGGATCCAGAACCATTTTGAGTACTTCTACGTTTTGGATCTATTTTTATCTAGGATCTTACTTGTAGATTATGACTAATGAGAGGCATTCACATCCCATACCTGCCCTCTGGTACACTGATGTGAATGTCACTGGTGCCAGCTGAAGTTTCATCCAGATTTCAAGGAATGAAGGGTAAACTCTGCCCATTGAAATCCCTTGGCAATTTTAAGTAACAACATTAAACTGGTAGACAGCTCAGGATCAGAATAAAGGTTTGAAGCATATATGAACTGCTTTTTTATTCCACAGTACAATGGACATTTTTTTTATAGCAGTATGTATAATCCTATCTTCTATTTAAAGCATGCAGTTTATTATCCCATTTTTTCACTTACATTTTTCTATAAGGTCTCTTAATCCATTTCACTGAAAAGGAGATTTAGCATGTGTAGCACATATCAGATTTTCTGTTTTTTTCTTTCATTAGTGAATGCAAGACTATTTCATTTTGAAACCTTTCATAAGTGCGAGCTGAATGAAGAGCTTTTCTTTTATTTTTTTCTTTGACTACTGTATAAGAACCTTGTGTCTACAAGTGTACTGGAGAAAGATCAGAGAAATATTCATGTAGTGTCATGCATATGTACAAAATTTCTAATTGATTAATCACACATTATGCAAACCTGTCAAACACCATGTTAAACTGTATCTCAGAGTTTCAAAAATGATGAATTATTATTAATCCTTCTGAGATTTGCAAAGCAGGTAAAAGACGCCTGAATTAATCTTCATGATGATTATATAAAACAGGCTGTATCTCACTTTGAAAGACAAGAATAATTTTTTTCTTCAAGGACTTCTCAGTTAAAATCCTCAGTTATAAACCTCCTAATATGGATTTTTAAGAGGTATCAAGAAGCCAGAGATTGTAGCCTGTTAGATAGAGAGCGCTGTATAGGTTGTCCCTATAGGAAAGGAAAGGAACAGCCTTTGTCACTACCTGAGCAGGCACTCAAAAAAAAACCTGACAGAATTCAAGTACTGACCAAAAAAACTGACAGAATTGAGTGGGTTTTCCAACATCAGGCAAAGACCCTGACACAGTTCAGCTGAGAGTCTGCCCATCCAACCACACAACTTAAGCAGGAAAACATCATTTAGGCTATCCTACACTATATTCTAGGGCTCAGAAACCTCCCTATTGGTCACACCTTCCTTGAAACAGTTCCAATATTACAGTGTTTTATTGCAAACTACTATTGTTTACCATATATCTGCATCCTCCTCCTCCTTCCTTACATATGGTTGCACTGTAACTTCATTACTCAGTCACTCACGGAAAACTTTTCAGCTCCATACCCTGAGAAACACCAAAACCTGCTTTTCTTTGGCTTCAAGGTGCTGCCTCTGCACATGTGAAAATAGGGAATGGAAACAGCATTCTCCTGAGGAGTCTTCCTAATATAATTCTGCCTCCCTTGGTAATGTCAGCTGTCAGGTTAATAAGATAGAAGGAAAACAAAAGAAGGTGTAAGAATTTATTTCAACTCTCCTTGAAAATTTCTTGTGATGCAGGGAAGTTGTCTCAGCTACAAATCTAGAGTTCATAAATCCTCAGCCACACTTGCAAGTGACTTCTGTAATTCCGACCACTTCAAAATGGTCAACACACAGCAGCACCTCTGACAGCCTTGGTAGGAGAAAACAATTCTTCAGTCTTTTCACAAAATTATTTCAGTCGGTGAGATGAGACCTAAGTTCTGTAGAGAACCACAGTAAATCTCCCATTTGGCCACAGTTGGGAAGCATCTGCACAGGAGATCTCTGACACCAGCATGGCCTGGGCTCCCAGGGCTGCAACTCATAACAAAAACATTCACAAGGCTGAAAGGTGAAAGGCCACAGAGGCATTCTGCATATCTTAAAAAGCTCAAAATGGGGGAACTCTGTGGGAAATTAATTGTCAAGGAGGACAAGTGGTTCTCCAGGTGTCCTTGGCAGCTCACTGAGCAAATGTCTGTGTCCCAGCACAGCTAAGGATCTGTGTTTCAGATGCCTTAGGCTTCCTTCCTCCCCACAGCCCTGCTCCCAGAAACAGAAGGCAATTCCCATGAGGAACTGCTTAGGAACGGCTCAAATACAACACAAGATTCAAAAGCTGTTATTTAGCTACATCTGCTCTTGTAGGCCATATACAAAAAGGGGTTTCTGATGATACAAAGGGAATGACTGAATGTGAATGATTTTTTTTCTTTCTGCATCAGGAGGTGTCACATCCTCATCCCCCAGATGGCCCAAGCAAGGGGTCCTCCCCACAAGCAGCTCAAGTTTCCCAGCATCTTTGAGGAGAAGGGCTGCTGCACCTCGGGGTGTGGGCAGCTCCCCTGTGTGCTGCTCTCCAGAGGGAGCATTTCCACCTTCAGCTCCAGTCAGCACAGCAGCTGAGCTGGAAGGGAGCCACACACCTACAGATGTGCAGGGAAAAGATTCAAAAAGCAAAAGAAAAGCCAAAAGCAACTTATAATTCTGATACTATTGGGCTTGTGGAGTGTCTGATTAATGACCTTAGATGTTTCAGAGCAGACAGAGTTCAGTACAATCTTAATTTAAATCTAGTTCACTGTTCAGCATAATTAGCAGCAAATAATGGAGACACTCCTGGTCTGAAATTCAGGGACTTGGACTGCTTTTGCATCACATCACAGAATCACCTGTTTATAATTTGAAGTCTAACAACCTGATGACATTTTGATGTCTCTGTAGTTATTTGGGGACTTTTTAAAGCTCTCAGGAATTTTACCTAACCTTTTCCTCTAGCTTTCTTTTAGCTATGTTAGGTTTCTCTATCAGAAAGATATTCTGCTACAATATTTTCTTGATCCTCTCCTTCAGCAAAATCGTTAACACTTTCTTTGAAACCAGCCAATACTGAAAAGCTTTGCAGTACAACTCGTATATGATCTTTAGTTGAGCATCAAAACTGTTTTTCAGGTGAATTTTCAGATTATTTCAGATGATACACATTATCCAGTTCTAGTTTACACTAAATTTTTTCCTGGAAGAGAGTTTTCTGCTTGAGAAGAAGAGTTTGGGGTTGTTGAGCTTTTTTTCTTTTTTTCTTTTTTCTCTTTGATGACATGGAGAGCTGCTAACTGGATTTTTTTCCATAGCTTTTGGAGAAAGAAATATGAAGAAATCTACACTGGATTGGAGCCTATATGACTCAGGTCTAAGTTTTAGCATGCAGCACATGCATTATCAAATTACACATCCCATAAAGCATAGTTTGAAACTGCCATGGCAGACTAGAATTTAACAGAATGGGGCAAAGGGAATGGCTATATAAAAACTACTGAAGCACAGCTGTGTGGGAAACTGGGCTGCAAAGACTGCTTACACAGTTCGTTTGTTTTAACTCTAGGGTTACTAACTTAGCTTTGGCTTCTAAATAATTAAAACTTATTACAATTATCCTTAGTCACTATACCCTCTAATTTAGAAAAATGCCCAGCATCAAAGATGCTGATCTAATGAGGGCAGAGTGTGATGCACATGTGCTACTTTGCTTCCAGGTACCCTGGAGGAATAAATATGTGTTCACACTCACTTTTGCCCAGTTTGGTTCCTATTCCACTTCCTCTGTGGTTGATTTGCCTCTGATGACAATCAGTGATAAAGACAGACTGTATACAATTCAGCTGCAGACTTAAAGAGTGAAAAACAGTAGGAATGCACACCATTAAATCAGTTTCTGGGAAGGTAACCCCATCCCTGTTTTATTCTCCTCTCCTCATTTCCCTGGGGAATAATTGCATTTAAGAGCAATCCCCTGTCTTAGCATATTTGATCAAGGAAAATTAAATTAGCTGCTTCCCTCACTACTGTTTCTAACAATATTGTGAAATTCTTAATGAAGGTTCCTCAGAATCTCTTCACACATCTTGTTAACTGAAAGTCCATGGTTTACAACTGCTAACCACAAGAGCCAAGACATGCCAATTAGCAAAAATACCTTATCTAGAAAATATACACAACTGAAATATTAGACACAGATAATTACTACAGTGGCTTATACTAAGATGGAGGCTTCCTATTTTGCAGACATACCAATGGGGTAGTATTTCTTCTCACAGCTTTTTGCCTTGGCACAACTCTAGCTTCTGAGGGAATGGGATGAGTGGACAGAGGCCCTGGCAATTAAGCCAGTGGTCTGGACAGAAAAGAATAATGTGATGAAATAACCTTTAGAGAGTCCTGATCCCTACTGTGCAAAAAGAGACTTCAGGCCAAAACAAGAAAAAAATCCCCAAAGATTTTAACAAGATGTAGTTTGTGCAAATTTAACATCAGAAATGCAAGGACTTTGAAGAACAAATACAGAAATCCTGTAGGCTAGAAAAATATTTGCATTGTTTGTAGGACTGCTAGGCTGTATGCCAGCATTAAGACAGACCATGTCATAAGTAGAATAAGAAATGGGGACAGACCCAATGGCCCCCAAAGTCATGGTCAATATTTTGCTGATTTCAAGGTAAATATGGCTAATGTAAAGTGCCCTCCTTAGTGAAATTTTAGTTTTGCTAGCACACCAGCCTTTTACCAACGATTTATCCATCTAAAATGATTGTTTTAGAAACATATGTATAAATAAATCTATTGTCAAATATGGCATGTTAACAACTCCTAAATATATATATATAAATACAAATAAAAATATAAATACTTTAACCTGTTTAGTCTGAAGGCATTACAGCCTAAGAAGTTACATTACAGTCTAAGAAGAATGGCTTGTTGTTTTTTTCCCCAAGATAGCATAAATACGGTGCACATAGCAGCAATTTTGGTACCTATACAAGACTACAATACAGGATCAATAATCTAATATTGCCCACTGGAAGGTGAAGAAAAGTAACCTGGCTCCTAGGTCTGAGTCATGTAAAGTAGTGTCTGTGAAGAAGTTTAGGAGTGCTCAAGGGTTTCGGTATGCCATGGATGTAGCCTGTTTCTTAAGGGGCTTAAGCATTACTTTAAGTATTTTAGTATTCAAAAGGAACAGGGGAAAAAAGCATAATCAAGGATTTTATTTTGATTCAAATTGTTTATGTGTGCATTTGATTCACCAGTAATTAGATATAAGAAATGTCAAGGTAAGATAAACAAAAATAAAATACTATCTGTACTATTCTTCTTGGACTTGCAATGTATATTCACAGACTAGGCTGAAAATCACCAAATAAACACATCTGTTAAGCTTACATTTTCCAGTGATAGCTGTTTTTATGTTGTGAAATGTGCTTGATGTATTCATCTTACAAAGACCAGTTTCCAATTTTTTTTAATGTGTAAACTGACCTTTTTCCTGTTAGCTCTGTGCTGGCCAAGATATATTTCATTTAATATTGGCTAAAGCTAGAGGTAAAATGGTAAAATACTCTAGCAGTTTTATATGTACATTGGAAAGAAAATACTGTGAGTGTTGTATGAAGAAAAGGATGAAAAAAAATTAGACCCATAACATATCTTCCCTAGAAGATATGTGCCTATAGCACATATGTTGCTATAGGCCACTCTTGTTAATAGGTAGGAAAGATCTGAAATATTGTTTCAGACAAATACAGTTGTCCTTTCAGAGCTCCAAGGGAAGGTTATCAATTACATGAGGTGATAATGCAGACTCAGCCAGAGTCAGCACTGGCACATAATGCAAATCTATCCGTGAGCACATCTGTAAGCATTTGTGCCTCTATGATTCCTCCATGTAGAGCAATCAAAATATCCAAATATATTCCCTTTGAAATTAATTCCAGACAGTCTCACTTACCATCAAGTTACAATATCAGGTTCCTCACGATGATAACAGAAACATGGCTGGTGGGGTGGCAAGTGATGTTTAACTGCACAAGGGGTGACTAGAGAAGGGAGAAGGTACTCGAATTTCAATCCCTCCCTTGCAGTGGCTTTTTTTGTTGTTTTTCTGGGTGTTCCTATTGGTAGCCTCCCAGCAATGTACAGCCCATCATCTGCACAGTTTCACTCTTCCCTTCTAAATTTGGTGTCCAGTAGCTGGGATCAAATTTCAGAATTGAATCCTTGGCAAAGAGCTGAGAAGGCAAACATAGATTTTTTTTTATACCTCCGCCAAGCACAGAGAGGCTGGCCTGGCAAAGATCAAACATCCCTTCATAGGTGAATATGCGAAGAAATAGTCTTTTCTTTTTATTTTTATTGAGAACATACCACCTGTATTGTGTGAAGAGACTTAAATTATTAGATATCCTCTGTCCAATCATTATCCCAGTAACTTCCATCTAGTCAGAAACTGGATTGAATGTGCAATTGGCATCTTTGCTGAAAAATTGCACCTTATACACTATTTAGTTATAGTCATGACAGCTTATTTTTCCCCTTAACCTCTCTAAATTTGACAAGGTTGGAAAGTTTATACTTGCCAGGTTGCCATAAAACACCAATATTTAATTAAGTCAAAAAGAGGGCACATGATTAGCAATGTGCTGTCATTAAGTACCTAAAATGATCTCATAAACTCACTATTCCAGCCATATTAAGATCAGTAATAAAATATACTCATTAGATCACAAAGGATAGACAAAAGCCTAAGATTAAAGTGCTTTAATCCTCTTGCAGTACAGCAGCAGCAGCACTTAAGTTTAAGGTCATCTGCTCTTATGAGCCTTGATATATTCATATAAGTAAATACACCAGAGAATACCATTAATACTGATTATACAGAACATTCCATGGGATTTTTCATGACAAATGCTGAAATGAAGATATATTCATTTATTCTTGGAACACATGGAATACATGGACTTGTCCAAAATTCAGCAGAATTCAGCAGGAAAATCACAGAAGCATCTCTGGAGTCATGTTAGACAGTGATGCCAAGAACTTAAGGCTTAAATTCTAGCAGGATGTATCAGGATGTCAGATCAGTACAAACTTTAATCGACAGCTGTTCTTCATCTCTGCCCCACACTTCTCACAAATAATGCCCTGTAAATATTGGACAGACCCCTTGGTTCTGACACTGGCAGCATTTACAGTGACATGTAATTTCTCTTAACAAAGCCTAAAAGCCAGGACAGAGCCTGAGGGGCAAGTGTCACCTTGTTTCAATTATCGTTCAGGTCCCCCACCTGAAATGTTGAGGACTGGAGCAACAGAGATGCTGAGGAGAAAGGGCACAAGAAAAGCAGGAGAGCTGAGAGCTGCAGGTCTTCATCAGAGAGAAAGTAGGAATGGTGATTATAGGTCAAAGACAGCCAAAATGACAAATGTGCAAGGGCTGAGACCAAAACAGCAAGAACACAGGAAATAGTAAAGGCAGCAAATATATCAGATGAGGCAAAAGCTGGCCACAGAAAAAGGAACAGGGTGTGAGTCACAAACTTTTTCTCTGAGACCAAAAACTAGATAGGAGGAAGGAGGTAGACACCCAAATGGCGAGAAAACAATTCCAAAAACAAAGAAGGAAGACATAAAAGGAAATATATTTTAGATGTGTAATTTGAAAAACATTCAGTTTCTCAAGAAAACAGTTAATTCACTCTTACAAGTCAAATCTCTCCATTGCAAACATCAGTAGAGATGCTTTGTGGAAGTGGAAAGAAAGCTTTGTGATTGTGCCAGTTTGACATATTATGTAACTTGCACATTCTAGACATGAGGGAAATGGGTAACAAAATTTTCCCCAAAAGTAAAATATTCAGTTTCAATAAGTACTTTTTTAATGTTCAAAATATCTTTTTTAAATGTCCCTCTGTTTTTCTAATTTGACCAGGAGCTATTTTTATCCTGGTTTCCTTGAGAAAATTGAGGACTTCTATTCTGGATAATCCTTCATGGGATGGATTTTACCAGCTGTAAAAATAGCTCACAATTTCTCCTTCCTACACAGCCAGACGGTAACAGAAACCTGCATGAAACTACTTTGCTTTCTTCTTTTAACTGCTGGTGAACTAAATGGAGTAAAAAATTATCATTAATTCAGTTCTATTTCAGAACAATTCCAATTGATTCTTTCTCAAAAACCCTTTTGGGCTCACGGTGATGTTCTGATTGCGTTTGCTAAGCTCTGGTGAAGGCCCACAGATTATAAACTCTTTCTGACAAGGGATCTCATTTATTTTCTGCTGCCTGGAGTTGCCTTAGGGCTGTACCACGTGGTATGGGAGGCCTGAAAGATTGCTAAAGCTCCCTTTCCCAGAATTGTCTCTGTTTTGTTACATAATTTAACATAAACAGAGATTCCATAACTTCTGAATGTTTGGGGGAATATTTTTCTTTGTTCAGAGTACTAAAAACCTTTGTTGAGTTCTTGAAAACATCGGTAGCATAAACTGAGATATTATGAATGTTCCACTTCAAAATTCGTCTCTATGATGTTTTTTACTGACGATTAAAATAATAAGCAATTACTTCATACTGTTGATGGCTGCTTCCAGCTTCTTGCTCCAGGAATATAACCATGCTCTACTGAACTGAGAGCCTCAGGTTCAAAGCCAGAAGCAAGAACTGCTTTAATAGCTCACCTCACAACACATTAGAGCAGGAGCTTTATCCAGACTGGATTCCTACATTTGGCCTGAATAACTTGACAGACTCCAGTCTTGAAGCATGTTAAAAGAAAAAAGCAACAACTCACAAAATAAGAGGATGAAAGGTTTTTATCCCCCATCTACTGGGGATACTATTTGGATTGGAACATTTTTCTTCTGGACCTCTACACTTTGCCCTAAAACATAAAATTGATAAAATGTGTAGGACTCTGCTAAGCAGCAAGTAGCAATTACAAATGCAAGAAGAAAAGCATAAAAGACATGATTCTATAAAATAAAAATTGGTCATTACTTATTTAATGAGATTATTTAATTATGATTAATAGAGCTACAGAGGCTTAAATTACAAGAGAAAAATCTTATTTTCATGTTCTCTCTGAAAAATTTCCCTTCCAAAATGCCAAATTTAAAAATGACCATGCTGAAAAATATGTGTTGAAAATAGGTAGTTTTTCAAAGAAAAATGGTTATGCAGATACAATAGGCTATTATTTAGTGTTCATAAACTAGTTAACACCTTTCTAGGAAAGCTGTTGCTGCTGAAAGGCTTGGCAGCAATATAGGGGGTCTTCTAACTTGTTTAGTTGTTATCAAAAAATTATAAAAGAAGTACTGAGAAGCAAAAGGTAACAAATTTTAGACAGAAATAGTTGTTAAATAAAGTTCTCTAGGTAATTATTCACAGCCATTGCAATTCATACTGTAGTAAAAAGTGTCATGTCTCAGGAAAACTCAAAAAGAAAACAGATATTTAGGACCTGATAGTGCCATGTTTTTTCAGGCTAGTCAGACTTCCAAATATGCTTACATATATTAATGTATGTGTGTGTATATATATGTGTGCACATATATATTTGTATAAAGAAAATTTTACAAAAAGAAAATCTGTCAGTATTGTCCATTGAATGTTTTTTTGTCATATTTAACAATCTGTATCTGTGATTGCATACAGTATTTCTGATTCAGATCTCGGAGCAACAGAGATTTGTTTCCACTCATGGTATCACTATTCAATTTTCTGTTCCCTATTCAGAGCAATGAAAGTCTATCGATGCCTCATGTTTATACATTTTCTAATTCCTGTACCCAGCAATATGGTTAAGTACACTCTTCTCAGCATCTTTCCAAAACTTTCACTTTTATCTCTAATCTTCTCTCATACCATGTTTTCTTTTACATTTTCTGTCAGTGCTTTCCTCTGAAAGACTAAGAGTCTTCACTCAATTCCTTATTAACACACATATTTTCTGGGAATGTCAACATTAATCTCTTGGAGACAGAGATCATTTAATATAATAAATTTGCACAACCTGAGAGATTAGACCCCCATGTGATCATTCCCCACATTTTATTTATGTGCCTCACTAGCAATGTTTATTACACTAAAAATGTGTAATCTTATGGACTAGCCCTCAAGGTTCAAAAGCCACACAATCAGTATAAATACCCTAAGAAATACAATTATAGCCTACATTTTAAAAAAGAGTTTGTGATTTTGAGAGTCCAAGTGGATGGCAGTTTTCAGAACAGGTGGTCCAGCCAGATCTACACCAATATGGATGCTTAAAATGAGGTAATAAAAAGTTGCTAAGCATTGAAATTTAGGTCAGTATAACCATAAGTATAACCTGCCATTCAGCAAACTGCAAATAAAAAAGGGGAAAATACCTCTCTTGATCAATACAAATAATTTCTCCACAGTATACAAAAAGGCATATTTTAGCTGTAATTGCTGAAGTGTAAAAATACCAAGTAAGAAAAAAATTGCTAAAAAGAAAGAATATCATCTTATGGCATGTGTAACTACTGCATTTTATTATCTTTTACTTAGACTCACATACTCAAACAAAAACCTTTTTGGGGTTTGTATTTGGTTTTTTTCAGTAACATTTTGAGACCTAGAGTTAACCCTGTGTATTATGCTGGAGAATCATTGGGCTACTGCTAATTAAAGAGGCAAAATGAAAAGCTTGCTATTTTATATGCCTGTATGTTAGGGATAGGCACATAAAAATAACATATTATTCTGCCACAGGCCAATTAGAAACTTTTTTTTTTTTTTGTTACTTTATAAATAAGTTATCTCCAGTTTATGGAGAGGTAAACATGACCTGCCCATATAAGAGATTTCACTGGATCCCCCAAATGAACCCATTTCCTCAAATAATTCTTTTTCAGCTTCACAATAATTTTCCTGGTAAAATCATAGCCAGACATAAGAAGATATTGGGAACCACTACCAACTATAACTACTGCAAAGTCAGTAGAAGAGCTGGTATTTGCCTCAATAAATGCAGACCAGTCCCATGATCAGGGACTCTGTAACTCACCCCCAGTGCTTTGCCACTGCTAAAGCTGCTGGAACTGTTGTGCCACACATCCTTTCACTGTCCATAGAGAAAGCTCATCCAGCAGACTCAGATGATTTACCTGCTCAGACATGGCACTCCAAAATAACAAGCTGTAACATTCATTTAGCTGTAATTCATTTAGCACTGTGACAATTCTGTCTGTGAAATTAAACAAAAAGAAAAAAAAAACCACAAAGGCAGAAAGGTTATTTATAGATCATCTCTAATCCACAGAAGATCAAGGCACTCACCACTTTTTACAAATTGATTTATAAATTGCATGTCAGAAGGATAATATCACTTAGCAGTGAAACCTCTGGAACAGCACTTCATAGAAGAGAAGAGCAGAACAGGGTATAAGAAGAAATAATACACCCATTTAACAGCAGTGTCAGTACATGCTGTGACAAC
Source organism: Chloebia gouldiae (assembly GCA_003676055.1). Classification (NCBI taxonomy): domain Eukaryota; kingdom Metazoa; phylum Chordata; class Aves; order Passeriformes; family Passeridae; genus Chloebia; species Chloebia gouldiae. Next base: position 27,602,293 of record QUSF01000003.1, on the reverse strand, counting down.
TGGTATTTGCCCAGGACTCCAGAGCTAACTCTTCTAATCTTGTAAGAGTACTAGAGCTTCAAAAAAACACATTGCCTGATATTTCACCCAAAATATGAGAAATAGACTAAAAGTGCAGATTATTGAATATCATAGAACACATTTTAAAACTCCTTTCTTACCTAGCTAAGTGTCCATTATATCAGAATATTTTCTTTCTCTGTGTATGCATTCTCATACTGCCCCCCACCACTCTACCTCAAGGTGGAAGTAGGTTTGTTTACCAAACTGGAATGGGAATAATTCAGCAAGCATTAATACCTCTTGAATAATATTTTGCAATCAGTAAAATAAATATCATTTATCTCTAGACTTCTGAATCAATAATATTATACAAATGAAAATAATATTTTGCAGGAGATGCACAAAAAGCCTAAATTACTTATTAACTTGAAGACAGAATATGTAATAGCTATTTGTTTAATTCATCAAGTTAAAGAACCAAGAAAAAAATTTTCTTTCTTTTTTCTAAAAATATTCTCTTATATACTGATTTTTAAAATACAGGAACACAATGCCCATTTTTTCATGGAAAATACTTCAATTTTTAGAGCTAGATTCTGGCCCTATACATCTCACTTTTTTATAGAAGAATTTCATCACCTGGAGAAATCTGTAAGGTGCTCAAACCTTTGAATAAGCACTTTCTAGCAGTCAAATGTTATATTTCTCCCATAGCATTAAGGGAAGTCCAGGGACTAAGCTGAAAACATCTGCATTGCTCCTTGTGTATGGAAAGTATAATAGGCTATGTGCAGAGCCAATAACAATATACTGCTTCTTATTTGCCAAGCAATGCTGGCTATCATCAAAAACACACCTTTAATGGAGTAGCTGAAAGGCACAGATCCACAACTGTATTCAAGTAAGAATGGGATAAGGAGGTGATTGCTCCTAAATCTGTTCCTCATCATTTTATGCCCCAGATGAGGTGAAAGACAGAAACACTGCACCTCACTGCCAGCTCTTTTTGACTAGGGACATACACTGCTTTACCTCTAGCTCCAGAGCCAGATCTGTCAAAGTCAGTACTAATGAGGTGTGATCTTTTTCCTTCTTCTTGCCTACACAGCTGTTTGATTAGAAGACTTTGTGAGGAAATAGATCACAAAGGCTGAGTGGGCTCATCTTTATATGTCTGCCATTAGCAATATGCTTCAAGCCAGGCCCTAGGGATTTCTTATTGGTGGCAAAGAAGTCCACATAAAGTAGACAAAACAAACAAGCTCTTTTTCATCTACTGTCTAGTACCAACTGCATAAACATTCAGTAACTCGAGTTCTCCACTAATAAAGCTCTTCTCACTGTGATCACCAAAAGTGTTCATTCCCCCAGCATCCAGTTGCTGTATACTGATAATTTTGCCTGTCAATTCTCCCCAGAAGGAACAAAATACTAGTTAACTCCATGAGTTTCAGAGCTCATCCTTCATTTAATGCCAGGAAGAATGTAGCACAACAAAGCTGGGACCAGCCTGACTTTCCTCAAAATGAGATCCCTACCATGCAGCTGTGTTTTTTCCATCCTCCAGAGCTGACACTATCCTGCTGAGGACTGTATCTACAATACCCACAATTTATTTAAAAATGGCATGGTGTGCACTGGCAGAAAATAATTTCTCTGGTGAGGGTGGAGGCCAGCAAGCATTGTTTTATCAGCTGGACAGTAACACCACTGACTGCACACAGCCACAATTTGGTACTCATTACTCACACTAGCCAATCCCACATATATACATGAACAATGCATCTTTTATATGCACCTTTTTTCTTTCCAGGCTTGATCTTCATTTTCATGGAATCACAGAATATTCTGGGTTTGATGGGACTGAAAATGAGCATCAGGTCCAGCTCTTGAGTGAATAGACTGCACAAGGATCAAATCCATGATGTTGGTATTATTGTCACTATGCTCTAACCAACTGAGCTAATCTCTTTAATCTTAGCCTTAATTATCCTTCCTTTTCCTCTTTTAGCTGGGCTAAGGTTTCCCTTCTATCCTGTTTTCCTCACATCTTGCCTTAGGAAAAACCCCACTGTATTCCCTCCTAATAATTAGTTACAAAATTAAACTGAACTTCCAAAACTTGTAACCTTGTAACCTTAACATACACTGTCTAGGACTGTGTATATTTTTGTAAGCATCCAAATATTAGCTCTTCATCAGTAAGTTCTGTATTTTAATCTCCTGTGTCTGCAAAATTGTGTTGGAAATTTTGCAACAGTTGTCTTTCAAATTTCATTTCTTACACTTTTACACTTCCTTTTTTTTTTTTTTTTTTGCAATAAGATGGGGAGAACACTTCAGCATAATACCTATTTCAGTGTATCAGTATTTTACTTCTGCTTCTGATCAACACTAGAAAATATGTAGGGACAGACAAGGGTACATGGTGATAGCATAGGTAAGGAAGAGAAGACTTCAATCAAATTTTCATGAGCTTCGGAGAAGATCTAGTACACATTCTTAAAACTACTGTTAAGATTGATTCTTTTTCCTGCCAGATCTTCATAATATATTTGTTTCCAGTGTCTTTTTTTTTTTGTGTGTGTGTGTAGGCTGTGTGACTGTCCACTACTACTAAACAATTCTTTTGAAAAGCAATCAGCACTTGAAGGTAGCATTCAGAGTTAGAGGGTGGACAGTAAGAACCAGAAGCCAAAACCAAGGCCAAATCTGAGGCAAAACAACTTAGCCATGCCAGGCTAAGTTGGTCTCAGAGAGACACAACCTATTCCCCTTGGAGCAGCACCCAGTTGAGCCACTGGATAAATGTGTTAGACAGAACACCTGAGTACCTGCATGCCATTATTTTTTCCTCTGTGAATTGTGGAAGATCTTTTTCCTCATCTGGGCCAAGAGGAAAAAAAAAATTGCAATCAAATGTTTAGCAGCTGTAACTTCACTGAGCAGTGTGAGGGTGGGTCCTGTCCTGCATGGTGTGAACTATAAGCACCACCTGATGAAATACTGATGGAAAGGAGGAGGAAATTCAGGCAGCACATCTGAGAGTGGAAACCATTTAGCCCACACATAGTAAATGTTATTTCCATTGCTTTTGGGACTGTAAATCTTACCTTCTCAATTAGTGATTAAAAACCACAAGCAAACCCAGACATAGATTACATGAAATTAAAAGGACCTTTTGCCTTTCTGTTTCAGTAAATGTTTTGGATCAGTAAAGCCAACTAGAAAAAAACTTTTTGACAGAAATTGCGAAAAATTCCTTCTTGGAAATGTGGTAGTCCCTGTGATAAACAGAGATATGCTTAGAAAGGGTGTCCCAGGGATTTCTACTGATGTGCAAATTGGGACATTTGTGTCTTAACAAGAAAAGCAGACAGAATAAAATTGCTGGTTTGTTTATTTAGAGCTAAGTGGAAAGAAAAAATTAAAATGAAGGTGACTAGCATCCAGTGATGACAGAAGCAATTTGCCAAGTGTGATAAATATGCCAAAGTTACTAGATACAATGGCAGAACTCCACAAAGCCTGATGACAAACAGCTTCTTCAGAGCTGGTACAGCATTTAAGACTCCCAGACTGACAGGAAAATGGGGGGAAAGAAATGGAAGAAATTTCACATTGAGTTTCAGTTAATTAAAAGCAGAAATTTGGGAGAGGAAACAGTCTTACCTTTTGAAATGTCACTTGCCCCTCTTTAGATTATATTATGAACAAAGGCTGAATAAATATTCTTTTGTCACTTAGAGCCAAATAATGACTCTACTCCACAAATAGTCTCAGTGCCATTATATGTGCCTTAGAAAAAGTTCAATATATGTGTTTATTTTTTTTTTTCTCCAGCATCAGCAATGAAAGTAAAAGAAGAACATTAAGCATTTGTGGTCTATTCCTTCTGGAAATGAGGAAAAAAAAAAGGAAAAAAGATCACACTTCTGTGATTGTAAGATTGCTAGAAGGAGCTGACTGTAAAAAGGAACCTAAAAATCTGGCAATTTATAAGAAGTGACCGCTTCCCCTTTAGGGGCTGTCATCATATTCTGATTTACTGAGACTATATCAGACTAGAAATAAACCCTCTGCAGTAGTTCCTCTCTTTGTTAGAATCACACAATAGTGATTTTCAGTTTCCATTCTACTAGTCATTTGTAACTCAGTGTTTGTAAATGCTTCATAAGGCCAGAAATTCCAGGAATTACCTCAGAATCTATTTGCATTACCCTTTGTATCATACACCATTGTTTCCACATTTCACCCTCTTAAAAATAATGCTGGGCACAATCCAACAATTTGCTTCTATCATATGAATGCTAATAAAGACTTTATTAGAGAAATAGATTGCATGTAGTGATTGCTGATTACTGACTCTTAAGGGAAAGTTTGCCTGAAGTTTTAAGAACTTGCCTGTAAATTCTTGGAGGCCCTGATCTAGGAAAACATTCCTGTTTTGAAACAATTCCCATAATTTTGATGTGTGTTAGTTAAGCATTTGCTGTTGAGTTGTGTTTTTTTAATTTAAGTTTTCCCATCTGCCTAGAAGATTTGCTGTTGTTCATCCTCCAGAGCACCTTGGTTTAAGAGAATCATTTGCTTGAGGCTACCCTGGCACCCAGCTCTGAGATCCAAATGCTCCTCTGAACACACAAACAGCTGTGGCAAGGGATTATTCTGGGTTTAGTAAGTGCACTGCCAATGAAGCTGATGTAGATGCTCAAAAACTGTAAGGAAAACCATCAACTTCTAATAAATAGTTCTAGCTAGAGAAAGACTCCTGTGACTCTCCTTTTAGCTTAAAGCCCAGTTTCAGCAGTGGGGACAGAGAATATAATTCTACTAAAGAAAGGTTTTTCTGGGATGTATAAGTGTGTAGGTTGAAATTCCTCAACTAAAAAATTACTGAATCCCAGGATTTCCCTTTCATCAGTGCCCTAAGCATTACTGTACTCAGAGTCATATTGCCTGTACTCACCCCACCCACAAACACACAGAAAGAAAAAAGCAAGGCCAGATGATTCCCTCAAAAACCACGACATAGGGCCCTTAGGTTTGACAGAGAAGCTCCAGCTGTGGATCACAACTGGAAAAGTCCTTCTCCCTCCAGCCCAGAGAGAGAGGGAGGCAGGCACGAGGAAAGGGTTCACAGCTCATTCTTTTCTGCATGGTTCCTCACTGCAGCCCATGCCACAGACCCTCCTACAGCACTGGCTGAGCAGGTTTTGTTAATTAATCACTGTGCTAAGGAGGGAACATCCCTGCTCTCCACTTAGGGGGTGCTGACAGCTGCTGCCTCTCATCACCACATGGGGACAAAGATGGCCCTCGGTGTTAGTTTTTCTCAGGTAACTTTCTTCAGCCTACAAACTCTCTCTTGACAGTGTAACTACCACAGGCTGCCTCTGTTCCTGGTCATCCTCAATCACTTCCATAATAAGCATGATTTTTTCTTTTTTTTTTTTTTTTAATAATGTGAGAGGAACTGCAAAGTCATTAAAAGGTATAGCTTCCTGGCACAAATTTAATTATCAATTCCATCATCTGAGACCACATCTCCTGTGATTGCAGTGTCACAACAGAAATGCTTCTGCACTCACATCTGAGGTCATGCAGAATTTGAAAGACCTTATCTCTCATTTTATTTGCTCTAGTTTCAAAAAATTCAGACCATCCAATCACTACCTCAAATGGGGTTTTGTTTGATATAACCTTTTTCTGTTATTGTCTCTTAACTGTGCTGTCCATCTTGTTTTTATAGCATACATCTTCTTGACATTTGTTTTTTTGTTCTTTCTGAATAAATTCCATACAGTCTTACTTGATTTTCAAATTAAAGTTGATGCGCCAGCCATGAAAACTATTAAATTTCAATTTAAAATGTGGATATTTAGTTACTGTGTTTATCTACATAAAATGTTTTACAAACATGTTTATAAAAAACTGGCAAATTAAGGTATGCTCTTTAACAATTCTGAAAGTTCAGTATTTTCAGATTTTTTTCCTTACATTATTTTAGTGGCAGAACAGATATTAACTCCCAGCCCAGTATTACATCATCTCCAGAGGTTAGAAAAAATAGGAGATGCAAACTTACACACACACACGCACACACACATTTCATATTCCCATCCCAGAACATTTACATATGATCTTTAATTAAAATAGTCTACCACTGTGGACAAGTGACAGCAACACCAAGAGCAGAGTAAGATGAGTAAAATGTGTACACAAGCAAGACAAGGATCTAGCTTAGAATATAGACAGAGAAGGAGATTAAAAATTATTATTATTGGTGGACGTTTCATTGTAGTGAATTCAAGTTTTACAGAATTAAAATGTGCTACCCATACTCAATCTGAGCAATTCCTGTAGGGCTGGTTCTGCTCTTGGAAAAGTGGAAAGACCCAAGTAACTTCCTTCCTCTTGCTGGACTTTTACATTCATTAAGCTCAGGTGTTCTTCCCACAGAGATGAGCATGAAGCCATAGAGGTAAGCACAGCTGTGAAAACACAAACAACCCTGAGAAATATCTGCTCCTGCTGCACTGCTGGGATCATCAGTGTGAGCCCCAGCATGGGGTCTCAGTAACATTTAGAGCTGGTACCCTTCTGCAAGAGGGGGTTTGGATAAAGTGGACCCTTGCTCATGTCCTTGGAAGCCCACGTGTGTTGTGTAAGTATCTGTGAGAGCAGCGAATTAAAAAAAAAAAAAAAAAAAAAAAAAAAAAAAAAAAGCAGGGAGCGAGAGTTGTGCATGTGAGTTACCTGGAGCAGTAATTGGAAATAAAGAGCTCAAATGTGGAGTCAGTGGTTTCTTGGTAAGAGGGGAGTCACACCTCAGGCACATCTCTGCTTCCTACTAAAGACATCTGGATCCAACAAACAGTTTTTTCTCAATTCTTTATTTGTCATTAAAGTGGTCTTGTGACATATATGCAGCCCTTTTCACCTCTTCCAGTGGTCATGCTCAAGAAGAACAGTTTGAAGTCTGTCACAACCTGGAGAAAGCTGATTTTTGTCATTCACATTGGAAATAAGTACATGCCACATTGGCAGTACTTTTGCTATGCTTTGTCTAGATATAAATCTGACCTTGGGAAAGCCTAGAGAACTTCAGAAATATCTCAGATCTATCTGGAGACCGAACAAAAAAAGGACGAGTGATTTATATCTGGTTAATTTGTAGAGCACCTTTCACATTTGGCTGAATTTTCAAAACACATGCTTGTGGTTTTTGCTTGAGGAATCTACTGAGCCTGGTATTTCTTCTGCTAACACAAACCAATAGTGAAGACACATAAGATTACAGGACAGGCTCCATGCTTTTAGAGTTTCCAATTACTTTTTCCTGATCTCTCTGTCCTACAATGGTCTTTTAGAGAGTAAGGCAGCAGGGAGTAAGGATAGCCAGAAGGGAATGAGGTTCACTTGAACTTGACTTGTATGTCTGAAGGACAGGCATTGAGCAGATATTCTTACCATAGATTGCACTATTTTCTTCTCAAGTGCCTCTCTCCAGCTGTAACAGAGCCCTTCTCTTGCTGACTTCTCCTCTGCCCACTTCCCTGAGCTCCTGTTCCAAGCGAGATTGAAAGAGGAAGTGCTGAAACAGCAGTGCACTTTTCTCACAGTATTTCTGGATGAAGCGGAAGCAGCAAACACTGGAAATCTGTCCTGTTTTGCACTCTGTAAACAACTTCTACAGCAACACAGTTGGGACCAGACAAGTTACGAATATCAGCGTAAACTTGCAGACATCAAGGACTCCATGATTTATACACACATTTTACCTCTGTTCTTCAATTTTATAAACAATATTTGTCTTCTGAATGAAAAATATTAAAAGGGAATAAATCACAATCTAAAATCACATCTTTCTTTTTTTTTTTAAAGGAGGAAAAAGACCTGTCCATTTTTTCCTCTTAAAACATACTTTGACATCCCTGAACTCAGACCTAAAAATTGCGCACCTTTTTTTTTTTAAGTTTTGGTGCAAATAAGCAAAGTTGGGTTCTTCCTGAGGCACAAAGAGCACAGTGTAAAGGGTTACAAACTCCAATCTTTTATTTATAACATGCTCTGATATCTGAGTTATGTTTCTTTTCCAGCAGTGCCATATTACTGATCACCAAATCATGAAGTCATAGAACATGCTGAGTTGGAAGGGACCTACAGGCATCATTGAAGTTCAACTCCTGGTGCTGTCCAGGAAATGCCAAGAGTCACACCACATGCCTGAGAGCATTGTCCAAACACCTCCTGAGCTCTGTCAGGCTGGTGCTGTGACCATTTCTCTGGGGAGCCTGTTCCAGTGCCCAACCACCCTCCTTGTGAAGAAGGTTTCCTATACCCAACCTAAACCTCCCCTGACACAACTTCAGGCCATTCCCTTGGATTCTGTCCCTGGTCACTGCAGAGAAGAGCTCAGTGCCTGCCCCTTCTCTTCCCCTCAGGAGGAAGCTGTAACTGCAATGAGGTCTCCCCTCAGTCTCCTCTTCTCCAGGCTGAACAGACCAAGTGCCCTCAGCTGCTCCTCATATGGCTTCCCCTCAAGGCCCTTCACCATCTTTGTGGCCTTCCTCTCTATTACTTTTATATCTTGCTTACATTATGGCACCCAAAACTGGAGACATCACTCGAGTGAGGCCACCCCATCTCAGAGGGGACAATCTCCTCCCTTGCATGGCTGGAGATGCTGTCCCTGATGCACCCCAGGACAGGGTTGGCTCTCCTGGCTGCCAGGGCACTGCTGACTCATGTTCAACTCACCAGGACCCCCAGGTCCCTTTCCCTGGCACTGCTCTCCTGCCTCTCATTCCTCAGACTGTTTGTACATCCAGGGTTGCCCCATGCTAGGTGCAGAATCCAGCATTTGTTTGTAAATGTCATATGGTTTGTGATTGCCCAGACTTCTAATTTGTTGGGGTCTCTCTGCAGGGCCTCTCTGCCTTTGAGGGAGTCACTGGCTCCTCCCAAATTAGTGTCTTTGGCAAACTTACCTTCCAGTCCAGCATCCAAGTCCTTTATGAAGATGTTGAAGGCCTCTGGACCTAAAATGGAACCCTATGGAACCCTACTAGTGACCAGTCACCACTCTGATTTAACCACGTTTACTATAACTCTTGGCACCCTACCTGTGAGCTACTTGATCACCCATTGCATGATATATTTTTCCAGCTGCATGCTGGCTCAATGTTTTGTCCATGTTTTTACAGCCTCAGATCTTCAGTGTTCCCTGCTTAACTGCCATTGTATGAAAAAATTGCTCATATCAGGCCACATTTTCTTTGACCCTGTGTTATGTTTATCTCTCGTGAAACCTATTTTTGTGACTGATGTTAATACCTACATGTTCTTTATCCAGTTAGGAAGATAGTTTCCTTAGCAGTTCCATAGAGTTGTGCCACACTTTCTTCACAAGCCATGGCAGCTTTTGTCCTGCAGTCCAGTATTTACAATACAAACTTAATTGTCTTTATTAGCCATTATATTTTTCTTAACAAATTAACATTTGAAAGGCTTAGTAATTCTATTTACAGGGCCTGTTGTGGGAAAAACAACCTCCAACAAATGACTGAATTCCTCAAGCTCAATGCAATCATAATTGCTTGATACGATGTACAGATTGCCTTTGTGTTTTCCTAAATGGGATTAATGCTTGGAGGATTCAGTAACTCCTCATTAGCAGGCAAAATGATTGAGTGCAACTGACTTCCAAAGAATGGCTTTGGTCAGATTATGAGTGTGCCAGAGAAACATACACCCTAAATGACTGAAATAGTCCTTTCAGATTTCCCTTCTGTGCAGACCATAGATTTGAAGGGATAATAGACTCTCAGCTAGCATAATTGCAGAGTATTTTCTTACCATCTCTGGCTAAGTATCTGTGTGGGCTATGCAGAAAGGCAAAATTTGAATTTCATTTCCTGTCACTGCAGAAGAAAACTGTAATACCGTGGCAATTATCACAAAAGAGAGATCCTAGAGGCAGACATGCTTTTGTGGCCAGAGCAGACCTGTTCCCCACATAACAGCAACAGCTTGCAATGTGTTTTAGAATTGCTATGGAAGGAAACAAAACAAAAAAAACAATCATTTGGCACTTAAGAGGACTCATGCTGCTATTTTTTTCTTACTGCTTGAAGCATTTTATGTTTACATATTGAAGGAAAGCTGAGTTCTATGCTTTGATAAGGCATTATGAACATCCATTATATAAAAATGTGATGGAGCCAAACAAGGATTTGGCACAGTGTCCCTGATCTCTTTTTTTTTTCCCCCATCAGTGATTAATGATGCTACCAGGTATCTGATGCCAGGATTTTTTTCTGTTTCAAACCTCTTGCCAACTCTTAGACTCAACAGTTTGAAAGCTTCCAGAAAGGTGACTGAAGAGCTCTTAAGTGAGTCTCTCAGGGCAATTCACCATGGCATTAAGTGCATGATCCAACTCTCACTGAAGGCAATGAAAGTCCTATCATGGGCAGCAAAGGCCAGATAAGGCTGCTGTAATAGGTTTACTTCCACTTCTTAAGCTGTAACAAACATGCCTCCAAACATAACCTCTAAAACAAAAATCTTAACAGCAGTGCGGATGCAAGAAAAATTCACCTATTACAACTTATAACTAGAATATACACTTAAAACATACTTCCTGGTTTAATAGTGTTGCTCTTATTAAACTAAAGTCCTTTATTTACCCTAGAAATGTGCTGCTGAATTTTGCTTTCTTTGCTCAAGATGCCATTGCACTATAAAATAAAGAGGGTGTGGGGGTGGATATGTCCCCTGCACATCACACTGGGTCTAACCAGCACAATGCTGCTAGCACTCTGAGAGGGCCCTATGACCTCAACTGCACCAAGGATATGGAGGAAATACATTTCTTGCTCACACAGATTTATATTTTAAGTACTGCTGTACCGTAATTGAAGTGCTTGTTTTTTATGCTCTGGTGATTTCCAGCTGCAGAATGGAAATAAGTCAGGCACAAGTGGGTGAAATTATTTACTCAGTGTCTTCTTATTAATACACATCAAAAGATAAGATAACTAAGTGATAGTATGCAAGGATATTGCATAAACAGTTTTAAAGAATTTCTTGTGAAAGCACTGTGTGGTTGGACTAGATAGTGTATCTGCTTACAGGCAGCTGTGTACTCCAAGAAATTTCAACCAGTCAAAAATTAAAGGGCACAAATCCAAAGCTATAAAATAAAGCCTAAGCAAAAACACTTTTTACTTGAATAGATACTTCATCAAAACTCTCTAAGATTCAGATCAGCTGAAGAAGCAGAAAAGCAGGGAGCTATGTCTGGAGAAAGGAAAATCTGTCTTTAAAAAATCAGAAAAAATATCACCCCCTACCTTCACCTCTGAAAAAGATCTCAAATGGAGAATTAGGTTCCTTATGTCTTATATGATTCAAAAATATTATCTTGATACCATCCACAGACACAAAAGTTAACTGAGTGTAAATCTGTTGCACAGAACTGATTTGTCTCTCATAACAGAGGGGAAAAGGCCTAAAACATGTAATTGTTGGGTGTTAAATTCTGTCTTGTCACACATGACTTTCAGTTTTGTCAAGTTTCTCATTTTATACACTATTGTAAAGAGCTAACTGAGGGACCAAGGAGTATCATTAAACAACATTACCACAGAGCCAAGGAAAAAGGAACTCAGACATGAAATTTCTCTTTAGTCTCTGCTCCTGGTAGGATGTAGGATTTGTAATTAGCACTCCCCTTTGAAAGGGTTATCTTCCTTCTTCCCTGCTGGGGGATACAGGAAAGGTGCATCACCCCAGAGAGAGTTGCAAGAGTGTACCTACCATATGGAACAATATAATATAATATAATATAATATAATACTCAGAGAGGTGCAGCACAGACTTCCTTACGGTTTATGAGGTTAGGCAAAGCAGTTAAATTTTCAATTGAGGATGCTTTCATTTACCTGGGGAACTTTGTAACTACCTGTGAATTTTAAAATCTGTTTGACATAGTTTCAAATACTATTTAGATCTAAGTTTTTTGGTGGGTTCTTTTAGAAACTTAGAATCAGAGAGAAATTTTCAATTGGACGGTAACTTTTAATCTCCTTTGAAATTATCTGTTTTTCTGGTTTCATTCCAAATGCCAGTTAAACAGAATAATAGTCCAAGCAGAAAGAGGAGAGGAGAAAACAAAGGCAAAAGGCAAATAATCAGTTCAGTAGCACAGAACATTTATCACTGTGTTGGCAACCTGTGAGACTTTTCATCAAAATAATCCAGTCCGTTGCTACACTCTGACCTGTTTTTCACATGTGCAAAAATTGTCTTTTGAGAGCACTTAACAAAATTCTCTCTTCTATGCTTATAAACTTTCTGGAATAACAGGAGATTGCAGTTAAAGAAAAAACATTTTTTGTTGTTCATTGTCATAATATTTTACAGTGAAAAAATAATTTACTAAATCATTAATGACAATTAAATTATAACTGGCAATCATTTTGTAAATACATTGCTCTTTATGCTCAAAGCTAAGGAATATATATCTCAATCATATATGGTGTTATCTGACACAGAATTTTCTGGAATATTTTTTAAAGTGTGGGTGGTAATGATGATTAATGCAAAAGACACAAACAGCATTCTCCAAGTTTTTCTCTCATAGATTTAATACTTTCATGTCCAAACATGTCCACTGATGGGAAAACAGCAATTTATGCTGGCTATACCAGAACACAGCTACACAAGTTCTTGTACTTGTTGCCCTAAGCCAGCAACTGTGGGGGAATCACTGGGAATACAAGATGTGAAGAGTGGATATGAATTTCAGTGCCTGCTGCAGACAGCTGCATTAAAGTAGGTTAAACTGTGAAGTTATCTCCAGGACTCCAGAAGAGAGTGTTGGTCACAGGTAGGGAAAAAAGCAGGGCTGGAAAATGCAATATTGTGCCAGTCAGCTGTAAAGTGCCAGAATAGGACTGTTGGGTGAGCAGGCAGGGATGGTCTTGTCCTTTGCAGTCCCAATCCCTGTTGCCTCAGGCATGATGCCTGGGTCTGGCCACTGTATCAGAGCTTCTTCCTCAAGGAAACCAAGGTGAAGAGCAGGAAGGCTGGTGCACTCACCCACACCTGCCACTGTGAATCACACCCAGGTCCCAGACCCTACACAGGGCATAAGAAGAAAACACGCTTTTATAGAACAGAGAAAATTTATTCCCTGTTGTCTTGAGACTGGAGAAGTGAAAAGTGCACAAAAGGTTTACCCATACCTATGCAAAGCATGAGCTTAATGGGAGCTGAAAGCTTTCAACATCTTCCCAGAGGCAAGTATAAAATGCTAGTTTAGAATGCTTGGCAGAATTTGCCCAAATATAAATAAATGTGACAGTGGAGGGAACTCTGTTTACCAGTTAAGATGGGTTTGTGTCTAGGCTAGTCAGGCTAAGCCCTGACCTCTGGGTCATCCAGACCATTAACCTCTTGACCCATACTCTGACAGCTCCTGCTCCCACCTCAGTGCCTACAAACTCCTGTGTCATACAGAGGTTGAGCTTCCTCCTCAACAAGGCAGGATGGGGGCTCACCCAGCACATCCAACTCCTGCAGTCTGAACAGCACCGTGAAGGTGAACACCTCTCACTAAGTGCCGAAGTATTTGGGCACCCTAGGTCTGTTCCCACAGGGAGCAGGCATGGCTTGGCCCTATAACACAACAGAGGGAGAGTATGCACATGCAGAAACCCAGCAATGACTAGCACTGACTTGCATCAGCTGGACTTAGCACTAGCTAAGCTCACCAGCTTAGGCATCTGCCCAGCAATGATTCATCGAGCCAAAGATTCATCAGGACTGGTTTCTGGAGTCAGGATGAACTATAGATGTATATATATATATATATATATATATATATATATATATATGAAATGGAACTGGGCTTTGTCAAGAATCAACGTCTGGGCTACACAGTTTCAGCAGATTTACATTTTCTGTTTGTTGGGACTGGTAGTGTGCACTGAATTATATAGAAACGATTCTTTCTCAGATTCTTTCTCATAGTTCCACCAACAATATTGCTCTTTGTTATTAACACAATTCACAAAATTGTGGGGATAATGCACTTACTCATCTAATCTGACATATTGTCTAATAAGAAATGAATCAAATTATAAATAGTAATTAACCTATGGCCACCTGCCCATCCCAGCTCGAGTAAGACAGTCCTGGTTTTGGTGGAAAATAACTTCAGGGCAGAGACTAAAGGAACAAATATTTAAATGCTGAGAACATGTAAAACACATGACAGTGAGTACCATGTGTACCCTGCCTCACTACTTAATGAGACACTACTTCAGAGACAAGAGACTGAACTTCATTCAGGACTTGTACATTCAAAAAAGACACATAAAACCAGGTCCAAACTCATAATTTTTAACTGAGCAAGACCAGGGAGAAAGCCACTTGGGATGTTCTGACAAGCATCTGGAGACACCCCTCTCACAAGTGACTACAGAACAATTTTAGGGAATTAAAAATAGTGTCAGAGAAAGTTCATCTGCAAGAATCACTGTGTCTATCCATATATTTGAAATCTCCCAGAAAGAATCCACTCTGAACAGTACTTTCCAGACACAATCCTAAAATCCTGCCCTGTCTTCACTGTCATTAGTACTAATAATTTTTTTTCCAAAAGAGATTGTTATCTTCATCATATTAACCACAGACGTCTATCATGGTACAAACTGGTTTCTGTTTCACCCAAAATCTCATTGCCACAACACCTTATAACACACTGCCCAACTGTAACAGTGTATTGTCTGTTTTTAATGTATTTGTCCTTTTACATATTTTTGGACTGCTTTCCATCCTTGCTTACTAGAGAGACAACCAAAGAGCTGATGTAGCAAGGACCAATCTAATAACACTGTCACGATATCTTAATAATTAAAAATATTTGTTATGTCTCAAATATTGATGGCACAGAAATGTTTAAGAACATATTCTGAAAATTATTTTGTTACAAAAATACACTGCATGTTGTTCAAGATGTAGTACTGAGCAGACTAACCTGATTGTTCCTGCCTTTTCTGAGCTATATAATATAGGAACTTGAAGCACTCATAACCCTGAACTTCAGAAAAATACTATAATATTTAGTACAATTTTACATACCAAAATCTTTTGCATCTACTTAATTCATCTGTAATGATCAATAGTGTAAACTTATGTCTTAGTTTAAAGCTGTTAACCTTTAAATCCCCCCATTTTTTTTTTATGCTGAATAAAGGTTGAGACCAATCATTTGAAATCTGATTGCTTAGCTATACTCTGGGCAGTAAACCAAATTTGTTTACTTTTATTTCAGTCTTGAGAATTTTGGTCATCAAAGTGTGCTTCAATAATCACGTTACCTTTACATGAGAAAAGATGCTTCTAATTTTAGGACTAAAGTCCTCAGATGAAGCTTTTATGCCAATAAAGTCTTTATTAAGACAAAATTCCAGTTTATTCCTTTAAACACAAGGCAGCATATTTTGTGAGAGCTCTGAAGGAGGAATCAGAGACTGAGCCAGCATTCTACACTGGAGTTTTTCCTGCTTGTCAATGGATGACATCCACTATCTAAACAGAAGATTCAGTAATGTATTTTAAATTTCTGGGGAAAAAATAAGGCAACAATTTGCAGGGATGGGATTCATTTTTTATTATAAATTCTGAATAGCATGTTAGTGTGGAAAACCTGAAGAGTAGTTTCAATTTCTTCCTTGATTGCCACTTTAGTTGCATGACTCAGAGGTGCAGAGGAAAAAAGTTAAGATGGAGAAATTTGGATGGGGCTAATAGAACAGGAAATAATAAAGATGCCATTCTAGCAAGACAGGTTCTTATTTGCAAAAGGCTAGAACAAATACCACAAAGAGTGCAATCTTCATCAAGTTCTCAGCCTTTCCATGAAAATGCATCACCAAGCCAACACTACACAGTTTTTAGCCGCTTTTGACTCTTCTTGTTTTGTAAAGTGTTCATATCTGCGGTGCACATCTAGCAAATAATTTGCTCAATAAATTGCTATTGCACCAACCTCAGTAATAGTTTTCTCTCAATCATAAGAGTCAGTTGCTTGGGCTTATATTTTGACATTACAGGTGAGTTGTACACAGCTGTATATTGCATAGTAAAAGTAATTTGGACATAGTTGGAGTTGTCTTGGATACAACCTGAGAAAGGATATCTGCTGGAACTCTGTGCCTCCCGGTACGTTCATATAGGCACAATCACCTCAAGATATTACAAATATAACAAAGTCAAGTACTAAGAAATATGGAAAAAATACAGATAACCTTAATTCGTTTTTGGGCCCTTCCTATGGAATCACTTAATGACCAATCACATAGAAATCTGACAGCATTAGTAATTTTCTCTTCCATAAAAACATTGCACACTGTAGAGTGACAAAGACTGCTTCATGTGCTGAAGAGCAAATGAAATGCTAACAGTGTTTTCCAAGAGAGGTTCTGTGCATATAACAAGTTGAGAACACTCTGGTGAAGATGAACTCCTGTATGAAAAGCAGTGCACCAGCTAATAGTTAAAATAAATGAAAGCAATTTCCCTATTTCAATGCTGCCTTATCACGACTTAGATAGACTATGATAGTTTCAGAAATTATGTTGGCCAGGATTATTTGCATAACCCATGTCTGCCTCGAAATGAGTCAATTCCATTGAATCAAGGTTATGCTTGGTTTGATTTTAACTCCACAGTTAAGGTACAGTTCTCTTGTCAGGTCTGTATTTTAACTCCCACACATGACTGTTATGGGATCCACCTATCATGTACCTTTCTTAGATAAAAGTTTTCTGCAGTTAAATATTCTTAGTTTTTCCATTCATGTATGACGGGTCAATACCACAGGATATTGCTTCAAACAATCACATTAAATGTGAAACCATATGAAAATAATTTACTGAGATATCTTTGGAGATGTGTATATGTATATATATATAGGCCTAAAGAAATCCAGCTTTTCACTTAAAGTGAAAAAGAACTTATTTCCTGAAAACTGCAACGTTCTGTTACAGTCCTTATCTCATCACTCTTGTTCATTTCCAAGAATAGATATTAGACACCGTTTGATGTGATAATGTGTTATGTTTATAAGTCTGATATGAATCATCT
Source organism: Chloebia gouldiae (assembly GCA_003676055.1). Classification (NCBI taxonomy): domain Eukaryota; kingdom Metazoa; phylum Chordata; class Aves; order Passeriformes; family Passeridae; genus Chloebia; species Chloebia gouldiae. Next base: position 27,585,127 of record QUSF01000003.1, on the reverse strand, counting down.
TCAAGAAAAGCTGTGGCACCAAACTGACTGCACCCTGTACATGATCTGGCATACAAATAAGTCTGCTGCCATAAATTTGGATTATGTCACAGGAAATACCAAATTTACCCACTTGCCCACTTGTAAAACCAAAATACTTATCTGGATTATTTGCCCTGAAGTGATTGAAGCATGACAGGTTTTAATTATGTGTTTTATCCTGGACCTGCTCCACCAAGAAAAGCTAGTAGACAAGAAAAAGCACTTTCTGAGGAGCTACATTCTTAAAAAGATTTAGTGCAAGCTGGTTAGAAATACTTTTTGTCTTGTGCAGAAGTTAAGCAATGCTTGTCACTGTGTGTGCATCAACCATCTCACTTAGGGTTCAACCGATGGCTGATCAACACCTATTGCTAGGAGCAAACAGGCAGTGAAAATGCTGAAAAGCCAGTTGAAACACTAAAACAGTGTAGACATCAGAAAAAATCATCAAAGCAAGGTTTCACATTTTATTTGCTAGCAGCAGGTGCCTTCAAAACAGGAAAGAGTCAGAAAGACTCCAAAGGCAGCTTCTTATTAAAACACTGTTTGTCAAATGAAGATTTCAACAGATTTATATTAATAAGGAGCTGGTTATGAGATTATACTGCAGCAGGTTGAGTGCTGTACTCCATGTGAAAATTACTTTTAAAATAAGATGAGGAAAAAAAAGGTTGGTATCTGGCTCCCAAGACAGTTATTCAACTTACTGGCAAGACCAGTTTGATATCTGCTAGCTATTAAACACTGTACACTTTCGCTATGGTGACTGCTGGCACCTTAGTTATGTGGTTCACTAGACCATGGCCCAGCTCCAGCTGCTGTCATGCAGACCTCCCAACACACAGGCACACAGCAGGCAATCCCCTCACAAGGGAAGATAGAAACTGAGTGAATAAGAAGGTAGGACAGAATGAGCTGGCCAGGGACAGGGGATGGCCAGAAAAGCCAATGACCGCCAGCCCGCTTACCTACAACCAGCCTTGATTCTGTTTTTGCAGACATTTCTTCCTCCCCAGCCTGCCTTTATCCCTCTCTTTCCCTCCCCTAAACCACCCATAGTAATCACTGAATGATCCCAGAATACTCTTCCCGTGCCTCCTGTAACATGTCCCATACCCCCAGGCAGTGTCTCCAGCAGTCTGCAGAGGGGTCTGGGGACCAGCCATCATCAGTGCTGGGTGTCATCCCCACACACAGGTCTGGAGGCCCTGCTGAGACAGCCCTGGGAGAGACCATGTGCCTTCCCCTGACTGGTCTCAAGTCCCTGGGCTTCTTCATGCCTGTCAAGATGTGAGTTTTATCACATAACCCAGAAAAGGAGTTCTTCCATACTTGAATCCAATCATTTTTGTGGCTCAGTTTGGTGGCTGAGACGTGAGGGGACCCTGTACATAACTCCTAGGAACTGAGGACAAATATTCACCTCACCAGTCTATGGCAAGTCCCTGAAGTCAGCCTTTACAAAGCAACTGGAATATTACAGGCAAAAAAATTCACCAGCTCAGTGTGAATCTTGAAAGGGGCTCTGTCATTGTGAACACAATGAGGAATCAAATATACCACAAGAGACCTGAAGCAAAAATCTCCAAGGCCATGTTCTCACACAAGGAGTCCCATAAATTAGAGCAAAAGCAGACAGCAAGATGACATGTGATGTTTGAAAAAAAATACAAGAGGCTTCATAGCTTATATCTCTGTGCCTTAGTTTGCATTACCATTACCATGCAAAACTTGGGTAAATACAAAAGGCATCAGAGTTGCTAGGTCAGGACAATTACTCCTAAAATAAAGAGCAAGATTGCAGTAGGAAATTACCAAACTACTCTTTTGCCTGAAAGCAGAAGGGATTGCATTAGTTTTGATAGAGACCTGTAAGTCATTGTTGTGAAGACCTGCACATTTGGATTGAAACACTGGGAATCAAGAAAACCTCACTGCTCCAAAGTCTAAATAGCTCAACCACATGAGCTTTTGTAGTTGATTCCCAGAATATCCCTCTGCTGCCTAGGCCACAGTTTTGGTAACAACTCTTGGCTCCTCTGAGGCAAGCGTCACATGCATCAGTTATTACAAGCCTCCCACTCCATGCTTTTAACATGGAGGCAAAAGCAGTAAATACTTTTAGGTGCTTTGTCTCAGGCTATTTTCAAATGCATACAAAGGTAGTTCCTGTTGGTGTCCAATGGCCCTTCCACATCTCCTTGTAATGACATCCACAGGCAGTTTTTCCCAGACAGCTCTGGGATGGGCCACACTGGTCTGGGCCATAGAGATTTTGTAAGTATTTGAAACTCCCTTGCATAGCAACATCCACTGCAAGTTAATAATTCTTTTACATTTTTTGAGAAAAAATAAGGTAGGGGGTGGAGTACCTTCTCGGGAGGCTCTGATGCTTGGAGCCACGTGTATGATGCACCTGAGCCTTTGTTATACAGGAACACTCAGACTGTGGAAAATGTGAGGCTACTGCATTCTGCAGTAGCCCTCTTCCCTGCATCCCTACTCCCCAACAGGCTCCTCAGTTGTCCATACAGCATGTGACATGCCTTGGCACCCCCACAGACTCTGTCCCCATGGTTGCACCCCATGGATAAGCAGGGACATCTTGCTGTGGCTGGTGCATGACCAGGTATTGCTGCAGAGTGGGAGGACAGCCAGGTACATACCTGGGAGGAGCTGAGTCACAGAGAGACAGACTCCTTGGCTCCAAGGTGCTGCTGAACAACACGTGTTGTGGCCCTAAACACCTTTCAAAATGGTCCTCAGCCCTCTTACACTATAAAGGTAACACACTTCCATTGGTTTCTGCATGCATCCACCTACAAATCTGTCACAGTGAAAGCAGTGGGGAAAAGCACTCCACTACTTTGGCCAGTGAGATATCAGAGGGAAAAATTATATTCCTTCTGTATCCTCTATTTATGTAGCAACTTTAGCATTTGCAAAGAGCCTCCTGAGGAATAAGAGATTCCTCCAAATGGTAATGGAGGAAAAAGGAAGGGATAAAACTGGATTTTTTTTTTTCTCCAGGAAATATGTAGTTTCAATAAAATTCTTACACAAAATATTTCAGTATCATTAGTGCTAGGAAAAAATGAAATCTCGTCTGTTTTTAAAGTAACCTCCAGTTCTGTTATTATGGAGGGTTTTCCTGTAAATTATTGTAAAATACTGTTGCTGTTGTGAATTCATCTTTCTGGCTGCTCTGGCAGATATCAGCTTGGGGCCACCAGAACTCCTCTGTTTGAAGTGCATTACCCTCCATCTTGCAAAAGGATTTTCCATTATTGTAAGGTACATTTGTGTTGCAGTTAAAGCATTTCTACCCTGAGGTAGTGTCAGAATGGCATTGCCCAGAAATGCAGCCATGACACAGCAATGATCTTGTTAAATGCTGAATAAAAGATATTAATATGCTAGAGTGCTGCCTAGGGGAGAGAAAGAGCTGCACCATGTTGTACCCACTGTATAGTGCACTGCCAGCAAACCCTCTTCTTGCTGTGCTGTACTGCTCTGCTCTGCCTTCTGTGGTGCCTTTTTACACCCTTAAAACCCTTTAGCCCAAGGTGTAAAAAAGTCCTGTCTGATGATTTAGACTCAATATGATCTTTTGTTTTAAATTGTCAAATGTTCCAGGAGCATTTTCCTAAAATATCTAAAACTATTTTTAAAAGGTAACTCACAGCACACCATTTCTAGGTTCCCCTTTAGTTAAAATACTAGAAACTACATCCCAAAATGCTTCCACTCATGAAATACACATGAAAATAATGTAATATTAACCCAAGAACTGTGCAAGAAACTTTCCATGCCTGTATACCTCTTCTTTGAGCAGAGGATCTGAAGTGCTTTACAGTTTCACAGATCCTGCAGATCCATAAGGAAGGGTGTAAGAATTCCCGTTTTCTTTCTCGATTGTTGCTTCTTTCTCAAAGATGTATGCCCAGCTTTATTAGTGATCAGTAATCACTTATAAGTCACTACAGAAGGTTGTCAACTTCACTCCTCAATCCCAGTCCCTTATGCTGACATCAAAACCAAAAACTTCAGTCACATGATCTACAGAGGCATGGATATCGTGAGCCACTGACCAGAGGTAAGGTCTTCTGGACCTGTGAAGTGGAAGAAACAGCAGTGAATACAAGTGTGTGAACGCCCCAGGGAGAACTGGCACTCTGCTGCTGACACACAGGAAGACACTGCACCTGCCTCGGGGAGTCCCTGGCCCCAGAGAGCAGCAGTGCTGAACTTCAGCTGCCAGAAAGCAGAGAGAAAGTAAATGCAAGGTTTGCCACTGGCAAAGTCATTGATAAATGCTATCTTTCTGCATAAGAGTAAATCACAGGCAATGTAAAATTCTGTACTGCAAGAGACACATGAGGATTTTCACAGCCTCATTCAGTAACTCTCTTCCCTCTCTCCCAGCTCCTGAGCTGTATTACAAAAAGACAGTTTCTGTATTTACACTGTGCTTTATCCTCTTGCTAAGCATTCCCTGTAGCACCTTAGCTGACAAAGTACTGAAGTAAAGAGATCAGAAGTTTGACTGACAATTGCTGTTCTTATGATGCCTTCTCACCCAATTTGTATCACTTACCCAAAAGACAAGGGTCACCTCTCCCTGGCTCTTGCACTTGACAGATTGTCTGCCCCTTGCTAAATAGTATTAACTGACCTGTCAGTATAGCAGAATTTTGCACTCATATTTTCACAGAGCAAGAAACAAAAAATTATAGCAAAGCTTTGTGAAATCAAGCTGACAGTTCCTCTAAAATCCCCTCTCAGAAAGCACAGTCTATATCCTGACCCTCAGAAACCCATGACAATGGTATTAAACTAAATATTTTAGCATTGCCTCTATTTAATTTGCTTTTCACAGTTTTCTGTTACAGTACCCATGGTGATGCGTCCATTTGGTGATGAATTCCCAGCACAAGTTTAGCATGTTTCCTCTAGTTTTAAGACTACTCTCAGCTGTCAAAACACATGGCCCAAAGTACCTTTTGGGGAGATGGACCGAAATGCAGAGGCCATTTCTTTGTATTCATTGATGTCGAATGATGCCTCCCTGCAGACCATCGCACTGACTGCAGCCTTACCTCGCCTGCAGCCGTGGGGGAAAGACACACAAAAATCCCTCCGACATCCAGATGGTGCCTTGAGAGGCTGGAGTGAAGAGGAGCTCCCGAGTTCCCTGCCTGCGCGGAAGCAGCCAGAGCCACTTCCAAAAGCTACACAAAAGAGCCTCTGTCACTGCTGATGAGAGATCCTTTTGAAGCTTAGGAGTCATGACTGGCAGCATTTCATATCTGGCCATCTTTAAGTTTGGACAAGAATGGGAAAGAAGAAAAAGATGGGAAAGGAGAGAGCAGGGGAGAAAAAAGGTAGGATCAGCTCAGAACAGCTCTGGCTAAGAGCCTGTCACAGCAACATGCATTTTGCATTACCTCATGTATAATATTTTTTGCTTTCAGGCTTTCTTATCAACATGGAAATTTCCAGTTTACTTTTGACCCTTTCAGCAGAAAGTGGTCAATTTCTCTCAGCTAAGAAGGCATGTTTTAGTTCACTATTAAGAAATACAAAACTTTCTCAGTGTAAAGGTACATTGTAAACATAATAAGCCTAAACCAAGAGCAAGCAGCTTCATCTTAAAGAATGTATGCATTGCTGCTTTCTGTAGGAGGTTACAGATAAACTGCAAATAAACTGACTATGTTTGAATATGAATATTCCCAGATTTAAAATTTCTAATTCACTTCTTAGCTCCTATTGTGGCATGTTTACAAAATATTTTTACCTCTCTATATCTTGCTTTTTCCACTTACAAACCATACAATTTTCTTGTTGAAAACAGTAAAAATGCTGGAGCTGATTCTTGTACAGCAGTAAGCATTTGTTCTTTAAAGATGAAAAACATTCTAGAAGTTAAATGTTAACAAATTGGTTCCCTTAAGAAGTTTTCCTTCATGACTCTCAACTTCATTTTTCCATAACATAAAGAACAGAAAATCTTTCTTTTATGTCTCTGATCAACTGTTTTTCTGTGTATTTTTGTTATTCTACCTTATTCAATTAAATGCCTTTTAGTGTGGCTGCAGTGGCACAAAATGACTTGAAAAATAAATTAAGCTTTCATTTTCAAGTATTTGAATACAAAAATAATCAACAGTTCATTATTTTTAAAATATTTTATGATTATTTATTCTGTTATTTTTCTCTTCCTCTCTTTAAAATGCATATCTTTATTCTTATGAGCTAAGAACCTTAATATTCTATTTCAGAGGGAAAGTAAGTGCTAAGTGATCAGTTTTAAAAGGATTCAAGGAAATAATCTTCACATCTAAAATAGGGATGGGGCATGATTCACCCAAACCAAAGCAGGAATGGTAGAGAAAGAAAAAAAGCCCAAGAATTTGTGATTCTGTCACATGTTTTAAAACTTTTAATCTTGCTTTTTGGAATGTGTCAAACTGTCACTTTCTTGCAAGTATGCTTCCCAATGCTTTCAACACTTGCACTTTTGTCATAAACTCATAGGAATTCAAAATCTTATTCATCACTTTACTATTACAGGCTCTCTTATGAAGAGCTGGGCACAGGGACTGCCTGGCCATCTGATGGTTGCATGCAGCTCAAAGGTGTCCAGCCACAAAGCCCTGCTGGGGTGCTGCTGTGCCTAAATGCCCACACAGCGAGGCCGAGCAGGGCTCAGCTGCCCTCCATCTCATCCCCACCCTGCTGGAGGGGTCCCAGGAGGCCACTGCCACACTCCCCTGGCTATGAGCCACCTTTCTGGGAGCTGCCAGTCCACTCCATTCTCCAAATAGATGATGCTGGTCTGGATGTGGAAAAAAAATGGGTGTGAAGGGAGGAACAGTAAGGCAGGTTGGCTATTCCTAGACTAGTGCTTTCATTTCACTCTAATATGTGAACACCTCAAGACAAAGTCAAAAAAAAAAAAGAAGTGAGAAAAATATTTCAGCAATTTCCTCTTTCTCCTACAGTTCAACACAGGAAAGTGAAATTAAACCACCTAGGGATTAATTTAATGGGCGAGGATATAGGGATTTTTATTTTACATACTTAAGTAGGTAACAATGAATGCTGACATTTTTCTTTAAGGTTTAAAATCTGCCCTCAAATTGTTAGGAGTAGCTGGGTGAAAGTCTGTATTGTGGGAGAGACATAGGAGACTGAATTACCACCCCTCTTAGCCTCAGGAAAAAAATAATAAAATATTTAAAGCCTATGAATATAATTTATTTGTGACTTGCCTACAACTATTGTGCTCACTGATTTCACTTAATGTGCGCTGGCAGAGTACGTCAGGCTGGCAGAAGTGCTGCTGCATTACGGTGCACTGACTCCATTAAAACACTGCACAGCAGCTAAACTGGGGCAGCCCTGCCCTCCTGAAATCCTCAGCTGGCCCCCATGACCCAGGAGAGAAGTCAGCCCCACAAGAGGGAAAGTGCAGGCAGGCTGCCCTCCAGTGCACACCTGCAGGAGACTCCCTTTGTCAAAACGAAGCCCCAGCAGCTCCTCCTGCAAGGGGACTGGCTCTTACCCTGCCAGGGATATTGTGCCCCTGGGAACAGCATCTCTAGCCCTGAGCAGAGCCACTCTGGTTGCACAACCATGTGCTCACACAAACGTAACTTCTTGGTTGCTTTAGAATGATCAGACAAGTGAACAAGCAAAACACAGCAGCCATTGAAAGAAGACTTGACAGGGATCAAACACACCCACTACCTCTGCCACAATTCTCTTGATGAAGACAGAGAGCCATGACTGAAATCCACCTCATCAGCACCCAGTCAAATATTTGCCATCTTTCCAGGCAGATCCTACCTGGTGTCCAATTTGGCGCCAGCCAGACCTGGATCTCAGCTGATGAGACATCATAAAAACCCAGAAGCAGCAATTCTTTCATATGCAAACAGGTACTTATGAACATCTGCCTGTTGTGTCTGACACAGTGCAACATATTCTTTCTGAAATAAGTACACTCAAGCATGAAGAGCTTTTGTTAAAATTATCATTACTGGTAATAGCTAGGAACATTAGGGCACTTACCACCAGCCAGCTGCATCCCACCTGAAAACTTCTGCTGGGAACACAAGGTGGGTGGCTCAGCTCTTCTCTTCCTCTAGGACTTTGTTCTTCCTTCTCATGACTACTCAAAAATCACATCATCATTGCAAGGTTCTATTTTTGCTCTTTTTTTTTCATTTTTACAATGAGTATTCTTTTTTTTTTTGCCTGAACTCCTATGGTATACTTGCTAGACTCTGCTACTCTGAATGGTCAGACAGAAATTTCACCCAGACAATTATAGCTCCCAGTTTCTGCTGAAAGTTTAGGAGGCAAAGATAATTAATTTCACTTAAACAGCCCAGGACCTTTCTCTGGGACTCAGAACATTCATAAATATTCATAAAATTCACAAAAGCAGTATTACTTTCTCTCTTCTATCCTGTATCAAAAATACAACCGAACTTTTATATGGTCATTTCAGTCACAGCACTTTACAGCACTTTACAGCACTTTACAGTAATTGCAGGAATTACTAATCCTTTTTTGAGGTGCAGGAAAGCTCAGTGCAGAAAAGCCAAGCACCATGCCCAGGATAGCCAAGCTGGTGTGACACATACAACAGTGAAACTCAGATCTACAGCACACAGCAGCTTTTTTCTGCAGCACAGCAGAGCTGGAACAGGGTCCTACTCCTGAAGGGCTCCTTTAGGATCTTCCACAGGATAAATAAATACAATTTCCCACTAACACTCTAGGCATTTCCTGCTATTAAGCTGTTCTTTGATTAGTGTAGCAATGTCAAGAGATCAGTTTAAAAAGTTTGGCACCTAGAGCCACAATTAGGCTCAAAAAGATGCTGCCCAGATTGTCAGAGGCAAATAACACATCTTGCTTTCTCTTGGCTTGCCCAACTGTCAAGAAAAAAGTTACATCCCTAGCAGATGTCACCCAAGTTTAAAAAGATTGTTCTTTACTATAAATTCACATTGTTCCTAGCATATGGGATTAAGAGTTGTGATAAAGAGCTTTGAGTCTGACTGTGGGAACCATTTTTTTTTTTTCTGTCCGATCTGAGCAACAGCTGAGTTCTCTGGACCTCTCTCTTTTTTTCATCCAAGCACCTAATTGTCTTGGGAAAAACAACTGGTTATCAACTTAAAACAAAACAACTGCTCTCCAGAACAGACCAATAAAACAGAATTTATATGAGGAGCTGTGGGTTTATTGGCTATTGGTTTAAGCTGTTTGTCCTATTTTAGAAGAGTATAATTTTTACTGGGTTCTTTTTCCCCCCGTTGAAATGAGTATTAACTCCATTGTCATAAAGAAGGAGCTGCATTGTTTAATGTGGCCGTTAAAAAGGAGGTTTATAGATCACATGACCACAAGAGTTCACTCGGGTCTCGTAGTAATTAGGAGAAATGGGTGTATAGCAGCAGTTCACAACATGCTCTTGTTTGACCCTTTTGCCCTACATTTTCGACCACTTTGAGTTTGTTTCATGTAGCGCCTCTAAAAACTGACCTTCATTGCCCTCTGCTGGCTGCTCCACTGTCTCATTGCGCGGCTTCTCGCCCCGCGCAGAGGAGAGGATGCGCCGGGGCTTAACCCCGGCCAGTAACCGAGTTCACGCTGCCACTCTCACCCCCTCCCACCCGCTAGGACGGGCAGGGGAATTTAAAAAACACAAGTGAAAACTCAGGGGTTGAGGTAATTCCAGTGTAATGATTGAAACAAAGATAGTGCGATAATAGAAGCAACATTAAAAATAATTATTATAATAATAGCGATAGCGATAATAACGATAACGATAATGATAATGATAATAATGATAATGATAATGATAATGATGATAATGATAATGATGATAATGATAATGATAATGATTGATAATGATAATGATAATGATAATGATAATGATGATCATGCAAGAGGGGGAGAGAAATAAAACCCAAGAAAGACAAATTCTGCACAAGACAATTTTTCACTACCCACTGACCAATGCACAGCTTATCCCTGAGCAGTGGTTGGCTCATCCCGGCCAACTCCTCCCAGTTTATATACTGGGCATGACATTCCATGACATGAATGCATGAATATCCCTTTGGCCAGTTCAAGCCAGCTGCTCTGGCTATGCTTCTTCCCAACTTCTTGTACACCTGCTCACTGGCAGAGCATGGGAAACTTAAAAGTTCTTGGCTGAGGGTAAGCAGTATTTAGCAACAACTATAATAATAATGTTATCAACATTTTTCTCATAACAAACCCAAAAACAGAGCACTGTGTCATCTACTAAGAAGAAAATTAATTCAGTCCCAGCTGAAATCAGGACAGATATAGTGGAGCAAATTACAGGGCACCTGAAGAAGGCTACTAGACATAGGATAGGATCTGTCTCGGGGACTGCCAGCAACAAAGCTGGGGTCTAGCCTTGCTGTCTACTGCAGCCACTGATTAAGTACTGAGCTTAATGCACACTTGCCTATAGGTATATTATAGCAAGCACACTACCACACAGGGCAGAGATCTTTTCTTAGAAACAGCCAGTAATTATTTTTATAACAAAATAAAGTTGTTTTAAAAACCGTGTTACTTCAAACCTGTGCAATAAAGCCTTCTCTGATAATCCAGCAAAAAGGCAATCACTGCACCTCACCAATAAATGTGAAAAACCTTTCTTAATGCCTGCATTTAAAGCAACTGTATTTCAGAATCAGTGTAAAAATAGTCCATTTCTGCAATACCATAATGTGTCTGTTGGTGTTTCAAAGGAACTGCTCAGGAAATACTGCAGAATGCTAGCCAGACCTGGTTTACTGACAGGTGTTTTGTCTCATGTCAACACTGAATGGTATTTTTTGGTAATAAGGTGATTTATGTTAAAGGTAGCTATGCGGAAATCCAGCCTCTTATACATGCATTTTCATGAATCCAGGGAATTCCATAACTGGGCATTTGGTTGACAGGGAGAGCGGAAGCAGCAGTGAGCATTGAAACAGAGCTCGTCTCTTAGCAGTAAAGACCATGATGGGCACTGGAGGATTAGATACCTTCACTTGTGGTTGTCTTTACTGCACATATTTCTTGAGCAAGTACATCTTTGTTGTGCCTCCTCTCATGAGCAGCTAATTCACTAAACCCTGAATAAACTCTTCATTCATACAAGCTCCATGTGCTTAGCAGGTGGTGATACCACATTCTGTAGGAAGCTGGCTTTGAAAGAGTGATGAAAATCCCCATTCTCACAGAGATAATGTAGCTTATGACTCTCTGGCTCTTTTATTTTTTTAGCCATATCCTTTTCCTAGAAAATAGTCCTAAATTTTTTTTTACCAAATAAAAGATGGCATATTTGGTAGAGCACCATGTATGCATTTTTCATGAAGCAGGATGATTATATTACAGAAGTTGAAGCCTACAAGTACTTTTGTAGGAAAAAGATTTTAAATTGGGAGAACAGGACATTCTGGGTGCCTTGGATTTTCAGCAATTAAAAGAATATCACAGTGCAGTGAACACAGCCAACTGTGTAGCAGAGTTTTAGTTTTTATATTAGAAATAGAAGATTACAATAAATAATAAAAATAATGAAGAAAGAAAGAGGGGACAAAAAAGAAAGTCATATGAGTCATGCCTTGGCATGGAGAAGTGGGTATTTCTCTTGTTCTGCCTGAGTTCCCCTTCAAAATTAACAGTGACAGTACCCTGTATTTTTCTTTGAAATTGTTTGAAGACACAAAAGACTGCATCCAATTTCCCATGGCTCATCAGTTGATTTTACTAATGCTGTCTATAAATTTCAAGCAAGTTACCGGAAAAATCTCGAGACTCTTCTGGGCTTGACAGGTGAGATAAGATTTTCACATGAGATCTCCAACTTCCTTGTGCACAAGAAATTAAGAAAAGTCCCTCTGTGTAGGGGTCATAGGGTCTTTTAATGCCAGATACACCATTTCCTTTAAAGGAGAGAGGCAGAGATTGCTCCTCTATTGAATTCACTTTACAGTAACAAGTTTATACAGTGCCCTGGTTCCTGTCCCTTATTTATCATCATTGAGACTTAGACCATTCTCGACCCATTAGTGAGTATTATGCCATAAGACAAAAGACAGGCTTTTGGTTGGAGCAATAGATGAGACATGAATGACATTTTACAGGGAAGGTGCTCAGCCTGCAAGGACCTTCCAGGCTTCCAGAAGTCTTTTCTGAGGACTTTGTGAATAGATTCCTGGAGAATAATAAAAATCTCTGTTGGCTTCCCAACATGTCTCCAGTCAATGAGCTACAAAATGAAGTCACAAGGTTAAACCTTCATTTATCTTATTCCCTATGGTCTAATTTGGCTGTTAAATCTACACATCTTGAAGGAGAAAACAGCTGTACTCAGTCTTGAGGGCTGCATGTGCCTAGAAATGTGAAAAATTCTCTGCTCTCGTTCAAGAGACTCTCAGGTTTATCTGTCTGAGGATGAGTCAGAAGTGAACAGCACAGTGTGGGCAGAGGAAGGCTCCTCAAAATGAGGTAACACAGAAAGTGGCTACAGTGAAATTCTTCAGTATCACGATGGTTTCCCACCTATGACTCATCTGTCTGTCTTGCTCTAACCATGTATCTGCTTCATAGAGTCCCACTTCCCATCACACACCTCCTGGGTTTGAAAATAAACAGGCAGCATGACCTAATGCTTCATACCCAGGACAACTTAACCTCAAGAAATTATATCCTTGAAATTATGTGCTCCTGGAGATTGTTATGAAAAGCATGTTAGAAAGTTAAACATCTCTCCAGTTATCTGACATTTTGTCTTTGCATATTCAGGATTCTGAACACTGACTGGAGTTAAATGCCAAAATTGATGTAAGATGCATTAGGGACTTTTTCTAAGAAAACTGAAACATCTTGAAGAGTTGCAAGTAAAGCATTTACACTCCCAGGAGATAAGACAGTGAGACTATAAATTCTTCCCTGTCATCAGAACTGAACATTAGAATCTCTGTCCTGTTCAAGAAAACCCACAGAAATGGGAAATGTCATTTATGAATAATTATGCCTTATTCTTGGCTCTTACTCATGTTACCAAACCATCTGTAAAAATGGCCCCACCCCCATCAGAGCAAAGGCAAAAGAAAATTTATTTTTGACAAGATGACAAAATGTCAGGAGGGGTCCTCAGCAGGATCCCAGGAAGCTGATTAAAAAGAAGACAGACTTCTTTTTAAAATTGTATGAAATCTGATTTTCTACTGATATCCCATGGTTTTTCCTATTCCCCATTATTCTGGAATGGAAAATGTTCAAAGGATCTTGCCGTGAATATGCTTCCTTTAGAATAATGAAAATTGCTGCTTCCATCTTGAAAGCAACATGAGCCTGCTATACATTAAAACAACAGACAACAAATGAAGTTTCCATGTCAGTTCTGGAAAAGGGAAATGTAAGCTCACACTCATCTCTCCCTTATCCCTTTTAATGTCAATTCATGAAAGAAATGTAGAAAAAAACTGAGTGGAGGATAACGAGTCTGAGGAAAAGTTTCTGAAAATTCTGGCTTCTCTTTAAAAAACATCAATTCAACAGCACGTCATTAGTTCAAAAAGACCCCATCCAAACCAGTGAAATCAGTGGGAAAGCTCCCAGTTGGCTTCAGCAGGTTTGAGTCAACAAGATTGCAATTAAAATGCTTTTTTGCTTTTTTCAGTGAAATCACTTTTTAAATAAAAAATTGCTTTGTAATGAAAAATTGCTTTTTACAACCGCAAAATTGTGTTGGGACCCCTTGTTTTCATTTATGTGCTTTTCTTTTTTGGCAGAGCAGGCTATAAATAAATATATTTCATCTCACTCATCCCCCAAACTTTTTAATTTCACTTCTTCATTTTTTACTGGAAAACAAACACATGAAATGACATGAAGTAGAGGTGGGTGCTGGAAAGTAATACAGTGATCAGATCAGAGGCCCACCTGGAAACCTGGATGCCTACCAGAAGTAGGGGACAAATGATCCCAGGGGAAGTGAGCTTAGCCAGTTCTTACTTTTTTCATTGTCCCAGTAAGTAACTCCTCTCTCCACTGCTTTTTTTGATGTTGCATATGAGTGGATTACAGAAGTGCAGAAATCATGCTACATGGAGTCAAAAAAATTCAGAGATACTACAAATATGTTGGCAGGATTGCTAGATCTGAAACAAATACTACATTTGAGCCAGAGAAAGCATCAGCTGTTCCTTGGTCAGCTACACATATATAAGGACCACACATGGTCACCCATGACAGCCTGAAGAATTCCCCTTCATCATTCTTCCCTTGTCTGTGTATTCAATTTTGTGAAAAACATTGGAATACTGGAGGATCACCTTGCTGAGCCTCTCTGTAATTTTGTTCTTCAATGTGAGGCACCACATACACAAAACTGACCTATCTTTAACAAGTGAAACACACTTGCAGACATGTTAAAACTCCTGGTTTCTTGAATGTGTTCAGACAGGTACAGTGGTGACAATTATCTATGTGCTTTTAGACATGCTCTTATTTAGGAGGAGAGGATTACCAGTTGGATTGTTTTATTTGGTGTCCGCACTGCAAACCATGGAGCACTCAGTCCCAAAGTCAGAGGATATTTTCTGAAGGAACAGCAGTCTGTGGTCAGGCCATGCAAAAGGTGATTTATCAGAAGGACTGCAGCCCACAGAAAGGACCAGTGCTGGAGGAGTGAGAAAATTGTAAGGAGTGAGAAGCAGAAGAAAGGGGAGCAGCAGAGAGGAAATCTTCTGGACTGTCCACAAATTCCCATCGTCCATCCTCCCTGTACTTCCTGGGGTGAAGAGAAGGTATAGGAGGTAGAAATGAAGGAGTGAAGTAAGTCTGGAGGAAAATGGGCAAGTAGGGGGAAAAATACTGATTTTTGTTTTGGTTTGCTTTTATTATATAAATACATTCTCATTGGAAATAAATTCATTTTTTCCAAGTAAGGTCTGTTTTGCCTGGGATGTTAGCTGGATGTCAGCTGGAAGTGATATACCTCAACAAGAATTTTAATTCTATTTTCTCCCCCTCTACTGTTAAGAAGAGGAAGTGAGTGAGCAGCAGTGAGCGGGAGGGTGTCTGGCTGCTGGCCATGGTCCACCCACCACAACTGAAACTTTTTCTGTTGGTACTGGTTATCAGTTGCACTGCATGGCTGTCTCAAAGCTCCAGTTAAAACACGAGTTCCTTTATTCAAGATGTTTCATACATAAATCTCTTCTCAGTCTTTGCCAGCCACAAAAGGTTAATAAGATGTAAGCTAAAGCACTAAAAAGTCATCTCCAAAAATGCATTAATGTCATTATTTTTCACTTTCCTTTCAACTCTTATAAGGTGTTGCATGTATTTCACACTATCTGGCCATCCCCTAAAGAACAGCCTTCAGCCTTATGTTTAGCATTACTAAAATCTGGACTAAGAGTGTCTTTCTTTTCCTCCCCTCCAAATGTACTTTAATTAGCAAAGTCTTCAAGCCTTGAGAAGAGATTTACTGCATGTCAGCACATGAATTCATGTTATTTGAGTCCATAACACTTTCTCTGTTAATTCATAGCCATAATTTACTACATTCAAGCATCCTATTTGTTTTGCTAACTACTGATGCATATTGGCCAAACACATTGGCTGAGATCTCTGTTTAATGAGAGGGTTCATGAACAGAGCTGAGAGTTGGGAAGCTCTGGTGATCTGCAGCATCTGAAGACATTATACCCACAGAAACCAGGACAGATCCTCAATATTTTTATCACACTCAATATGTCTCTGTTCTGAATTGCATTTAGAAATCCACTTAGCTAAGTAGTTTTCACTGTAAGAGCTAAGATAGAAGTTAAAGCCTCACACCTTAACCACAGTAAGCCAAGTTAGAACTGGCTACCTGGCAATCACTTTGGAAGGTCAGAAGTGACTGTACTTAATGCCAGCTACACTGCTCCTCTTTGAAGCTGTGACCTGCATAAATTATTCTGCTGCCTCCTTTTTTGCACTCCTGTAACAATCCTTTATTTCATGTGAGGAAAAATAAGTCTCCATCCAAACTGGCACGGACTTACTGACTGGCACAAGGTGTTTGTCACTTTCCAAGGTAAATCAGGTTACTGAGGTCAAGACACAGATCTTGAATGGGTTATACAGGTAACATCCCAGTATATACTGGAAACTTCTATATTTATTCAACACTGTAGTGTTATGTTTCCTGAATACTGCCATATATCTTTAAAATGATGCAAGATGATTATACTTTCTGTGCATAGAGACGTGAAAAAATGTTTGTTTTCCATATGCAAGAACTCTATGAACTGTTTTTCTCTAAATGCCTTTAGAGTTCCATGACCACATGTGAAAATGTTTCCTGTCATCCCTTCATGTTTCCTATAAAAATTCAGTATGCTATCACAAATGTCAAGAATGAGGCCATATAGTTTCAATTACTTGTTTCAAGAAGATGCCTTTTCAATCACAACTTCATACTTAAAGGGCAGCTGCTTGGGTCACATTACACGTCAATAGGAATACTTCATGATTATTGAAATTTTCTGTATGTGTAAAGCCTCAGAAGGCAAGGAAAACCAGACTGGCTAAAAAGAAAGAGCATTTCATTGTGAGAATTACTTCAGAAACATAGGCTACCACTGAGAGTATGGAAATCTTAATAAGAATATCCCTCTGCTTGACAGTTTCTTTTCATTTGGTAAGTATCACTGTGGCTAGAGATCCATGGATCTGCAGTTACACCATGCCAATGTTCCCAGCTGAGTCAAGTGAGGATTAATAGATATGAATTCTCCATGGCCAAAGGCAGCACCTTCTAAATTCAGTGAAGTCTCAAGGACAAAGAAGAATTTAGGATGAGATTGTTGTTTTCTGTGACTTAGCTAAGAACTTAAAGAAAATGTAAGCAACAGGCCTTGTAGATGACCACATATATGTACTTTTAATTTTTCAGTTTCTTTCCTTTCAATCTAAAAAGCTCATTCTTGGAGTCAGAAGGGTCTGGAAACCATGCAACACATTAGAAACATGAGACACCAGTGTGGTAGAGCTAGGAAATCTTGCTGAGGTACACCATATAAGCCAAATCTGCCAGGCAGACATGGTTTAAGTTCTATTAGCTCATTAATAACCTCCTGAAAACTGGGATAACACAGCCTGGCTGTAGAGTTTGCTGGTGAGGAGGCTACAAAGAAAGGAAGGCTCCTTTTCCTTCCTGCAGTCTCTAACAGAACTGGGGGCATCCATGAACAAAGGCTCTCCTGCTTACTCAAAAGTATATTCCCTGTAGACCCACAGTGGGCTTCTCATTACCTGAATAACCCCAAAAGCAGAACTCTTCGTTGACTGTTTCCAGAATCTCTTTCTCGCCCTGCCTAAATGTAAGGAGTTTCTGTAAAGCTGAAATCTGCCCCACAGGAGCAGGTACAGAACTCCTTCTGTAGGTTCCCTTAAAACTGCCCATTCATTCACACAATTACCTGAACCAACAGCAGTACCAGGGATCTCCTCCACCTGTGGAAGGGTGTGGGAGAACTGACAGTAACCAATGGCATTAACAAATCAACTCAAACTTTAAATCCTTTTATTAAAAATTAAAATAATCCTTCCTTCTCTCATAACAAGAATTTTTTTTTGAGCCATGAAATTGTTGCTTTTTGCATCAAAATTCTGCCACTGTTCTGAAAAGAAGTCCTGTCTAGACATATTTTGACATACATACACTTGATTCATCGCTAAAAAAAATTAGGGCACCTTGTGGTAAATGCAGTTTGGTTGATACAGGTAGTGGTTTGCAAGACTTCTCTTGTACATCCTGTTCTCTGAACCAAAGAAAAATGAAGCAAAGCTAGCTATAAAAAGCTTCAAACAAGTTAACTTTTTGTAGTAGAAAGTGTACTTCTATCTGGGGTGAGGCAAAACTGACTGCACACAGAACTTCCAAGCAGCACTCTTTTTCAGGGTTTTCTGAAAAATACTTTGCCAGTTAATCTCCATCTCATTAATTCAAGTGATATCTCTTTTTCTCATATGGTTCCTTACCAGCATTGTATGCTAGAAGCTCATATTTTTACAGAGTTTGTATTTAAACAATAGTTTTTATCACAGCCATTGGTCATGAAAATATAAAGCAATCATTCAGGATGAAGTTTTCACACAATGAGGGACAAATTAAATGAATTAAATATTTCACATGGGAATCTACTATTACAGTTCATCTGTTATAATAAACAGTAATAGTGAAAATATTACTGCTGTATTTTGTAACTTTCCAGGAGTTTCTCTGAAACTGAACTACAACATAATGTGCCATAAAAATTCCCATGGACTTTACATCTGTGTCAGAAATGTTCAGTGAAAGCTCTGATGGTCATAACGCTGACTGTGAAACAAAATTATAACTGGAACTGATAAATACTATCATCATGACACACAATATTATGAATGTATTACAATTTCCCAGGGGCATAAACATACCAAAAATATTGTGACATCATAACATATAAATGGGTATTTCCAAAATAATTTATGAAAGTGCTAGTTCAAAGGCAATGAAAAATGCAGTTCCTGAGACTTATCATGAGCATAACCAAGAAGTATCACCACAGAGTCACAGAAAGGATAGCTCAGGCAAACATGAGGAAAATTATTCAAGTCAATATTACACAACAGAAGATATAACCATAGAAATGATAAAATATTGATTAGTTGGTAAAATGTGACATGAATATTAAAAGATTTAATCAATTCCTTGGAAAGCAAAATATCAAAGTCACAAGGACAGAGATTCAAGAAGTATTTCCAGATGCCAGGGATAAGAAGCATGTGAAGCAAATGGTAAATATGATAAAATACCAGGAAATATATTAGGCAAGTGAATGAAATAAGAGATTACAACAGATCTACATAACTTTTTTGTTTGCTTTTTTTTAGTTCCTAGAAGTTGGTCATAAGTAACCTACCTTGGATCTTTACTTTTAACGTAGAAAAGATGAAGCATTATCAAGATGTTCATGCATTTTAAGATGTTATGAAGAAGATGCAGGAAAAAAATTAATTTTGAAAGTGACACTCTCAATCATTTCTTCACTGATGCAAATTATATAAGAACAGTAAGCAGAGGAGGTAGGCACCTTTCTTCAGTGATAATTATCACAGAAGAGGTTCACATGTCTGCGTTCATGGCTATAAAAGATATCATCTTATGCAGTAATCCTTTCAGATTGAGAATAAAAGAAGTCCTGCCCAGAGACAAAGGAAATGCAGAGCCTAATCTTTGCCTGTTGTGCAATTGACTGCACCATCCGTGCTTCCCTCAACCCACCAGCCTCTCCTGGTCTGGGTTATTCCTACAGTGTCATGTGATGGTGAACAGGCCAGTACCATGTGTACTTCATCAATCACCACCTCATGGCCTCTCCACAGCACAGGTGACCTCACTGGTGCAGGATGAAACTCATACTGAAAGAAAGAGGACATGGGTAGAGACTGGGGAACAGGAACCTGGCACTGTGTTTTGGTGTTGTGGTATTGCAGGCATTTCAGAGTTGGGAGTGTTGTGCATGAATATTGTGACTGGGGAGCATAAAGAACACTTGGAACATTTTTGCATTCCAGATTTCTCTTGTGTTCATTTTGGATAGGCATGGAGAGATGGCTTGAATAACCTGAGTTAGGTTAATCTAAACAATCATTTTTGGAATTAATTACTGCACTTGGGGAAGAAATATTATTATTCATGCCTCCAGAACAGATAAATTAGAGAATCACAGTATAAACTAGGTTGGAAAAGACCTTTGAGATCTTTGAGTCCAACCTGCGACCTAAAATCAACTTACCAACTAAACTATGGCACTGAGTGCTTAATCAAGTCTTTTTTTAAACACCTCCAGGGACAGTGACTCAGCCACATCCCTGAGCAGCCCATTCCAATACTGAACCACTCTTTCTGTGAAGAATTTTTTTTCTAATATCTAGCCTCATCTGCCCCTGGCACAGCTTGAGGCTGTATCCTCTCGTTCTGTCACTGGCTGCCTGGGAAAAGAGAATGACCCCCACCTGGCTCCAGCCTCCTTTCAGACAGTTGTAGAGAGCAATAAGGTCCCCCTGAGCCTCCTTTTCCTCCAGGCTCAGCAGCCCTGGCTCCCTCAGGTACTTTTCAAGGGGCAGTTGTGTTATTTCAACACTATTTAGGTACTGTGAGTGTGTTTTCTGAATAATTTAGGAGTCTCTGTGACAATCAGGTTATCAGCAGGGTATTGGCACCCTGGCAGTGAAGTACCTTGCAATGTCAAATTTTTGATATTTTTGTTTTCTTCAAGACCTTCCACTATTTCTTCTGCTCTTTATCTCATGCAATAGCTTTGTCCAAATGTTCCCCTGTTTATTTTTCCTTTATGTAATTTCTCAATGGTTTTGAAAATACTCATTATTTGCTGTGTGTAATGATTAAGAAACAGATCAAGTTACATTATTGTCCCTATTTCACAGATAAATAAATAAAATTCAGGCACAAAGCTCACCTAAGACATTATGTGTAGTATTTTCATAAAAAGCAAAATCTACTACCAGACAGTAGTGGACTGGATGAAAAAATGTTGCCATGGGAGACCAGTATCTGCAAAAGGCCAACTGGGTATTTGCAGTAATCTGAGGTGACTAATTCTACATAAAATTCCTTTTTTTCTTCTTTATAATAGCTACATTTTACATTTGCAGTAGCATATCTCTCTGTACAGTTAGTTTAGTGGCTTGCATTATGCCTGCTGAGGGGATTTTTTTCCAGGTTTTTGTGTTCTTTGTCATGTTAAAAATGCTTTTGAGATTTACCTCTGGGATAAATTCTGAGATATATTTATATAGATAGATATATACAGTGATTGATTGATTCACAAGCTCATTTTCCATATGAGAAACATGAGAATATCACAGGTAATTTTAAGAGTTGCTTAGAGATTATGCCATGGACAAAACAGAAAAACAGTTTGGTTCCTCTCATTCCCAAGAACTTTTCATGCCTTTAGGACATGGTTGTGAAAAGAGAATGTTTGTGGGTGTAATGTTGCCGACTTGAGCTTTAAATCTTTAATTGTGAACTGCTAAATCAAACTGAGAGCTTGCCCCTAGGTCTCTGCCTGGTTTTAATTGGATAGTTTTATTCTGTGGTTTTCCTATTCTAACCATTTCTGCTTTTCCACTCTGAGCATTTCTGCTGGTTGTTGTGGGGTGAGAAACTAGATATGCTTTGTTCTGAGTCTAATTTAATGTGGTTATATTTCTGGAATTTCATGACATTCAAAAACAAAAAAATGCAAACTGATGAACCTGGGATGAGCTAACACACTGCAGTGGGGTAGTCTGGAGGCTGAGCAGCTCTGGTGAAAAAGACTGGGGTCTTGCTTGGCAATATGCTCTACATGAGCCAGCAGTGTGCTCTGGTAGGAAAAAAGAAGGCCAACAGCATCCTGGACTGAATTAATAAGAATCCTACTACTGGTTATTCCCCTTTGCATGGTATTTATTAGATAGCATATGTAAACCTGTATCCAGTTTTGTATCACCAGCTAACTACATGAAAGATGAAGATAAACTTTGTCAAGGGTATGTAGAAAGATTCTGCTGAGAGTCAGGAGCTGGAGCAACTGACCCATAAGGAAAACCAAGAGGATTTGGGCTTGATTAGCCCAGGCAAGAGATGTGTTAGGAAGAACCTAACAGAAATTGCTGAGAGGTTGGAAGAAAGAGGCAAGATTTTAATTGTGGGAAGAAACTGTAAACTGGAACAGGGAAGGTTCTGTCTGGATTCAAGGACAAAAGAAAATGAATCTCTGAAGATAATTTAACATTTAATTAGGTTACTGAGAGAAGTAATGGAAACCCTTTCCTGGAAGGTTTTCAAGACCCAACTGGACAAAGTCCTAAACAATGTGGTCTGAATTCAGCATTAAATCTGCCCTGAGCAGGACATTGGACTAAGGACCTCCCAAGGCCATTTGCAAACTGGATGTTTCTGTATTTAAACACCACTAACAAATCTGGGGTAAGTTAGAAAACAGGAAACACATTTCTCTTTAAATAACTGAAGAAAACATTGATTTCTCAATTTTAAAAAGCCTGCTTTGGAAGAAGTCAAAATACATGACCTCACAGCCAAGAAAGAGAGTTTTATAAAGATGAGAGGAAGATAAACAGGCAAGAAATTTCTAGGTTTTAGAGCATCATCCTGTTACCCAAATGCAATCTCAGAACTGTAGCCAATGTGGTCCCTGTAGAACATGTTTGCTGTGGTACAGGCACTAACTGATTTTTTCTGTTGCTGTCAAGACTGTTGTCTTTGCTTCCTTTTTAATTTTGTGGATATTGTCAAAGAGACCTCCCTTCAGTAAGAGCTCAGGGTCAGCTTTCTGTCCTGGAGGATAGGTTCATCTTGACTGATGGTTGCTTCAGACGCTTTTCCACCCTGCTCTCTCTCTGTCATCCACAGCAGAAACATGTGGGATAGATTTCCCTGCACAGCTTTAGTACAGATGTCCACAGTGCACACTTCCATAGCTGAGCTGATCAACCTCCATCAAAGTGCCTCATTATCAATGGAAATACAAAATCTTGAGATCTCTACAAACCTATTTTAGACTTCCTTATTAGAAGGCACCTAATCACAGTGCATTTGCCAGAGGGAAAATCCCCATGACTCTTGCATCATGCTCATATTGGAACAGTGTTTTTCATCCCACCTGGAATAAAAAAGCATGGACAGTTGTGCTGTGGCATCCATATAGCACTCCCACGCAATTTGTGCTACTGGCAGGCTAAGCTAGAATTAAATCTACATGCAAGAGAAGGGGAAAGTATTTGTAAGCCACCAGCCTTCCCTCACATGGTCCAGGTACCACTGTTGATGGGCCCTTCCCATTACTTCTGCAGTAACATTACACTGCAGACCTTGTTCAGCCTTTATTGTAGTTTGTGCTCTTATGACAAACAACAGACATTCTTTTCAACAAGTTTCCAAAAGTTCACTAATTTCCTTTTCATCATGGAAATGCAATGTGGTAGAAGCTGAGCAGAACCCCAGGGCTGTTGCAACCCACACAGCACCACAAACCACGCTTCCTGGCACATTGCACCAAAATCTTTCAGCCAAATACCACTTAAAATATTTTACATATATATGCAACAATAACATACTTTTCATTCAATCAAGGGAAAAAGATGAAGTCACTGGAATCTCTAATATCATCATTTGTGCAGCATCACCATCATAAATAACAAAGATCTGTCAGGTTACACCTGTCTACTGAGACACCTCACTAATTCAAGAAAAAGGTTATCTTTATTCCAAAAAAAAAAGCGTATGTGGGAAAGTACCACAACTGGAAGTTATTAGGCAGGCCTTGGAAATTATTGTCAGGAGAATATCAGTTAAACAAATGTATGGTGATAACTAGGGCATATGATAGATTCAAATAAGGTTAGCTTCAGTATTGGTAACACAATCTGTTAAGTAGGTTTTGGGTTTGGGGCTTTTTTTTTTTTTTTTGAGATCTAACATTTTGATGTACGTGCTAAAGAAGAATGCAGATATAATGAGATCTTCCAAAGATGTGACTGGAAAGATATCTAAAGAAACTAACATCAGCTGATAGGAGCCAATCTCCTAGGGTGTCTTTATCTGGTACCTCCCATCCAGATCCCATCTGGCTTCTCCAGATGGTGACTTAGAGTAGACTTAATCCATATGTTTGCAGTCATCTCTGCTCCTCTCCATTGCCTGAAGAAGTGGCTTTAGAGAGACCAACTGCTTTAGGCTAGGCATAGCCTGAGTGAATACTCCTCGAGAGGAAAATGCAAGATGTTCCAGTTTTCCTCACTGGCCTCAAGGCCAGCTCATCCAATCTTATAAAGATTGTATAAGATGGAAAAGGCACTCGTATAGAAAATTCTTTTCACAGAGGCTAGTGACAGATACGTCTTCTCAAAGTCTGAGTCACTGAAATTGGAAACAATTCTGGAAGAAAAAAGATGTGGATGTCATAGGATAGATCATATTAAGATTAATCATTAGTAAACAGTACGCTTAAAAAAATCTGTAAAAGAGGCAAATGTGACTCAAGAAGTAAGACAACATATTTACATATTTTCAGAGAGACAGTAGCTGCACAGGCCCATGTGTGAGACTGTATCTGTAACATGGATA
The DNA here is from genome assembly GCA_003676055.1 of Chloebia gouldiae. NCBI lineage: Eukaryota > Metazoa > Chordata > Aves > Passeriformes > Passeridae > Chloebia > Chloebia gouldiae. Next base: position 27,560,856 of record QUSF01000003.1, on the reverse strand, counting down.
CTGTAACATGTACACCTCTGTTCAGGAATTCTGAACTCCTGATGGAGAAAAGGGCAACTAGATGTGGTAAATGAACCTCAAAATCCTTTCTTTGTTCCATCCAAAAGAAAAAAGATCAAGCTGAAATATGATTTCCCTGCAGACATACTAGAGAGCAAGAGAGACAAAGAGAAGCAGCATTTGGGGCAGTGCTGGTAAAAGAACACTTGATCAGAAGTTGCCAAATGTAAGTTAAGGCTAGTTAAATCAGAGTTTCTCCAAAGGAGTCAGTTTCAAAGGCAGGCTTGAGAAAGAAGAATGGCAAAATTCCTAAGTAATTTTAATGCATATATAAGCAGGATATTATGATGTGGCTGCCTTCAGGAGTGGAGGATAGAACTTGATGACTCAGTTCTATGTTTCTGTCTGTCTCCTATTAATCCTTGGCTTTATAAAAGCAACAGCAAGAAAATACTGTAGCTAGAAGCTAAATGGAAGCTAAATTTTTTTCTGCATCAATTATGTGGGCTATAAATGTAACAACAAAATAGCAAAAGGTTAGGCTTGGCCAGGCTAAAAATATATCCCACACTAAAAGCAAACTTTTACTCACTGGAAACCATACTGTGATAATTACCAGTTTTTAATGGCCATGGAGATAAAGAAAACCAAGACCTTGGATACCTGTCAGCATTTCAAGATAGTCCCATGTATTGCTACATATTTGCCATCTCCATCTGTGCCACTCAAAGTGAAATTGTTTTCAGTTAGGTGATGCTAACTTCACCCTGCTTCTCAGATGTGAATTGTTGAAAGAGGCCATAGCAAGCCATAAAGTTTTTGTTTGCTTTAGGTTTTATAAATATTATTGTTCAAGTTTTTTCAATATGCTAAGTATATAAATAAATATATAATACTGAATATAAAAAATACCTGTCTGGACTGCAGTGAACGAACTCAGCTTTAAGGAATGGCTGAACACCACCAAAGAGGTCAGTGCAGGCACCTTGGGCTGCAGCTCTACAAGCTGCTCAGGTGAACAGTTCTGCATTGAGATGGCCAAAGCTGAAGCCTTTCTGTGGCTACAGCAGCATGGTCTGCTCTGTCAGTGAGGAATGATCTGCTAGAGCACCTTTTTAGCAACTGGCTTCTGGAGATAAACATTACTGCAGCATGACATGTCCACATCAGAAGAGAAGCTTGTCTGGCTTCTTCAGAAGAAGCCTGCCTGGACACTTGCCAGACACCTCATCCCATATTCTCTGATCCAGCAGAGGCACTCAAGAACATGCCTAACTTTAAGCATATGAGTGGCCCTATGGACATCAATGGAGCTGCTAATGTGCCTAAAGTTAAATATGCATTGAGTGCTGCGCTGGACTGGGACCAAGGACTCAGAAACTTGCAGGATCAAGGTTTGGCCAAAGAACAGAGAGTACAAAGGGAGACAAAAGCTGAGAGATACTGAGTTGCTCTCATGCCCTCTTGCGTCAGTCCTGCAATGAAGGAAGCCCTGGAATAAACCCTTTAAGGTAGTAAAAGGAATACTCATTTTTCAGCACACATTTTTTGCTTTTTAGATGGCATTACATTTTAAAGCAGATATTATGATGTCACTGGAGGAAACATTGCAAAAACATTGCAGCAACAGGATTTCTTTCAACAGAGTTGGTTGACTCACTCTCACAGCTGCAGCAAAGTAGTCCAATGTGTTTCTGGAGAGCATTCTTGCTTGTGAAGTCTTTATTGGGACACTCTGACTGCAGGGAAATGCAGCCGTTTTTCATTTCTTGTGGCAGTCAGAAAGTTTCATTGAATATTTCTGAGCTCTCAGTCTCTTCCAAAACACATGCTGAATTTCCTGGCTCTCTTCCTTAAAATCTGGTCTGGGTTTCTAACCCTGTCACCTCTCAAATTACTTGGTGTGCACATATACTAAAAAAAATAAAATAAAACAAAAATTATTACTTTTTTCAAAATTGATTTTGTTTTTTTTTCAAACTTTGTGAATTTTTATGTGCACTCATTTTTATATTTAAATTATCTGTATTTTGAACTTTTAGCAAAGCTGAAAGATTTGTCCTTTTACTATTAGTAATGCAACACTGCCAACTAGAGGCATTGTTGATGATCAAACTAGTGTAGTGTGGACCACATTGATAAATGTATTGCATACCTATAAATATTAAAACATCATATTTGCACTAGAGGAATCCCACCCAAGTCCTTAAACTACAGTTGTACTTACATATCATTTCCTTCAGTATGTCATTTATTGAATCTAAGCAGTATTTGACATCATCCAGACACTCAAATAAAATCAAGTCAGATATCAAATTACTTTGGGTTCCTCAAAGAGTTATGGAGCCATTTTAACAGCTTTTGGAAATACATCTCCACAAGACATTGAGAGTATTAACAAAATTAATTTAAAATTGCAACTTTCACAGAGAACTAAATTCTAGCTATTTTCTCAACTCATGTTTTCAATAAGGTTTCATAATTTATTATTTCTAAATAAATCATAGGCTATTCAGGTGGTCTAAATCACAAATTTTTTCAGCTCTGTAAGGTGGAATACACTTTGAGGACAGTGTTTGTTCACAGCTGAAGGAGCAGTATTAAAAATAGGGAAAACATGTCCTTGACCAGAAAGTTCAGCCTGTCCCATGGGGTTCCCTGACGAGTCTGTGGCTGTTAATTCACGGTGTGAGAGGGGCCAGAGCAGAGCTGTGGGTGTTTGTGCTCCAGCACAGAGCCGGGCTGCCCGGGCCCTGCAGTGCTGCCCCTCCTGTGCCCTGCCATGCCCGGGATGGTCACGGCAGCCTGGGCAGTGCTCACAGCGAGAGGGAGCTGGAACAGAGAAGGACAGGGACCTTCTGCAGGTCCTCATGCCAGCCCAGGTCCAGCAAAGCTTGGGGGAGGACCCGGGGGCATGGGGTGTGCTGTACCCCCCTTCTGGGCAGGCTGTGTGTGCCCTGGGCTGCCCAGAGCAGCTTCCCAGGCTTCCCTCCTCTGGCATGGCTAGAACCACACTGTAAGAGAAAGATCTGCTGGTAGAAGAGAAAGAAGAGAAAGTCCTGCTTGCCAGGGCTCTCACAGCATTAAATAAACAGTCCAGAACAGTTTGTACTTTTGGACTAAAGAAAGGAGCCAACAACATCTAGAGCTGGTTTCCTTTTATTTACCAAAACACATTTATTCCGTAAAGCTCAGCAAAATCCATGAAAAATAATAAATTACTTTTTTTTCCCCTTACAGTCTTCAAAGCTCTGTATCTATAAAAAGTTCTGGGAAATCCAAGAAGCCTAGAGGGCAGGAAAATAATCTTGTGGAGAAGTGGGAGCCAATAGACTGTAGTGACTCACAGAGGCACAGAGCTGCAGAGCAGCTTGAGAGCGAGGTGTCAGTGGAGCCTGGAACCAAGTTTTCCAGGGCAATTTAAGGATGAGGGGCCAGCTTCCAAAAAAAAACCTTGGAGGGGTTGGAGGTGACAGTACTGGAATAAATTGAAGGCTTAAAAGTGAAAACATGGACATTGGCCTGGAAAGCAGAGAACAGTGTTTGCAGCCAGTACAAAGCACTACAAAAAGTAATTCAATAAATTCTTCTCCAGTAATATTATTATGCTTATGTTCCATAACAATGTCTTAACAGCAATGAAAATCTAAAAAGGTGCCTTGGTTGAGCGAAAGCAAACTGGTTTGCAGATAACACTGAAGCAATTTGTTCACTTGAGTGGTACCTAGAGCTCTGCTTTTAGGGAAGGGGGTAGGGGGAAAATACATCTGCTGTGAATCAGTTTCTAGTAATAGAAGAACTCTTTCCACAATTATGACTGTTTTGAGAGACACACACAGAAACAAACCACCATATCATATCTAGATTTCTTTAAAATACTTTACTGAAATTACCCAAAAAATTGATTTTTGGCTGTCAGTCAAGACATAAGCCCAATGGATATTTGCAGGGTTTTTCCACTTATTATTTTTACTGTTTGGCAGTGAAAGCTAATGCTCAGCACTCTAAGCCCCAAGGGAAGTTCTCTGCTCTGGTACCATGTGCTGCTTGAATGTGCACGGATGCCCAGACTCAGTCTACACCAAATACCTGTGTTAGGAGCCAGAAGTACCTCCCATCCATGAAAATATGTGTTCTGTGAAGTTTTCCCATATTGCTTACTGTTAAACTTGTTTGGGCATTTGTGATGGTGCATCTCCCCACTCCAGGCTACACTATGACCTCTCTTTGTGATCTCCTAATTAATTTTGTATTGATTTGCAGAGGCACATTGATCACATGTAAAAGTCTTTGGCAGAATTGCCAATAGAGGTTGCAGGAATGGTGCCAATTGCAGATATCACAGGAGCTGTGATCTCATCCCTTGTCCCACAGGAACTACGACAGGGTTGGAGTAAGAACTTCATCAACAACCTCATTTGTGCAGCATTCTGTAAAGTAAAATTTAAAAGTCAGTCTCACTTTTCATAGATAGGCTACGCATATGAATACTTACCTAGATCTGCTGCTGCATGACTCACACAAAAGCAGCAGCTTTAGAGTCCAAGTGCCAGATATTCTGCAACATCTTTCTCTCTCCAGAAGTCTTTTTCACATACTTTATTGCTGCTTTATTCTGCCCTACTTTTAGATAGATATTACATTTCATAATTTTGACTTAGATATAACAATGTGTACACAGTTAACCAATAGTTGTATCCCCAAAACGAATCTTTAGAGTGGAGGAGAGAAATGGAAAGACTTTCCACCACCATTACCCTGGAGACTAAGCTGGCCGAGTTCTACGAGTGGGAGCACACTGGTTCAATGAGCGAGTGCAGAAGCATGTGCTCTACATTGCAGAGATTGAATTGAATATTTGGCAGGTAACTGCTGCTGCCCAGGTTGGTGGTTTGGCTGCCAGGCAGCACAGACTGTGCCTGGGATGGAGCTCTGGCTTCACACTCTGTTCATGTGTGGATGCTGAACAGCAGAAATCAAGGACGGGCCGCTGATCAGATCCGCTTAGCAAGCAGTGACTGAATAGGAATACTGAAGGCATCCAGCTTGGATTTATAAATTATTACAGTTATTTTCTTTCAGCATTAAACCTTAACAATGTCTTTTTGACCAGAGCTGCCAATATCTCTAGCAAAATTGACAAAGGCTGACATTCTGACCTTCAAATATAGAGACAAATTGCTGAACATGATCCTGTTAAAGGGAATTCTTGGGGGTAGCTCAGCACTAATTTCAGTCTATTTGATTGAATATCTACCCCTTTACACCTTAAAATAATCAATCTGTGCCATGAAAAACACAATACCTGGGAAATTAAGAACACAATATCTCAAAACTATTTCCATAATTTTGGAAAAATTCAATGTTTCTAAGAACAGTAACCATACAGTCAATCTAAACAAATACACAGGAGAAGAAACAAAAGAGGATTGCTTCAGATTCCCCTGCAAAAACTATTGAAGGAGGAGGAAAATTTCATCCAGTTCATTCCTTCTTTATGCAAAGGTGATGAATAAATGTGCTTGTATCCATCAAGTTCAGTAAAATTATATCAAGCATCATGTCCAAAAGAACAGATATTTTTAAACTACAGCTCCCAGGAGCAATAATCAGGTGGTTTAAACTGTAGTTTTTAAATAAATAATTTTATTTCCCTCTCAAAAAGAAAAGAGAGTTTGTTTTATTTGTTAATTACACTTCTCTACACAAAGTAACCCTTGTGTCTTCCTACTAGGTTCATTCCTATCTTCAAGCACCAGTGAACTCTGCCATTCTCTGGGAACAAAAGCACCTCCAGTTCCAGCTTTCATTGGTGGTTTCTTGTTTCACTGGACATAAGCCAAGCTCAAACTGCTGGGGGGGTGTTACCAGACACACACAAACCACTATTTATTTCCAATCCTCTTACAAGACACCTGATACAAGCCAAGATGAAGAGAAATGCAAGGATTCAGTGTATAAGCATGGGAACTTGCAAGAGAGAAAGTTGGAGGCAAGGCAGAAAAGCAAGGGGGAGGGTGGAAACACATTATTTTGGTTTTCAGCTCAAAGGTTCCTCTCATTTTTCCCCAGGTGAATGTGCTGTTGCTGCTACACAGAGACCTGGGCAGCTCAGGTGTTCTGTGCTTAAATCACTGATTTTTAACTAACAAATTCCAGGAAAGGGACCTTCAGTCAGAAGAACTGGTCGCTGCTGGTGAGCAAGTATTTCTCATTCTTAACTCTCCTTTAGGAAAGCAACAAGGTTTTGTTCACAAATGCCTTACAAGCCTAGTTATACAAAAAGACAAATGATAGATGCATAGAGATTAGCTAGTAAATGTTTGTTCTGGCAGGGAATTGAAGGCAACCTATGTGGTGTTGGCTGTCCTTTTTTTTATCTGAATCAATTAAATAACATTGGAATATATAGCATCAAAAATATGGAATATTAAATTTAAACTGCCTACAGTTACAGTTCCAAAGCCCTCTTAATTTTCAATAGGATAATCAATTATTAAGCTTCAGATGATTTTACCTGTGATTTAAAGAAATGAATGCTCTGATTTTTTTATTCATACATTGTGAAAGACTACTTCTTACTACAAAATTACAATTTTTTTCCTAGCTTTTGCATATTTTAATGTATAACTTTTTCTCCAACCAGCCAAATAGAATTAATTTCTATAATTGAGATCGCCAGTTATTAGAAATAGAGTTTTAATTTGTTCACAAGAAATTAAACTGCTAACAGAAATTCTGTGATGTAAAGAGATTAATTAAAACAGTACTTTTTATGCCTCTTGGTCCTAAAAAGTATGAAGCATTTTCTTTTGCCAGTGCTCAGGGTTGCAGTTCCATACTAACATCAATTTTAAATGCAAGTTAGAGATTTTCTTTATCAGTACAGGCACAAATGTCTTGGGGGATATTTTTTTTTGATGGAGTGGGGGTGGAGGGTCATTGTTATTTTTGTTCATTTGGTTTGGGGGTTTTTTATTCAAGTCAAAGTAATTTCCTAGTGGGGCATCCTGGTAGCTTCTAAAGCTCAGCCTCTGAAAAGTGGAATCCCCAGTAAGATGACTGAGTGGTATTCTGGCCTACATTTTTTAACTCTGTTGAAACCATCTGATATCCACCTGAATATCAGATCTTTAATGCCTAGAAATGATTGTACTGGAAGAAAGTAAACTTACCAATGTAAAACAATTTGGCTTTGTAATGCTTCTTCTGAACTCTTGCTTTAGTTCTCTGACTTTTATCAAGGTAAGAAGTTACTGAATTTCTTATAATGGTCTTGGTCAGGAAGAGAATACTGAACTAGCCAGAAACACTGATGAATTGTTTTATTCAGAAGGAGTTGAGCTGAAATTCAGTGTAAAAGATGCAAAGAAGAATGGGAATTTTTTTAAGTGGAAACATAAAAAATTACTGCAATGTCAACGTTTTGGAAGGATATGACAATTTAAAAAGAATTATACTTGTAGAAAATTCTTGCTAATCTTCCTACTTAATTAATTAGGATATTATGAGACATCTTTTGACAAAAAAAGCTGCAACATAAAGAGAAATAAAAATCTCATGCAGTTACATTTCACTGAAATTAAAAAACCTGGAGCAGTGTCTTGAAATTGTTGTGGTCCAGTATTATAACATTGTACTAGTTCATGAGAGTCACATGAGAACTGTACCCTGCAGCCTCATTTTAACTGCTGGAAGTAGCATTGCACAGTAAAATTAAGCACCTCCCGTTTGCATTTTCCTCACAAAGGAAAGGATTTCTGGAAAAAAACACAAGTGTCTCTGAAGTACAGATTGTTAGAATGCCACTAACATATTGATCTACACTGCACCAAGTGACAAATCCATGTGACTAAAGCTGTTTCTTTGTTTTCCAGTTTCCTTGCATTGGAAGGGAAATAATGCTCCATTCTACACTGGCCTTGTCCCTCCTGCTAATTGCAGTCAATTCCAACCTTGCAATGGCAATTAAAAAGGAAAAACGAGCACCACAGACACTGTCGAGAGGTACTGTGTGTTCACTGAATATAGTTATCTCCTTACCTCACCATATAGACCAGCAAATAATATTATTTTGAATGTACATTTACAGAATATGTATCTATATATATGAACACACATATATATTTATAAAACATACATAGAATGCACATATATACTTACTGATGTTTGTTTTCTTTAGTGTTAAGTGATGCTCTAATTAATATATGTTCTCATTTCACATCATTTGACTCCATCAGTTTATTAAGCATATGACTGAGGACCTCATGTGACCTGAATATTTTATATAACTCACAGTGATCTAACAGAAGAAAATAACCTAAACTGAGTCTCTCAAATCAAGATGTATCTGTAGGACTATCAACAAAAAAATATTCTTTCATACACCATTTGAAATATATTTTATTATTGTAAACTGCCATAACATCAGTTGCTATAGAACAAATTTTCTACAGACTCATTTTTGTATATAGAACAGTTTGAACCATTGGTGGGGTTTCCTGTATGACTTTTTTTTTTTTTTGCTTTTCATCACATATCCACTGCAAAGCATGACTGTGTTTAATTCACTTCCCTATGGTGCATAATTTTCAACCTGACTGTTAAATAAAGACCCTGTTTTAATTTATTTATATCTAATCAATCCTTAGAAATACAAGCAGAAAAATAGCTTTGCAACCTCTTTTTCTCTCCCCCATCTTTCTCCTCCTTTTGGGACTATTCAAAAAGAAAAAAAAAGTCTTCATCTGTCTTCCTAACCTCTTCTGCAGGTCATGTAATGCCTGCAGATCCCACTCAGGATCTGAGTTTTCCCTATCCTGGCAAAGTTGCACATCTCTGACATTCCATCTGAGCCTAATTTCTCAGAGACCATTTGACAAAATCATGCACCACCTGGACTAGCCTAAGAAAAATTTCAAAAATTTTTGCAAGCAGTGTCCCGGGGGAAAGGTTATTATCAGTCTAGGATGTATTGCCTAGTTTACCTAGATCAGGATTTATTTTTTCCCAGTAAGCCTAAATGGAAAAAAAAAAAAAGAAAAAAGATAACAAAAATTTTACATAATGTCAGATTTGGAAAAGAAAAAAAAAAAAAAAAACCGAAACAAGAAAACTACAAAGTAGTCACAGAAAACAGGTGTAACTTTTCAAATTCTGATTTCAGGTCTATTGGGATTCTTTGAGCACTTTACCTGTAATTTTCACAGACTAAGGGGAAATGCTTAAATGTGCTGCAAAATGTCCCCAAAATGCTGATTCCTGTGTGCAGGTACCTGCAGCAGGAGCTGACAGCAGCCAGGGCTGGGAAGGCACCAGCCAGACTGACCTGTGTACTGAAAGAAGACATGATCCAGAAGCATCACAAGCAATTGTCCTGTGAGAAATGCAACAGCAAATCTGGGCTGTTCCAAGCACTGTCCAGACAGCAAAGTAAAAACAAAGCTTTAACCTGGTCCAGGTCCAGAAATTGAGATATGAGAATGAGAGCTGTAGGCCAGGATTCACTTGTCATGAATGGAGCCACACTGCCTAGGATGCAGGGATCTACTATGCAAGGGCTGCCATCCTTGGGAGCTGAAGGCATAAAACCAAGTGGACAATTTGATTTTTGAGATCTGCATATTCCCAGCTATGGATAAGCTATGGAGCTGAAGTTTGTTAGGATTTTGTTTCAGTGGAATTTTTATTTAACAGCCATTCCTTTATTGAATTATTTAATTAAATGAAGGACTTTCAACTTCAGGGATTGAAGTTACTTTGGAGTTAAGTGTATATTCCAAGACTGTTCTAATGACATTCATATTAAAGCTGATCTTAATTGAGCTGTCATGTTTTATTTGTTTTCTTCTTATATGCCAGCTTCTCTTTAAGTCCCAGCGTTTACATGAAATACTGAGCAGACAGTATGAAGATAGAAATTACTTGGGTGCTGATTTAGTGACCTCAACCTCAAGCATTTAGAAAGATAACTAACAAGTCTGTCAAAGGATTTGAACTGGATATGCAACCAGCTGAGATTTTTGGGGGCTTGGGTTGTTTGGTTGAAATTTTTTAACCTTTTAGTCTATCTATCAGGAGATGTGAAATTAGCATATCCACAATGTTAGAGAACCTTCAACTAAAAACCCCAAATCTTATTTGCATACAAGAGTTAATACACATAAACAAACAAGAAAAAAGAAAAAAAGGAATTTGTTCTGAATTACTTGCCTGGCCAGCAGCTAGTCCTTTTGTTTTATTTCTAGGGTGGGGAGACGAAATTACCTGGGTACAAACTTATGAAGAAGGGCTTTATCAAGCAAAGAAAAGGTAAGACTAAAAAGTACTATGAAGACAAAGTTGATATTCCATCTTGCTGGAATACACAATAATGAGACAGAACAAAGAAACACCATGAGAGCTGATCTGTAGACCACCCAGTTAAATAAAACAGACTCTAAAATAAACAACAGGACTTCTAGGACTCTTATGACTGAAGTAACATCATGGGCCAATAATGTAATGCTGTCGTTTCTTTGCCACAAAGGAGGTGTCGTCATTCAAATTATCAATCATAAACAGATACCATAATTTTTTAAACTACATCTATTGTGTTTTAAAATAATGTACTTCTGATTACTTCCTTGAACTCTGTTACATTTACTCTTGCATGGTAATCTACTGCCTTTGATGTTTCCCCCAATACTTTATTAGCTGGAATATGTTCATGATGTATTTTCTCACTGTCTCTATAGAAATGGAAGTTCCAAGCTCAGTCTTCTCTGAGACTCAGCTGCAAATACATTTGAGAATTCATAACAATACTTATTCAAATATCTTTTACAGCTCATTGTAGATCACAATAGTGTAGCATGAGCTATTGCTAAATTGAAGGCAAATTATTTGTAAAACAAAAGACAATTAATTTAATGTACCCTGTGTGAAAATGGTTAGAAATTAACAACTCCTGATACTGAAAGCAGACCAAGCATTAATAACCAACCTGCTGAGCAGTAAATATAGTCAAAAAATATAGGAGAAAACGCATATTTGTTTATGTTTTGACATCCAAAATATAAAATTTTAACACTTTACCAAACTATTTATAAAAGATAAGTAATGTACTATATAGCTGTTCAAAAAAGTTTAAAACAAAAATTTCATGGAAAGTATTTGATGATAAACCCAATCGTATAAAATCTGGTTTATTCTAATTTACATATATTATTTTTATTTTATTAACCCTGGAGAAATTCACATCTAAGTAACATTAAATACCTATTTAGTCTTATTATTTACTACCTGGGACTGAAATGATGGTGGATCTGTTGTTTATTCCAGAATCTCTTACTATAGACAGCCTATTTAGACATAGAAACTCTGTTTCTCTATTTCTTTCTTTTATGAAGTGCTTATGCTCTTTTCCCTTGCTCAGAAATTTCTGTAATATTTTACAGAATGTCTACATGGTTTTATTCTGGGTTAACATCAGATTAAATGCAATTTGCTTTTTTCAGTCTGCTACTAAAATCACCCATCTGAATACATGTCAAATGACCTAACTACATCTTTTATTAATATTCATAAAGTAACAAGCCACTGATGGTAATTCATCATTTGGAAGACTGTCAATACTGCCAAGGTAATTTTGATTTTTTTTGTGTTAAAATTTTGTGAATATTTTTTATAAGAAACGGAACCTATATATGTATTTATATTGCACTTACTGAAAATTAGTCAGAGAAACAGGTAAATGAAAAGTGAAAAATTTATTACCTTTACAAAAACTCCACTATGAAACTACACAATAAAGAACATGAAAAAAAAATCTCACTGCTGCTGTACTGCTATCCCAAATACAGCACCCAGTTTAAATTAAGAGGCACAGATTGGCTGCCGACTCATTGAACAAATTTAATATTGTTTAGCTCTCCTGAAATGGTAACTAAAGAAGGAGGCAAGGACAGGGCTGCTGAAATTGATCTAACAAGAATTTTCTGAGAATAATGCACTTTTGTCAAGCCAAGACATGGCATCTATTGAGACAACAGGCTTCATAAATAACAGAAGGGAGCTTCCATTTTCATAGCCAGAGGTTGTACTGCCACAGGCCAAAGAGCCCCCAAAAGCAGTGATAGAGCCCTTAAGTGTCTCCTCAGGAATGGGAATCAGCAGAGACAGGAACAATGGGGCCCAGTCTCTGCCCAGTGTGGTGCCCAAGCACAGATGGAAAGGCAGCGTTTGAGATGGATTTCAAAGTGATCCTGTCTTTTCTAGCACTGAAGAAAGCTTTCGCAGAAAATGAAGAAATTCAGGAAATGGCCCAAAATAACTTCATTATGCTGAATCTCATGGTATGAAGGGTTTGGGGCGATTTGACTGGTTTAGTTTCATGGTCTGTGTTCTCTCTTTCTTTATCTTGTTTTTTCATGTAATTTTAGATTATATATCTGACATTTTAATTATTTAAGTAGAGACAATTGTGCATGTGTATTCACACACGAGTAGTACCTATTTGGTTTTATCTTCTGGTACAATGTTATTCACAGGTGGTACTATTTCAGAATTTACAGAAACATTTTAACATTCAAACTTCACAGAAACATTTTAACAACTAATCTTAATTTTTATACCAGCATGAAACCACAGATAAAAACCTGTCACCTGATGGGCAATACGTGCCTCGAATCATGTTTGTAGGTATGTAAAACATTTATCTATCATCAAAGTTGTTATATCTGAATTATGCCACTGTCCTCCTGTGGGGACATCAAAATTATTCATTTTGCCAAAGGAAAATTTCTCTGCCTCTGTTGTATATTTTGACTCTTGTAAACTTCCTCAGATTACAGATACGTCCTGGAGGGCACTTACTTAGGCTTGAGAGCAAGATGTTTAAAAGTCTGTTCATATCTGGATTTTTTGCTCTCCGTGCTTCTTGCTGGTTCTGTTACAAGACAAAGTTGACTGAAAAAGTCAAATATCTGACTGAATGTAGATGGCTATAAAGTGGATATTACCACAGAATAAATCAATAGTCAGTGGCATCTAAGTATTTATCCCATTTTACAGCTGACTTCTAGAATATACCAAATTAATTATGGCCCAGAGCACCTGTTCCTTCTCACTCACTGTACAGGGAGCCTGGAGTGAATCTGTGATGGCATTCAAGACAGATAGCAGTGTAGTTACAGCAATCAGTAAATTAATAATAAACTTGGAAGGGTAACTGAGAGAAGAGAAGTTCACAACAACTTGTTCCCACTATGGAAACATTAGGAATCAGAAGATTTTCATTCTGAAAGCTCTAGGTAAGTCATGCTATTGCCATTGATAGGTATGACCCCCACTATGTATGCATCATATCAGATTAACCTCTTCTGATGTAAAGTCAGAACCTGTAAAACAGGATATTTTTCTTTAAATATGGATGACATGCATGTGTAACCTAGCACTTAAAAATAACTGCGTACTATAAAAATGAGCATTAGCTTTTGTTCAGGATTTCTCCAGGTAAAGAGCAGTTGTTTGGAACAGAGCGTAACGGCCTCGTAATTGCTGCATTGATGAAATCAGAAAGAGGGCTGCCAAAGTAATGCCACACCATCACCCTCAGATGTTGTGGGAATGGGAGGCAGTGTTTAACCCAAATGCTTTTTCAGACCCATCTCTGACGGTAAGAGCTGATATCACAGGAAGATACTCCAACCGGCTTTACACTTACGAACCGCAGGACATGACGTTCCGTAAGTGCCCTTGGCCGTGTTGCTTTGTATGTCACGTTGTAAGCAGCCAGATACCCCCTGTCCTGATCACTTGTGCTTGAGAATGCATTAGGATCTCAAAGTAAAAATAAATACCATGTGAGAGCATTTGCAATAAATTATAATGGTCTAACCTGTTCTAGCAAAACAATCACACGCATTGTCCCATTTAATTTATTGGGACTACTCAAGTAAGAAAAATTGAAATATCATGGGTGAGAACCTTCAGGATCAAGATCTGAGCTATTTTATGGAGAATGGTGAATGTCACTATGCTCAAAATTATCTGACTGTACAATGTAAATAGCCCATGGTGGGAGGGAATCAGTAAAGAAATGCAGGTGGTTGTTTCCATAGCCCTAACAGCCATATATCAAAAAGGAATGTGATTTTTCAGGTTGAGCCAGTTCTTACTCTATGCCATCTATTTGACACTAATGCAGTATCTCACCACAAATACACACATCACATCTGATTACCAGCTTGCTGTTGAGAAATGAGGGAGTTGAAAGTATTCTTGTCAAATCCCATAAGTTAAACATTTTGATTAATGAAATTTTTTACTTTCTGTTTTAGTAGCAATCTCTAAAATAAAATGTGTGACCATAAATCAGTTTCATTGTGAATAATTTACTAAATCAAGCTAAGTGAGTTTTTTTCAATTGTACTAATGTACTTCTAATACATTTTCACAGTTCTTATTTATCTTTTTCAGTAATAGAGAACATGAAGAAAGCACTACGCCTCATTCAGACAGAACTGTAACCAGTAGCAGTGAAATGACCACAACCTCTATGAGGTGGATGCACCTCTCTGCCTCTACTTGCAAATTGACCTTTTATCAAGCAGATTTGGTATATCAGATTTCATAAAAAATGTATGTGTACAACTTGGAGAACAAAAATGGAAAGACTAAAGAACCCATTTGGAAATCATGAGGAGAAATATATTAAACACTTTAAAATTAATCATCTAAATAACTGAAAATAATGGTTTTAAGTGCATCAAATTCAAGCTGTATTTTAGCAATCCAATTGTGACTTTGTTAGGTCAGCTATGACTTCTGAAGAGGAGTTACAAGTAATCTTTTTGATGTCTGTTTGCAATTTATTTCATGAGTTAATATCTGCATCTTGCCTCCCCATTTTAGCTTTTATTGCAAGAAGCTTATTAATTGTTAGTGTACCCCTGCTTTATACAGTCATTTCTCATTAAAGGAAAGGAAACTTTGCTGTCAAATCAGACCAGCATGCTCAGGCTATAAATTTTGGAATAGCTTACATAGGGAAAAAAAAACCAACAACAAAAACAAACAAACAAAGTCACAAAAACAAGCAAACAAACAAGCAGGGAAAAAAACAACCATGTTCTGGGATTAGTTTTCCTTTGTATAATCCTTTAACTTTTGTTGTGGCAGCTGAAAATGGAAGAGACTGAGCATGCAGTCTCAGTGAGGTGATAATAATCAAAGGGCAGCTACATATTTTGCTGCAATAAAGATAGAGTGAAGCAAGAGAGATGGAAGGAGATAGATCCAGAACTCCAAACCTGAGGCTAAATGATGTTTGTAAATTCTGGAATGAGAAAAATGAGGAGGTTTATCCTAGCTCTTTGCAATTAAATGTCATTTCAGTCATGGGAAGCTTATCCCAGGTCATTCCCTCTTTTTCTGCAGCATTCCACCATAAAGTCGGCAGTTTATTGACGAAATCTAGACGTACAAAATCTTGGCAAAATTTTCACAGGATTACTGTATGCAAGGGTGGACACTTGTTTTGAGTAAAAAGCTAAAGTCAGTTGAAATGGTTTACTATACCAGCAATGTGGGGTTTTGTTAGAGCAAAATAGTCAGCAATTCACCTGCAGCAGGAGCATGTATGTTATGTTGTTACATGTAAAGGTCCTGTGTCATTATTTTGTGCCACCTGCATTTGCTTGATTCTGCCTCTGTACATAAAATAGATGAGAGAAGGATCTCAGCAGGAAAGCTTTGCTAATTCACAATACCTAGTCATGAGTGTCATGAGTGAGTTATATTGCACATATTCATGTCTTCATAATTACATAATATTTGGATATAAGCATATATTCCAATGGAGTGGAGATAAATGACCTGTACACTCAGAGAAAAAAATTATTTCAGTAATTAGAAATGTATTGTCTTTACAGTCACTATGATGTTTTTAACCTATGGGAAAAATGCTAGAAATAAAATTAAACTGCAAATCTCATTCTTTTGATTTGTGCTGAGCTCTACTCATTTATATCTTTATCTGTTCCAGATTTGGCAAGATTTCCCTGTCTGTGGTCATACCCTCTTTTGAGCATGCCAGGGATACTCTGGAGAAAGGAATGCAAACTAGCTCCCAGAGATGACCCAGGGTAGCCACAGCAGTCATTCATCTTCCTTTTCTCCAGGCTGAACAACCCCAGTACCCTCAGTGACTCCTCATGAAGCTTTGTGCTCCAGATCCTTCACCAGCTCCACTGCCCCTCTCTGGACACACATCTGCTTTATTGGCCTTCCCCCAGCTCTTACCAAGGAACACTCAACCCTGCCATCAGCATCACCAACTCTAGGCCATCAAAACTCCCTATGGGGCCACCCCACTGCCTCCCCTTCCTTGCCTGTCCCTTTTGAGGAGTTCATAGCCATCCAGTGCAGCACTCCAGCTGTGCCAGTCAGCCCACCATATTTCCATGACAGTAACCTACACCAGTTTTTCTGCTTCACAGTGGCTTCCAGTTCCTTCTGGTTTTTGCCCATGCTATGTGCATTGTGTAGATACGCTTCAGCTGGGCTATTGATCCTGCTACCATTTTGAGGGGAGAAGCCCTCATTCCTACATGACCATTCCCAGGCACTTTGTGGTTTCTAACTTCAATAACCCTTGTGTCTTTGCTGCCACATATCTCTAACCCCTACTTCCACTGAGAGGACAGGTCAAAGGACCTCACTAGCACACTGTCCATCAAACATCTGTGTGACACTACCAGGCTTAACCCCAGGGAGCCTGGTTTTATCCCCTTCTCTCTTCAAATCCAGTTTAAAATTATTTATTCCTTTAGTGGATCCATTCGTAAGCAAAGAGGTGGCTCCCAAGAATGCACAAAGCTGGAATCCCAAAAGATTTATGATACAGGACCACAGTCCAAATCTTGCTTCATCTCAAGAAAGCTTTACTTCATAATCTCATCTCAGTGCTGTGAAAGGAAATAAATAGTAGAATTACCACTTATTGAAATTGTGGAAGAAACAAGTAATTCAAACATTAGTCCTGGAAGGCTACTGTTGTTCTGTTTATTTTTAGCATTTGATATCGAGCCAGCAGACAGGAAACAAACTATGTGAATAAAACAAAATAAATAACCAGATTTTCAGAACAATGCAATGATCACTGACTTAATTGTCAGACAAAAGCTAGCCTTTAGATTTACACTGCCGTGAATGTTATTTTAACATTTGAAGAAAATCCAGATTAATTTCCAAAGGTATTATTGATGATGATTGCATCTGTAACCTTGAACAGTTTTTTCTGCTGTGGAAGTTTGTAACAGTTTTAACAAACCACTCATACAAGAGAGTAGCCAATTTCTAGAGATGTCACAGGCACATGAATTATTCTGTGTCAGATGAAATCTCTTTGCAAAGTAAAGGGGATTTCATCCTCTTCTTTCCCTTCTCAAATCCCCATAAGTACCATGCTGAAATCTGTTCCCAGCCATAGCCTTCAGAAATGGGACTAAGTCTTTGAGATTCTTAAAAACTCAGATGGAGTCCTTTTGGTGGAGCTAGATATTCAGGTAAAAGACACCCTGTATGCACATATTTTTACTCACAACTTAGTTCAACACTCATCCCTAAATTTAGAGCTGCTACTACATTTCTACCTTCTTTTTGAAGACTCTTTTGCCGGGTAATATTTCTGCTGATGGAACAGAAACTCAGATCTCAGATTAAAGTCTCACTGCTCTTGGATAAAATAATAAGCCTGTAACCTGTTCAATAACAGACATAACACGATTCTTTCTCCTCTTTTCCTCTGAAATGAATGGCATGATAGTCTGCTCCCTCTTTTATTCCTTGCTTTTCTGTTTGCTCTCCACACAAATTTATTCACAATATTAATGGGTAGATTTTTATTTATATGCTTTACTTTCCACTTTCTTAAACAAAGAGTTGGAATATGTTCCTTTTGTTCCTTGGTTATCTGGAATTGAACCAAGCAGGTTAGAGCTGAAGGAAGAGAATGAAAGACTGAAAATGTGAATGTGAGAGCAGAAGTTGTTTTACACAGAATAAATTCTTTCACAGTGAAAGGACCAATAGATGAGAAAACCTGTCTGTGTAGATGGCATGCTTTTACATACATCTAAACCTGTATTCTCTAGGTTTGGATGTTGACATTCACATGGGCATAATGCGGCATCCCCTGTAGAAATCCATGTTTTATACAAAAAGATTTCTCTGAGTTTTGTGTTGTGTGAACACAAGATATTCTGGGAAGCAAAATTACTGCCACCTGTTCACATATCCGTCTCTACTTTACTGTCTGGACTTATCTGGTGTAATCAGACCAAGAGTAGACAAACAAACGTGGACTTAACGTCAGTGAGGTGAGGCTCAGGAATCTGGGAACTGACAGAACAGGATCCTCCCCTGTGTATCCGTCTCAGCACAGAAGGGCGTTTCCTTTTCCAGGCAGATGGCTGATCTATTGGTCTGTGGAGCTAAAACATTTTCCCATGTGCAAATATTTGCACCTGACCAGAACAAAAGAAAAGGCACCATACCTTTGTGTACCGTGGAGGTGAGAGACTGTGGGACACCTCAGCACTTAAAATGCAAAAGTAACTTGATCTTGCAGAATAAGACTGATATAATTAGGCTTGTTTCATGTACTACACGTGTTCTTACCAAAGGCTGACACAGAGAAATTTCCAAATGCTGAGGTGTCCTCCACAGGATCAACCATCACTGATTTGCTTCCTTTTGTTTGTTCCTTTTTTCAAAAGGATATAAAGATCTACAGTACAAATCAGAAGGAAATGAATAGTCTCTGTGGCAATTAAAAAGTCCAAAATCACTGAATAGAAGGGGAAGAATATCTGCTTTTTCACCAGAAAAACTACAGAATTTGCAGTCTATCTATTAATTCCTTTTCCTTGCTGCTTAACATGTTCATGCAATTCATCACTTCCATCTTCGGTTGCTACCATGTATTGTAAATAACTGACCCCCTCATCACTAAAATTGCATCTATTTCAGCAGACTGTTTTCCTTTATGAGGTATCATATATTTGCTGATCCCTTTAGAATCAGAGAAGACACACAATAACTACAGCTTCCTCTATTTTTGCATAATTAGGTAATAACCTAAATAAGCACAATCATCTTTTAGTTCAGACTTCCATTTTGAAGTCAAGAACTGCATTTTGAAATTTCTCTATAATGCCAACTCCAGTAGACATTCATCAAGTCACTCTTTGTACATGTCTAAGTCTGACCTGTGAGAAAGAGAAAAGCTACCATACACAATAACTTTTCAAGTTTATAAGACTCAAAGGACAGCACTCAGATGGAGTGTGTTGGTGCTTAAGCTGTGTTATTGTTTTAGGAAAGAGCCTAAAATGGCTTCAGAAAGATCTGCTGTGTCTTCTGCTACCTGTCTGAGGTATCACTCACTAATCCTTAGCACACCCTGGTTACATGTCCCCAGGTATTGTTTGTAAAAGGCTGGCACACAAGAACCCACCCTGCTAATCAGCACTCAGCCAGCTGCAGAGAGACAAGTTCATGGATGTATAAAAATCACCGGCCTCATTGCTTATGTTCACATGCAGGGAAGAGAACAGTGACTGCCTGGAGGAGAAGCTACACTCCATGGTGAGGAATATTGCATAGGATGGAGAGAAAAGTAGCCTTGCTCTGCTAAGGGATATTTTGCTTCAATTAGCTGGGGCTGTGATTTCACATAGCCCTTGAGTATTTTTATCAAAGCATAAGAGCAGAAGAAGAGCACACATCTTCCAGACCTCCACTGCTTAACTTAGAAGATAAATCCACAACCCATATATCAAATTATCAAACATTTTCATATATACATTCCTACTGAGGAGCATTCTTGCCCTAATTGAAAAAATATTCCCTCATGGCCTCAGTGGCTTAGTTCTCAGTAACTTGTATACTCTCAACCTTGACAATTAAAAAAAAAAATCCCAAATTCCATAATGAATTCCGAAAGGGAATTCAAGGATTCAGAGCAGCAGCTGCCCTAGACCTGGAGATTAAATCTTTTCCTTCCTTGGAAAAACACCCTTTCTTATTTACCTACCAAACAAATTAATACAGAGGGAGTCATAGTCCAGTAAAAATGTATTATGGGCTGTCCTGCATTCTTGGTCTAAAGATATGAGATGTGGAACAACTCCATTAAAGAGAAATAAACCTTTAGCATTTGTTGGGTTGTTGTTTATAAAAGCTGAGGAACAGCTCTATGGATATCTCACAGAGAATTTTAAATGAATAAGCATTATTTCATATGCTATTTCTAGAAGGCAACAGTGCAAATGTGAACCTATCTGAAGTGTTTATGAGGCAGTCACTTTATTAATACCATTAGGAATGACCACTGGGGATACCTTCAGGCTGCCCTTCCTGACCAACTGTGTTGACTGCACAGATGGTGAGCTGAGCTTGTACAGCCCTAGGTACAGCTACAGGGCATCTCTGGAGAGCAAAGGACCAAACACCTCAAGCACTAGGCAAAGCTGTACCCACAGGCAGCTGTGCTGCCTGAAGGTGTCCTACCATGTGGAGGCAGCATTTAAGAGACTGACAGCTCCTTTGGTATTTGGTATTTACCCTGAAGTGAGTTTCAGGAGGTAAGGATGTTTAGCTTTCCGTATTTTTATAAAGAAGGAACTAAAACACAACAGGTTAAGATCACACAAAAAGCATGTGGCAGCTCAAGGAACTGAGGGTGCCTTTAGCTAGCTAATATTAATGGAAAAATAGCACCAACTAATTAGCACTGCCTCTTTCTGACTGTGGAATCTGTTCTATCAGTCATTTGAATTCCTGAAATTAAGGGAGAAAAGGCACTGTGCTAAAACAAATGAAAGAGAGCATCCACAATTTTGTAACTGACACATAAACCACAAAATCTTTCCTTCCTGCACTGAAACAAATCAAAGGATACGTGTCCTTTGAGAGGATGACTCACCAAGAAAGATATAGAAAAGTCTTCCTGCTATATAGTTTCATAATATGGTCTACTGAGCCATAAACCTAGAAGAAACAATGTCTTTGAGAAAGAGTGAATTCCCAAAATATTTTTGGTAAACACAATTCCACAGTTCTATCTACAGCGCTAAAGGTTTTTTAGTAGCTACCATGTCACCAGGTGAAACTGAAATTCATTTAAAGAAGAAATTGTGGTTCCAAGTCTGACAACAGCAAGCATTGCCACTGCCAGTAAATACTTTGGCATTACACTATATTATATTTTAGTCATGTAGACTCAATATGTTTGTGGCAGTATGCTGATAAATCATGGAAATATTCAAACTACATAGGGATTATAGGGGCAAGTTGCCAAAAGCTGCCAAAAATTTGTCAGGCTCATAGCCACATTTTGAAACAGCAAAGTTGAAAAATGTAATAATAAATGTAATTATAATAATATAAGGAAGTGCAGAGAAAAATAAAAATCTTATATGATTGAATACACAATTTCTGAAGGTATTGTTTACGCTTGCTAAATCGGGAATAAAAAATACACTTCTAAGGGTATTTCACTTATGAAACTGTAGATTGCTTTTCATGCTGATACAGGGGTGGGGGGAGGACAGGTGGCAGGATTATGGCTCCCATCCCCTTTGTGGGTAACCAACACAGCTGAGTGCTTCTCTGTACTGCCTGCCCACAGACACACACAGCATGCAGAATAAATGGGTGGAATTAGAAATCTCCATGCAGTTGCTGGGCTTACTAGGACTGGAAGTGTTCAAGTCTTACTGGGAGTGTTCAAGGCCAGCTGTGATGGGGCCCTGAGCAACCTGGTCCAGTGGATGTGTCCCTGACCATGGAAGGGGGTTTGGAAATAGATGATTTTTAAGGTTCCTCCCAACAAAACAATTCTCTGATTCCATGGAGTGAGGACAGAACCCAGTCCCAACAGCAGCACATATTGCTGGCATGAACACATTTTCCCCTTTTGGCTATCGTGCCCCTCACATGGTACTTGAGATGAGTGACTGCTGCACAAGTAAAATGCACTATTCCTACTCAACAATATTGGCTGTGACTTGAAGGGAAGAAATGGTAGCTGTCATCATTGGTCTTCTTGGTTCATTTTGACACATGATTAAAGAAAAATCATAATCCCTTGACTGTCATGAGCTTATCTGAAGTTTAACTAGCAGCTAAATGCTAGTTAGCCTTGCACAAATTAAGGGAAGAAACTCATGTTTCAATGGCACAGTATCCACTACAGCCTAAGGCAGGTGGCAGAAGAAATAAAGACTTGGCACTGTATCTACCAAATGTGAAGCTAACTTCTATTTGGAGAACAAAAATTACCTCAGAGCAGAGCCTTGGCCTTCAGTGTGCAGCTAGTTATCAAGTCCTGAAATTTCCTTACAGGTTATTTCCTCTTATTTTAGGAGTATTACTCGAAAATCAGATAAACTGTTAGCATGAAGAGCTTTGGTTTGAACAGATGCCTGAATTCCCTACTGACACTTGAAGGGAAGTGTGCACAATCACTTCCTGTGATTTACCTACACATCAAGTGCTTTCATGCAATGCTAGTACATACTTGGAACATGTTGTCTCTCCTGTATTGGGTAGTATTTTTAATAACTGATTTTATTATCTATAAGATGGATATAGACTTACTGTATGAAACATCAAACATATTGCCAGTCTGATTCTACAGTAACATTGTGAGTAGTTATAATCTCTCGTTATAAAAAGCTTGATATAGAAAGGCTGCCTCCTCCTGGCATATGTTCTAATCACTTCTTTATGCACCTCTTCAGGCAACAAAAAACATCTCTAATTATCCTCAAAGTTACCAAGGCACTTACTGTGTGATCATTACAGAAAATTTTCAAACTCATTTCCTATATAAGTTAGATTTAGTGAAACCAGAATAGAACGGCAGATAGAAATTAGCTTGTTTAATAGAGAAAGGACAGCTTTTACACAGTTGAAGTGACAATGCTAGGCAAGAGTAGATCCTGAATGAAACACAGATTTCTTTGTTAATTTTAGGTGCCAATTGATGAAGTAAGTGATAACTTACATAAGCAACTTATATAAATGTAGCCATTCTACACATTAAACTTGAAAAATGTATTCTCTTTCTATAGCTGTGTTATTTCCTTTTCATGCTGATAAAACCACTTATAACATATGAACCTAAAATTCATCTTTATGCTTCAATTAATTATTTGGATAAAAGAGCAAAAGAGACTATAGGTGGGGATGATAATTTAGCAACCCATGCTGTTAGGCCAATTTATTGCAAGACATGGCATTCTAGAGGACATAACAGTGATACTTTTCTTTCATTTGTTTTTAAATTGTGTACAAGCATCTCAATTATCCTGGTCATTGTTAACTTGTCTGCACAAAATGTTTATCCTCTCTTGATTTAAGAGGAAAACATGAAAGAAAGTAAGACTGAATTTGGAAGACAGTAGAGACAGAAAGGATACGCCATTCACTGAAAAAATTCCTCTGTATATCATAAATGATATTTTCCTGAACTCAAGCCAGAATTAAGTCAAAAACTAAAGCCTTGAGGCTGTCATTCTCTAGGAAAAAAGCATGAGTCAGCTGTCAGTGGCTGCCTGGGGAAGGGAAGGTCATCACTGACAGGTGTTTAAAACAAATATTGTAACATACAGTCTTGTCCTACTCAACAGAAGATGGAGTGACACAGGCTGTAAAGAACAACAGTGCAAATTGTGCCTTTATAGGCTCTTTTCTCCAGGGAAGAAAAAAAAATGCATCAAAGAGAAGCTAGTCTGAGCTACTTTAAACTGCCATTTCCCAGTATGGATTTTCTAGGGAAGGAGCTCTGGAATCTGGCCTCCCCATTTACAGGGATTACACATTGCTCTCTCTGTCTCTCATATCTCCAGGCCATGCAGCTTCCTTGTCTAGGCAGTTTGTGCCTATGTCTTGGTCCTCCCTGGAAGGAAAAAGGAAAGGGATTGTGGGCATGACCAAAGGAAAGCCACTTGGATTAATTGAGAGGCTAAATGAATCCAAAAAGTCAAGAATGTAGCTTCCACAACAAGGGAATTTCTCTCATAAGCAATTAGAATATTATTTTATCATCAGGGGACATAATCTAAGTAATATTCATAAATCAAAGGAATTTTCACAATCAGAAAAAAAAACCCTGTTATAATTAAAATAATTATTTTTAGGTAAATCTATAGGTATTATAGGGTTTTTTTTCACCAAAACAGCATTTTGTGCTTTCCTGAAATATAAATTCCAAAACAATTAAAATAACCCAATGGGCATGTATCCATGACAGCAAACTTCCAGCTCCTGCACAGAATTTTGATTGTTGCTTAACATTTCTTTGTCATTGGTTTATTATATCACAGATTCTGTTTATCTTCATTTAGAGATCCCTCTTTTTGAAACACCTATGAGAACAGAAGTGAGCCAAGCCCTTCACAATGCAGCTATTCACCGTGACTCTGCTAAGCAGTCACTCAGGGTTAGTCACGTCAGGAGTGGTTGCAATTGCTCCTACAGGGTTTTGTGGGAGGTTTTGTGGGACAGCATCCCTTCCTACACCACAGGAGGTTCACATCATAAGCGCATAAGTGTGTGTATCACTGCCCTGACTTCTCATTTCCTCCACCAGCACAAAAATGCATCCAGGCAGGAAGAGCTGCCAGTGACACCCTCCCTTTTTGGCACACAAAGCACAGGGCAGCTCTCTTCCTTTTTCACCACATGATGACTCCTGTGTTTCATCGAGGACCCTGTGCATGGCAGGAAAGCCAGCCCAAACTCCTATCCATTTTCCCCTTGTCTCCAGCATCCACCCAGCTACACAAACAGGGCAAGGCAGAGCTGAGTTCAGCTGCAGCAGCTGCCAGCCTGCACAGCAATGCCACTCCCTCTGCAGAGGCACAGTTTAAGTTTAATTTCCAGAACATAAGTTTAATTTCCAGAACCAACTCCCAGGTTGGTTTGCCCAAAGTACTCTGTGTCCCTTCATTCTTTTCCACAGATACAAAACCTTCACTGAATGCACAGCAGGGCCTCAGCCTAAGCAGTGAACTTAATGTGACCAGCTTAGGGATCAAAGGTCTTACTGCACATTTACAACACAAAAAGAGTTGTCAAACAGTATGACAAGAATGATCAAGCATTCAAGAATCATTCCCTATTGCTGTTTCCTATGCTCCCTCGAGACCAGAATATTACAGAGGCCAAGAAGGCAGAATATTAATCCTCAATAATCAGGCAAGAAGGAAACAAATAGCGTGGGTCAGAATGACAGCCATGCCCCAGCGTGGGTATATTTAGAGGCTTTGTTGAACAGGCTACCATGTGAAAAACCTCCCAGTAGTCCTCCCAGCGCAGCAGCTTAGTGCAGTTGTTTAGTCTCTCATTTCTGAGCTCCTCGCCACAGGAGCACAATTAGAGCCAGCACAGAGGCATTCCTCAGGCTGGGCTGGCAGGGCTGACCTCCTGCCCTCCCCTTCACCAGAGAAGCAGTGATCTCAGAGAGCACCAACCACATCACTGACATCACGCTAGGCACTGTAATGAGACAGCGTGTCCTTTGTCAAGGGGCAGATTCATCCAACTTGGCAGTCCCCAGCCCCAGACATAGCTTACTGGTTTGGAATAAATTCACACAGAGAGGAGCAGGGCTGCCTGATGACCACAATGGAAAAAACCCTCTGATGGACACTTGAAGTCTTGATGTCACTTCTCACAAAAAAAAAAACCCAGAAAAGTCCATGAGGCTTTTCAATTTTGAAGCAGTGAGCAGTGGTCTTAATAGATATCAAATATTTAAAATTACCACCATGAAAGAATCTTGTTTCCTGTTCCCAAATATTAATTGAAAAAGAGACCTTCTGCATCACTGCTCTGGCAAGACCCTAAGACCCTTTGTCCTTTCTGGAGTCTGCATGTGGAGAGATGGCGAGAGGGAGAGAGAGAGAGAGGGGGAGAGGGAGAGAGAGATGGATGTTTTCAAAATGTAGATTTGACAGATATACATGGCAATTTGAAATCTATGGATCAGATTTTAATGATATATAGAGATTTGCATTTATCAAAATAGTAAACAACAGGTATAAAAGCACACAAGATTTGGGACAGGTCTGAGATTTAGGACAAATTATTTAAGACTAATCAATCTAGAAATAATTGCTTAATACTAAAGGAAGTTCTTTGCAACTTAAATTAGCAGCAGCTTGACAAATTGAAACCATCATGGATAAATATAGCACGGGTATATTTATTCCCTGAAACTCTCCTTGAAAACATCAAGTCAGTCAGGAATAGGCAGGCAGCCACTCAGAAGCTAACACGTTTTCTCTCCATCAGGAAAAGTGATTTGAAAGGGATTTGTACTACAAGAATACTCAAGAGATTTGCTACTGCTTAGCACGACATACTGCAAATAGAACATTTGCAGCAGACTTATTATCTGACCTAGGTCATCTCCTGATTAAACATATATAGATTGGAAGAGATTAGTCATTAAACAAAGTAGAAGTACAGACCAAGCTACTGCTTACACGAAGAAACTATATCCAATTAGCTTTGCAAGTGAGCTAAATGCAGGAATTAAGAGGAAGGTAGTTCCAGGACACTTCCGCCAGCACATCCTGTTCAGGATGCCTGAACACAAACCTGCTACAACCCTGCATTATATTAACCTATATTTCCATATTCTGTGCCACAGGGACAGTATTTCAAAGATTATTAAATATTGACATCACTATAATGAAGGATTAATTTAAAAACTTGAGTCAGTAACAAAAAGTTGTCCTGCCACATTGTTTTCAAACCAAGAGTTATAATCACAACACATACATCATCATGGTCCCAGGCCATTCAGCGAGAAGGCTGAGATCTCACTTAAAGCTGGTGCTTCTCTTCAAAGCCAGTCCCCAGGAACTGGACAGGAACCAGGACACAACTGAGCACTAAGGCATGACACACAAGCTGTACCTCAGACAGCTTAACCTTAAAACCATGTCTGGCAGAAGTGAAACTCTTCATATAGACCTGGCGAAGGAAAGGCTGCTGAGCACCATGGCAAAGAAGAAAGGGGAAGTTCTCCAGTGGCTGAAGAGGAGTTTAGGAATGAAGGCACTTGGCTAAGCAGTTAGCTGATTGCCCATAATGGTGAGGCCGGTGCATTTCATCAGTCAAAATGACAGTGATCACATCTCTGTCCCAAATAACCCCAGCAGAGCTCAGGCCAACTTTTGCACAGTATTATATCAGATAAGCTAAGATTTACCACTCAGAAGGAGAAGCTTTTCCTAACACTTGTGTGTCTATGCTGTGACCTGACAATTCCTCCACTGTGTGTACTTAACACTCTGCTCCAGTAGCTCTGGCATAGGGGACTCCATCAACCTCACAAGCACCCTGTGCTCTCACATCTCCATTTTTATAATTTCTATTTTTGTTATTATAATAGTAACAGCTTGCCAATGTAGCTTCACTGACAGTTTCATAACTGCATTGATCAATGTGAATAATTTTAGAGTTTTACAGTTGGTTATTTGATTTCATCTTTGGAGGCAAAAAATAGTAGAGCCCCAATGAAAACCTAAATTCAAAGTGTATATGTCACATTAAGACGCCCCACAAGAACTCTGGAATGACCCAAGTTCATATCCAAAACAAACTCCTTCAGAATCACAAAAGCTGAAGTCATTGTGCAGTGCTAAACTCCTAAACCATGTTTAACAAAGTGCTTCTAATCAACAAGAACATCAGTGTGACTTAGCAGAAAGTCACAAGTAAATTTAGTACTGCTAGGCACAAAATACAAATCCGGGTTGTAGATTCAAGTGTTCAGTCCAATATTGTTCAGATTTCAATGGCATTTTGTCCTGAAGTTGCAGGTTGAATGAACAGCAATTTGAAAAATTTGAATCTTTTGCTCTAACAATTTTTAAAGCCCCTCTAGGTTTCAAGGAACACTTAAATTCTCAGTTTTACTCTATAAGGCAAAATTCTGCTATCTGATTTTCTACCAGGAGTGGGAGACTCTATGGTAAATTACAAATCCCATGTGTTATGCTACATCTTACCCCACCATCTAATTATGATTAAACTGATTTTATCTTACCAGTCTCCCACCAGACTGTTCAACTGGTTAAGTTCTTTCTAAAACATAGACTTTTTAACTGACTCATGCTTTCACTTAGAGAATTATTCACACTGTGGATCTTTACAAGTAGAAACAGCACAAACAATTCTCTGTGACAGTCTCATTTTGGGAAGTGAAGCTAAAATAATTACTTTTTCTAAATAAATTTTTACTTCAACGGGAAATTTTGCAAAAAATCTTACTTTTCATATCCAAACATATTTTCCTTTTTATTTTTTGAAAAAATGACAATTTGACACAGCAAAAATGCAAGTCTTTGATCAAGCATTTTTTTTTAAAGATCCTTTTTTGTTTAAAATATTTTGTTGACAACAAAAAACTCCCTGGATCCCAAATCACCCCTTCCAAAAAGCTTGCCTAAATCATAGTTTTCATCCTTCTGCAGAAGCCTGAGAAAAAAGGATTTAAAATGAGTGAATGAAAAAAGAGTGGTCTGACTCTGGCTCCACTGTTATTTTGAAGTTGCATGGTGCAGAACCTGTGAATAGGCCCAAGGGCAGGGATAGCTTCACCAAAACAAAGAACAAGTGTTACTACTCTAGCCTCCAAATATGTGTTTATTTTCCAAAATATCAACCCTGGCACCTGTAGCAAATGGGCAAAGAGATGTTGGAGGGTCTTTCATTGATATCTTTGCTAAATTCATGACTTAGCATGAACCGGAGAATAACAAAATCTTAAAAACATAGAATAATATAACCAAACCCCCAAAACTGTAGGGTGGTGCTTTTGTTTGCATTTAGTTTTGTATCCAATTCATTTTCTGTTAGAAGAATTGCAGCAATATTTTTGGTACAACTTAGCTGCAAGGTATTGTTCAACCAGCAGAGTAAACCCAGCATTAACTTTCATTCCTCTCAGATTTGCTGACTGAGAGCTGCATTGCTGCATTAGGATGCTGTCTCCAACACATTCAGAATGCAATAATATCTTGCATAGAACACACGAAGAGAGAGTAAAAGGGTGTCTTCCTTCCTGGATAGAATAAACTCTGTCATTTATCTGTGTAACATTTAAACCTCATTATTGTTATATGCTACGAGGAGGTTTGCTCTCTCTCCCTCTCCACTTCCCTAGTCAAACTAAAGGTAGCAAGGAGGATATTTTAATAATTAATTAAACAAAGCCACTCCCAATTGCTATGGTGCCACAGAGCAGAGAACCAACACCCAGGGCTACTGCTATTAGAGATTCCTGCTTGCCAGCTCTGCGAGTCATCCTGGGCGAGACTCGTACGCAAGGCAGATTTCAGTGAAACCAAGCAAATTGGAGAGCAGCACTGTTCTGGGACTGGTTAGAAGGCTTTACAGAATTCAACTCCAACACAATGTATCTTCCACATGAACAAAAGCATTTTATCTAGCAAGATTCCTATATAAAGCAATTTGCAGGGGGAGCTGAATTTATCATACCTGCTGATGCAGTCAGAAAAAGCAAAGGGTGTTCAGTGTGAGATACACTTAAGGGTTGACTTAACATTAACGTTCCTGTAGAAAAATTGAACAATGACCTTTTGACAAGTGGCCAAGAATAGAGCTTGACTTTAAAATTTTTAGAAATAGCAGTAAGACAGATGCATATAGAATTTGGAAGCTGAAGTCCCTCTGCTGAGTATGAACCAGATCACTGTATGAATTCACAAAAGGCTTGTTTGCTCACCAAAGAGGCCACAGGAAAGAAACATGGCAACATGGTATGCTCTCATGAAGGCAAAACTCTTGAGACTTTCCTGGAGGTGTCTTTGGTAATAGATTTACCTTGCTAATAGAATCAGGTGCTGCAGAGCAAAAGGAGTAATTTTTATTTACATGAGCAACATTAGTGACAGGAAGAAAACCTTATGATTGTGCAGTAAGAATAATACCTCTGGAAAAATTTTGCTTTTCAGTTTAAATTACCTGTAAACACAAAGCACCAGTTTCATTTTCTTCACACCTTTGTGAATTTAACACTTCTTCTTTTAAATAAACATCTTTATTCTTTTAATCTGACCATAGAAATATAGAATATGCTGAGTTGGAAAGGACCCACAAAGGTCATAAAAGTTCAATTCCTCTCCCTGAACAGGACCACCCCCCCCCACACCAAGAATCACACCATGTGCCCCTTTAAGCATCTTTAGTCTTCAAGGCATGTGCCAGTTATCTGAAAAAGATTTGTTAAATTTAACTTTTTTTCCTCATTTCCCAAATCCAAAGGAACTAAAAAGTCTGTGAGTAATGTAGACCAAAGCTCTGCTAGAGAAATGCAAATTCAACAACAAATGGCCCCACTAAATTTGCTAGAGTCCTTACAATGTCAAGGCATCTCCCAGACAGCCTTCAACTGAAATAGTTAAAAGGTAGAGCTACTCGTATCAGGAGTTTTAAATTCCTACACTTTCTGTATTTAACAGAAGAAAATGGGGTGGTTTCATTTTACAACTAATCTGAGTCAAGAAGATAGTTGAAAAATTCTTATTATTACAGCACATTCATGCTTAAGTTTCATTGACATAGCAGTGTCAATCACCAAAAGGATGGTCTCAAATTTCAAGATGTAGCTTGCTACTTCTTACAGTAATTCTTAGGCTTTTATGATGACTCTACTTTAATTTACCAGCTATAAGAATGTTATTTATATTTTGGGCCGAGTCAGGACAGTTAAGACCAAAACCTAGGACTGGCTCTGCTTAGCAACTACACGAGAAATGAAGTCAAGCAAGCTGGATGCTGATCTCATGCACACATCAACCAGGAAGTTGGCAAGGAAATACAGGTGTGACAATCCTATTGGTCAATAGAAAGAAGAAATAGAAGTGTAAGGAACACCTCTCAAAACTATGAAGGCATCCTTAGCTGAACCCACCATCTGATAGATTATTTTTCTTCTAAAAGATGACAAAAAAAAGAAAAGTTTTAATAGGAGATCATGCTAAAGGTCTCAGCTCCTAACCATAGAGAACAGCTCTGCACACACACAATGTGACATTTGCAATATCCAAGTGTCCACATGAAGGTCATCCAAAACTGCAAATAATTTTCAGCTTTTTCGGATCTTTAGTTAGAAAGTACAGGGAGTTAGAACAGCCAGTGGAGCTTATAAGTTGATTACAGTTTATTATTCAGTCCTCATATGAAACAGGTGAAAGTAGTGCCTGCCATACAAACCTGTAG
Source organism: Chloebia gouldiae (assembly GCA_003676055.1). Taxonomy (NCBI): domain Eukaryota; kingdom Metazoa; phylum Chordata; class Aves; order Passeriformes; family Passeridae; genus Chloebia; species Chloebia gouldiae. The sequence goes on along the minus strand of QUSF01000003.1, from coordinate 27,529,545 downwards.
CTAATTTAATAGCAATAATTTCTGACTCCCATGCCTGTGGTCTTTTGGCAGGTTGCAGCCATATGAATATAGCACTGAATAATTTCTTCTCGCCAAATAACTGACATCTACATGACTGACATCCACTAACTTCAGTTTGCTTTTTAACTTTTTGACAAGATATTTGACATTTAAAACTTAGGATCACTGGAGGGATCAGCACTGTGTCCTGAACTAGCAACTTGGATTCAGCCCTTCTATCTCACCAACCAAAGCAGCAAACAGCAGAGCACCACAATAGCCAAGCAAAGACATTCTTTCTTCATTCCATTCTTCCTGTGTTGCTGATTTATATTCCCTCCACTCATTCCAGAAAGGAGTGGGTGCTACCAGCTGTTGCCCAGTTACTTCTGCCCAGCAACACCTGCAGAATGTAGGAGGCTGCAGGCAGCTCTCCACCAGCTGCCTGTTTGCTCTGCAGCTCCAGCAGCTGCATGATACGAAACAGGAGGGCAGGAACTGAAATCCATCCTGCTGGTATTTGTAATGAGTCAATGCATTCAGCTTTGAAAACCTAGCTAGCTACAGCAGGATACCTACAGGTCTCTCAACACAAAACAAGAAATTACACGTTGTTTTTCCTTTTCATTCAGACATGTTAAAAGCAGAAATGGCTCCTAACAGATAATTGACACAGGAGCTCTAATATGTGCATTTTTATTTATGTATGGCTCCTCATGTAGTGATCTGCTTTCAGGTCACACACACACACATCTCCATCTTTTTCCACACAATTTTTTTGGCACACAGAGATTAGACTACCTTTGACTTGACTACATGGGAATTCCCTGCCTTCCAGAGAATCTCTAAGTCATACAGCTAGATACAGGGAACAGCTGGATGCAAAAAGACCACACTGCTTAAGCTTGCTTCTATTTCAGTCATTGTCAGCTGCTGGAATGACCTTGTGAAGAGGGAGGGCAAATGAGAGATGGCTGCTCTGTCGCAGCTCCTGTGCCTCTGCACCAAGCATTGCTGAAACATACATAGGCCTTTTGGCCACTAAGTATTTCACAAGATTTGGGATAGCATTGCTTATGCCACCTCCCAAAAAAAAAAAATTAAAAAGAGCAATTTAAAATGAGCATTTTGCATTTTAATGCCAAGATAGAGCCACGTTATCATCAAACCATCAGCTGGAGCTGTGCCAGCAGGAGAATGGGAACACCCATCCTCTATCAGCTCCCTGTGACTGATACTGCTTGTTCAGTGTCACCACCTGCGGGGGTGTGCTTACCATTTCCAGACCATGACGTTTAAACAAAAATTTAAGTACACGTTGCCTAAAGTCACTCCAGTTGGCTTGAAGAGTCAGCTAGCAATCCTGAAAGGGACATTACAACTGTATTTGTAGAGTGTTCACATGTGGTGAAAACATGAGCACCTCATGGGTAAAAGTTAATAACCATTACTGTTCCAGCAATAATATTCTAGCCTGTGATCATAGTATGGCATTTTTCCATTAATTTAGCTTATTTCGGGCAACAGATCAGGCATAGCTGAAAGTAGGATATATGTGGGTTCACTTTTGTAAGTTCACTTTTATAAGTTCACTTTTGAACCATTTAACCTTTCTTTTGTATGTACTACATATGTAGATTCACCAAATAACAGAATTGTTGAATTTGGTAGGCACCTCTGGAGACTGTCTTGGGTCACCTACTGCAGGTTGCTCAGGTGAATTTTGAATGTGTCCAAGAATGGGAATTCCACAACTTTTCTGGACAGCTTCTTCCAGTCTTCAATCATCCTCACATTACAAAAGGAAAAAAAAAATCTACTTTATATTCACATGTAATTTCCTAAATTTCAATTGACTCTCATCCCGTCACTTGATTTCAGAGAAGAGTCTGGCTTTTCCTCCTTTACTTGGAGTCAAAGAATCATAAAATGGTCTGGGTTGGAAGGGACCTTAAAAACATTCTAGTTCCAACCCTCCTGATGCAGGCAGGGATACCTTGAAACTACACCAGGCTGCTTAAAGCCCTATCCAACCTGGCCTTGAACACTTCCAGGGATGAGGCATCTACAGCTTTTCTGGACAACATCCCATAGCTTTACCACCCTTTTAAAGGATTTCTTTCTAATATCTAATCTGAGTCTATTCTCATTCAGTTTAAGGCCATTACCCCCTGTCCTATCCCTTCATGCTCTTGAAAGGAGTCCCTCTCAGCTTTTTTGTAGTCCCACTTTGGCTACTGGCAGATGCTGTAAGGTCTCCCCAGAGCTTTCTACAGGCTAAAAGCCCAAATCAGTCTCTTGAAGACATGGTCTAGCCTTCTGATCATCTCTGTGGCCTTCCTCTTGACAAGGAGGTTGCGACGATCAGGTATTGATACAAATACATGAGATCCCCCTGAGCAATCTCTTCTGGAGCTGAAGAGTCCTAGCTCTCTCAGCCCTTCTCAAATGACAGATGTTCCATCTTTTTACCATCTTGGAACCCTTTTGATGGACTTGTTCCCATATGTGCTTATGTCCTTTACTGGGGAGCCCAAAACTGGACCCAGCACTGTGGATGTGCCCTCACTTTCTTTGTCCTGCTGGTAACACAGTGGTCTGCAACACATCATTAGAATACTCTATAAGAAAAATAATTAAATTATGTCAATATTTGAAGACAAGGATTGTAAGTGAGAAGATTTCAGAAGTATGTACAACATTCTGCATTAGGAAGCACCTCACAGCATGAAGCAGCTGGAACTGAGTGCTGTGTTATTTCAAAGTTCATCTTACAAAGGTCAGGCAGGATAAAAGTATTCTTTCCAACCTCATCCCTAATCATGACCACTGAATAATGGCATTAATAATCAAACAACAAGTTTGTTGAACAATTCTTTGAAACCTGACAGAAGAGTTATCCCACCACTTCTCTGGGTGACTTGTGGTAAACTATTCTCCTCACAAATATGAAAAAACAATCCCCACACTTCCCCCACAAAAAAAGCAGGGGGGGGGGGGAAATGAAAAAGTAAAATAAGTAAAATAAGAAGGTGAAAACATAGAGGATTTTATATCTGGTCTATATGTGGAGAGTTAGTTTTACAACTTTGTGGCTGAGACACAGATAAAAATATAATATTCAGGATCTAGAAAATCCAGCTCAGAAATGACACTGCTAAATCCCAGATTTAATCTTGACAAGGCAACTAGAACTGTCCAAGCAAAGACCTCCACCCAGTTCAGACTGAAGTAGAGAGAGAAAAATGGTACCATGGCATGGGCACAGTGAGGATGTGGTGGAACATCTAAGACATGGCAGCTGCGAGAGCTGCTGCAGAAAGGACTCAGCTCTGGAGTCTACTAAAACTGTGCAGTCTGTGTAGCTGACTAAAACTGCACATTCTGTGATGAATATACAAGCCAAGGCAATGTCAATAACGGGAGAAGATGAAGGGTTCTATGGAGCACATCATGCAGGCCTGAGAGTGTCAACACCATGGGGGTCTGCATAGCTTGGAGAAAAAGACCAACACTACCAGGAAAGAGAGAAACTCAGCAGAACAAATGCATGCTCTTCACTGCAGAGGTCATGCTGATTGGGATATTGGCCCCAAAGAAAAAGCAATGTTAAAAAAAAAGACATTAGCACACAAGAAACAGTGGGGCTAAGACAGCAGTTGTGTCAGTGGTTTCAGCTGGAATTTCACTGAAATGTGTTTACTGCTCATTGAAAAAAAAAATAACAGGATGGAATCCTTCATCTTTATCTTTGTAAACTTTCAGGTAAGTTAGCAAGAATAAAGAGAGTCCCATCCATTATTACTTAAGGACCATGAATTCTGGAGTCAGATCTGGGACATCATGTCACTGATACTCACTAGAAGCCAAAGGTTTCTGATCTTTGAGGCAAAGCATAAGGAAAACTAAGAGGCTCTGGGTTACAGATAAACAGACATAAATTTGAAATAAGAACAATGAATACAAAGGAGGCTACAGAGAGATCACAGCAAGGTGGCAGCTCTGGGAGACTGGCTGAATTATGAACATTGTGGCTCAGTTACTGGCCTGTAATAGAGTTTAGCATCCAAGGACCAAGGCAGGCCAGAAACAGAATGGGGCTTAATTAATAGAAAGGGGATAGTTTAAAAAGTCCATCTGATACTAAGTACAAAAATAAGCTGTTCAAAACATAAATTTTTCTGCACCAATCTCAAATATTACAGTATAACAAAATAGGAAACTGCTGGCTCACAGATTTCAAGTTATACTGAAAATTTGGTATCAGTTACTCAGACAGGAAAGGAGTCAGTTGCTTTAATTTTGCAGTACAGCAAATTTTCTGGTTGTAGACAGAGCTAGTTATTTTAATTTATTAAAATGCATTTACTTCAGTATAAGAATTTCAAACATGAAGCATTGCTGATCCTAACTGAGTTGCCCAGTTAAGATGACCAGATGTCTTCTTCTCAGGCTGTGGTACAATCCCAGCTTTCCAATCCCTCTCATCACAGAATTCCTCTCCAGTCATTCACTGCTTCCTTGTGGGATGGAAAAAAATATTTCAAAGTTAAATCTAAATCCCACCAGGATCAGGCTTTCTCTTATCAAACACAACTGAGCAATTAAGTTCCACATATGCTGAAAACCTTGAAACTCTTTGGTGTAATAGACCATGACAGTTTCCTTATTGTTGTGAAAAGGGCATTAAACAATACAAGAGCAAGTACACTTCATATGGGTCTTCAAACGACTTAGTGATTTTAAAATATGTCATTCAGCAATGCCTTCCAGACATCACATCAAGACTCAAAACAAAGTATGGGATAAGAACTGGCTGCATGACAAATTCACATCTTTGTCTAAAACTATGTAAGGGATGCTCCATGCTTTTCATGACAGCCTGTATCAAGTGCTGGTGATTTGTATTATAAACATCCACACGTAAGTGGAAAGAAATGCCTCCAGAGATATCAAAATCCTCACGGATTGCTCTGTAGTTTTGCAAGCAGTAATTAAACAGTCAGGTTATTTTACTTTAAATCCTTAGCATCTCTTCCACTAGCCAATTTGAAAAATATTACCAATAAACTGTAGGTAGTGCAAGCTAATTGAGTAATTTATTCAACTAAAAAGAGGAAAATGTTGGGCTGATGTATTTTAGAAAACCATCATCCTTCAGGACAAATCATCAGATTCCTAGCAAAAATTTACCTGAGCTCCAGTAAACAAGCTTTAAATGTTCAGCAATAGAAATCTGCTGAACTTTTGTCTTTCCAGCCATAGATTGAAATATGGCTTTGTAATGAAAATAAAGTAGACAGGGTATGGTTGAACCATGGCCTTCCAACTCTCAAGGGAATGTCTGGACCACTCCTAAGACATCAGCTTCTCCTTTAGTAATGCTTTCCATTTTCAAGTGTTAGCAAATATTTCCTGAGCCCATGTGAGAAAAATAACTTTCTTACCTAACACATCACAACTGAGCAGGCCTGGGATTCAGTGCCTGCTCCAGCACAAATGCATATTACACAAATAAACAGTCTTGGCATGTGTGACCAGGGATTTCCCAATCCAGACAGCACCTACCTATAATAACCATGAAAAGGATTTGAACTATTTCAGGGCAAGAAGGAAACAAAATGGAACCTGCATCTCTCATAGGTGTAAGAGGGTGTATCAGCTCCTAAATTTTGGGGTATAAGTTTTTTTTGGAAAATTTTAGTCAAATTTCATCCAAAGAGCTTTCAGGTAATAAAAAACTGTATGTGGTTAAAGCACTGACAACAGAAAATTTACCAGTTCTCAAATAAATTTTGTTTTCTTTCAACCACTACATCTTACAATATACTACAACTTTAAGACCACTGGAAGACTGATGATTTCCAGATCTGTCTGTCTCTGGCTTTGACTCAGAGCATTGCTAGTCTGGGACTGACTACACATCTCCTTCATTTCCTCCCATGTAAATTTCTGATATTTATTCTAAGCAGTAGATCATAAGACTTGGAAACATGTTTATTATCAAATTAGGAGAAATGCCTGAATTCTAAAACTTATGTATTACAAAATACAAGCAACAACAAAGCACATCAGAGAATGCCTTCAGAACAGATGTAACATCAGCCACCTGAAGCTGTGCAAATTTCTGTATAACATAATGAACAAAAGGACCTCAGAGCAGGGGAACAAAAAATATATTAAAAATCTGATTACTAGTGTTGTAACGATGTTAAATATTAACAGTAATGGGATCTACCAGATCTTTATAGAAAAAGAGGAAAAACTTTCTGGAATAATCCTATTTGGTTTGAAGCTCTCTGGGGCAGTTCCTGCAGGATTTAGTCACTGAGGCAGAGAAAGTAGCCATTATAAAAGGCCAGAGGAAAACTTGGCAGCTGGGTACTGCTCAGTCTGAGCAGGGAGCTGTGGGAAAGTCTGAGCTCCCCTCTCTCTTCATTGACAAGGCACAAAGCTGGTTTGGAAACAAGTCTAACTATCTGCATCGAGGTCACTGGGTTTGAGCTGGTAGGGAAGCCCCTGTGAGTAGCTGTACTTGAATTACTGGGACTCTTACAGGAAAGAGTTCTGTCAGAGTAGAACTAGGCTATGTGGAAACAGGCTAAGATAAATGCATCCCCTGAAAACAGGGAAAAGCAAAGGTGCAAATGAAATGGAGATACATCTAAGGCTGGTGCCAGGAGCAGGTAGGGGTTTAGCTTTGGGGATGCACTTTAAGACAAAACCCAATTTTTTTTATAAGGTGTGTGAGTGAGAACCCACCTGCTTATTATCTCTTCACAGCACCAGACAGCAATCAGAACTTCTTTTCCAGGCTTTAAAACAATCAAATGCCCTTACATGTGACCTGAGAAGAGAGTCAGCAAGAGTGTGTTAAATTACAATTCTGAATTGTCTAAGCTGAGACCAAAATGGGTACCCAAGGTTAACTTCTACATCTGCACTAAACTGGATTTAGAATGTAACCTAAGTTGTCCAAAGTGAGTGGTCCCATGTCCAAATATGGACATTGGAGACTTCTTTTGGGGTATGTTTTAGAAGAAAAGCTGAATGGATGTAGTTTGGATAGACAATATAGGAGCAAACAAATTCCATCTGTAAATCTTCAGGGACAAGTGCTGGAGGAGAAGAAGAAATTTATATGCAGATTCTCTCAGGAAAACATACTTATTTCATGAAACATACAGAAAGGGCAGTTAAAATGACTGATGTGCCTGGGAGCTTTGGTTTCACCCTCCTAATATATCAAGCAGCTAAGCAAAGCATGGTAGAACTCAATATTTCTTTTTTTTGTTTGAGTTCACCATCTTGCTTCTGCACATTGTTTTCCTAATTACTATTCATTAAAAAAAAAAAAAAAAAAAACCAAAACCAAACCAAATCCATACTAAGATCCAAAGTTCTTAATTCTCTCAAGCATATTTGTAACAAATGGGTGCTTTTAGCAGCCACCAGACAGCACTGTGAATTTCAAACAGGAAAATCCATATCTGATGGATTTCATCTAAGAAATGTCAAGCATTCACTGCCCATGAACACATGATTTTAATCTCACTGAAATACATGAGGCATGCAGCAAGGAGAACATTCTGTAGTTTCAGCATCCATTGCTGAGGACAGACTTGCACTGACCTCTGCAGAAGGACTGTGTGCAGTCCGTGCAGCAGTGGGAATGACCATCCAGGTCTCACTTTCCTGAGCATTGCACTGTATTATATGTGCATCTGAAACCTAAGATGATTTGAGTTCATGTTGTAGTTAAAAATAAATGTCTACACAACTAATTAATTGTGGAATTTAAATTAAGTGTTGGCTTGGATCTCTGTTTATGAACACAGTTTTTTAGTATAGCTTCCAAATACATTTTTGTGGAGACCTTTACAAACTTTTTTTTATGTTTGATTACAATTCTGTGTGCTGTTATATGTGCATGTGTGCACACATATCTGTATAATGTGCACAGTTATTTATCTAATTAACATCCACAATTCTGAGTCACCAATATAATTTTTCCTAAGGACTAAAAGAACAGTAACCCATACTGATTTTCCAACCAATCAAAAAAAGACAAATCAGTCTTCAGGCAAATCAGGAGTCTTGACTTAAGCTTACCTGTACTTGGATCTTTGCCAATCTTTTAAAATCACCTTTCAAGAAATATCCCAAAAGTGTACAGAAATATCTCTGAGCTTTAGATACAGTATCTGACAGGAAATGGTAATGTTATTTAATTACAAAATAAACTCTGAACATTTTGGTAGGGAAAAACTGGAAAGTTTAGCTCTTTGAAAGTAGTATTCAAATTCAAAGCTTGTGGGTGGAGTTGGGGTGTAAAGGTGCATAAATAGGCAGTAGGAACAGCGGCACTCACACTGAAACCAGGAACACCTTCGCATCCTGGCAGGCACCTGGGAGAGCAAACAAGGTAAGGCACTGCACAGTCCCTGCTTCAGAAGGAACCCAGGGCAGCTGTGAGCCTGAGCTAGCTGGGGATGGGAAACCTGAGCAGTGGAAAGAAAAGACTGCAGCAAAGCAGGCACAGTCCAGCCCAGCTTGTTGTGAAGGAAAAGGTCTATAGAAATACTGGCTTTGCAGGTTAAAAAAAAAAAAAAAAGCCAGAAGAGGGGTTATTTTGGAAAGCTTTTCAAAAGTGCACATTGTCTTCCAGAGGCAGTTTTTAGGGAGCAAGTTTAATGTTCCTCTGTCTTTGCTTTCTGCATGATGCCTCCACAACAGCCTAGTGTGCCTGATCTTCAATTTCCTGGTTGTCCCTTACTTTTCTATTTTATTATTTTTCTTTTTAAAGAAGCATTACTTCCGCCCTACAGCTCTAGCCAAAATAATTCTTGATGCAACCCTGACAATCCAGAGTTTAATTGAACTTCATGCAATTTTCTTCCTTGCCAAAGAGACTTTTCTTGGGGAAGAAATGCAGTGTGCTGCAAAAGTTGTATTTCATACCCTTGAAAAAGGGAATCTTTGGATATTTGAGCTCTACTGGACATCCCAGTAGCAAAGAGCATTGTATCACTCATGGAAACTCAGCTTATGTCTCCTCCTGCAGTTCCTACCTGGAAAAACACATATGTTTTCCTGGAGTTTAGTTTTCATTGTCTGAACTTTAAAAAGTCAGCCGTTTGTGGTGGGGGTTGTTTTGTATGCTTGGTTTTCCTTTTTCTTTTTTTTTTTAATTAATCTTTTCAACGTTCTGTAGTGCTTTTAGAACTACAGAATTTTCTTTTTGTACCCATTATATTGGTTCTAGTTTCTAGGAGGAAATGCAATGACAAAACATAGGGTCATGTTGCTGAAATGATTTTCCCCTTCAGCTGAAATGCTGTTGAGCTTTCCATCAGACCTATCTCATCTCCAAGCCCCAGCCTGGCCCAGGAAAAGCTCTCTGCTTTGTGCTGCTTCCAGCCCCAAACTCCATTTCAGTTTTCACTGGGCCATACATCAACTCTTCCCAACTCTTTCTGTTATCCGTTCTGCTGGGTTTAAGGATTAGGTGATATTTTTAAGGAAAAAAAAGCAGGATTGGAAGCTTCAACAACACCATTAGGAGTGGCTATGCTAATGTAAAGCCTATGTAAAGCCCAGCTTAAACATTCTGAGTTCTCATTTGAGTTACTCCACCAGCAAAATGGGGGAAGAGCTGAGACAAATTAACTTTTCAGCACCTGCAGCTGGGTTACTCTAGCACTGGGAGATCAAGGTAGAACTGTGAATTTATTAGGACTTGCAAGAACTTTTGGAATTGATATAACTCAAGTTATTTTACTGAGCATATTCCATATAAGTAAAAAGAAGAGAGGGAAATGAACAAGCAGAGACATGCACATCCTAAAAGGGCCATAGCCCAATCCTTCTGGGCGTTTTTGAGCCAACCTGCCCCCGTGCCCCAGGCTCTGCCTGGAGCTGCTGCCTCCGTAGCGATGCTGCCTCACCGCCGGCGCCTTCGGGAGGCACCGCAGTGACCCGGAGCTTCTCCCACCTGTTCCAGGAGCAGCCATGGAGAAGAGTTACGTGTCCGTATTCTTGCTGCTCATTGTCATCTCCTGTGCTCTGGCAAAGGATGCAGGCAAGAAGGATTCAAAGGACACTACTGCTAAGCCAAAACTGCCTCAGACACTCTCCAGAGGTAAAAAACAAAACAACTTTTTTTTTTTTAAGTGCAATCTTGTGAACATTTCATTTCACAGTTCGTTTTTAGAACTACGCTGTTCTAAAAAAAAATAATTTTCTTGCAACTGGTTCTGCAAAACCTCTCGCAGTATTTCGCGGCGCGCTCTCCTCCTTGGCTGCCGGAGCAGAGCGCGCCGGCCCGCGGGCGGGGGCAGGACTCGCACCCGGCCCCGCTCCTAAGGCGCAGCCTGAGGATGTGCGTGTGCCCTTCCCTCCCGCAGGCTGGGGAGACCAGCTCATCTGGACGCAGACCTACGAGGAGGCGCTTTTCCGGGCCAAGCACAGGTACGCGCCCCGCCGCGCCCCCCCAGCCCCGCCGCGCCACCCCGCTCCTAACGAGGCTCTTCTTTTCCAGCCAGAAACCCCTGATGATTATCCACCACTTGGAAGACTGCCCACACAGCCAAGGTAATCTTGCACTCGGGAGGAGAAAAAAAAAATGTTTTAATTTACTGGAAAAACTGCTTAAAAAAAAAAAATCAGCCACCGTTTTGCTTAAACCTTAGTGAAGTACCAGCTTGCACAAGCATAGGGAGAGTTCTTCAAGTTGCTGCACCGTGAAGGTGTTTTGCAATGTGTAGAAATAAAATAAAAATGGTAATTCAGTATTGCATGATACCAAATGGATATGGAAATGAGCATAGGGCAGTAGGGTCTGACAAATCTGAATTTGGTTCACAGCACAATCAGCCAAAATCAATAGCAAGACCAGTAGCAAGAAATTTGTCAGAAAGACCATATTCAGACCATATCATCAGTGATTCAGACTGAATCTAGCCAGGGACTAAATCAATCCAGGCTGAAACTGAGCTCTTCCAGGATTTCTGGTAACTGCACTGCTCTTTTCCCAGTGTCTTTGAATTTATCTGAGTGAGTGCTCTCCTTCCAGCAAGTCAATCCACACGGCAAGATCTTTGCATCCATCCACAGCTCCAGTAACTGCAGAAGGGTCTTTGTACAAGTATTTACACCCTTCCAAAGATTTTAGTCTGAAGCCCTACATGCTGTAGTATCAAGTGCCTTAAGATCTGGGGCAAGAAATCACAGTAGTAGAACAGGAAGTGTGAAGAGTCAAATGCTCAAATTCAAACCTAAGCAGAGAATTTGAAAGCCAGCTGTACTCTCCAAAGGAAGGTGGGACATTTTGCACTATTGTAACTACTCTTTAATGCAGAATAAAATTGAATAGCTCATGTTCCAATGGAATGAACTGAAAATCTTTGCTGCAGTTGTAAACTGGAAATTCTGTTTCATCAGTTTGTTTGAATTTCTTGTTGGAGGACAATATATTTCAAGGGCATATTTTTCATTTTCTTTCCCATTTGTTTCTACTTTAGCCCTCAAGAAGGTCTTTGCTGAACACAAAGATATACAGAAACTGGCTGAAAAATTCATTCTCCTGAACCTTGTGGTAAGATTCCCAATTACACGTAATTAAGTGAAAGCGACAAAGTTCTGCTTTTAATTATGGCTTCTCTAACTTGAGTTTAATAGTTATGGTTGGCTAGGAAAATGGCCACTGCTGAAGCATAACAGATTTCATAGTAAGTCTTTTTCATTTGTAGCTATCATAAACTCAGAATTCGAGGGAATATGAAGTTTAATAATAACATGAACTGTTAGCAATTTGCAGTTCCAGCTGTTAGGAAAAAACTTCATCCCACTCAGAATCTCTTAAACTGCAAAATGTATTATTTGAGCTGTATTTCATAATACAAAGTACAGTGAAGGAAAAAAGTATGTAACATGCCCTCCTTGACTAGGAACCTTCTCTATTTTCTTTAAGTATGAAACCACAGACAAGAACCTTGCACCTGATGGCCAGTACGTCCCTCGGGTTTTGTTCATAGGTGAGTACCTCAAGCATCAAAGCTGCTCTCAGAACAGAGCCACTGCTGCACCCTGCATCTCAAATCCTCAGGCTGATTAACAGGAATTTACTTCATGACAAATACAATGGTTCAAGTTGCTTTTGTGGATCAAATATTGACTCAAGACCACCCAGCCTCATAGGTCCAGCATTCTTCCCTCAATGGCTGATGCCATAGTCACTGGAATGGGTAACTCATCCTAGTCCTAATAAACTTGCAAACACAACATTTAAAACTGAAATGTCAAGGACCCCTTTTAGAGCAATCTCTGAGTCAGCAGAAGCAGACATGCCTCACAGAAACATTCAGGAAGCAAGCAGGAGTGCAGAAAGCTTTATTTCCTTTTATTTCCTTCTGCTTGAAGATTAACCTCTACAAATTCTCTCACCTTTTTTCCCCCAGATCCTTCCCTGACTGTGAGAGCAGATATTACTGGAAGATACTCAAACCGTCTCTATGCATATGAGCCCTCTGACATTTCGCTGTGTAAGTAGAGTGTTCTGACACATTCTGGAAATACTCTGAACACAGTTGCATTTTTCATGTGACAAGGAATAACACCAGGCATTACAGATTCTCGCAGTCAGTACTTGCTGAAAGACATTTAACCAGGATTAAAATGAAACAGGATGCTAGACTTAAACTCAGTGCAATGAAGAAAATTATGGCAGAGCCCTGGAGCTTTAAGCATCCATCTGTTTTAAAAGCAAGCATACGTCAGTAGGAACTTGCATAATTCAGCAGCGCTCACTGCAAGCAGCGGTGAGAACTCATACGTGAGTCCCAACAGGCCAGGTCAGAAAACCTTATGGGAGCAGGGAAAGCTGCTTGCTACAGCCATCCCTCACTGCTGCACAGCTCGAGTCTCTGCCCCTGTGTCGGCATTCATGAACGTTCTCGCCAGTAAAAATTAAACCCATGACATTCACAAATTGCTTGGAAGAGTTAATCTGAATCCCTATAGCAATAGGCATGTGATTAAAGGCTTTAATAATAATGACATTTTCTCTGAAGCATTTTTGGTTGCTGGCAGAGGAAGTTGCAGCAAAAATAACATGAATGAATATTTCATTTCTAGTGTATTCAAATATGCAGAAAGCGCTGAAGCTCCTGAAGACTGAACTGTAAAGAGGAAGAAGAAAGGCCTTAAATATTATGAAGTCTTATCTTCCATCTCTTCTCCATACCTTGATACTGGTGAAGAGACTATGTAGAGTGATATTTAGTGATGTGTAGTGATGGTTTCAATACATAAACACTACAGTTTTACATTAGCACTTTTGTACTGGGCAGCATTTTTAAAAGCTGGAGGCTTTTATTTTAAGGCGTACAGAAGAACACTGTATGATTCAACTGTAAAAATGATTTTTTAAAAAATAAATTCATTTCAAGTGTTTACATACAAAACATTGCTGTGTTTTAAATTTTTTCCCCTTATCTTCATCTACCATTATTAGAACTAGTAAAATCACTGTGTTGCTTGAGCCCACAGCTTGCATTTTACATTCAAGCACTTTAGGAGGAAAAAGGCTGCTGTGGATCAATCCCAGCCAGCAGCCCAACCCCATACAGCTACTTGTTCTCTCACTCCATTCCAGTGAGATGGGAAAGAGAATCAGATTAAAAGTAAGAAAACTCATGGGTTCAGATAAAGACAGTCTCATAGATAAAGCAAAAGCTGTGTGCACAAGCAGAGCAAAACACAGGATGAATTCACTGCTTCCCAAAGGCAGGCAGGTGTTCAGCCACCTCCAGGAGAGCAGGGCCCCACCAAATGTAATAATGGTGACTTGGGAAGACAAGCATCATCAATCCAAATGTACCCCCCTTCCTGCTTCTTGCCCCATGGTGCATCCCCTTATTCAGCTGGAGTCAGCTGTCTCACTTCTGCAGAAGGTCTGCTTGCTTGGCAGGGCAGTGTGAGGGAGCAGCAAAGACCTCGACTCTGTGTCAGCAATCACAGAAAACAACCTTGTGTTATCAGCAGTGTTGTAGCTGCAAATCCAAAGCACAGCACCACACAAACTGCTCTGAAGACAATCAACTTCACTCAGCCAAACCGAGCAGAGGAAAGCAGCTTTTTTTCTCCAGTTTCAGCAGCTAGCTAAGCTGTCTATTACTCAGCCTACTTTATCTCAAATTATTTTCTAGTAGCACCAGCCTATGTGGAGTTTTCATTATCAGCCCTTTCTTTACAGCTACAATAAAGGCCTTCCCTTTTGTAATAGTTATTTTAATGTGAAAGATGGCAGATATTGTGCAGTAGTATCAGGATGCTAGTCAATATCTGGATTCACTTTCTCACAGTGATGGAGAAGGATTGCTTTATAGCCAATTGTTTTTATATAAGAAAAATGGCAATGTGTTTTGAAAGAAGACATCTTTCTACATTTTTTCCAGAATAACCAACTTGAAGAAAGCATTTCAACAAACTAAAGCCAAAAGAGATCTAATGTAAGCAGTAAGAATGCTCCAAGTTAAAATCATTCCAAGTTAAATCATTACTTTGACACTGTGCTGCTGTAAATAGGTTCTAGAATATCTGGTTACAAAGTCCAAATCTCAAGCAGTCAAGTGAAAATTAAAATGCATCTCTAGGAAACAACAAAAAATCTTTGAGTGATGAAAATGCTCTTCAAGAAGAGAAAGCAATGAAGTTCAATGACAAAATCCACCAAGAATAGGTATAAATAACTTTATAAGTGCTCTAGTTTGGCATGTCCAAATAGTACAGCATTTCTTGGATACTCAAATGAGTTCAGACTTGCTCTGAGAGGCAACACTCTTCACCTTCCAGAAACAGTCAGATTCATTGTGTTTTACTGTTCCCTTTCAGAATCAATTTGGAAAGCAAATCTATGCCTCTGATTGGGAATTTCAACGTTTGTGTGGGTGGATGGGTTTGTTTAACCACAATCCCAAAGAGACAATGTATTTTTAATACAATAGAAAAACTTTAATTATTCCATACAATCCACTGATCTATCTTCTGACTAGTAAAACAAATTCACATTATGAGACATAAGAGTTTTGTAAGTGGTAATATTTTCAATACTTTTGCATTGTTGCACATTTACACTCCAGTATAACCTACCATATTTATGAAACCAGATCCACCCAAAATTAAGCACTACAAAAACAATCATGAAAAAAGTCAAAATTGAAGCAGCAATGTGGTATTCTTGTAAGCTTCATTAACCCTCTCCATATGACAACTCCTTGGATTTATTACTGTAATGCACAAACCACAAAGCCTGTGTAGAGCAGGAAAATGAACTGTTCCTAAAGGCAGCCATGAGACCATCACTGTCGTCTTGACACATACTGGGAATGGCTGGAGAGAAACTGAGGGCAACAGAACAGCAACTGGGAGAAGAAAACCACTGTGTACATTTTATTAGACTTCAGCAGGCCTGAATGCTCTTAAGGTATTTCAGCACACGAGTGGGCTCTTACCCTGGATCTCCAGGTTTCTGTGTGAGCCAGACACAGCTGCTGGCTAGGCACAGCAGCAGCTCCTAGAGCAGCTCCAGGAGAAGGTGCTGACCATGGATGCTGAAAATTCAGCTACACCTGAAGAGAAGCAGTTCTATAGCAAGTTCTTGACATCCCTCTGCTTTCAGTTTCTCCTCTTCCCCTTCAAAACCTCAACATAATTCCTTCTTCAGAAGCACTCAGCTCATGAAAGTCTGGAAGTGCTGTGATGGGCATGTGTTTCAACTTCTTTTTGCCTCCTCTGAGGAAGTTAAGGAAGGATCTCTTTAGTAAAGGGTGACTGTATGAGAATCTACTTCTGTCTGCCTCCAGACTTCCATTCCACCTTGCTCAGGTGCTGTATTCCTGCTTGGCAGAGGCCCTTTAATACTCTTCCCCTTTTCTTCCTGTAGACTTGTCTTTCAGACTACAGCAACTGCCTACCCTGCCAGCAGCAACTGAGTGAAGAATGAATGAAGAAATAAAGAAAAGGTGCACTGCAGATCTGCAATCAGTATGATTAGAAACAAATGGGACATTGTGTACCTTGGGTGTTTAGATGTCTGCTGTTTCAGCTGATGCACCACTTCTTTCACAGGCAGCAAGAGGGACCACCCTTTCCTTGAGCTCAGACAACACTTTCTACATGGATAACACACCATTCTAACTTGAATTCTTTGTTTTCAGAAAACAAACTACCAGAAAGCATTTTCTTTGTTGCTGTTTTTCTTTCTTTTTTTTTTTACATGTCATTCAATCTCTCATGAAATCAAGGCTGTTATCTGGATGACACAGAAATATACACTGCTGAGTCATTACAACAATGACTTTACACCATCTAAAAAAAAATAGCTGTACAACAACTTTCCAGACATCAAGTTTCTTGTATCAGAGATGACAGACATTGATTGTGCAAATACCAAACCTCATTCACTTGTCAAGGGACAAAAGTTTCAAGTTAATCAGATACAGATTATATTCTCCTGGTTTTCTTCATTCATTGTTCTCATAATGACAACATTAATTAACATTGTTTTTATTCTCAATAAAATTCTAAAGCTACCAGAAAACCAAAACAAACAGGAAAGGGGGAGGAGTGAAGACTACAGTAGTCATTAACATACACTTATGTGCACTATAGAAAATAACACCTCTAGCTTCTATTTTTACCTTAACAGGAAAATGGGAGACAAAAAAGTTTACTAGAGTACATCTTAAAACCTAAGTAAATCATACCCAACCATCCACCATAAATTTTTATCATTTTAATGAGAATTTATGTGAATTTTTGTAATCAATGAATACAGCAGAAAATACCTCTAGGGTCTTTTTTTTTACAGCAGATAACACAGTAGTGCTAGAAAACTCATTGTATAGAGTTTACCATAACAATTAACAAAGTCTTAAACAGCAGTTCAACTCTGCCCAGCTACTGAATGCACCCATCTACTTTAAGATAGAGATTCTTAGAAGAAAAACATCAGAAATTAAATGTGAAAACTACACATTTCTTACAGGACCTGTGTTTTATTTTGAGTACATGTAGAATACCTATTTATGGAGAAATACCAACTATGGAGAATCAGTATTTTTAAGTAGAGGGTGCAGAGAGAAGATTTAGTCCTTTATAAACTTATCAAATAAATGCACTAGGGTTTGCACGGGGATCCTTTTGGTTCCTGTATCTGTAAGTCAGCCAGACTCCCAGAATCTGAAAATAAAAACCAAAGATATTATTAAGCCGAGGTCTCCATCCCATCTTCTAGTTTTACAAAATTTCTTTTAAAGACAAAATCGTGACAAAGAATTTTCAGTTTAGGATACAAGTTTAGGATATTTTGCTGTTGCTAAAATTGTACAACCACGTTCCACCTTTCTTAATTAGAAAAAAGAATGCACCCTCCTCTCTGAATAAAATCATAGCCTAGCAACAGAGAGAAAAACAAAACAAAAACCACAAAACTATGAACAACGAAAGCCAAACCCATATTCACAATGCAATAAAAAATTTTCCATTGTTACAATGGAAGTTAAATTATTCTTCTCCCCTTCCCAAATGATAAATATTCATAAAGCTGCTTTTAATATAATGGTTAAAAAATCCTCAAAATTGTTTCACTTTACCATTACCACTTAACTATACAGCTATTCCTGTGCATTTTCAAATCTTGTCATCCCCCCCAGCTACCTCCCCCCCCCCCAGCACTTTCACATTTTTAGCTGAGATGCTGAGATCAGTGTGATTTGGTTTAAGTTGCTGTATCTCTCTTCTTACTGTCATATGTACAAACCTTCTCAAAACTGCACTAAGCAGCAGGAAGAGGACTTTCATATGCTCTACTCTGCGACTACAAAAGACCTGCTCTGAGGATTTTTATACTCCAATCAATAAAGCAAGTTATGCATCATCGTGGTACTAAAGCAAAGAGCCAACAGACATTCTTAATTTTAACCTACTTTTTAAAATACAGCTGACTCCTCATGCAACTCTATCTTTGCAGTATAGGTGGCACCAAAAAAAAAAACCTCAAAGACCTTGTGTGCTAGAGTGGGGAATAGGTGGGAAGAAGAGGGAACAAGGTAAAGCAACAGCACTCTTTTAGTACTGCTGCAGAATGGTACACTTGAACTGCTAACTTTCTGAAAAGCTTAAACTTTACAGCACCACATTTAATGCTGAGGTTTGTTGTCTAAATAACAAAATTGCAAGCAAAGCTTTCCTTCTGACAGACATAGGTCTGTCAGCAAGGTCATAGCTTTGAAAAAGTGGGCCTTATTCATTATCCGGTTCCTGAGACTGGACTGAGGGTTCCTGTAACAAACCCCCTAAAACTGTGTTTCACAAAACAAACCTTTAGAAGTGGGAAGAAAGCATTTAATTTTCCAACTACCCACTCACCTCTGTGAAACTGAAGAAGAGTCCTATCCCGCCAACAAATCTCAGCACCATTCCAGAATATTCTTCCATTATCGGCGCACATGGTCTACAGTGGAGAGTTCTAAGACAATCCTGTAGCAGATACAGAAAATTGCTCTCCATTTGCTGATGACATTTTGTTGTTTGAAAGCATCTAGTTTGCTCCAGAAGAGACTGCTACCCACAGACAAAACTACAGGAGTTCTAAAAGACTCCAAGAGCCCAAGTGTATATACAAATGATAGTGGAGTACAAACTTTGGGGTGCCCTGTAATTGTCTTTCCAGTTAAGTTAAGAGCTTAGTATCCCTATAACAACTACATTACACATCTGTTAAAATGCTGCTTGCTGTAACTATGGAAACATTTTTGAACAAATGCAGTGTGAAAAAGTTACAGGTTTTCACAGTTGAAGAACTTACAGCGGCGCAGGTTTCATTCGGGTAAAAAACTCTGAATCCACAACAATTCAGATTTCTCTCAATATCTGTTCTGGCGCTGTTGGTGTTACTCCATCCCACCTCCAGAAGTTCACTCTAGAAGCCATAAGGAAATACATATTAAATTAATTGATCTGTTTTACACTGCAAGCCAATATACAAAATCTAGTTGATAATGCCCTAACTAAAGCCTTCAGATCTTGATGCTTAACAGGATAATATATTAATTAATAAATAAAATATTATTTTATTATTAATAAATATATTTTAATATTTATATTTATTAATAATAAATATATTTTATTATTAATAAAATATATTAAAGAATGACTGGAGTGTCCAAAGAGGCTGTGTAGCTAATGAAAGAACAGCAGCTCACAGCAGCACATTCATGGGTATAATTCCTTTTCTTTGTTTTTGCTAAACCCAACAAGATCACTAGTAAAGGGACATGTAGCTGTCTAGGACTGTCCATGCTATATACAAAAAGCACCCTCGCATGCAAAACCAGTTATTTAGTCACTGTACCCTCACCCACTTCTTATGCAGTGAGAACTGGTCTCCATACCACAGGGAAGACTGTTCTACTTTCACACATAACTGCCTAATGTAGTTATGACCTTTCCAGTTCCACAAGAACATTTCAATGACTTTATCAAACTGACACCATGATTACTGTGTATTTCATCAGCTTATCTGAAATTGCTGAACATGAGATATATTCATAATATCGTGCTGCTACACCTGTGACCATAAACTAGAAAGGAAGCTTAAAAACAAAAAAATAAAATAAAAAAAGAGTAATTTTAGGACCCAAATGTATTCCTTTCTAGCTACCAGAGCCAAGCATTGACCAAGGTCTATCTCGTCTTTAATAAATAGGACAATGCTGATTTTCTCAAAATATGTTCTCCCCATTTTATGGAGGACTACATACAAAAACATATGCCTGTGTACATACATATTTATAGTGTTATGCTATAGCTTAACTGAGAAAGCAGGAAACTTTTCTTACCTGCTGTTCCTCATTTAGTGCCAAACAGGCACAGGAGACAGAAAACTGGACAATAAAGACTAGCAGAAGAATAATCATGTACTGGAAACAATCAATAGTTAAGGATGTACTCTCAAATCAGTTTTGCTTTTATAACATATACACCAAATGGTATTACTTCACTGGGTAACAGTAAGCTCTTTAAAACAAAAGAACTATGGAAGCAAATTTCAAATGGATACGGAAAAGATGACCTAAATAATGTTCTCAAAACCCAATCACCATGTATTATCTCTTTTTGGCTACTACTATACATAGATGGTATTTCCTTGTTAGGTATTTCTTGCCTAGCAAGAAAACATCAGCAGAGAGGTCAATAAAAGGAGCTTTGAGAGAAAGATCTCCAGCCATTTTGTCCAGCTTTAGGGACTCATGTAATTTCAATATACTTCACTTAAATAAAGTAGTAGAGAAAAAATTTTTCTGGGTATTCCATATTCAGATTACTTTTTTTTTTCAATTACAGAGTCCTGTAATTAATTACAAAAGATAACTTTAATGGAGAGATTTAAAAAAAAGGTAAGAGTTACTCTTGGAACACAGCCTCACACACTTTTGTACTACTGCATCTGAAGATAGTATAAAACAAAAAGAATAAACTTTGATACTAAATATCGTGTTTTGAAAGTTGGGGAGTATTTTCAAAATTTGGCTATTGTGTTCAGAGGCAGATATTTCACACGGTTTAGCTGTAAAGTGGAGGTCAGTTCTTATTCACAGACCACAGAAGTTAAACATTAATAGTTCATCTACTTTAGCCCTGTGTAGGGCTAGGCTAAACACACAGTATAAGGCACCTGTGACACAGTGAGCTACCATAAAAAGTTCTCAAAGAATTAAAATACTCTTACTTTTAAAAAGAGATGTGAATACTTCTATCTTCAGAGCACAAACAATGGAGGGAAAAAAGGAAACTGAAATAAAGTTAAATGGGAAGGAAGTCTAATTTAGACTGCACTTGTCCAAAGCAAGATTGTGAATTTCTGTTCCATTTCTGAAGCACCTCCCCCAGCAGTCTCAGCTGACATAGGAGGTTGTTTACACAGCTCAAACCACATTGCAATCAATGCAATGCATCTGAAGGATACAAAGAATAGCAATACTTGATGATGTTTCACTGCACCAATCAATCCAACTAAGGCAATAAAGAAGAGGAAGACTCCTACTGCAATTACCACTCCAACAACTCTGAAACTAGAGATGAGGCCGAAGCCAATTCCCCATGCTGCAATTCCAATCAGCAGCAGGCTCACCAGCTGGAGGGAAGAGAAAACACAAAGTTAACTGCATATTAAAACAGGGTCCCACACACAGGTAATTTTTTTTACATTAAACTTGTTTTTAAAAATGTACCATTTTTCTTTCTGGTGCAAAGAGAAGAAGCACAACCCTAAACAAACCAATCCTCCACATCATTGTCTAAGTAATTTCAGTTCCAGGTGTTTTAAGGCATACATATTCTTCCACACTGTCAATGTGGAACTGTTACAATTCAAACTACCTATAAGTCAAGCCAAAATTTCAATTTTTTGTTAACCTGTGGCAGTATATTTAAATAGAATATACAGCTGCACAGCTCTGAATGTGCAAAAAAGGGCACTTTGCCAAAACTTACTGTAATCAACTGTATTAATTAAAGAAGTTTCTACATATTTGATAATGTAACACAGCAGTTAACACGGTCACACAAAAATACATTTCAGATCTGAATTTCAAGGACAATAGGCAAACAAAGGCATCCTGTCTCTGCATATTTCTTCAAGAAAATAGCTCTAATATTAAGTGAATCCTATTTTGATACACATTTATGCTGTTTCCTTCCTTTTAAACATGGTATTCAGGGAAGGCAGGCAGGAATCTGTCCCAGTTATTTCACAGATTTATTGTTTACATGGGCAGGAAGCTCCAGCCTTTCCTGTTTCCACTCGAAAAAAACACAACCCCAAGAAAAAAAATTCCAACATGAAAAGCTGCAGAGAAATCTGTAATGAAGCCCAGCAGGAGGGAAGCAGCAGACAAAGCCAATCCAGATGTCCAAGGCACAAGATGCCCAAGACTCTCTGGTTTGAAACAGACCTATGTGTAACATTACTCATTACATTCTCTGTTAAATTACACCAATTCAATACAAGTTTTAACTTTCCAAAAGTTCTCACCAAAAACACTCGGCTTTATAGCTATTTTTAAAGAATCCAAACCAACAATATAAAACAGTAGGCACTTAGTCTAGTTCAACTATTTGGCTTTGTTTAACAACAGGTATAAAGCAAGCACTTACACTTGCTCACCATGTCTATTCAAACAAGGCACATTCTCATGAAGCACATTTTACTGCTTACCCAGAGGCAAGAAGAATTAAAAAAGAAAAAAAAAAGGTAATTTCCAACTTAAAACTTTCGTCTACTTACCCTACAGCTGGGAATTCTTGTTAGTATTATATTTGGCAATGCCAAGTACATCTATATATTTTTTCCATTTAAATACATTTTAGAGGACTACCTATGCAATGCAGCTTTTGAAACATGGAAATCTAAGATAACATCAAGAACGCTAGTAAAACAACTAGAGATGCTCATCAAGATCTAAACACAGCACGTGAATTTTTTTTTGTGTGTTCACACAGGAATACATCTCAAAAAATGTTTACCAAAAGCCAGTAATCCACACAAGAAATTCAAGAGCCTGCAAGAATAAAAGCAGGATATTTGTCATACCTACACTTCTCTTTTAACACATAAAGATACAAAAAATAATATAAAATTCAAAGGAATTGTTCAGTACCAGCAGAGTTTAGGATGCTTTCAAATTGTTCAGTACCAGCAGAGTTTAGGATGCTTTCACATTTGTCTTTGTTTCTCTTAAACAAAAAGCCTAAATTTCCACATTTATTTAAAACCAAAACAACAGGACAGGGTGTCATGAATCAAAATTACAGAGAGGACTGAAAAAAAAAATAAAATACCTAGGCTCTTACAAAGATAAATTTTCTGAATCCATGCTGCACAAATCTATAAACTTCCCAATACCAGTATATTAATAATTAGCCTGGTTAATCAGACAGCTTATTGCAAGACCTACCTTTTCTGATCTATGCCCACTCACTTTATTTCACTGTCTCATTCCACTGGATTTATTTTTCTATGTAAGTACCAGAAGCAAGTAACTAAAGAAACCCCATAGCCCAATTTCCAAACAAGAAGTGCTGTCTGACATCCCATCTAAATACTGAACTTACACTTCCATAGATCTTAAAAAAAAAAAAATCTCACAAGCAATGACAAAGCTCAATTTATTTCACGAAGAGCAGATGAAACTTTGTTCCTAATGGTTTTCACCAATACTTTTCTGTCTGAGGGCAAATCTTTCACCAATCTGCCTCCAGGATACCGAAATACCTGTTTGTTCAGCTCTTTGTTCATTTCATAAGAGGTCCAAAAGCATTAGATGAAATTAGTTTGTTCTTAAAACACTGAAATCAAAACAATAGACAAAATCTGTGCCTCTAAGACCTCCTGGATAAACATAGTCTGTGAGGTGCAGTGTACCAGTTGCTTCTTGATGCCATTACTGATCTCATCTTACATTAATCTGATGATACATGCATAAAATTATCTGCATGACACCAAAAGTGTCCTGACATCCTGGCACAAAAAGCTTTTCTGGTAGAAACACCCACATTCAGCATCTAGAAAAGGTCTGGTTTTTAATCAAGTGGGGAAAATAAGTCTCTCTGGATTCTAAACCCATTACCGAACCATTCAAGTTTAGAACTATCAATCTCATTTTCAAGTGTTACCTCTGAAATACCAAGGCTCTGTTGTTTTCTTCCATTTGACAAAATTGTCCATTGTCCAATTCCTTAAAACATCTGGAAATTCAGTGTGATCACAGTGGCTGTGGCTGACATATTACATGAAAATGCTGTATCTAATCAGGCAGATCCACGATTTGGATCAAAATCATTACTGGTCATTCCTTTCTTGCCACCTGAAATTGTGGAAAATTGACTGCTTCAAAACTGAAATGGTTTTTCAGATTTATTAATCACTCCAGAAAGTGATTTAGTATTAAGTTGCTGTCTCCTCCACATGTTTACTGAAAGATGAAATTATGGCTATTCCTTCATATTCAGGTTTGGCATAGACTATCTGAATGACAGGAATAACTTTCTCTACAAAGTTTTTTAGTGTCATAATGCAAAAAACTGAAGTAAATGCACACTACTACAAAAAGGAAAAAAAACTGTTTTGAGAAGAGTTTTTTCAAGTCTGTAAAACAATGCAAGGCTCATTGTGCTATGTAGTATTTAGCCACTGGAAATGACCACTCAACAGTGTTTATTCCAATGTTTTGATATTAAAGGATTTAAATGCAATATATCTAAAATTGAAGCTGCTATGGTTTTACAGTATAATGTACTTGAAACAAAATTAGTGACCCTAACCCACTTCAAATGAGTAACATGTACAATCTAAACATACAAGCTTTACCTACATGCAAAAAGGTCAAGTATTTCTGTTAAATGAAGGAAGAAGGACTCTCTACAGAGCTTCTGAATGTTGCATTTTATTTAACTGAGACCATATTTCATGGCAGCAGAAGCCTCCCAAAGTAAACAGTGTCATCCTTGGAAGACTGAATTATCTGTGAAATTTCATTTTACCTATTTGAATTTACTTACACAAAGCTAGCTTTGGTTAGTAACACTTAAAATGTTTGCTTGATATATTTAGCAGAAATATCTGAAATCACAGGCCAGTTTTTAGAGATTAGGGCTAATCCAATTTCCCACAGGAGGGTTGGAGAAATGGCCTGTTAGACTGAATGGTCACAGGTCACACTGCTGAACTTGAAGAGCAGTAATTGATGGCTCAGCATCCAGCTGGTAGCAGGTAAGCACCACCAAAAAGGCTGGAGCCAATATTACACAGTATCTTCATCAACAACCTGAATATAGCGCAAAATGAATTCTCAGAAAATATGTGGATGATACTAAACAAGGAGGAGTGGCTGACTCTCCAAAAAGAGATTTAACTCAGATATACCTTGATAAACTTGAGGAATAAGCCAACCTTAGGAACCTTGCAAAGTGAAAAATTGTGCTCCTGGGTGCTTCAGTGGAACCTGGGATCAGACCAGTTGAACAACAGCCTTAATGAGAAAGACAGGGAGATCAAATTGTTTGTCAGGTTGAACACAAGCCAGGAGTCAGTTCCCACTGCAAACAGGGAAACCAAGAGTGCAATCAAAGGAAACACAATGCTGGTGAGACTGAAGCTCAAATACTGTGTTCCATTTCAAGTCTCCCAGGCGGAAAAGGAATTTGAGAACCTGGCAGGAGTCAGTAAAATAGCATAGAGCCTTGATAATGCAAGGTTTGAGAAGAGGTGATGGAGCTAGGTTTCTTTAGTATGACAAAGAGGCTGCCTGGGTGTAATCACATACTAACTAAAGCTTGAAGGCACATTATATAAACATGGAAGCAAATTCCTCTGGGTATCATAAGTAACAGCTTGGGAGCTTCAGACTGGACATTAGAAAACACACCTGCAAGGTGGTTTGGTGATGATCTTTGTTCTCAGGGGTGTCAAGACTCCTCAGGCTAAGCCACAGACAGCAAGCTACTGTTACTCATAATCCTAAACAGGCACCTGGACTGATAAACCCCAAAAAGGCCTTCCAAGCAACACTCCCACACATCACAGCCAGCACTTTGACCATGCCACTCTCTCCACACCAAAAATCAAAGTTTTAACAGGTAGATAAGATGTGGATTTAGCACTGACCAAGGACTATCTTCTCCACCAATTCAAACTCTAGCTACCTTAAGGGCACACACACAAATCTAGACTTAGCATAATTAAATATATAAATTCGCAATTTTGAAATTAAGAAAATGATTTACTAGAACAAATCTTTAGGTAGCACAAATTCCAGGTGAAGATCAGCAGTTTTCCCTAGGAGATAAGAGTATTTCTACTTTGGAGTAAAACAAATGGAAAAAACAATTCAAGCATATTGTCAGTAGACAAAACATTACTCCAATATCAGTACCTGTATAGGGAAAATTTTATGTAAGATTTAAGTTCAAGATCAGGGGAAGAGCTCAGACACTAGTTTAGGCAACTTCCCTTTTTTAATACACATACATACATTTGAACTTCAGAGCTGTTCCAAATATAACAGTTTCCCTAATAAATCTCCAAATTTGCTCTCTTCTTTAAATCCAAGTTCTCCTGTGCACATAGCTGCTCATTTCCCTCCTTCCTGTACTGGAAAAAACATATTTCTTTCCACACGTGCCCCTTCTGTACTTATGTGCAAGTTTATAGTCTACATTAGAAAAAAGAAACAAAGATTTCAAACAATGCTAAAACCAATTCCTCCTTCCTACAACAGTAAGTCATCAGCAAATCTGCTGTCTTGACTAAGGGGAAACCTTTTGGTATTTCAACTAGCTTGGACTGCTGGCTAGGAAGGAAGTCATGCAGAAGCTGGTATTCCCACTGCTTCCTTACCACCTCAGTACAAACAGGAGTTGATAAAAACTACATGTCAGAATTTAAATTTCACTAACTACTAACTCACCATTCCTAGGTAAAGAGATTATATAGCATTTATTCTTGTATCAGCAAGGGAAATATTTAGAGAATAGCTGTCAAAGTGAATTTCGAACAGGAACTGAAACCAGAGATTACACAAATGATGAAATACATCCTCCCTAACATCTCTGCCTGCATGTAAGTTCATATTCTACTACTTTTAAGGGTGGTCTAAAATTTAAATGTCAAATGGCATATATACTGAAGGTAGAGGTTTCCACTACTCTCTCCTTCCACTTGAGCAACCATTTCTGCACAGCCACAGGGAATCTAGAAGACAATTCTGATTCCTGGCACTTAATTTAGAAACACGTTAAAACAACAGGCAATACATAGTGGCGTAACCATGACCTTTAGCAAGCTAAAATTAAGCTAAATTGGTTTCTATCACAGCTGTAAGCTACTCAACTGTAAGCAACTTTATTTCCTTACAGTACTACTTCAGCTGTACTGAGAGCAAAGGAAAGCTCTGGGTACCTTCAAAGGATTTCTAACAGAAAGCAAAATCTTCCACCTTTACGTGACTTACTTAAATGAGGGATCAGTAGTCTGATTACTGAACAGCCTTGAGACACATAGTGTGGAACAAGCAATTTATGTGAAAGGCAGCATTCCTGAATCCTATCACAAAAGCCTGTTCTTTCAGTTTCAGGCCTTGTAAAAGAGTTATTAATTTTATTGGCTATGTAACAAACTATTTACACACTAAAATGTCAGATTTAACCCCTGCTTAATATTCTCTGGTCTTTGGAAATGGAAGCTTTCTGCTGTGCAGCAGGAGCAATTATGTTCTAAAATGTTTTGGTTTTTTTAATTTGCGTGTTTGTTCATTGTTTTTCAAGAGGTTACAAAATGTTTTCACAAAGCCTGGTGAGCCCACAGATCCTTCTTCCACACATCTTATCTGCTTCAACAAAAAACAAGAGTACAAAGCCCCACAACTAATGATGTAAGCTACAGGGCTTCTACAGGGTATTTATAGGAGTTCTCAATAATTGTTTTGGTTTTAAAGTGCCTACCTGTACCACGAGGATGGCTGAAAAGACCAGCAGTATCAAAGCACACCGTGTTCCATAAGCCTCCTCCTCTGTGCCCTGTCATTCTCCTCTTTCCCTAAGGACAGGCTGCCTTCTTAGCTCCACATGCCAATGAGCACTCTGCACAAGACAATGGAAAACCAAAACCCTCTCCCAGCACATGTCTCGATTCTGACCCACCACCACAAACTGCTGTCACTTTGGCTACAAACTGACACACAGCATAGCCGAGGGCCTTTCCAAGCCCTGGAAAAAAATCTTTAAATATGTGCACTTTTGCTGTATTCTTAAGCATGAGCACAGATACCTTCCCAAAATGCCTATGAAAATAAAAAGGCCACAAGACTAACAAGACCAACACTAGCTTCCTTGACCAATACCTAGGAACTTCTCTAACAGTTTTATTTACATGTCAAGAGTAGAGAGCCCAGCTTATACTGCCATCTTTAAAATGTTCTTGAGAACACTGAGAAATGGCTCCAAGGCAGCCTGTCCCATTTGCTGAGCATCCAGTCATGACAATGAGGGAGACCAGCACAGAACAGGCTGGTGCTGGGCAAACTCTTGATGCTGCACACCTAAATGCAGACCAGAGCCTGTGAGACAGGGCAAGCAGTGAGTATTTTATCTTACAGTTGAAAACAAACTTAGGACAAACCAAAATGGAGCTGCACTCAGAGACTGCAGGCTCACTCATCAATGTGAAAGAAATTGCCACTTGAGGCAAGATCTGTACTTCTCTAACTTCTGTCTGCTTGTACCTGGCTCTGTGTAGCCATTACGCCAGTCAGGAAATAGCAGAGAACACGAAGACACCTTCCCTTTCCCAAGGGAAATCCCAATGTTCACCCTGACTCTAACACCAAGTTTCCCCTATGCAACAAAAAGATTAAGCAGACAGACTTGCATGGAAGATGCAACACTCCTCTGCATCAGGAACTCTGAAAGTAAGACAAACATTATTATAAAATACATTAGTAATTAAAAATCCTCTTGACATCTTCAAGGCCAGGTTGGATGAGGCTTTGAACAACCTGGTCTAGTGGTAGGTGTCCCTTTACACGGTAGAGGGGGTTGGACTATCATGATTTTGAAGGTCCCTTCAACCCAAATCATCCTATGATACCAAGCACACACTGCCCAAATCTGAGAAGTTCTGTACTTATCTTTGCATATTTCCATAATACAGGGAAAGAAAGTTTGATAAAGAGGGCAGAAAGCCCAAATGCAACTTCAATAATTACAGCACCCTGAGAACAAGAGACAGTGATAGGAAAAACAAAACAAACAAGCCCAAAAAACTCTTTTCAAACACAATGCTTTGAAAATGGATGCAAAAACCATTTAATAGGCAATCAAAAAGAGGTTCAGAGGACGACATAATATAAAAAGTGAATTATTTTGATACAGTACTTTCTAGTCTTACAAGTAAATGTGGAGGCTTTTATCGAATAAGCTTTGTGCTAATAAAAAATACATACTTCTAATGGAAAAGGTACTGTATGTTTTAATTGAAATCAAATGGCTGCTCTAGGTGTAAGAAAACAAAGCCTGCTCTTCAAAATATGTGATGTTTACATGATGCCAACAAACATTTCATGTTTGTTGCTGCAGCAATAATTAAGTAGCTGCTTGGGTGACAAAACCAACCACAACGCCCAAATCAACAGTCAGGACTCTTTTTTTATTTGAACATTTAATCTCATGGCTCACCTACCACCTCAACCTTTCACCATTAGTCAGGAACTTCCTTTGCCTCTCAAAAAATCAGACATGAGCAAAGACACTGAAGATTTCCTTGGCAGCTTAAGTTTTAATACAAACACACCACTGAATTTGGATTAATTCTATAGACAGGCACTTTAAACAGTTTGTATAGATTCGTCATTTGATGGAAAATGTAAATATGACTGACTAAATAAAAACTAAATAGGCCAGATACCCAAGATCAGTATTTTAAAGGTTCTTGTATTCAGTCCCTCCATGTAGGGCTTTATTCTGACAATACACATCATCATGTACTCAGAGTCAATAAATAGTCTCAATTATTTTTTTCTACTCTTCCTCTACCTATAAGGAACCATACTAAAGTCAGCAAGACTCAGCATAGATGCCAAAATTACTCATATAAAATAGATTGGAAAATAGGACCAGGGCCTAAGGACACTAACTTAGTCGGGAGAAGAACCAAAAGTCACCAGCAAAGTAAAATCTGAAAGGAACATTAAGTGAGCAATTAGATTAGTGGGTTTCTGGTTTCTTGCCTTAAACCAGTAACTGATTTATTACTGATATTTTTCTTGGTGTACAATTACAGAAAATCAAAAAAGGCAGTACTAAATTTTTTTTATTAATTAACCTAAAATATAGTATTTTATCTCAGAGTGTTTTAATGAAAGGCAGAATGTAAATTGAAACCTCCAATATACAGTTTTCAGGAGTTAATTCATGTCATATAGACACATCAGTGCTGGCTACAAAAACATCCAAGAAGTGTCACCTATCCCTTCTTACCACCACTATTCGCTTCTAACCATTTATTAGTGAATCAACACTATTTTAAAGAGAAAATCATTAAGTTATTGCTCTGATTGTATTATGTATTATTTTTCCAACTGGGAGAAAATAAGTCCATCATTCACTGTGCTGCTTCAATACTTTATTTCAGGTTTCTGTCTAACCAAGGAACAGAGAAGCCCACACACTTTACTTATCAACTCTACCAGGCCAACTAAGCACTTAAAAGTGTTATTTCTCCAACTATGAATTTAAAAGCATTAAGCCTTGTAACTTGTCTATAATTAATAAACAATACTAACAATAACAACTGGATATTCTTGTAACTATCATTTAAAGAAGTCATTCCTTCCCTTTAGCAAAAACATGTTTGGTATAGGTCAAGTGACAGAAGACAAAGTGACACCCACAAAGTAAAGTCTACTCAAGCAGACATCAGAGCAGAGATTAAAGTTGCAAATACACTGTATACGTACCAAAGACAGAACTACAGAAGTCCAAAAGTTCAACCCACCCTTGCTAAGGCCAAATATGCCCAAAAGACCTACGAGACTCATTACACCTGGTTAATATATGGCTATATGACTGTAGAATTAATGATGGAGTCATTAGAAAAAAAAAAACAACACCTGCTGTCCACATGACATTACAGTATTATTTGTGCATCCATCTGAGAATGATCCAGATTTCTCTCACTCTTCTGCTCTTTTCTGAGAAAAGGAGGGGTTGGGTCACCTTGTACACCCAAGAACATCCACCAATTCTGGCTTCAGCACAGGTGGTTCCACATCCTTTCGTGCTCCATCAGGTCCAGTTACTACCAGCTACTCTTTGTTCTGATGAACAGCGTTAGACCGGCTTGTTCTCCAGTCTTGTTTGCAGCCCAGATGGGGCAGTGCTTTTGGAAAAGCACAGTTACAGCTGCCCACAAGCACTGGCTGACCCCAATTCCAGTCAAATATTTCCAATTGAAATATTAGAGGACATCCTACATCTCCAGATGCACTGTGAGAGGAAGTCATTACACTTACTCCCGTTTCTTGTTATTTCTGAGCTCTTAAAAATAGATAGCGAGGAAAAAAATCCTGTAGCTATACCACAACTGGAGATTTTTTCCTTCTCTGTTGAAAACAACCACTCCAACATGCTGGAACAGAATGAGGCACCTGTCTGGAGCTCTCCAGCAAAGTAATTTATTTCAGTTTACCATCCTACTTTCCCCCCACCCCAGGCAGCCCGACTCAGCTCCCCCCCCCCGGTGCATCCCAGGGAACACCGGCGGTGCGGGGGGCCTCGTCACTGACCGAGCTGCACTTCTGCGGGCGCTGATGCTCGGCTGAGCAATGACAAAACAAACGCTTCCCTGCCTCACGCCTGAATTGGTGCAGCGCCCTTTGCAGACGGAGGAGAAGGGCAGCGGCGGGCCGGGCCCGCTCCTCGCAGGAGACGAGCCAGCCGCCGCCCCGGGCGGGCAGCGCTCCCGGGCCTCCCTGGATTTTGATCCCGGGCAGCCACGTCCGCGCGGCGACAAAGCCCGGCCCAGCCGCGGGCACCTCCGCACCCCTCCCAGCCCGTCCTCCGAGCCGCAAGCCGCGACCGCCCGGCGGCCGCAGCGCGGAGCCCCCGACCCCCGCGGCCGCATCCCGCCGCGCCGCCTCCCCGGCCCGGCCCGGCCCAGCCCAGCCCGCGGCGGGAGCAGCGGGACGAGGCAGGGCGGGCGGGCCGGGCACGCACCGTGTAGAGCAGGTTGAGGGCGCACAGGCAGTTCTTGGAGCAGGCGAAGCCCCCGCACGCCATGGCCGCTCCGCTCCGCCGCCCCGCGCGGCAGCCGCTCCGCCAGGAGGCCGCGGCCCCGCCCCCGGCCGCGCGCGGGTGCGGCCGCAGCAGGTGAGCGGCGCCCGCTGATTGGCCGCCGCGGGGCGCAAAGGTACATGTATGCAAATGAGGGCTGTGACGTCACGTAGTCACCCGCTATCCGGCGGCTCGCGCTGCGCGGGCGGGGCGCGGTCCGCCGGTCCCCGCTGCTGCGACATCCCGAGCCCCGGTCCCTGTTCCCCGTGTCTGTGACATCCCGAGCCCCGGTCCCCTGTCCCTGTTCCCCGTTT
>QUSF01000003.1:27346400-27497334 GCA_003676055.1 Chloebia gouldiae | reverse complement strand
CCCGCACGAGCGGCGGCGCCTCGCCGGTGACGGCGCACCCCTATAATCTGTGGCCTGTGTAATCCCAGGGAAAACATCCAGGGATTTACTCGTACGGCCGTGAAAGTATTCGGAGTGCTGGTAGTTCCACCAGCGCTTCATTGAATCAAGGTGGGAAGGGACCATCAAGTCCAACTGTCAGCCAGCACTGCTGCCGTCATCTTATTTCTATTCTTAGCATATTTTATCTATTTATTTCTTTCTACTAAATCATCTTTCTACTGTACCTCCTTACATATTTGTATATTTCCTTAGTTCGAGGGTTAAATATTTTCAATTACAATTATTCTGCTTTACAAAACCTTCCACCTGTATAGATAATTTCCTGCTATTCAGTATCTAGTTTTTATTAAGTGTTCGTTTTTGATTTGTATGGTGTCCTGGTTCACTCCAACCATCCAAAATCCTGTCTTCACTGTCCCCGTGGGCTGCAGCCTGCTGAGTGATGCTTTATAATAAATACAACAGATCTAGTATCTGCCAGGTATTCCAGTGTGGACATGTGTTGCAGGATTAGCGTCCAAGGTAGTTTCTTGTCTTTTTTGCTGGGCTTCACAAAGAGACAAGGACATGCTTGGTCCTCCCTCGGGATGTCCATAAGTGTACATGACACATTAGCTTTACTTTATCAGGTTTTGGTGCCAGAGAACTTGTTTCAGTTCCTAGTAAGCAAAGGAAGCTGCGTCTACTTTCTGATGAATTCACGACAATTCTTAATAGGAACTTGTCATCAAAACAGTTCTGGGAGGAAATTCCAAAAGTGGAATTTTTTTCTGTAATTTGGCTGGCCTTCATCTGCTAAGGAAGCCCCAGCAGGCGAACAATCGCTGCCAGCAGTGAGACAGCAGCAGACTTTGTCTTTCCTAGTTTGCCACTCAAACTTTTCTTTTTAGTTTTAAACATCTTTTTTCCATGCTCTTTGGTATTTTACTAGACTTCTTGAATTAAATACAGTACACTTTTTTTTTTCTCATACAATAGCAAAGCCTTATTGCTCTTCTATTGATGTATATTTACTTTTCTAGCTGCTAGACAGACATCAAATCCAAATTCTGCAATATTTGTGACCATAAATTAAATCTGAATGCTCAACAGCTGCTGAAGCTTTATGTTTCTTTGGTTCTAAACTTGACATCCCTGCTGCTGAAGCTTTGTGAAGTGACAGGAAGCATTAAAAATCTGTTGAGATTTTTTTTTCTCTGATAATGAAACTGGCTTAATGTTGTATCTAATTTGGCCTATTGGGAATGCAGATTTACTGACTGGAGCTACTGCCTTACTGGGCTTCTGATCATTTGGACCCAACTCTGGCAGAGCATAAACCAAGTATAAAAGTCGCTTGTTTCAGTGTAATTTTACTAGCAGCTTTACTAACCAGTAAAGACTGGCTTCAGTAATTGTCCACGTGATAGAAAAGTGTATTTTGGATGTATGCCCTTTCCTGAACACAAGGAGCCATCAGGATATCAAATGTTTTTGTTGGATTTTGTTACAAACGCTAACATCTAAGGTTACAGTGCCATTGTTGCTTTGGTTATGTGCTGAATTATTCAATACGATCATCCACTGCCCTTCTTTTTAGAAGATCTCTTTCACTGTTAATTATTAAAAGCTGTACCTCCTCTTTCTTAATTAATGCTGGTGTTTCTTATTAAAGGACCCAGCTCCTACAGCCTGTTGTGGGTGGGAAGTACCTTTTACGTGTTCACTGCTCCATGTTCAGGTAGGCATCCTACCATGTGTGATGCAATGTGGTTCATAGCCACCTCTGACCATAAACTCTGGGGCATAGTTCAGCTGAGGTAAGCACTCAAAGGCTCCAATTAAGTAAACAGATCTATGACAAGTGTAGCAGGGTTCCTTCCGCTACCCCCCTTCCAATTTTGTTTTCACAAGCTATAGTACAAACTTAGAATAATACAGTTTGGATTTAAAATAACACTTTGGTGATACAGCAGTCAGCTGTGCTGATGTCTGTAATTTCTGATGATGGTCAAGAGTGTGTCTGTGCTCCCATTTCACATCAGGCTTCAGCACTCAGCTTATATTTTTGCTAGAACTAAATTGGCTCAATTCTTTTAAATGTCTAATTATGGCTTGCTAGTTGTGAAAAGACTCTCCTGCAGTTGGAGGGAAATCTGTCATTCTTTGTAGGGAAAATACAGATAGCAGTACTTTGATATTTTTTAAGATTGTTTAAGTACCTGGTCCAAGTGAGATCGTAGGTATTTGTCTTCTCAGCCTTTGTCTTTATAGGGGATTAATTCTGCACTCCCATCTGTTACACAAATCTTGAGCTGCCTGACATAACCAAGAGCAGAATATGCCTTTTCCTTTTCTTTCCTCACTTTTTTCCTTTCTGGTGCTTATTCTCTGCTTCCTTGCACAGTCTTTGTTCTCCTGCCCTTCTATGGTGTGTTTCAATGGCAGTGCTGGCAGCAGGAGGAGCTACAAATAGTGTGGATTAGTTTTTCTTTCATGGGAAACTGCAGTGGAGGGAGCACTTGTAATGCTGCTGACGTGCACTTACAAGACAGTACAAAAAGTGTTTCTGCAAAGGGAGAGGGGAGAGAAAACACAGAGTTACTGGGGCTCAGTGGTGGTACACTTCTTACTAGTCCAAAAAGCTTAAAATGAAGCTGTTTGGGTGGTGTACTCTTCATTTCCCAGTAAACTTGCATCAGCTGGATTGTTTTCTGGAGGATTGCTGCATGAAGGCTTTTACTGTAACACACTAAATGAAAATTCATCTTATAACCAAATCTGTTCTGTGTCTGTAGGCTGTGGTCTCACGTGGGTACTGCTGGTTTCTGTTACCTATTATGTGCCTGAATCCTAAATGTCTGTGTCACCTCCAAGGCACAAATTTGAAAAGTGAAGGCTCAAGAATGTACAAAGTTCTCCTAAAGTGTATGCTATTGTCTTAAAACTAAGACAGTGGGACCTTTTTTGTTACTCTACTATTATGTCTATTGTGTCTAAAATGTTGTGAGAGAAGCATTGTTTGCCGAAATTAATTTTTATCGCTTTATTTTTCCCAGGTTTACAATAAGTCATTGACAGCACTTTAGATATTTCATTTCACTCTTTGTCTTGTGAAGTAATTTTTCTTCCTCTCATTTGTATAAAGTCTCTCATGCACATCAAAATCAGGGAGGAGGAAAGTAGAGTTTAAGAAAGCCAGGTGCTTCCAGGAGTCCTATTTATTGTGTACAGTTGACATATTTAGATGTTAGCCTTGAGGTGAATAGTGTATACGCACAACAAGACAGGGCTCCAGCTGGCTTTACTTGGAATAAATAAAGTGCTTATCCTTCCTTGGCAGTTGACCATTTAAAGCATGTTTCCGTGCCAGTTAATTATGCCTGAAGTCTGGTGACGACCATAGAATCTGTCAGCAAATGCTGTGAAGTAAAATGCTGCTTATCATCAATCGTTTTTCTCCATGGATATAGAGTTTCCAGTGTCATTTCTTGTGTCACTGGGCAGGAAAATCAGAGTCATCTCAGTCACCTGAACTACCTCAGCTACTGAGTCATGTCATTTGGTCACCTTAGCTGTCAGTAACCTAAGACTGAACATATGGAATCAATTAAACATACACTTAAAATGTTATCTGCTATAACAATCAAGATTTTTTTTTCCCTTAAATTCAGCGCAAATGTCCTGTGGACGTACCCCAGTTATTTCCTGAGGTGTTAGTAATGGCTGTGCCTTGCTGTTTGCTTGCAGTCATGAAATTCCCCGTGCTTCCTGGAACAAAACCAGTTCCCTGCAGTGCTATTGCACTTGTGCCATCCCATTGCCAGCCTTAAAGAAGCCCTTTCTGGCTCTAGGCAGTGAGGAATATCATGAGTAGGCGTAGCTGTTGCATGGATCTCTGCTGCCTTACAGGTTGACACACAAGGTGTTGTGGTGCTGGTTTTTTGTCAATGATCATTACGAGCCAGACACGGTGGAGAGGCAAGCCTGGCATGCAGAATAAATTTGTCTGTGTTTTTTGGATTGGAGAATCTTCTCTGTGGAGAAGAAAAATGTAAAAAACTGTTTGGCATTTTTATTTATTTCTTTAGTGAAGTGGAGCACTGTAGATTGAGAAAGGGAAATTAGGACAGCAAAATAGGCCATTTAAGTAGTGTGGCTAGAGAAACCCACAACTAGGTCAGAAATTAGCTCTTCCAAAAGCACAGAGACATAGCTCCTGTTCAGTTTAATAAATCTAACAAGTGATTACAAAGGACATAATGGTTTGTTCATCTTTGCTCTTGGAGAGACAGATAATGAGTGTATTCTTTGACAAACTTTCTGACCAAAATCCAAATGGCATAAAGCTCTTGGATCGAGCCCGGGAAGTTAAACTGCTATTAGAAAACTACCTAGAAGGGAGACTTTCTCAAGCAGAAGCAGCTACAGGCAAGTGCAAAACTGTTGTCCTGGATGGAGTGGCTGTATGCCCAGCTTTGCTATTTGAGCCATTCTTTATGATTCCCACCAGATATACTGTGCAGTGGTGGACAATAACATTGGAGTGTAACAATAGCATGTCTCCTTGTTAATTCAGTTGATGCTCATTTCTTTTGAATTGTCTCATGAATAGTGCTTGCTGGAGAAAATAGGCTTGGTGAAGTTTGTCCCTCAAAAGTTTGTGGACCGGTGTGGGGGGGAAAAAGCAAAACTACAAAACAAAGAACTAGAATAGCCCCAGGACACCGACTTTAAAGGGAAAGTGTATTTCAGAGGGCAGCCTGCTAAAAAGAGTAAAAGTATCAAATACTTATAACTTCAGAAGCTATGTCTTGGCATTTCTAAAGATCTTAATTGTAAGAATCTCCTTTCATCACATTTAGAAAATATCCATTCTGAATTAAGCTGATAGAGGATTAGGATAAGGACAGTTTGTTACATCTAATGATTAAAGAAACAACTGGAAGCTGAAAATGGCAGTAGAATGGTATTTTGAATAGTAATGCATAAAATACTTGACCGAAAGCCCAGTCCTTCTATTCAGGACCAGGATTCAGAAATGTTCTGAAATTGGGTTGCTTTTAGTTAAGCCTGGAACAGAAAAAGGCAGAATTCTACATCCTGGAAGTGAAGTGGTCTAGGGCTTCCTTCAGACAAATCCAAACTTACTTGACCTGTTATGTATAAGGCACTTGTGTGTCTCTCTGGAGAGGTGGATAATAGCAGGAAAATAGCCTCTGGGAGACTGTGTGTATCATACTTTATTTCCATGGGAAGGGGATCATGGCAATGTGCTGATATCTGACTCACTGCCACATCTGTTCTTCAGGTCTGAAATAAACCCAGCAAACTTCAACAGCAAATATCAGTTAACAACTCTGTGATTAATAGGACATTTTAATGCTTGTGGACTAACACTAGGGTGTAAGCTGTGGGAGAGTAAATAGCTTCCAGATTAATTGCAGGTTTTATTTGGTTTATGTTATGTCAGCTGTGGGTTCTCATTATCATTGCATCCCAAAGAGTTCCTATTTATCACATTCAGGTGGAAACCATCACCTCGTCAAGGGAAAATAGATACCATCTGCTGAATGCCTTTCCAGGTGATTCCCTGGGAGAATTCCAAGAAATTCTAAGAAGCAGAAATCCTAACTCTTTATAAGAACTTAGCAGAACAGAAGAGGATGGTTTGACCAGGACCTTGTATGGTGGAAGGGTGGGGAGAAAAGCTAGGTATCACAAAGGAAATTTGAGCACCAAGGTTCTGGTGTAGGTTGGTTTGCTAAGTGATCATCACCAGGTGTATGTCTTGGCTGTGTCACTGTTCCTCCTTTGCATGTGAGCTGTGTGACGAGCTGTGTTGTGCCTGTCACAGAACCATGGAGAACACAGGTTGGAAGGGACTCCTGGGGGTCATCTAATCCAACATTCAGCTTGAAAGCCAAAGCAGTTTTCCCAGAGAGACATTCAGAAAAATTTTGAATGGCTCTAAGGATGAAGGGCAATGCCAGCTTGTTCCAGTGGTTGAGTACTCTCACTGTGAAAAGCTTTCCATTATCAGAATTAACCTTGTTGCAGCTTGTGGCCATTGTCTTGCTCTTTTGCTGTGTCAAATAAGAAGCTTTTCTCTCTCTTCATTCTATCTCCTTTCTGGAATTACAAGTCTTCCTCTTTCTGGAGTGGAAGACTGCAGTAAAATATATCCCCAGCCTTCTTCTATGTCGACTAAATAAACACAGTTCCATTGTCTTTCCTATGTCATTTGTCTAGGAGCTAGAACAGTAATTTTTTTTCCTATGGTACCATGACTGGTACTTTCCTTTGATATCCTGCTAAAGAACAGAAGAGAGAGAGAGACATATCATCCAAATCAGCAATCCCTCAGTGAAACAAATTCACAAGCCAAAGAGAAAGACAGAATGACAAATTTTGGTGTATCTGATATTTCTTTCTGTGGTTTCTGTAAAGCACAGTCGTTGTTCTCACCCTTCTCTATTAGCATGGCTTAGCTGTGGTAAAGTTAGCTGCTGTGCTCCTTTGGTAAGAACTTCACAGAAATAGATGATTTGGTTATGAGCAAAACCTTGAAATCATGAACAGTAAATGGCTCAAAATTCAGAAGTTAAAGAACCCAATGTCTTTCATAATATCAAATCTTGAACCAGTGTCATAAGTAATTTAGACACCTGACATGCATTTTTTGAAGCAGTTGGTTCAATGATAATGCTATTTGCCTCTAGCAAGTCATCTTTCTTTAAAATATCTCATTAGAATAGCCTAACTTCTTTTCTTGCAAACAGAAACCTATAGCTGTAAGCTGCCAGGAGTGTGAGTTCAGCACTTCTGAGCGTGCATGAAAAGCGTGTAGAAAAAGCTACAGCTCTTTATTCAGGAAAACGACCTGCTGCTGCCAGCCAGCTCTGCTGCATCACCACCATCATCTGTGCGCAAGCTGGGAAGCAATTTCATCGTCTGGTCTTTTCCTTTGACGGCGCTAAAAGCGTACCAGGTCCTCACATAAAAATTTAAAGCTACAAGAGTGTTCAGGAGTATGTTCATCTATAAGAACAGCTCTTCATTTTCCAGTAGTCCTCTTGCAAGCAGATGACACTAACAGCAGAATGGGTATCTACTAACATGGAAATAGAAGAAACAAACATTGTTTGTTACTTGAAGTGTCAGATGGTAACCCAGGGTTTGATAGTGAAACCCTGGATTCTCATGCTTATTCTGAATTCTCTGCTTTCTCTTGAGCTATATAAATCCAGCTCCAGTACAGTGGCAGACATATCACTGTGAAAATCAGCCCATTTCTATTGGTGTGGAGTGCATTTCTGGCTTTATGTAAGCTAAGCAGTATATAGGCTTACACATTTAAACTTAGCTTCCTATTTTATCCCACAAGTTAGCTTCTTATGGAGTCTACTGCCAGTGCTTTTTGCTATCAGTGCCCAAACATCTGCTTTAGGGACATTACACAAGCTGACAGTCAGATACTGGTATCTGCAATAAGTAATTAATCCCCTAAGAACACAGGAATTTTCTGTCAGTTGAATTGTCCTGGTACAATTTCTTTAAAATAAAGATAAAGCTGATAGGTCATAGTTTATCTTTCACCAAAGTTTCTTCTTGGCGTCACAAGATTTGTCTCTTTTTACCATCTGGCTTCCCAGTTTAGGGTTTGCCCTTTTGAAACCGTGGGTTTCTGTTGGTGCTGATCAAGACAGCCATCAGTTGAAAATGGTTTTATATTAATTGGCCAGGTATTAGCTTTGGTTTGTTCTTTTTTTCTATGTAGTTGTTTTTTACTATACAGTTTACACAGATGAAGAGAAGTGTTCTGCTGATGTGCTAATACAGTTTCCATTTAATTGTGTATTTCACATAGGTCAAAACCCTTCTGCAAGAGGGTAGGAGAAGCAAACTGTTAGGAATCAAGGAAGAATAAAGTGGGTTTATACTGTTCTAGTTTTTTTTAAGAAAGTAATTGAAGAATCTTAAAATAGAGTATTTGCAGTTACTGTGCTTTACAGAATGTACACAAAAATATAAGCAAATATTTAATTCTGCAGACAATTTTAAATGGTTGTGGATTTTCAAGTTTAAAATAATTAGTTTACTTCCTAGTATCAGCTGGAAAATGTTTTTGACACCATCTTGAGCTTTATTTTCACCTTCTATGTGTGAGTGAGAGATGGCAGCTCAGGAAGCTGCCAGCCTGTTGCCACAGGAGTGGCTTTTCTCCTAGAGGTGTATTGAATCTTGATGGCACAGTTTCTCTAGAGCAGCCCAAGTCATGGCAGCTGGCAGTACGCTTGGTGCTGCTTCCTTGTTGATGCCACCAAGACAGACACAGCAGCTGGCAAAGCAATAACTGGGGTGCTGACAGAAAACAAGGCTGCTTCAGCAGTAAGAAACCATTTTAAATATGAACCAATATTTCTAGAGGACCCAGCCTTAAATTAATACATACTCTGAATAAAGTGATCTTGAATGCTGCTTTTTCCCAGGAAATATTGAGGGAGAGCAAGAAGTCAGTTAGGAGTGAAGAGATCTGGAGCACTGGCACCTCTGGGTGCACGGTTGTGCTCCCTTGCACCTGCTCAGTGGGATTGCTGGCATGAGGGATAAAAGATTGCTGTTGGGTAATACAAGTGGTAATAGAAACATGCTGATAGAAGTGGGACAGACTTTATGACCCTCTTCTCAGCAGTAGCAGGCCAGGGTTTGTTTCTAGTCTCCATCTGGCTATGGATGCAAAGAAGGTTTTCTTTGACAAAGGAAGGAATGAAGCTCAGGTCTCTTACCTGCTTCTCATTGCTGTACCTGTGTTGGGGCTGAGACATCACCATGATGTCAGAACTCATTCAGCGCTTACAGGCATCTTAATGTCTTCCTTAAGTGTCATCTCCATTTCTGAGTCAAAGGACACTAAGGTCACAGGTCTGACAGAACAAAGAACATCCCTTAAAGGATTTACTCCAAATGCTGGGTAAATCCTTAACTACTAAGACAGTTCTTAATTTTATTATTTTATTTTACACTCTTGTGTCAAAGGCATGTGCCCTTCACTAACCAAACACTGCACTAACCAAGGCACCTCTGTATTTGGGGAGTAGAGCACACTTGATATTTTTATTCAGCAGTCAAGTTTTTTTCACACTGCTTTATCACTTTATCTGTTTAATATTATTTTCCTGGGGTGGATGATTTCTTGGGGTTTTTTGCCTCTGAAGAATACATTTCTGTCCATTACAGACTAGTACAGCAGTAAAAAAGTGATTGGTGAGAAGTGGCTGAGTAATATGATGATACTGCCTCCAAACACCTTCTCCAAATAGGAGGGTGTCTCTGGCTATGATGAGATAATCTTGTTCATTTTGGGGGGTTATCTGGATTCTTCCATTTTATGAGCTGGACTGAAACCCCTTGGGAATTCAGAATATCTCCAGGTTCCTGATATTTTAAGTGACTTCTGGTGGGAAAAGTTAACTTGAATTTCAGTATGGAAACAAAATTCCAGCTTAAATGTCATCTACAGTATGATTCAGACCTCCCACTGTTGCAGGACTTGCAGGTTCTTGCTCTGCTGTCATTTATGTTTGTAGAAGGCCATGCTTTTGTGCTTTTCCTCTAGTTCACATTTAGGTTTCTATCTATACTATTAAAATTGTCCCTAGTCCCTAGTCCCTTCCTTTGATATGGGAAGATGCTGTCCTTTTGCTTCCTCTCTAAGGATTAGTGTTCCCCAGAAAACCACACTTTTCCTCTGTGCTTTTTAATGTTAAAACTCCAGGGTTGCTTTGCAGCATCAGCACCACCATGTGTTTCTCTTCAGTCAGTTGCCCATACAGCTTTCAGACCTCTCCCACACCCTGTTGAAGCCATTTGGAGTTTGGGGTCATGAGAACCAGTTGCTTTAGTTCTTTAGTAAATATATCCATGTCTTTGATTTTTCCATGCTTATTCTTCATGCCTACATCTGATTCTTGCATTTCATCCATCCTAGTCAAGTTTAGTAATGCATAAAGGTGAAGTTGTACACAGGCAGAGCATAAACAAGTTTTTTTTAGTATTTGAAGGGAGGAGAGTTTTATTCAGTTTAAATAAATCATCCAGATATCTGTGTGCCTGAAACATCTGAGCTGCATTTTGTCTGAAGAATCCTTCTGTTTAAAGGATTACCATGAGCTGCCGTTTCAAGAAAGTTTCTTAAAAAGAAATTAGTTGCTGTAAGTGACTAAATTTTAACATAAGTATGACACAAATGCTACAAAAATCCCTAAATTATAGCCAGTTCTTATAATAAATGCTAAAATTCACCCCCACAAAACAACAAAAAAGTAAAGAGAACTGTGGATGTGATTGTGCATAAAATGCTATTAAAAGCTGAAATAGAAAAAAAAGTAGAAATAAAGCAGTCTCTGTTCATCAGTAACAGGGATCTGGTGTGACTGTAAGAGAGGGGACACATGGGAGTGTTACATAAGTGCTGTTTAATGCAAGAAGGGACAACCCATGACCTTGAATGATGCAGGTATTCTGGATTCTCTTTCTGTCCTTTTTTTTGTGTCCTATACTTCTCTTGGGATTGCTACTTCTTCCCCCCCCCCCCCCCCCCCCCCCCCCCCGCCCCCCTCTCTCTTTGTCTTTGGAGTATTTGCTGGCATTTCCCCGACAAGCTACTGGCCTATTTGGGATCTCTAGGGACTGCAACCCTACAAATCTGGCTGCTGTGATTATTTCAGTACTCGTCACACATTTCCCTGTGGAGCAGTGGAACTGTGCCAGATGTGGTTCATGTGCTTTGCTTCCCCTGGGCCCGGCAGGGAGGCTGTGTGCCAGCTGGAGGGACACCAAGAGGGGCTGAAGCACTGGCTTTGGTGCCTGCCTCAGCCCTGGCAAAGATGGAAATCCCCTTTCCTTCCTCCCAGTGGGGCGCTGCAGGACGTGTGTCTGCACAGGCTCTTCAGCAGCATGGGAGAGTAGACAGCTCTGATTGCAGGTCCAGAAGTTTAGCTGAGTGTGACAAAATGCTTTCCCAGTCTTTCTGGAAACCTGGGTTAACCTGTGAGGTTGA
The DNA here is from genome assembly GCA_003676055.1 of Chloebia gouldiae. NCBI lineage: Eukaryota > Metazoa > Chordata > Aves > Passeriformes > Passeridae > Chloebia > Chloebia gouldiae. Next base: position 27,486,251 of record QUSF01000003.1, on the reverse strand, counting down.
GGGAAGGTAAGAAACCACAGTAAGTGAGAGGTGATCTGTCTGAGAGGAGAAGACATTTCCATGCTGGATGTATTGAATTATGTGGGGTTTGTGATGAGAGACGATGAGAGAGAGAAATCAGGACCTTCTCAGCTGGAAACAGTATGAGATATCCTTTGATTAGAAATCAGAATTAATGGGCTCTTCTCGAACAGGTTTACAGGTTCAATTTTCTGGATTCACTAATTTCTTAAATTCAAAGCAAAATGCAGAAGATACAAAATCTGTAATAACAAGAAGGAAAAGAAAAAGGTTGTTTTTCTTAATCCCAGAATGCCATTTTCTTGATAAAATCACAGAAAACTGGGGTTTGTTTTGAAAAGGTGGGAGAAGTATATTCATACTGATCTTCCACTGCTTCCATTTCTTGACACCAGAAAAATTTCTGGTAGTAGAAGTAGAGTGTCATCTCCAGGCTCTTTCAGGAGATGCCTTTGCATTGCTGTTATCCCAAGGGCCTGGATCATAGGGACTGAAAGGAACAGAACTGATGTAGGGACAGGCAGCAAGCTTCATGATAAATGCACCTTTTCTATCTATGTCATCAGTAAAAAAGAGATATTCTGTGACAAATTTTTACCTTTTCTTTCACTGACTATCCTACTTATTCTGCAAATTGTAAATTATGTGCCTTCTCATTTCCCTTTAGAACCTCCTTCAGTGTTACAGATACCATCTATTTTCTCTCAAGTGGTCTTGCTGATACAAATCAAACTAAATTTTAGATCAGTTTTTTGCAGTCTTTTTTTTTTTTTTTTTAAGGCTGCTGCTTCTATTTTGGACCTGGGGAAGGAAATATAGTTGAAATCTTATTGGTTTTTCCCAGCTATACTAGTGGGTTTAATAACTTAGGTCTGGCTAAAAATCTTGTTTGGATCATATCCTCAAATACATCAACAATACTGTTTTGTTATTTCTTCTAGCATAATTTATGGCTGTCAGTGCTATGCAATTATCCCAGCAATAAGTAGTAATGGTATGGAGAGTGCTATGTTAGCCCATTTCATCAGGGAAAAATAAACAGAAGAATCTCAGGCAATTGATGCACTTTGAAACACTGCAACACAAATGTATCTTCTTTTCTGAACTTACCATGATAAAGTTTTTTGTTCACTGTGGATTGAATAGATTTTTTTTTATTCTTGTGTGCTCCTAAATCAGTGAAATTTGGTGTTCAGGGTGTGTTTCTCCTTGCTGGTGATGTCCCAGAGCAGTTTGCAGTTTCCCTACAGTCCTGTGGGGTGAAGGGCACTGAATAGCACTCGAATCTTGTAACACCATCAGTAGAAGAGCTGCAGTGAGTGTAGGAATCAGCAAGCAGCTGTTAACATTGAACTCTTGCATGAGGCACTTGGACTGAGGCTATTGAGTTTCTGGCAGCCATGGGAGGGACAGATCCAGGTACCAAAACGTCACCTGTCAGTCTGCAGCTGTGCCATTAGCAGCTCCAGCACTGGCCTCTTCCCTCTGTCCAGCAGTGCCTGTCCCATGGGTGGGGACATGTCTGTATGTCTGCAGAACAGAGCCATGCATGGGTGCTGCTTGCTGACGACTCAGACTGACAAGTGCAATTCTCTCCTGCACCCGTGCGGGACAGGCAGTGGGAAAACAAGAATGTCCCCTTGACTCTCCTGGTCCGATCTCCTCCGATGAGCACGAAGGACACCCCTCTCCCAGCATGGCCTCTTGGGCCCCAGGGCAGCAGTGCTGAGGTGAGACTCCAACCTGCACAGCTCCTACTGAGGTTCCTGAGGTTTTGGAAGCTCAGGACTTCTTTCTCATCAGGGAATAACATTGGTAAACTGGAAAGGAGCACCTGAACCCCCTGCTAGAGTGTGGTGTGGTGTGAGCTACCAGGCCACTGTGGGAGGAAACTGAGGCTGTCACTGTGGTGTTAATCAGATTCCTGCCAGGAAAAAATAGCATGTGAGCTATTTTAGTCATCCAGGACACCAAAGGAGTGGCTCTGTGACATAGACCAAATATAGATTACATGCACAGCCCAGGAGTGCCCGCCTGTCTGAACTGTGTCTTCTGCAGGTATTGGCATAACTTCCCCTCCTGGGTCTTGTTTTCATTTACATGAAGCTATAAAAGTCCATGTGGTTGGGAAGGAGCAAGAACTAACTTTTACTGAAAATATCATAGCAAAAACAAAACTAAAAGCCTGGTGGAAAAGTGGAAGTCAACTCTTGGGTTTTTTTTTCCCTTTCAAAATTAAAAGATGTAGCTTTTCTTTGAAAATATATACTTATGTAATTTGTCCTAATTTTGGTTCTTAATAACCAGCATAGCTCAATGAGAGCTGAATGGTTACTGCAATTAACCAATGTCATGTTATTTGTGGCTCTTTTTGAGAAAGGACTGGTTTGTCCCAGCCCACAAGACTTATTTTAGATAATCACCATTTTTAAGTGCAAATGTGATTTTAAAGGTAGTTATTCTTGTCCATGAACATGACAGGAGCTTAGAAGCCTAAGGCAGTTTACCAGTGCCTCAGCTGAGGGCATGCTTGGGAGCAACAGGTTTTATGCTCCAAATGCTGTTCAGACAAACCTGGCACGACTGATTCACCACATGCCCCCATCTGCAACCACTCAGGCTGAAGGTAGGTCACATTTTGAGGAAGGGGTTCAAAGCAAGAGTTCAGCAACCCCACACCCTTACATTGGTGAACAGAAAGGATTGGGCCACCTTTTCTTGCCCCTTGCTTGCTTTGAAGTGCTGGCCTGTCATTGCTGAAGGGCACAAGCTGCCCTGAAATAAAGCTGTGCTGCTCTAATGCAGACATGAAGCAGATTGTTTCTTGCTGCTAATGGAATACCAAAGCTGCTTGTCAGTGCCCTGACCCAGGCACCATCCCTGGGGAGCTGTGCTGGGAGCAGGAGCCCCACAAAGCTGCACCAGCCACCCACAGCCTGAGTGTTACCTGGAGTGAGGAGGAAGGGCCTCCAACACTGCCCAGTCCATCAGTCCCTCAGTGCTGCTGGCTCAGGGCATGGCTGCTTGTTCTGATCAGAGCTCTGCCTCCAAAACTGTGGAATATGGCAGCATTGAAGGAAAACACGACTCCCACACCCACCCATTTATGAGGAATCGTTTAATACTACCTTGTCACTAAATGGACTGGGGAGGGGGAAGGCTTTTAAAGGCTTGAGAATATAGCTCTACATTGCTTGAAGAACCATTTTTGTGGAAAACCTTAATTGTACATGAGACCACCTACATATCCCTCTCTCTCCCAAGTGTGGTCTTGGAGTGGACCCTGGGATCTCGTAGGGGTTCCCACCTGGCAGATGCTGGTTTCCCTGGGTGTTAGATGCCTTCCTTGCTCAGCCAGCCTGCAGCTCCTATAGAGATGAAGTTGGGGAGTTTTCTATCACTCCTTTTGGCACGGGTCTGGCTGCTGGGGTTGGGATGTGCTGGCCAAACAGACAAGGGGGATGTTGGCACAGCAGGTCATCACTTTCTTGGCGGTAAATCTCTATCAGCCAAAGCACAGTAAGAGTGAAGCAGGATTGCTGTTGCAACAGTGCAGGGAGTGTCAGCTCAGTGATGGTTTGTGATCTGTGGGATTACTGACTGCAGTGGGCTGGAAACCCCCCTTTCCATAGGGCTTGACACAGTTAGACAAGCCTGCAATGCAATAAAGTAGTTGGAGCAGCAAGAAATAGGAACTTTGTCAGATTCATGACCAGCGCTTTAACCATCTTCACACTGTTGCGTCATCCCAAGGATAATATGGTCTCTCTCCTGGAGAGCATTTGTACAACAGAGGAATGTTTTAAAGAATGTAATTGGCTTTCTTAGTTGAAACCTCAGGGAGAGGCCAGAATAGAAGAATCACCTTCAAATTCAGCAATCCCCATTTTAAAGTGCACCCTATTGCAGTTTATTGTAAAGTAAAAGATGTACAGTTCTGACATTAAGATTGCAGCTTCAAAATTGAATGCAATATATTATGTGAAGCACATTTTCTATGAAGTAATGTTTTATTTTTACAAGACAACTCAATCCATATTTAAAACATGTATTTGGTGATGACTGCAGCTTTGATTTCTCTAGCAGAGAAACACTAATTCAAGAGCTGTGTTGAAGAAAAGCCTTGGGTTGGGAACATTTTTAACCGAAATGCAGACTCTCTGAAGGCTTCAAGGGAGAGGCACTTTGCCTGAAGGGAGTCACATCAAAAGCTCTGCCCAGCTTCTAATCTGCTAAGATTTAATGAAAAACCTTATCATTACACACTTTTGTACTCATATTCAGTCTGATGCAAACCAGATCTATTTGTATTTGTGCCCCTACCTACTTCAGTTATCAGCATATATGTGAAATGCTGGATGAAAAAATACACCTTTAAATTCCCATCTGAACCCAAGAGATTAAGTGGGGAAAAACTCCTGAAAACTAGATTGAGAAACTGTTAGTGCCTAATAATTTTCCTGGGGGAGGACAAGCTGAGAGGGGCTCCCAGGAGCTACATATTAGGCATGGTATGAACATGAAGATGTAGGGCTTTGGGCATTGTGTGACTGAAAAGTGAACAACTCCTGTCAGCCCCAAGTGCAACTCCTCACCCTGCTCCAAATCACAAGTTTCAACTTGGCCAGCAGCCCTGTGCTAAAAACATCCATTTCTCTCCAACACAATGTCTATAAATGGAGATAGGACAACTGTGTCAGCAATCACAGAGTATCTCAACTTGGCAGGGACCTGAAAGTCATAGGGTGCAACTCGGGTGCCTGGATCCACTCAGCTCTGCTTGCACCTGCAGTGTGCTGGGGCACAGCAGCAGCACCCCAGATCTGCTGCCTTTGGCCTCGCAGTGCTGCCTGCAGCCGATGATTTCTGCCTCCAGCAGATGGCCCAGCCAGCCCGCGGCGAGCTGTGCCTGGCTCTCCCTGGCAGTCTCAGTGCAGGGAAATGGGATTGTGATCTCTGCTCACTACTCGAGACTGGCACCTTTGAAATCAGCCTAAGTTCAAAATTATACAGAAAAGTGGTTTTATGTACACCAAACTAAATATAAATACCTCAGGAAACAGCAATTTTGAATTTAAGATGTTTTTAGCAATAGTGGCTGCATATCGATGACTCAGTATTACCACGTCACAGCTGCAGAGTTTTGTGCATGTGTTTTCATGCCCAGCAAATTTATTTTCTGTAGTAATAATAACCAAAATGGAAATTATGCAGCTAATTCATCAGTTCTGGTCTTCTCAAACTTACTGGAAACATCACCATGACATATTTTCCCTTCCAAAGATTGATACCTGGAATCTAAATAAATGCTGTACTAGATGGAAAGCTGGCACTCAACAGCACTGGATTTCCACCTGATAACTTCTGTTTACAGTAAAACTAGATACATATTGAGAATCATCTGTGGTTTATATGAAGTGTTGACTTTCCCTCAGAAAAATCTGTATTGTCTGTTAGAGCTTACTGCTTTCTAATGACAAAATACAACATTTCATTAATTGATTATGCCCTGCCATGCTTTCCCCCTGTAAGAATACAAGCCTGGCTTTCCTAAACCTGATGTAAATAAATTTCAGATTTCACATGTAATGACTTCTAGTCATGCATGCTTTGAAACTAATTCTTCTAAAATAAGTCAGCTTCTCTTTCTAAATTCAGCAATCAGCAGTAACTGAGTCTAGTTTGAACTGAGCAAAACATATTACTCTATATATCATTTGCATAAACTGTACCTGCAAAATTGGGACTCCACAGATTTGTTCCTGTACATCTTCTTTGAATTAAGGAACAGAATGAATCAATATTTGCTATGGAATATGGTTAATCTGTCCAAAGTTGTATCTAAGGATGGGAATAAAGATTTGGCAGTGATCCCTCCACCAGTTAACTACAGCTGCTGAGTTTTTTGGGGAAGAAGTATGAAAATGGTCTGTTGGCATTCTTGTGTCATTTTTACTTGAAGAATCATAAAAACTTTGGCAAGCCAGAACACACTAATACCACAAAAATAAGATACAAAAGCCATTTATTCAAAAAAATGTGGTGGTGTCAAATCACATACACAAGCCAATATTGAGCTACAAACACAGACCAAACAGTTCTATAAACAGAAATTGGAGTGTTCATATACCATAGTACCTGAAAAAGACCGTTAATAAAAAGGAGTCCATAAGTATTTAGTTTCATTTTTTCTATATGGCTCCTTGCTGAATGTCTTTGCCTAAGTTAGTGTACACTGAGCCAGAGGTAGAGTCCCAAGTAAAGCATCTAATGCCTCAGGGCTCCATTAAAAAACTTTATTCTTCTAAACAAAAGGAAAGTCTAGTCTATAGTTTTCTGTATGACACTGAAGTAAAGCCTCTTTGCTTGAACTGTACTGCATTCCCAAGCGCTTTTGGCATTAACCTAGATTGAGACTGTGCTTTGTGGAACCACCTCAGTTCTCCTCCCCTTCAGACTCCGACTCTGGAAGAGAAGAGAGTGAAACACTTCATGAAGGCTGCACAAGGACACTGATGAGAGTAATTATATAAAAATAACAAGATATCCTTCCAAAACAAAAATGAAAATTTTCACCACACCTAGTACTTCCTAGGAAAGGTTGGCAGATCAAACAGAGCTAACAAAAAAGAAACACACAGCTTCAGGAGATGAAGGTTTACTCCTCTATGGTGGAGCTTTTCATTTACAGATCTGTCACTAAAATTTTCACCATGTTGATATGAATGATTCTGGTCCTCATCTACAGAGCCACAATATATACTGGAGCTGAGTTTAATAAAGGATCAGCATTATTTGCTCACTCTTCTAATCTCTATGAGTAGACTGTATCACTCCCATCCAGGAAGCACCCTCAAAACTATTTGCTTTGCAAATATCAATCAGCATCACTGTCCAGCCTATCTAGAAAGGCTAAGTGTTGTTACCCTACCTGAGGTATGACACATGTACAAACCAAATTTTTTAATGATTTTTATAGCATAAGATAAAGTTCATTTAATAGAAGCAGAAGAAGTAGAAGTAACCTAGAAGCAGGAATACACATGCTGGTTTTGTAATCTAAAGCTACTTTTCATCGTCTTGTATTTCTGTGCTCACCTGACAGGGAAGGGCTCACTGCCAACAAATATTACACCACAGATCAGATTTCTGAGGGCAAACATGGTCTGCATGTTTTTACAGAAACATTTTGTCTCCGTTTGTACTGGACTTTGTAATTAAGGACATCTGGCAGAGGGGACATGCAGGAAAGGATAAAAATAAGGAGCAGCCAAGGCATAGAAGCAGAAATTTTTTTTAAGAAGCTTAATTAGACCAAGCTTGCCCATCCAAAATCTAAGTGTGAAAGCAGCTGCCATTTTTATGCTGCTACATAAACATGTGAATTCCTGCTGAGTTTTATCTGTTTCTAGTACCTATTCCCTCCAAGTTTATAAAATTAATTACATTAAATGGAATGCAAGCGAACCCTAATAATACTATCCGTATCTATTATACATGAATTTATCTTCCCAACTGATGGGGAATTCTTTTTCCATTCAAAAAAAGATAACTTATTTAGTAGAAGTATTTTCCTATCAAGAACCTGAGGAAAACCAAGTTAGGGACTAAAGAAACTAGTTCCTCTTCTAAATAACCACTTTAAAGCAGCAAATACAGACAACATAATGTTAATGTGACCATTCAGCTAAAGCCAGTTTCAAGAGCCAGGGTGCAGGCAAGCTCATGCTCTGTGCCATTAAACATGACAACAGCAAAAAAGGCACTGAGACAGAAAACTGTTTGGCTGCAGGTGTTAGCACCAAGGTACTTGATACTGTCATCAGTGCAGAGTTCCTCCCTGCAGAAGTTAAAAGAGTTTATCTATAGACAAGTGGTACCCAATGAATAAAGGACTTGACTTTATAGGGACACCATAATCACTAAAAAAGCAGCAAGTGTTGTTAGGTTAGGTATGCCTGGAAACAACTGAGATGGTCATGCCTGCTGTTTTGTATTTTGAGTCCAGAATACTTCATATCCCGGTACAACTAAAATGTGAAAAAAAAAAATTGTTTTGCAAAGAGACTACCATAGTTCTTCAGACAAACCCATACCTTCTTCAGCATTTTGCAGCCACTCCACAAATTTCTTCATCTGGTCAAGAAAAACACTTTTGCCTTTAGCAACATGTGCTTCTTTATACCACTTGAGAATAGCTTCTTCACTCAGAACATCAGCTGAAATACAGATCAGTGTTTGTAAAAAAAAAAGTATTTTTTAGAGATTAGCAGATTTCAAACATGAGAGGAGAAAGATTTTTTTAAAGGCAGCATACAGCTAATATGATTGCAGTGGGACAAGCTTTGGATGATCTATATTAGGCTACAAATACAGAATATTTGATGCATATAATGGGTTCCAGATGTAATAAAATGTGTAATGTATCAGGCTTAAAATAAAGTATCAAATACTGTGCTTCTGTCAAGAAGAGTTCTTTTTCATCTGTTTTAAATATACTACATAAGATTGCTGGATAGAAAAATTTAAAAGAGTCAGGCTGCACATCTTGGAAATTACTACAGCAAGAATTACCACGCTTTTTCTTGCTGTTTTATCACAGAACTGTGCATGGTTCTAGAAGTCTGAAGTAGCAGATACCTCCTGACTGAACACTTAAGAGACAGCCAGCATTGAATTTTTGCAATAATTTTCCCCTAAGGGTCTTATATTGTTTTTAGCTAATAAGTTTTAAGGTCACTATTCAGACCACCCATTTTAAGGGACTGGCTTGGAGGGACAGCACAGCTGACATTTTTATGTCAAGCATCAGGAACAAAATAGCTGTCAGTGAGGACATGTGAGGCAGAGTACAATTCAGAATAAAAAATACTAATAAATAGCAAGGACACTTATTGTTACCAACATATGCAAATTTAGGTCTAGCAACAGACCTCTAGCCCCAGGACAAAGCTCCTGTGATCCAGCCAAGCCAAGTATCTCAGAAATTGATGGCTATAGAGGCAAAATCTGGGATCCACAACGGCATTTTGGCAGTTATGTAATACAAGAGGCAAGAACAAACAACAACATCAACAACAAAAAAATCAAACTGTATTTGTTCTATAAAAAGACTAAAGACAGCTTTCTACACCTCATTAAAATTTCCATTCTTTTTGTCTTTGAACAAACTCCCCTCCCTGCTCCAAATCAACACATTTATGTACTTCACTGCTTCCCTGAGCTTCTTGGTGCTGTCCCACCCAGTGGGTGTTTGCTTGCCAAGGCACCGACCCTGACCATCACCTTCTGCTTCAGCCTAAAGTTAAAACAGATGTGGCAGGGAAGGGAAAAAGACAAACTGAAATAAATGACACTAAAACCCCAAAGCATCTGATCAAACGAGACAGAGGAGACACATTTCACATATGCTGTTGAATAATAAACAGATGGAAACAACCAGGGATACATTTGAACTTAATCAAAACTATTTCACAACATTCAACAGTAACTGAATATGAAATCTCCTTGAAAATTAGGAATTTAGTAAGTGCGTGTGACTGGAAATTACCTTGTCTCTCAGGCACATTTCCAAAATAAAATCTATTCTGCAGTTTACTGCAGCTGACAGTAATGCTGAGAAAATGCAAGGAAAACAGGGACTGAGCCAGCTCTATGCTTTTTTGCATACATATAAATTGTGCTTAGTGAATCCACAGGAGGGACAAAAAAATTCCACCATCCTCCTGAAGTCACAACCTGCCACAATGAACTTCTTCTCCAATGTTACAGAAACACTGGAGACAAGAAAGAGGTTTTGAACATGTTGCATTAAATACTTCTGGTAGTCCTTAGTAGCAGCTCAAAGCATTACAGTATTTAATGAATCTGGATTTTAGTTTAGCAAACCTGAGAATATTTCACATGGACTCATGAACCTGCACTTTTACATTAAACTGCATGTGAAAACATTACATTTACTCAGAGTCTTGAAGTTCACACAACTACATCTGCAAAAATTACTCAGGGTATGACACACAGGACAGCCAAAGAAAATCAGGAGAGATTTCAGAAAAAAAAACCAACAACCAAAAAAACCCAAGTAGAGTAACCTTGTCCAGAGCTCAAGCTCTGAGGCACTGTGGCATTCACAAATATGAAGCTGCTGAAGCCCATTGCTGCATGACAGGTCACATTATGATGCTGTACAAGGAAGCACCTTCAGGTAGGCACATAGCTCAGTTCAAAAGTAATAGGATTCTAGTTTGCTTGTTTTTTTTTTTTTTTTTTTAATTTGAAGCCCATAAGCTCAATGGTTTTGTTGCCAAAGGGGAAACTGCAATTTCTTCCTCCCTTCCCAAAACCCCAATGTGATAAAAGCAGCATGTAATCTCACTGTGTGTCTCAAAGATTAAAACATTCACAAGTGTGGAAAATGGAAAATTTGCCTGTATTTAATTCCATGGCAATAAACCTCCTACCCGAACAGAGAAGAATATGCCCTGAACTACAAAAAGGACAACTGCAATGCTCCTTTAATTTCTAAGAAATATTATCTGTAATACATTCATGCCTCCAGTGCTCATGAGGGATGACATTCTCCCACCTGCACAAAGATGCTCAATTCAACAATCGTGCAGGACAGGGTGTAGTTAGTCAACCTCTAAGTTGCTTCGAAGCAGTGGAAAGGGAAAATGGAAGGAGGAGGAAGGGAAAATGAAGGAGGAGGAAGGGAATGACTCATTTTGTATATATATAGTTGTTCCTCATCAAAGTTGCTTATAGATATATTTTAATGGCTGAAGCTGAGCACTGCGGTTTGTGGGCGTGTGCACGGAATTTTCACTGCAGTCCCAGGTGATGTCAGCCCCAGAGAGCTGCTTTTCCTGCAGGTGCAGCCAACTGCCACTCAAACCACCCCCAACCACAGCCTCCAGGGACGTCCCTCATGAAAGGGAGAAGCTGCAGAGCAGAGTCTGAACAGCCCAGTCTCTCTTCTTCAGGGTTAACTGGAAAGTTACTTGAAGTTCAGGTCTCAGCTTTGCACTCAATCACCCAGTTCAAATGAATTTCTGCTTTTAACTCAAACCACACAGCCATGGGCAGTGGAAAAGCACACCCTGGCAGCTGCCAACACAGTCAATCAATCTGCAAAATTCAACTCCATTGCAGCTAAGTCAGCTGGGAGAACAGAGCCTTCAAAGGTTCTTTCAATGCAAGGAATGTCACCCACACTACAGTTAAGGCCTTTCTGGTTTGTTTTGGGTTTTTCCCAGGAAAATTTTGCATCAAGTACCACAAAAAGTACTTGAATAATGAAGATATTTAAAGATAATTGTGATCCATCAAAAAACAAAACCTCTGTATGAAGTGAAACTTGAAGATTCCTTTCTTCTAAGTGTTCCCTGCAGAGTCTGAGAATCTCTCAGTCTGCATCATTTGGTTGCTGTATCTCTGAGGCTTAATTATGCCTCAAACCAGAGTCCTACTTCACATGTACTTGCAATCAGTTATTCTTGTATTTTGTAAATGTTGTCTTGAATTCTAATGAAAAAGTACACAGAGGCTTTGTGTTTGCCATTCAAAGGGTGAAATTCTGATCCTCATGAAAGGAATGATCATTAATTTAAACAGTGTCAAGATTTCACATTTGAAATTTCAAGGATATACACAAAATAAAAGAAAGGGATCAACAGGTGAATCTGATATATAGCATGTATTACAACAACAACAGTGCTCATTTTACCAACAGTTAAGGGACACTGCAACACAGAAGGAACTAGTAAACAACATACATCTTACAATGCAAGCAAGGAAGCCAGCAAACTTACTGAGTGCCACTCAGAATTCAGCAGTTCCTATTCTGCAATTGGCTTTTAGATCTTAGTCAAAATGCAGCTGTCTGATAAACAATTGCACTGGCTTAAGGCGAAAACCAGAGAAGCAACATCATAGCTGGGGATCAGTATAGAACTGGACAGCTTATTTTTCTCTATACTGTCTCAGGAACACAAGGGTAGAGTAGTAATAACAATAATGTTAACAAGCTTTAACAATTACAGAACTGTTTTTGCAAATTATACCTACAAGCCTGTAAGAAGCTGCCACTACTTAAAGGAAAATAGGGCTTGGGTTTACATTGGGGAAAAAATGGATACTCCTTCTTGTTTAGAGATGGAATAATAAATTAAAAAATCAACACCACAGACTTTGAAGATCTCCTAGGTGCTAATGAGCCACAGCTGTCAACATGTTTAGGTATTTCCAGGTAATTCACAGGAAAGTAATCCATGGGCTATTTCATGGCGGAAGTATGGAAAGCATTGAGAAGCAAGATGTTGGACATCCTGATGAGAGTAGTCATAGAACTAAATTAGTCAAAGCGTGACTGGCATTAGGTGCCTATCATCACTGCTGACTATTTTTATGCCCAGGAAACACTCCCTCATAATGAGTAACAAGCAACAAACTGTTCACATTCATGCTGGTACAGAGCTGCGTTTTTATCTGCCCATTCAGATACTCAGATACCTTTATTTGTCACTAGATGAAGTTCATTAGGGACCCTGAAACCGCTCCAGAGGTTGTGCATGTTACACTCAAAAACAACAAAAAGGGGAACAGGGGTGTCTGCTGCTCCCTTACCACTGACACAGTCAGTAACAGCTTTAGAAGGCTTTTTTTCCTTAGCTATTGATAAACTGTCATTGGGAAGTTACCTAAATAAAGTGTATGTTTCTAAAAAGACTTGATGGCTTGGTTTTAGTGGATAGATATGTACTGGGGAGAAGGAGAGGGTGAAATCTACCAGCAGTGAAACAAAGATAAGGCAGGAAGCATGGCACTGCACAAACCACACCATGAGCCACTAAAGCTCCATAAGAGTCATGTAGAAGAAACAGGAATTGAAGGCCTAGTGTTCCCAGAATCTTCCCTGCTTGACAAAGTAGCATATGGACCTAATGGACTCTGTTTAACTCCAAAGCTGCCAAAACCAGATGGAGCTGATGCTCCCTGCATCCAGCACCTAGAAGGGCCCTATGGCAGTGGCTGTAAGGTCAGGCAAACAGTTGCCAGCAGGCAGCAGGTCTGTCAAACAGGGCAGATCCAGCCTAAACAGGGCCAGGAAGGGCTGGCAGCTGTGCTGCTGCATGACTGCATCAGATGGCAGAGGCTGGAGCTGCAGCACGCCTGCCCCAGATATTCCACACAGGAATACAGGAGCAGCACATATTGGACAGACCATACGGCAGCTCCCAACAGTCCTCTAGACATCATGTGAATACTAAACAGTATTGTGGCACCTGTAGTGCTGAGGCTGAAGTCTTCTCAGCTCTCCAAACAAGCCTGCCCAAGTAATCTCCTGAGTCAGAACAAGAGCATGTGGAGTGAGAAGAATAGAAGGGAACTAGGTTCTTCAAGCATATTAAGTTTAATATGCAATTCAGTGATCTATTTTCTTTTTGATTTTAGAATGTGTTGGAATTTCAGGACTGCTCTTGCAGGCTAACGCAGTAATGAATCTACAAAAATTCTGAATGCAATCCTACACAAGACTATTTCTGGCTTGACCATCAGTTATGCTCTGAGTGCATAGCAATTACACCTCTCATTCACCATATCCGAAGCAAATGTTCTTTTCCAAAGAAAATTGAATAAAGTGATTGCTGCAGCTTGCAGGTTCAAGTTGTTCTACGGTCATTAATAGTATTTACAAATTGTAGAATTTTAGGGCAGAAGGACAAGGTGCATTGCTTTTTCATTTATCATTGAGGCCACACTATATTGAAAGGATAGAAATAAATCCACATGACTCACTTCCTTCTGCCTTCTGAAACCATGAAATTATTGTAACAGTTGGAACTCATTTGCCTCAAACATGTACCTGGACTTAACAGGGTGAACAAAGATCAATATTAGGTTTCTACTCCTGCTGGTTTTTCTCCTCCAACTATTTATAGCAAGAACGTCAGAACAAACTGTTTGGCACCCACCCATCACACGCGGTGCAAGACCATTAGTCTCTATGACAACCTGATCAGAATAAACTTGTGAAGAAGTCAATTTCACAATAAAAATGAAATCCATCAAAACTATAGCACCTGCAAAAAAACTGGCAGGAAAAGAAGAATAAGAAAAGCTCCTTCTGGTAGGGAGTGAGTAAAAAAACCTCCAACTCCAAACCCCTGAAAAATCCTCCTGCTAAGAGGGTTTGCACTCTCAAGGTTTCTTAAAACCAAGCTCTGATCTACTGTTGAAATCTGCCAGAAATTTATAGAAATGTCTTCCTAGAACTGATTTTATACAAGGGCTAAACTGCACTTGAAATGACTGGACAGCGCTTGATCCTGCTCACACTTCTTGAATGGGATGAAACCTACAAGGTTTGGGAGACAAGGGCTTGTTTTGGCTTTTCCTGCTGCCACACACTCCTTTGAACTCTCAAAGCACAAAATATTCCAGAGTTCAACCAACACAGCCTTCTCATATGCACTTCTTGGTTAAACATCATAGGAGAGTGGCTGACACTGAGAATCCAAGCACAGAATACAACAGTGGATTATACACTTTTACCTTTATAAAAGAGTACAACTATCTTCTGAAAGGCTTTCATGAAGTGGATGTTGTCATAACAGTACTCCTGCACCTTCTGGAGTAGGATCAACTCTGACTGGCCTTGAGTGCTGAACACAGCAAGTAGGGGGGCATATTGCTGAAAGGAAGAGAGGATAAAAAATAAAATGCATGTCAGTATACTTAAAAGATAAACTTTTTTAGAATAAATATAATGAATTTCATCCCTGAAAATGTTTCACTGAAACCTTAGATTTACTTGCACACTTCATCTTCTAAAAGACGATGCATTTATTTGTGTCTACACAATGCATAGACACAAATATCCATGATTTTTTGTAGCATGTCCTACATGTTTAAAGCTAAAATTCAATACCACTTAAGTTACTGAATTCTGTAAAATCAACTTATAAAGCCTACAATCTGGCATTACTTCTGTCTTACATTTCACAATGCAGCATTCTGTTAATTCAGAAGTGATGCTTTACAGATATTCATAACATATCTCAGGATGAAATACATGAAAAAAAGTCTCTAGTTTCAAAGGGGTTTCAGAAGTCCCAGGAAAGTGAAATAAAGTAAATTATTCCAAATTAACTGTGATCAACTGTCCTTATTTTTTCTCAATATCACAATCAAGAATACCATGACAGCCTTTGGTACACAGCAACATTTTCCAAGCACAGTATTAACAGCTAATGTCACTCTGACAAGACAGTAGTGGTACATTTCATAGTCTTTTCCTGGCATGTATTAATATAAAAAAAAAAAGAGCAAAAACGTATTTGTTATGCAATTTATCCCTCTTATTTCAGATCTTAAAACTAAAAACTACACCGAAGGACCATATTTTTTCTTAAAAGCTAGTGTTTATATCCATATCTCTCCAATTTAATGTCACCTTAGCCTCTGATGAATTCAGCTAGGATGACAATCTTAAAATTAAGATAATATTAAGAGCATTTTTCAGAGATGAAGTTAAATTACCTTTGATCTTCAGAGACCCTAGCCAAATTGCATATTACTGTTTCATCTCCTCTTGCACTAATCAGCTCAGCCTTTCTTCCAAGTTTTCAGTAACCCCAGTTCAGCATTCTCCAGCTGGACTGGCAATGGCCTGATATCACAGAGTTGTGGTCTGAGTGACCAGGGCTACTGCTCGTCTTAGTCAGGTGACAAACCACCCATCACCCACAGCAATGATGGGCACGTTTAGAAGTACACTCCAGCACCTCTCCACAAAGGGCAAATCCTCAGGGTTTTACCCAATATGGTCCATGGAAATAATTATTAAAACACATGAGAATCAACTGAAATTTAAAAGGCTGTTCCAAAATGTGTTTTGCAATAATTATCAGCTATTTAAGAGAGCATGAAATCACAATGGCAACAAGCAGCTTAGCAGGCTGGCAGTATTTAGTACTTTTGGAAGAAATCCCCTTAAAATGGCTAGATATAGGTAACACCAGGGGCCAAATTTTTCCACTCTGGGCAGGTATAACCACATCTTTAGAAACAACATCAGTGCTTGGTAAGAGCTCTGAAAAACTTGTGCAGGCTGTGACTAGCTCTTTTCCCTCTTTTAGCCCTTGCAGCATTGAGCTGGTATTTAGGCAAATTGTAGGAAGGCAGGGCAATATACAGTGCAGTTGGTTTATCTAATACCCACAGCAGAACTCACCCCCATCTACATGTTTGTGAAATGCTGCTTTCTATAAACATTAATAACTTCTAATAAAAATCCTATGTTTTTAGTTTGGAAGTTAATTGTCTTCATTTTGCCACATCTGACTTTATCCCCTTCACATTCCTCCCTCACTTCTCAGCTGTCACAGACTCACAGATACGAGTCTCACAAATGACTAAGGAACCTCATTGCTGGCTGAGCAAGTGGCATTATTTTCCATCTGCATCATGTCAGGGAGCAGGGGGTCAGTACCCACACTGCTGTGAAGCTCACCAGAACCTTGCCTCCAGTGAGAATTGTCTGGAAGATTCTCCTCACCCATGGAGAACATCTCTGCACTGGAGGAGGCCTAGGCACTAAGCCCCGGTGTCACAGTGAGTTTACTGGGACAATGAGGAGCTTATTCTGTGAGATCCAGGGTTGAACAGCTTGCCCGGTCTCCTCCTGCGGTCAGCTCCTGCTGGTCCTGACATATGGATTGCACACATGACTTAACTGCACTGCCCAAGTATGCTGGTTCATGGCTGGCCACCTCAACCCTGCTATCAGGTAGCCACCCATCCAGCAAGGCTTTTTAAGATCTGTGAACTAGGTCAATACTCTGTGTTCTGACCCACCTTTTCAGGGGTGCCCTGTGTACAACTGACAGAATCTGGTTAAGTTAGAGATTAGTTAGAGACAGATGTCAAAGCTCAGGTGCTTTGTGAAAGTTACCTGTCATACAAGAATAGAACCATACAAGAATAAATCTCACCATCTGACATGTCACACATCAAGTATGTGTTTATACACATGCCGATCACAGCACCAGGTCAAAGCAACTCCCTGACTGTTTTCTGGGACATGGACACACAGGAGGGAACAGAGCTGAGCTCTGTATCATCCCCAATACTGTTAATTCACTTTCTGGAGTTGGCTCATACATTGAGGTAGCTGAGAGCCCTAAGAGAAGGATCTAAGATCTGTCTCCACCTATCCTAAAAGGAAGGATGTGAAAAATGCTGTTTCATTTTCGAAGACTGAACTGTAAAGAAGCAGCTATCAAAGTCTCAGTTTCTATTTCTATTGCTTCAATTAAAATCTTACCCCTGAGTGCAAATAGTAAATACTCCATACAAATTTTCCCCTGTTTTTACAAAGTGCATGTACCTAGATAGATGCCTATCTTATATAGGCAAGATGCCTTACCTAATTTGTTGGGGTGATGCATAGGACTAAACATCCAGCCAACAGGATTTGTATAAAGCCAGCTCTGTTTCTCTTTTCCCAGAGTTCAGATATTCCCGAAACTGTTTGTTAATTTGCCCTGCAGTACTAGACAATAAATCTCAATGGATATTTTGCTACAACTCAAAGAGAGATAATCAAATTTTACATCAGAAGAACAAGAAAAACAATGTCTCTCCTCCTTCTGGAAACTATCTTGTCTTTCTCCTGCTATTTGAGCCACTTGAGAATACTTGAAGGCATTCATTCTTACCATCAAAGACTACACAATATCCCAAACAACTGCATTTCTAGGATTATTGACTGGGAAACCAAATTCAGACAAAAGGACAGCAGCAGTAGTAGCTAAACCACCATGGGAACACCCAAGTATGGAGAGACATCCAATATTAATAAAGATCTATTTTACCATAAAGAATAAATCTCAGATTGCTCCTGTTCCAAGGCAAACCTTTGAAGCCCTGGCTATGAGGCAGTATTCTCCTGGCCATAGATTACCTGCTTAAAAGACTAAGCCTGCTGAAAAGCTTCTGCTCTCAGATCCAGTGTCTTGCACTACACAATTACTTCAGACTTAGATGAAGAATACCAGTGATGGCAGTGATTGATGCTTCTGCATTGGTTTGCTGTTTCTTTTCTATCCCAGGTCCTTAAGAGTTTTTGTACCAACATGCATGCAGTGGTGGTACTGCAATATTGCAGCCTGTCTTTCTATGTATTCTGTTCCCTCATCCTCAAGGACAGTAGCTGGATCAGAAAGTAACTATACTGTACATACACAGAGTCCCAAGCCAGCTCCTGCCTTATCACACGACAAGTCACCCAGTATCCAGCTACCACAGCCAACACTGGCAACAACCAATTCACACAATCTGGCCTTGGCATTCCTGCCTGGATCTATCCAACCTTCTGCACAGCCAGGGTGCTGCCTTCACCATGCACCCAAAATGTCTTTGCTTCTGGCAAAGACATTGCAAAGGCAGTTCTTGCAGGCTTACTAGTCAGGTTTACTAGTCAGGTCTGAGCAGGCTGAGTCCCAGCAGTCCCTTAGCCCTGCCCCAGTGCAGGGAGCCTCTCAGGGACCTGGCATCCTGGGAAAGCACAAGGAAGAGATGCTCAGGCCGTGACCACCTTGGCTTGCCCTGGCACTGTGGGACTCAGGGCACTCAGTGATCTGAACTACCTCAGTTTTGCATCTATTTGACAGAAGTCAGACTATACACAATGCTTGGTATGTTAGCATCAGCCTTCAAAATTCTAAATCTCCTAGATTTAAACAGGTAAAAACTTGACAGCCAAAGAATGTATTCTGTGAATTCACAGCTTTCTTCTTCTCTTCACCCATGCACGCACCTTTAGATGTTTGAGTGCCTGCTCTGCAACCAGCTCCTCTTTCTTGTTCCATTCCACTGCATTCATGACACAGGTCCAAAGGAGGCCAATCACTGCTGGCTCTGGCAGCTCATTTCTTTTCATTTCCTCTTTTACATAAAGCACTACCTGGAGAAGGAAATAAAAGACATTTCCAATGAGCCAGAAATGATGCTGACTTTCCAAACACTTGTACTCATTTACAACACCATGGTGTAGAAGTATTAAGAAACAGAATCAGAACAAGATTTTGACCCACCCCTCCAACCTAACAGTTAATGCACTTAAAGGAAAGACATTCTCAAGGATAAATGAAGGAAAATGAAGAAAACTACACCTGGAAATATAGAGACTATTTGATTGCTTTAGTTTTAAGCACAGAGTGAACAGATGAATAAATTAAAATTGTTTAAAGAAAAACAGAGGAAATCTGATCTTCTCTACCTAATGTTGATTTGTCTTTGATTATGATTATATAAGCAGAAAGTTGTAAAAAAACATGTTTACCTCCTTAATTGGGCATTCCTGAGAGAGACGTTCTTGTAGTTCTTTTTGAAGTTCTTTACGAGTCCCCAGTGACTGCTGAACTCTAAGGAAATCTGAGAGTTCTTTCAGACCTGCTTCAGTAAAATACTTGGCAAAATGGTCCACATTTTGCCGGTTGGCTGGAAATAGTTCCTAAGAAGACAGGAATGCTCTCTGTTAAATAACCAACTATGACTCTTGACAGAATGGAAAGAACATTTTTTAAGAATGAACTGTGGGAATAACCTGTTACTTCACTTAAAACACTGCTTGTATCCACACTTGAAAGGTCAACACTTCATTCATATTGCAGTGTTTCACTGTAGCGGAGGGAAAAAATGATGTCCAGTTACACAAATAAGCTAACACTCACTCCATGTGAAGTGCATGTACTTAGGAACAGCCATGTGCCCAACATGTTGCTCAAAGCACTCCTAAGAGTAACCACACTTTTTCCAGTTTCCTAGTGTCTTGTAGAGAAAGTACAAAGGAATAGATGGTAAAGCCATTCATTATAAGCAAAGCATATTTACCATGCCCTCCCAGCACATCCACACATTTATCTCTTAAGAAAAATACATTCAACAAAACATAAGTGGCCCAGGCACCCTGACCTACCACTAATGCATCATTTAACAAAAATCACAAGATTCACTATGTACTGTTAACATTAACTCCTGCAAGCATTTCTAATTAAAAGGAACTGTCAATTTATGGAAGTCCAGCTACTTAGAAAAGTTACAATTATTCTTAAAAAATCATTATAGCAAATGCCCCATCTTGGAAAGCATTCAATGGCATTTGCTTACCATCCATTCTCAGTGTCTTAATAATCTGTGGGATGGATAACACTTTTTTTAAAAAAAGAAGCTGGTGACTTTCCATCTATTTACTTACTGACTAATGAAATCAAGAAACTTTCATGAAGGCATCTATGCTAGGCAATATCATCTGATACTTCATAGTTGTTTAATAGAGCAGAGTAATGAGAGCCAACAGCTGAAAGTTTAAGCCAGTCAAGCTTGAAATAGAAATAAGATGCAGTTTTCTTCCCTGCCCTCCCCGCACAATAAACAGTGTAATTAGCTCCTTTCCCAGTTAATGGCAGATTATTTATGACTAGGACAATTAAAATCAAGTACAAATTGAAGAGCTGGAGGGGCATGGGAAGATCCTTACTTTTGAAAGATACTTGCTTAATTATATATTATTGAGGTAGAAACAGGAAATACTGCTGAGTCTCCAAGCACTGCTACACAGGATGTGTATTTGAGTGCATTATCACAGCAGCAACCTTTCTGAAGGATAAAAAATCCCCAAAAGATCTTCAGAAAGACACTGGGGAAAAAATGAAATTGCTTGCTACATATTCATATATTCTCTGAATATCTTGCTACAAACCCATAACCTGTATCTTGCTACAGGTTTTGAGTCCTAAGGCTGAAAGCCTTCTGCACTGTACCTCCTAGGTCTGCTGCCACCACTGCAGGACCACTTTTGCTACCTAGATGACTGCTGCTGCAGAAAATTAGCTTACTATTTGTTTACTATACTATTTAAACACTGCTGCTTCAGAATCTTACATTCAAATCTATCTCCTTATACTTTATATACCATTTGCAAAAGGAAAACATATTTAAAGAAATAGAGCTGCTCATGCCCATTTGCTGGTATGTTTTGTTAGCAGTGGTTAGGGAAAAAAACCATTTATTTAATTCCCAAGCCCAATATATACAGTCTCTCAGAAGGCATCTGACTACAGGAAAAATAGAGACAGAATGTAAAGACATGTGATACTTAATATTCCTGAACCTGTATCAGTGCTACAGCCGTAACAATATTGCTGTGTTTCAAAACATTTTAGAAACACTAACAGAGTCTGAGGGGGAGTTAACATGCTTACAGCAAACTACCATCTGCATTTAATTTCCTTCTTTTCCCCTGGGAGAGATAAAGATTATTGAAAATATATTGTACTTACTAGCAATCTCTTATCGAGGTTGGCTTTTCTTAAAGCAGAAGTAACAGAATTGGCATCTTTCTCTGCCATCCATGCTTTAAAAAGCTTCACAGCGAAAGAGGCTGCAATCCCTATTAGAGAAAAGCACAAAACATGTTTCAGCAATTTTCAACATAAATTAGAGCTGACTATAGGAAGTTCAAGGTTACAAAAAAGTTACAAGACTGTGTAATGAAAATACATTTATGACAACAGAAACAAACACATAGAGCTGAAATGCCTCTTTTCCTCTAATGCAAAATTAGTTTCCTGAATTATGCTAGATTGTTTGAAAATCTTTTCATTTGGTATTGCCCATCTCCATTCAGTTGTTCAGAGATTTTCTTTGCAATTATTTTTCCTACATTCCCAATTCTCAGACTGAGTACAATGCAAGAGGAAAAACTATGCATTAAATTGATAGGAAACAAAGGCACAAAGCAATAAAAGATAATCAAGAATAAGAACTAAAAAAACATGTATTCAAATGTTTTTTTAGCAAATCCTGGAATAGGGTTAAATAACTTTGCAACTTCAAGATGACTGATTGTACTATTTCCTCCTAGGAGGTATTTAGTAGTTGTACCAGGCACAAACATTAGTTTAAGCCCACACCTCCTATTTCCTAGAGCTGCACCACCACCACGACTGCTCCAGATTCTCCACTGCAAGTGAAAGGAGCTGAAGGAAGCTGAAAGGTCTTGGAGATGGAGCTCATGGTTGAGGAAGGTTGCCTGTAGGTCAGTTATGATTCTCCATACTACACTCACACCAGCATCAGGGCTACTGAAGGCAGTCACAATGGTAATGCATAAGGAAAAGCACCATCCTAGGCTACAGCTGGGTACTGTAGTTTTCTGTCTCACCTCCAGATACTCCAGAAGCTCTTAGAGCTACATGGGACCTATTGGTGAGAAGGAGCTTCATCACTCTTAGCCACTTTATAGATAGATATTAATTATTTTTATTTCTAGAACACTTTGACTAAATGAGTCACCAAACAGAAGAGACTGTTCCCAGACCACTGTAAAGTTCACTGACAGACTTTACACATCTTGACTTATGGCAGTTTTGGCAAGCTTATTTCAGGAGCTTAGTCATAAGACATGATCCTTAGAGAAGTACTGTACAGAACCACGGATGCACCATGCTAGGCCAAGAGAGGCCTGCAAATACTTCTTTGGGCTTGTTTTAAATGTTGGACATGATGCAGCAATCCTAAGTGCTGCAAGGTGACTAAGATTGACAAAGCCTGGTCAACCAGTAGGTGATTTAAGCATAACTTCCACTGCAAACACACTTCAGCATATCAATGCGCTTATGTGCTCAATACCAAAATTGAATAGAATGGTCTCTGTCACCAATCATTATCATATCATACCCATTTTTTCTAGTTTTAGCTTAAAACAAAACAAAATAAGTATTATGCCAGTATCAGTATTAGAGAGTGTGCTGAGGTAGAGTTAATTTTTTCACAGTGGCTGTATGGGGCTTTATTTTGGATTTATGCTGAACACTGGTTTGATAATACAGATATGTTTTTATTATTGCTGAGCAGGGCTTCCAAAAAGCCAAGACCTTTTCTGCTTTTCCAACTGCTATGCTGGCAAGGAAGTTGGGAGGAGACACAGCTGGGACAGATGACTCCAACTGACCATAGGGATATTTCAGACCATATGACATCATGCTAGGTATATGAAGTAGGGAGAAGAAGCAAGAAGGGAGGAACATTTTAAGAGTCTTCCTAAGTACCTGTTACGTGTGATGGCACCTTGCTCTCCTGACCTGTCTGTGGGAGGCCATGAACTAATTCCTTGTTTTGCTTTCTGTGTGTGTGCAACTTTTCCTTTTCCCATTAAACAGTCTTTATCTCAACCCATGAGTTCTCCAGATTTCACCCCTCCCATTCTCTCCTTGATCCTGCTGGTGTGGGAGTGAGCGAGCAGCTGCATGTGGGGCTTGACTGCTGGCTGGGATTACACCATGACAGGGGGAGGTTGTTGTAGGGCTTCACTACCCACATATTTTCAAACTTACTTCTCATTTACAGTCCAAATTTATCATTAGACTATTCCTATACTCTGTACACGTGCTTTCACTTTTCCTTTAAACAGCTCTTCTCTTTTTGCTTGCTTCATTCTTTTCCCCCCCCTTATTTGCAGAAAGTAATTTTAGTCATTTATTTTATTGACTAACCCCATTAGCTGCTCTTTGCATTTGTATTACTTTGCCAGCACAGGGGACAAGAAGGGCACACTTAACCCTGGCAAGATTCCACCACTACCTAGACCTTTCTCTGTCTCTACTCCAAGTATGTCAGCAATTCACAAAAGAATATTTTGTTTTCCAACTATATAAAACAGTAAAAGTAGCGACAACACTGAAATGAGGTAATCTAAAAATAAATTAGCTATTTGCACTCAAACTTGACAAATCTCCTGTCCACACAATCTACCCTTATCTCACTTTCAGCCATTTCTTAGCCAATGTTACAAGTCCCATGCTGATCAACAAGTCCCTCAGCTCACCTGTTTCCTCACATATTTTAACCTCACCTGCCTGCAGCATTGTTTTTTTGTAAATCAAAGAAATCTTTGAGTTTATTAATGTATGATCTACTTGTTTTGCCTTGCTTTGATCCCCATTTTTAAACTATGTTTGCATCTTCAATTATTCTTGCATAAAATATTTACCCCAGGATACTGACCTGAAAAAATCTTTCCTCAAATGCTGTCATGGATGCATTTTTAATAAATATAAACCAAGAATTAAAAGTATATGTAAGCTCTGACATAAGTTTAGGGCTCCTAGACATATAAGTTCATAATGCAAATGTAAGTTCATAATACAAGTAAGAATCGTATTCTTAAAATGCTACATTTAAAATATAACAATTTCCATGATTTTTAAAAATTTGGGTTTTCCAATGCCTTTTGTCTTCCCATAACTAGGAAGACTTTCATTTAAACGCATTGCAGACAATCATCCTAGAAACATGGATTAGTGCTTTTGTTTGAGATTTTTCCTAGTTTAATTCTGATTTCAAAAGCCATGAGTGATGACAGAGCAAAGATGCAGCTGTGCCTTTTCTTTCTGCAGCATTTAGAAAACAAATGTAATGGTTAACATGCTGCAAATGAGAACATGAAGTTAGAATTTTTTTTTTTTGAACAAAAATTAGAACACATTTTAGCTTTTTAGCTAATATATAACTCTTTAACAAAACCAAAAAAAGGTCATGAAAACTGTTCAACTCTACCACTATATATGCAATCATGCCAGGTAGTCAGAATTGTCAGAGAAAGAAATTGTTGAGGAAGCAGTTGTAAAATCAGGACTCCAAGGTACATGGCTATAAATATATAACAAAAATCCTTAAATAAAGTAATTTCAAAAACGCACCTTAAGACTGAAAGAACTTGTTTACTCATCATTTAATAAACACAAATTCATGAGAAAGTTTACCAGTCACTAATCACTACTAGTATGAAAGCAAAATGAGGGATTGATTTTTGTTCTGCAATATCCCATTGGCCTACATGTGATCTGTCTCACTTCTCACTCACAAGATATTAGCAACACTTGAAGAAATGCCAGACTTATCTCAGGAACAGATATTCTACTTCACACCTTTACAGTACCACAATAATACATAAATTCTACAATTTTGCATACACAAGTATGACTTCCAAAAAACCATAAATCCTTTAGGGTTTGCTGTTTTGTGTCTTTTTTCTGTCTGATTGGCCTCTTATAAGATTTCACAAAGTATGCTGGGCACTGTTGTCTGTTTATGTTTCTGCTTTACAATACTGATTCTGTTGTACATTCACAAGTTTCCAACTTCCATTTTATTGCAACATATATAATGCATTGCAATAAAATACATATATAAAAAAGCTCAGATAAGAAAAAAGATATGGAAAATTACCTTCTTTGACTATATTGTCAGTGAAGAGGCTTGTTAAAATTGTAGCAGGAAGAGTCCCATTGGCTAAGAGGATGCCAGAAAGCATTGCCAGTTTTGTTTGCTCTGTCTCAGTAAAGGCTTTAAGAAACAACAGGAGCTGTGGGCCAGACAAGAAAAGAAAAAGTATTTATTTGAGGCATAGGTGGACAACAGGCAGAAAGTAATATTAACGGTTTTATTTCTTATTTCTTGAGAAATCTCAATACAAATTACAGCAATCACATCAAAATCTACCCAGAAGCATGACAGTGACATTTCACTGATCCCTTGTAATTTCACTTTCTCTAAGAACACAAGACAAGTACCTGAAGGGAGTCTGCAAAAAAGATGTAGAGAGACTATTTACAAGAGCAGGTACTGACAGGAAAAAGGGGAATGGCTTCCAACTGAAACAAAGCTTGTTTACATTAGATATTAGAAAGAAATCTTCACTGTGAGGGTGGCAAGGCTTTGTGATAGGTTGCCAGAGAAGCTGTAGATGCCCCATCCCTGGCAGTGTTCAAGACCATGTTGGATGGAGCTGAGCAACCTGGTCTAGTAAAATGTGTCCCTGCCCACAGAAGGGGGTTTGGAGATAGATGGTCTTTAAGGTCCAAAGCCATTCCATGATGCTTTAAGGTCCAGCCTAAGCCATTCTATGATTCTGTGGGGAATATGGCTTTAGTCTGGAATAAAACACCTGTCTTCTCCAAATATATGTATGCATGTGTAAAGATAAAAGTACTTGGCACAGGCTTGAGACACACAGAAATTACAGAGTCACAGACAGGAGCTTGCCTATTCACATCTTCAGACTTTCAGCTAAGCCACACAGAGTTGCACTTTGTTTTCTAGCTTTTAAAAACTATTGCTGATGCAAACAATAAAAAGGATGGGAAAATTTCCTGGTTTTCTTTTAGGGAAGGGGAGAAGGGGACACAGCACAATTACAACAGATTCTTCTACTGGCTAAAATAATAATTAGATTTCAAGATCAGACACTATTGATAAAGCCAACACAGTGCAGACAGGAACACAGGCTGATTTAAGACCTTGTCATTCCTAGTACTAATTACAAGAGAAAACAAGTAACTTGAGAAAAAAATTACAAATCTCATCAGCTTGGAAGATCTGAATTACATATACACCTTTTAAATCTAAAACTGGCAATTAAGTATTTTTAAAATCTTAATTTCATATGTTAAAATTATTGACTTGAGAGCATATTGAGGAAGTACATTATGCCCTTTTTCCTTTATATCAGAAAAAAAAAAGCCATGCAGAATCAGGTTTTGTCAATAATGTTTTCTTAATGTATTGTTAGTGATCAGAATATGGGTGAGGGGGGAAAAAAAAGAGGTGAGACATTAAAGGACAGCTTCATCCAATGCAAAAAGCTGCTGATTCCATCAGATGCTAGCTTACAAATTTACCACTGTCACAGAAGGGAAAAAAAAGAGATTACTGCAGATACTGTTTTCTGCAGTTAAAAAGAATACTCATTTTTTTCTTGATAAGAAGAACAAATGGCACCCCTCCAAAAGGATGTCCTGATCTTCTGCTGTCAGGACACCCTTTTTTATTTTCTACGTGAGCAACAAATGCAGTTAAAGCAAAACAGTTTCTTTTGATAGAAAATTCTCACCAGGTTTCCACCATTAGGGTATTTCTTAATTACCAGATTCTACCCATACAAAGGGACAGATTATGACACATGTCCCTGTCCTTGTTTGTTACCATGGACAGTGAGAGATCTTCTCTGAGATATCCAAGCAGTTTATCAACAAATGTAAAACTTTTGAATGCAGTGATGTTTTAAAAATCCAGATAACTAACGAAGTTATTAAATCTCATGCAGTGTTTTATGAATAGTTCTGTTCTGCATCAGTGAACAGAACTGAAAAAAAATCCTCATTCATACAGTAGTACTTACAAAATAACATCAGCTTTAAATTACAGCTTACACAGGACTGAATGACTCAGCCACAGACAAATCACTTGGAATTTTTTTCAGTGGGCTTCAGCCAAATGACTGCAACATACACTTTTAGCTTAAAAGAACAATTATGAAACTACCAAATCTCAAGGTGTAATTTTATTTCAGCAAACTGTGACTCAACCACAAAATGTGTGAAAATTCGGGATACAGAAGAATAGAGTTACTATTTCTAAATACATGACTGAGAAACAAGTGGTGTGCTGTATTTCCAAATGCAGCAACTAACTGGTGTGTATAATGGTGTAGGCAAAGGAACTCCAGGGCCACATTTAATGGAAAACAGAACATTCTTACAGAATTTCAATATAATCCTAGTGTAAACTGGAAGCCTGTGGATTTAAAGCTTTCTTTATACAAGCTTTATCAATAGTACTGTACTAAAATGAGATCTACACAAGAAAAAAAAATATCAGAATTAGACCTGTTTCCTGAAAGTACTGAGACTGTTAATAAAGAGAAAACAGCTTCAGATTTGTGCACCCCACTTATATTTTTTTTTTCTTCTAAATAACCAATAGATGAGGATTTTTATTAGAAAGTGGTCACACTGACCACTTTAACATAACAGGTTTTGATATACTTCTGAGTTACAACCTCCATTCTTTTAATCTGTAATGTGTAGATCATGAACAGTTACACCCATTCATGTCAAATTCTGTTTTAAACAGAACCTTTATCTTCTACACATCCCTTGCTACTTAAAGTATTGTTGGTGCTACTTGCCTAATTTTTGTTTTGCTAGTATTTTTCAAAAGCAGCTCAAACCTAGACTTACCCTTTTCTGCTGCTTAAGAATACTATTCTATACTTTCCAGCAGTTGTGAAACATAGTTTAGGGGGAGACTGAGTGATAGGAAAACTCAAATCTTTCCTAAATCCATTTTAAAAACCATGAAACAGAACTTAAATTTCAGTTCAAAGTTGTTACTTCAGATTTTTACTGCCGATTAATTTAAGCGCTCTTCTTTTAGCATCGCAATTACAAACCTCAGTAGGGAAGTCACAAAATGTCCAAGACACTTCAGAATAGTTCCCAACCACCCACAGAACATTCTCCAAGCTACTGCTTCCCTGCTGTCAGCCAAGCACAGACATTACTGCTTTCATTAGATACAAACTGATTCCAGGCATAAAAAGGGCAGCTCTGGCTCATTAATTTGTATTTCTGTGATATCTATAAGAACTCCCAACTATGTAAGCAGAAATTCAGAAAACCTAATAAGCATAAGACCAGGCCTCATGTGATGTTCCATGTTGTTTCTGTCATTAAAGAAAAAGTCTTTTAAGTACAATTTCTGGGCGTAGAAGATGCGCACAAATAAACACATTCACAGAACATTAAAAAGCACACAAGAAAAACAAGTGCTTCTGACCACCTCTTGTGAGCCAGAAATCTTAAATGGTGAAAATTAAGGAACTTTATCCACACAGGGAGCATAATGTCTTTTTATGTCTTCATTATCTGAACTGGTCTGTTGCTGACAGTTTGTCACATCTGCAGACAGCTGAATTGTCAGCAATGGAGAAGGCAGCTAATATAGCAACAGATATCTGCTGACTGAGTCTTATTTTTCATTCAGCTGACTTAAAGCATTTCTGCTCACTCCCTATTCAATCACAGCATGTTATTCTCCTCTTATTTCCTAATTCTTAGCTTAATTTACAGTTCTTTCATTAAGAAAATAGGAACGCAAATAGCAGACGTCACAACATCTGCCAGTACTTGACATCCTCTTATGACTCAGTAATATTTACCACTGTTAAGACAAAAAAAAAAAAAACACTATCAAAACTATCTGTACTTTATCCCAATTGCAATATTAAAAGGTTTATATAGAAAATTACCTAAACATGCAAACATACTAGATAGACAGACAATAACCGTATTCTTCATCCAAGAAAATACATATGTAAAGAAAGAAGAACACAAGTTTGGAACTTAGAATTTTACTGAAATTACTGCAAAATGTCATGGGCCTATGACAGTACATTGGGCCATGCTCATATGAACTTAAAAGTGCCTATATGAAAACACAGCAAGTGAGAAATGCATCTAAACATCATCTGTTAAAATGGCTTGCACAAACTAACTTAGGTGTAAAACTTTATACAGTTTGCTTATACCATTAGAAAAATGAGTAACTGGCAATTTTAAGGAGAGAGCGGTAAGAAATAAAATAACTGAAAGCTAGAAGCAGACAGAGGAAAGATGGTAGAAAATAATGTCCTAATGACAAAGTTGTGATCTAGAAAACATAAATCAAATACTTGTGCAAATACTGCTATCTAAAATAAGCTCTCTTGAAAGGAAAGTCCCACTGACGGCATCTGCTTCTTTAGTGTGAAACTGCTGGTATTGCCTTGATTTTTTTGACATGCCTTTTTCTATAAGAGCTAATTTTCCCCCAGGTGCTCTATCTGCCTAATGAGTCTGCCAGAAACATCACTTTCATTGCTGGGACAAAGACCCACAAAAAAAAAAAAATGGAAATAAGTCACTTTCTTACAGTATCTAACCACCAACTAACTGCAGCCATCTTTGGGCTAGCAGAAACAACTTCTGGAAATACAAATGTATCTATCTTCTGGACCTCCACAGGCAGCTACTCCTGTATAAATTACACCATGCAGGGATTAAAGGATCAAGTGGTTAAAAACACTGCAACCTCATAAGTGAGAAAACAGCCACTTTGTGGATTTACACAAGCAGGGGGAGGGAGAAGGTAAGCAAAAGGCACCTAAAAGTAGTCCTTAAGGGTTTCAAGGGCAATGGCAGTGGAGGTGCCATAGTCTCATCTTGTCACTAAGAGTGCAAAGTGAATTTTTGGAAGCTTAAGAGGCTGCAAAGCCAAGCAAGCTACAGAAATGAGCGGAGGTAGCTTCAATTGACATGGCATTTGCTTAATATGCTGAGCACTCTCTGAAACTTGAATGCTGTGAGTCAGCGCTTCTCATGTCAGTGATTACAGTAATTAACAGCAGGAACATTAGATTTATGTGGGGATAGAGGTAAATTTAGGCCTTTAGAATGATGTACTGAGTAATCAGCATCAGTTGATAGGCATGTTGGCCACAAGTGTAAAAATAATTTCCTGTATGCGCAAGAATGTATAAATCAAAGCCAAATTAATTCAGGCACAAGAAGTGCTGGTGAGGTACCAAGCTCCAAATGTGCCCTCATTTGACCCTTGCAGCAACCTTTCTAATGTTTATATAATATGGAAACACATTTTTATGTTTAACAAACATGATACTTTAGTCATGGGACAGGTTTTGCCACTACCAGCATGCCTGTTAAGTTACAGGACAGTACAGTGATTATTACTTATTCAGGCCATTAGAAAAAGATATTTAAATCTGTTACCAGGGACTCAAAAGAGACAAAATAAATCTATATGTTGTTTTTCAAACATTTTTACCCTGGGTTTTCCTGTCTCCTTAGAATTCAGTATCACAAAACAAAACAGCATCCACAAATAGCCACTATAGTCTAACAGGCAAATCCTGAGCACTCTGCCACTGGTGAGGACTGTCTCTTACATATATATGTGGCCCCAAATACAAAAAAATTTGTGGTTAGGATTCATTCCACAGTGCAGGAGTGGTTTAATACTCTTACACCAAGAGACATTCCACATAGCAGATTTGCATTTATTTTTTGGAAAAAAACAGAGAGATGTTCTATTTGCAGGACACTAATACCACTTCTCATTAAGAGGAATACCCCAAACTGTACCAAAATTTTGCACAAAAAAGTCTGGAATAAGAAAATAAGTTTGGTCAGAGCAACCAAAGGAATCATTAATTCAGAAACACACTACATCAAGTGCTTCCTGCAGTATTCCCACAGAGCTCAATTTGCAGAGTTAAGCTGCCTCCTGTAGATTCCATCCTCTTTTCCAGTAGAGCTAAATAAAACACCTAGCAGCATCACATTTGTACATATACAATTATATTAGAAATATAGTAAAAACATTACCATTCCAGTAAAGACTGCCATCAACATTACCTTTTTGATTTCATCTTCAAATGCTTTCTCCAGATATTTGTATCTCCTGATAAGCTTATTGAAGACCTAAAGATAAACATAGATTAACTTAAAATGTGTAACAATTACAGCCATTTTTCTTTACAAAAAAAAGTAAAGGAAAATAAGCAGCTTTCAGAATGATATTTCTCTAGTGTTGTCTGCCCCATGGAGAGCACAAAACATCCTTCTCTCAATTTTGTGATTCTTGCTTCATAGAGCAATGCTTGAATGGCAGAATTTACTGCAGTTTGAATATTTTCATATTTTTCAATTTTTTTTCCCTTCTCTACTTTTCACCCTATCCATAGATAAAAGCAAGGGAGAGGAGGAAAAACAGGGTAACTGCACCCTTCCCCCAGTAATGCAGCACTGGGGAAGCTCCCAGCTGTAGGCTGATGGAGTAAGGATGCTGGGCATCTTCAATAGATGCAGTATCTTGGCAATTCAACTACATAAATGTTTACCATAAAACACACTACTGTCAGAGAAAGAGGAAGAACATTTGCCAAAGCTTCTAAAACAATTATATTATTGGAATCACTTGTTCTCTAGTTTTGACCATTTGTTTCCCATCATGTGACCACAGATTATGAAGCTAGAAGCAGCACAGGTGCAGTTCATTCAAGGTGAAGAAGGAAGAGATAAGAAATTAAATTAAACAAATCATCGCTCGCACTGCTGTAAAAAGGCACAAAGCATATGACTCACTGTCACAGGTAAAAAGGTTTATGTGGGGAACAAATGACATTATTGCCACACTGGATGGGGGAGGAAAGAAAATTTGGTTTAGAAAGCTTCAATTCACTTTCCATAATATAAAATACATCCAAACATGCTAACTTGTAGTATTTTGGCTCAGAAAAAGTGGGAAATCCAGTGTGGCCACCCTGAAAAGTAGAGACACACAGATCCTAATAAAATAACATAGAAGATGAAAATGTAAGATTCTTGTTAATATTCCCAAACAAAATTCTGCATATTTTTTAAGTGTCTGTAAATGACAGAGTCATGACATATGCAAATAATCCACTAAAATATCAATATTAATTTCAGTCTTTTGACTTGAAGAATTTTCACTCTTAATTGTTTCCATAACTAAATCCACAAAAAAAACCAGCCACACTACTTGGGAGACAGAGTAATAAATTACCTTCTAGGCATCTTCTAGATAAAAAAATCTAAATACTATTTTAGATTAACTTCACATTTTCATAATACAGTAAGAGCTCCATTTTTCATTATGCACGAAAAAATTGCAAGGTCAATAAAAAGACACATCTCTTCAGGCAATAATTACGAAATGTTGAATTATTTTGGTGGCTTTTGGTTTGAAGTGCAGCAAATCCATTGAAAATGCCACTCCTGCAAATCCTGAAGCAAAGCCTTACTTTCAATTTTTCAATAAGAAATCTTTGACTTCAAATTTCTCCTTGGAGGACTGGCACTGATAATTTTTGTTCAAAAGATCATTAAAATATTAAAATTCAAGAAGACAGAATCAATGCCTTTACTGATAACAGACTTCCCTGAAGCCAAATACCCTGTTTTCAAGAGATGATAAAGCTGACACATGAGAAATATTGACTTCCTTTCCAAAAATAAGTAATTTAACTAATCTAGATTTTTAAAGGTGTTTTTTAAAGGAGCTTTCTGCTATGAAGCAAACATTTTTTACCAATGTAGATTTTTATCCCAGCAGTCTTTAAATCAGATATGGACCTTTCCAGAACTTATCGCCCTAAACACCTTAGCAGGAACAGCAGCTTTTATGCTTTTAGTTGGTGTCTCCAGCATTCCAATAATACCCAGCAATTTAAAAAGATAAATACGTACTTAATTAGCAATAGAGTTTTGACATATGGGAGTTGCAAGGGTATTGCATTTTTATACAATCCTACTGGTATCCAGAAGTGCATGGTGGCTTTGAACTTTCCATAGAATTCTTACTGTAATTTCTCATATAATTACTACCTTCCATTAAGGAGTTATGCAAAGTTAGTTTCTTTTCAATAATGTTTTAGGGTTCACTGGCTTTTTGTATTAATTTCACACAGGCCTATTTATGCAAGCCTTATTCCTGCAGGAAGAAATTATACATCACGTATGTAGGAGAAATGAAAGCTCTTGAAATATATGCGCAACTCCTAACTAGTTATGCAACTAAAGTTTGGAGGCGTGAGCTTTATATTTTTTGTCATCCATATACTTCATAGAATTGTTTAGGTTGGAAAAAATGTTTAAGACCATGGAGTCCAACTGTTAACCCAGCAGTGCCAAGTGCCACTAAACCATGGCCCTAGGCTACCATGTCTACAGATCTCTTAATATCTCCAAGACTGGTGACTTCACCATTTCCCTTGGCAGTCTACTACAATGTTTGACAATTCTTTCAGTGAATAAATTTTTCCTAATATCCATCTAAACCTCACCTGACACAACTTGAGGCCATCTCCTCTTATCCTGTCACTTGTTATGTGGGAGAAGAGACTGAACTCCACCTGGCTACAGCCTCCTTTCAGGGAATTGTAGAGAGTGACAAAGTTTCCCCTGAGCCTCCTTTCCTCCAGGCTAAGCACTCCCAGCTCCATCAGCTGCTCTCCACAAGGCCTGTACTCCAGACCTTCCCCAGCTCCCCTGCCCTTCTCTGAACACTCTCCAGCACCTCAATGCCTTTCTTGTAGTGAGGGCCCCAAAAATGAACACAGGATTTGAGGTGTGGCCTCACCAGTGCTGAGTACAGGGAGATGTACACTGCCCTGGTCCTGCTGGCCACACCACTGCTTATAAAAGCTGAATTTCTGATACAGTGCATGTGTTTCTTAAAATATGGTCATATAAATATTTCAGTCTGCATACAAAAAAAAAGTCAATAAAATTAGTAAGGGTGGTTTCTAGAAATAGACTCAACCAATGGTGGACTGTGATAAGCAAGACTGCTTTTTGGAAAGAAAGCATTGACAACTGTGATCAGATTATCTCAGACATCCTATTTTCTTACCTAAAATGTGTATGTTAGGGCAGACTAATGATTAACAGGATTTTCAATTGGTCTGTAGCTAGCCTAGTGCAGCCTAGACAGACTGCAGATGTTCCATTATAATCCCTTTTGACACATAAATGGAAAACAGTAATCAGCTGTGCCTTTACTGACCTGAGCATAATTTCGGATGGCATCATGATCTTCATCTGCAAAAAATACACAGTGGTTGGTCATCTTGGTCTTGTCATTGTCATCTATGCGTGTGCCTCCAGGAGCTGTAGTAAAAGGAGAAAAAAAAAGGCAGGGAATTATCTCTTACTTTAAAGAATGTAAAATTTAATAAGTCCAGGAAGTCTTGCATTAATACCACTGAGGCAAAAAGCCACAGTAACTGCTGGAGAGAGAGAGAAACAGAGACAGACCAAACCTTGCTAAGATGTGGTGGCACCTGACAGAAGGAATGCCTGGCTGATATGCTGCACTCTAGATCACACAGTCCTCATAGGACTGAGTGGTTCAGCTCACCCTAAGGGATCTCAGCTGGTCTTGAGAGCACCGAGACTGATCAAACAAGTATGGGGTGGAGCACAACCCTTACACATTAGTTTAATTCTTACTTTAAACACCATAATAATGGAAATCCTTCCCAAAGAGAAAAGTATTAGCACTGTGTTAGTAATTTGAGTACTTGGAACATCCTACTAACCCCTCTAATGCTTACCAAGCTCATGTAAACATTCAAAACACTGGCTTATTTTGTTGAATTTTTTTCCTAGGTACTTCCACTAGCTGCTGTTTCCTGCATTACCTCAAATCTTAAAAAAACATCTTTTTTTCTTACATATCAAAGAGTAGGAAGCAGGAGTCAAAGCAATGTGACCAGTAAAAGGAGATAACTTACTCAAAATAAAGAGGAAAGTAAAAAGCATGTCTTTGCCAGAAGCTGCCACTGATACCTGACAGAAAAGTCCCATGAACATCCACAAAGCACACCTCATTATCCTTCACTGAGCTACCTTTTGTTGCAACACCTACAAAGCAAGATTTGCAGCAGCTCGTAACCTGGACTGCACCTTTTTATGCTAATAAACCCTTCTGTTTCCCCTAGTACCTCTCATTCCCTTTGCTGTTGCAATTATATGCTGATTTAGCTCAGACTGAAGGGTTCTCAGAGCAGTATCCAGAAAGTACTGGGGAGTTACTGTATGACAAACAACAAACAGTGCTATGATATGAGATGCAAGCAGTGAAATTGTAATACAGGCTATGACTTCCACTGTAGAGGAAGACAGCATCTTCAAAGAAGCAAGCAAGGCTAATCATCAAAATTCTCTGTCAGATATTCTGCAGGTTACCTAACATGCTGCCAGCTACCAAAATATCAAAGAGTGTGTCAGCATAGCGGCGATAATCAAGCCGTGAGCCTGCTGCATCCAGAAACTTGGCTATAGCCTCCAGGTCATTCCCAGCTTCATTGAGGCCTTGGACAATTGTATCCCTGAAGACGGTGGGTTCAAATTTCTCCTTTTCATCTGAAACAGAGAGAAAGAAGGAGAAGGAGAGAGTGAGTGCCAGTTTTAAAACTTGTTAAAATCCTGTATCAGTCAGCAATTGAAAGGACCACGGCACCTAAAATACTCTTCTCATTCTGGTCAACACACCAGAAATTTGTTTAGCTTGTATCATTTCTGGAAATTCTGCAGTGTTTATCCTTGCTTCCCCTCTCCTCGTCATCTCCCAACACCAAAACACACATAAACACATGGAATAAATAAATTGAGGAAAAGCAACTATTGTTTTCAAACTTCATAGCAGAATAAAGGAAATGCTAAACTATGAGTACATAATCCCACTGTATGAACATTTCACTTTTCATCTCTTGCCGTTTTTCTTTTAATAACTATGGTCACATAACTAATATGTTTTCAAAAAGAGTCTTCAGGAAAAATAGGTGACTGAGTTATTAATAAAACTAGTTTTTGAATAAACATTTAAGGCAACACAATGCAACCAAAAATTTATCTTTTATATTCACAGACCTAAGCAGCACTAGGAACACAGCCCTCACATGGCATTTTCCACAGCAGTCCCTTGTTGAATTCAATTAAGGCACAGCCTGACCCCCAATGTCCCTGTGTCAAGGTCATTAGTCACAACAGAAACAACTGCAACCTCCAGATAACTCTTAGGTAGATTTAGCCATACCTCCTGCTGCCTTTTTGTCCACGAAGTTAACAGCTTACTGTGGCCACTTGAGGCTTCTTAAAAAAACTTGCTTTTATAAAAGGGCACAAATAAAATGCCTGTTACTGTTAAAATAACTTTGAACTTCAGAAACAAAATTGCAAGCTGTTCTGTACACTCATACACAGGATTGTTATCACCTGCTGACACAAATACTGATACAAGTTCTTGAAAAACTGGAAGATATCCAGAGGATCAATACAGGGATTTTTACTAAGATAATTGATCATTGGTTAAATTTCTGTCCAAACATGTGCTAATGCAGTCTGAAACATGCCAGCTGTACCTCTTGCAGACTTTTTGTGAGAAGTTCTGGACTTTATGCATCCTCTGGCTGCATGAGTAGCTTCTGTTCCTTACTACTCACAGTGCAGCTTTTCATCCCAGGCCTTAAACAAAAGACCTTGCTTTTTACCAGCCTCTCTTCCCTAATCTCTTCCTTCCTTCCACGAACTTTCATGGCAATTGAATAACTACTTCACAGACAATTTCTACTTTTGATAGCTTTTCTGTATGAGAATATAGAAAAGTTCTCTCTCCTCTGCTGCATGTACCTGAGAAGCACTCATTCTAGCACCTTCAGTACCTCACTTGCACGTTCTCCTCCACTTCCAAAGCATCCCCTTCTTCCACAGCAATTGTACCTGGATGGCAAAAAGCAGTCCCTTCCACTCAGTGTCCCAGGTCACTGGGAAGCTCAGGGGATTAGTCCACTTGTCCTTTCAAGGAGCCTGGCAGCACACAGTCAGCTGCAGTTCAAGAACTAAGCACTGAAAAACTGTAGCATCCCCTTTTTGTCCAGAAAGACACTGCTACACGGAGCTTTTTGTGACTTACTGAGTCTACTACCCATCTCCACATGGATTGGTTCCCCATTCCCCAAATCTGACCTCCTCAGACCAAAACTGAGACAACTCCATGGATACCCATACATATGTTTAAGCAACCATCTTCCCCCAACTCTGGCTCACCCTGAAGTGATGCACACAAACATATGGCCAACCTAAATTCTCCACCACCATACTCTCACCACCCAATACACTACTCAATAATGTCCCTCCTCTGGACTGCAAATTATTTCTTCCCAGGCTTTTACTTCACACCAGACCTTGGGAGATTTTCAGACTCTCAGCCATGTTCTCTTGACTTTGGCTGAGATGAAAACCTGGAGTCTGTGTTTTGAGGAACTGTCTCTTCCATTGGCATAGCATGGCCATCAGGGACAAACCAGGAGGTTGACAGGGGAATTTAAGTAGGTGCCTTTGCTCCAGGGAAATGCCCACAGAGAAGCATACTACTGGAATAACATCCAAGCCACCAGACCTGTTACCAAAAACTGTTGCAGCTCTCCTCCAACTTGAAGTACAAAAATGAACCCAAAACAAAGAACAAAGCAGCCAACCAACCAAGAAACAAACCAGTCTTTTGAAATAAGTACTTCAGTGTGTGTGCTTCAGGCTATTTTTACTTGTGCACAAGAAACAGTTCCACCCATAAACAAGCATCTGAGTGTAATTGTTCTCTTTTGGATTGCTAAATAAGTATGTATTACTGGAAGAGTAAAAAAAAAAATTAAAATGCTTGATGACACATCAACCAACAAGGAGACAGACTTTTGTTTTAAGAGCTGAAAAAAAATCCTGTTTTACTTTTTAAAATGTACTTTACCTAGAAATTTAAGAAGTTGTCATCTAAACTAGAAGGTATTATATGCTTGGTATCATGGGTACACAGTGCTCAGCACAAACACAAATACAATGATTAATATTTCTTAGCTATTTAAAATAGATTCTTCCCCTGCCCCAAAAGTCTTCCTCTCATCCAGAGTACCCTATTATTTTCTTGTCTATCACAATCTAAAGATTCACATAGGAACAGAAGGTGAATTCATTGCATGAAAAATGATTTATAATTTTATTGAAACATTCTCCTAGCAAGCTAATGTACTGAAGAGGAATATGCTCATGTATTACAGGAGGGTGAGTAAGAAGCCATCACCAACCAGAGGTGACAGTCTGTTGAGCTGTCAAGTGCACAATTACTAAACAAGCACAGCTCCAATCATGGGCTAGCAGAGGCAGGTGTAGCTTGCAGATGTGATGCACACAATATCCACTGCAGCAGTGCTATACACAGCTTTTCATTTCCAGCATGTTCCTAGATCCTTATTTCCTATCTTTTGCTTCTAAGAAAATCACAATGTTCATAGTCCTGTCCTTGATTAATTTTATCACTTCAACAGAAGGCCCACAACTGTAATTCTATGGAAGAAAAAAGATAACATGAAGTAAGAAGAGGGGCCAAACAAGGTAACATAAAGGTGCTAATATTGACTTTCTATTAGATAATTTTCTTATCTCCATAAATATAGCTCCATAAACAGAAGTACTGGTCAGACACCAACTACTGCTGACCCTCACTGAAAAAGGAATATTCAACAGGTACAGAGATTATACCAAGAACTGACCAAACTATTTTATTTGCCTAGATTTAGAGGAACTGTGAGATGCCTCCTTCCCTTGCAAGGTTTTTCCCTTAACAGTGTCATTTTTTTCTTAAAATCTTTTTAAAGTGATTTGAATGTCAGCCACTACGTATGTTGCATGCAAGGCTAATTTCTTTCATTTGGTTAACCAATATAACTAGAAAGAGATTTACAAGCTCCTCCTCCATGGTTCTCTCTCACAGATATTTTACACACTAAGCATACTTTCAAACTTTAAATTGAAAAACATTGTTTTATTCTTTTTTTCTCTCTGACATCTCAGAAGTTGTTCACAACCTGAGATTAGTTGCAGCTAGCTGACCAGTGGTAAGAGTTCACATGTGCAATTAGTTTTATTATATGCCAGACTGCAGTGTCACACCTTGCTGAGATGGCAGTGCTGCAGGGATCTGCAGAAGGGAAAAAGTATCATGGGATACAAATGGGTAAAAACAAGCAGCTCACTGTCCCCAGCAAGTGCATGTTTCAGACCCTCTATCTGCCTGCCTGTTACACACCACAGTACAGTCTCCAAAAACCATAATGTCATGGTCAAACCACAGCCACTGCACGCTGTCCTACCTGGGTGACATTTTGGGACTCATGCCTCATATACTGAAACTCAGCATAAAAAAAAACCCTCAGAGTATCCTTTAGTCTTATGTCAAAGATGTAACAACCTATGGCACTACTGTGATACAAAAGTATATGGAAAACTAAGGGAATAAACATGCTTGGAAGTCATTTCTCTTCTCAAACACTTTGCCTCTAGAAAGAACCAAGTAGCTACAAATTTCTAAGCAGGCTATTAAAATATTAAGGCAACCAGGATGACAACCACTTTCGAAGAAGAGATCTTATGCTTTGAGTACAAAAAGTGTTTGCATGTTAAAATTTCTATATTAAAGTCACTTAATATCCACAATCCCATTTAAGTAACCTCTCTCAAAAGAAAAATCCCAGTGAATCTTTCAGACCACCCATGTTTTTTCTTTCTTCCATGTAATCAGTGAGTTACCTAGGGGTACTTCCCATCACTGTGAACAGAAATCCAAGAGGTAGGCACAACTGACTAACTAGACTGAAAAATACATGTGATCAATCCAGCAGTGTGCATGTCTGAGTGCTATTACTGGCTGATCTGGCAGACAGATTTCTTTAGGCATTGCTAATTCCACTCCTCTAGCTACACCTCTATGGTTCTGAGTTAATGCAGTGTATAGCTCCCACTGCATAATGCTCTTGACTGTGCTGATAGAAAGTTAATCCAACTAATTACTGGAGCACCATGATACTTAATTACAAACAATGCTGGTCTCCTTTTTAATTATTTATCCTTACAAACATTGTATGTACACCATAGAAAAGACATTTTGCATTTAAGAGACTGTACTAGTGAAACAAATTGAAGAAGTGCTAGGTGCAAGGGAGGAAAGACGAGAGAAAGCTGGCACTGCTTTTTAGCATGACTGAAACAAAACTATTTTGCATTCGTACCTAAGCTTCGTCATCATCCTAGATCTCTAGACACTCATCATTCAGCTCTTCAGACTTGTGATAAAATTTTAAATTTTCTGAGAAAGGTTACCAACTCTTTTTGTTTCTCTCATCCGCACAAAGAAAATGCTCATATTTACATTTTCTGTCACAAGACATTTAGATAAGCTTTTAAGACATGTTAGCTTTTGATCAAAAACAGGAAAGTCAAGATGGAAAAAGTCTGTTTCATGACAGATAGGAACTCCACCTGTGTCTGCTACAATAATTGACTATTATACTAACAGAAAATGTGATCCTTCTTTTCACAAACTATACTTAGGGTTTTGTTTTTTTGGTGGGGGAGCAGCAAGGGAATAAAATAATTAATTACGTGTATTTTGTATTTCTGCCTTAGACTGTTAGGCATTCATCCCAGCCACCTAAACGGTAACAAATGAATTCTGTGTATGGTATGAGAGAGCGTGCTAGGATAACACCTGCTGTGCCAGAATACCTGGGTGGTCAGTACAATCAGCATCACTCAGCTTTCTTTAAAAACTGATGCTCTACTGTTTCATTACTGAATTGTTTTTGGTTTTTTTTTTTTAAGTTTTTCATTACTCAATGAAACAAAGCATTGGTCATGTTCACAGAAAATCAGTATCACAATGAGCAAATTAGGACTCATACAATTGTTTTAACAATTAAAAAAAAACCTACAATAACACAGCAGAAATAAATATTTGTGAAAGAGGAAATTCCTGACCTCCTTCTGACCTGAAAGCAGGGCCAGTGAGATAATCTGACCATTTCATGGAGAAGGAAGGTGAGAAAATTCCTTTTTAGATATGAAAGGTTCACTCACAGACATGGCACTGATTTGAGTCAAAGAAGTAAAAATGAAAATCAAACCAAATAATTTTCTTTACACAACCTTTAAATAAAAGCTCATCATTTGCTTTCTTAGTTGAAAAGGACATTTTAAGAAACACCCAAACCAAACATCGAACAAGTTTTCTTTATCATATGCAAATATACTATAAATTAATTTAGCATCTAATCTTTAACTGAAGCTTCCACATGACTTCATAGCTAATAAACTCAAATTTTAAATATAGTCCTAGGATATATAGTGAAAATAACAGAATTCATAGAGCCTCGTTAAAAGTAACATCTTCATTTTGACATGGCTGAAAAGAAGGGGAGAAAAATCCTTTCACTGAACTTTCATTCAACCATTCTACCTGCTCTGTTTCCAGTCATTTTAACAAAGAATAAAGCAAAAAAACATAATGCAACCTACCCCTCTTCCTAGTTTTGAACCGCTGGCCTGTTAGCACTGGCTTCTGATTCTTATTCATAAAATTTCTGGAGAAAGAAAAAAAGGGAAAAAATATTTATACTCTAGCATTTACAGCAACAGTTTAATCTAAAGGCAAAATAAAAACTCAGTGTAGCAAAATCCCAACATATGAAAGGTAAAGAAAATTCTTAATGCATATTCCAAAAGTAATTCACATTATCTTTAAGATGAAGAGCACTACAATCCAAGGATAACTTCAATGAGATGTGTTTCTTTTAAAACCTGGCTGTTGGCATCTCTGTAAAAAACCAAGAAGATTCAAAACTGATCAGGAAGGTGATGGAGTCACTACCCTTACTCCTGGGGCAGGGGTACAGCATCACTGCCCATGCAGCTCATGGGAACACTGGGGGCACAGAAGCCACTAAAGCAGAGGACTGGGAACCATCCTGGAGAGGCTCAGCATGGCACAGGTCTCACCCTCTGGCACGGTCACTGGGCAGACAGATGCCCAGGGCTGTGCACTGTCTACCTCAAGACAAGATTTTGTGGTCTAACCTTAGAGACAGTGCTTTAACCATCAAATTCTAATCAAACATTTCTTACAAGCATCACTGTATCTTAGCAACTTGCAGTTCTGAAAAGCATGTAGGTGTTGCAAAAATAACAGAAGATAAACAAATCCCTCGCCCCATCAACTTTGAGCATAAATACAGAGTTAAGGACACATGGCACATCATACAACAGTAAAAAATACTGGGCTTGTATTACTTCAGACCTTTATAGCAAATCTCAACACATAATGTCAAAAAAATTGGGAAGTGGTAATATATTAATGTCATTTTATCTAAAGAAAACACAACTATTTTTAAGTTTTGGATATAATCAGTTTCATTGCACATAATGCAGTTTACACAAAGAGCAGCTAAACCAAGAGCTGCATGCAAACAGCA
The DNA here is from genome assembly GCA_003676055.1 of Chloebia gouldiae. NCBI lineage: Eukaryota > Metazoa > Chordata > Aves > Passeriformes > Passeridae > Chloebia > Chloebia gouldiae. The sequence goes on along the minus strand of QUSF01000003.1, from coordinate 27,443,446 downwards.
GCAATTAAAAGGAAGCTTTGCAGCACTAGAAATCACCACAGGTCATCACCCTGTCCTGCCCACAACACCTGCCAGCCCTGAGACTTAGAGGCCACCTACTCCACACCCTGCAGGCCATTAGGTCACTGTTACACATGAGTTGCTTGTCCAAAATTAAGCCTTCTCATGCAAGACTTTCAGTGTCCTCTTCTAATCTGTATTATTTGTATTTCTTCATTGTGGACTCTGTAGGTCTAGTTTAGAAGTACACAGATTTGCCAACATGCCTCCTTACCACAAATGAAAAGAAACTCAAGCTCCATGGCTGAGAAAGAAGCCATCAATCACACGTTACTATCCAAGTAGCGTTTTCTCTGCCCCTGAAAGTTCATTTAACTCTCTTAACAATGCTCCAGCTATACAATGCATTTCCATTCACCAGACGGTCTAGTGGCAGCATCCCTAGCTGGTGACTTTTGCAACATTTCAAATGTTTTACTTGGCAAATCACATCCTTCTAGTCTAGGTTTACCACTTATCCACAGACAAAAACTCTGCACACAGGCACAGGAACTGGAAATAGCCAGTACAGTTCAGAATCAAGACTAGGTTTGCTTCTTGTAAATCACAAAACCAGAAATACACAACAAGCACTTCAACTGAGATTTATACTCATCGCTGAGATTTACAGCTGCAGTTCTAACAGACCAAGGAGCATTTCAAATAACTGCAACACTTAACAGCCTTCTGGAAAAACGTTCTGCTCATTTGCAAAGAGATACACATGGCAAACCAGGATATCATGGGATCTTTCAAAGTGCTGTAGGATCCAGGAGTGCCTTCACAGCAGAGCTCAAAAGGCTCTTTCCCCTGATGAGACAGCTCAGTGTCAGAGGAACAGGAGGTGCTTTATAAGCTAATTGGGCAGATAATCTAGCAGTCTACAGGGATAAGCAAAAGCCCAGCCTCTAGCCAGTGACTGGCTAGATTTGATGTATTTATCTGCTTGGTCTTTCTGACCTTCAGTTAGTTATTTGTAAAGAGAATGATCTATAAGATTCGCCTAGTTATTTTTGACTTGTTTTTATGTTTTGCCTGGACACCTTACACGTTATTCTAAAAACATTCACTTCAAGAGATGGCAAGAGGAGTCCAAGAGGTTTGCAAAGAAACAGTCAAGCAAGCCACAGAGCAGGTAACAACTGTAAGAATCCACTTTTTACAGCTCTTCCAGAGTACAAACGTGCTGTTAGGCTGGGGTCACAGCGCCCACGTCCTTAAGGAACACACAAAAGCCTTCAACCCAGCATACTGGTACAGTTTCACTGTTTGTATAAAAGACAGAAATGCATACACTAAATTTCTAACACCAGACTTCTTTCCTTGGATGCAGTGTATTTTTAAGCTGCAAAAACACTTGCATGTACCTGAAGCTTGACTGTGGATTTTAACTGCTGCCTGTGAACATAAAATGTGTCCTTTAAAAATATTAAAAGAACCACAAACAGTTAAAGCAGGACTCCCAACTTGTGGCAGATTTAATGACTAGAGGTTCGGTGCAACAGAAGAGACTCTTGAATAGCTAATTATTAGGAACACAGGCTATGCCTTCTTCTATATTTAGCTTTAAATGTACTGTGCTTTAATCTGCTCGAGTGAGGGTCTGGCTTTATAAAGCACTGCCTCAAGCAATGGCTCAGGATCTTTCATTAAGAAACAGCATCTTGAGACTGAGAAAAACCAACCTAATGATCTATACAACAATCAAGAATGGCATCAGCTCCTGAAAATGAGATTTAAAGTGCTGTTACTACCACAACAGATGCCTGCATATTAGTTTTGAATGCAATGCAAAAACTTCTTTTTTAAGAAGGCAACAACAGCACAAAAGTGGTGGCTGAAGGCTGTAAATTCAGGGTGGCAGCATATAAACTTGCACAGCACATTTGATTGCATCAGAGTGCAGCCTGCCTCCATGGTGTCAGATAGCTGTAAAACCTTGAAATCACTTAAGACCTTGAACTATTACATATATTCTCCATTTTGAAAGGTACAGCACATGGGTGGCTCAAAGCCAATGCCAGTTTTGAAATGGCAGCTAGAGAAGTCATAATGGTTTCAGTGGATCTTAAGGATATGTATGGGTAGGAAGGGAACAGCCTCCAAAAGAAAACCCAAACCACCAGCCAAACTTGTATCTTGTAGCCCAACATCCTCCACGATTCATATGAATTGTCAGCAGGAAAGCAAGCAAGAGATATGGACAAGACAGCTCACTCCTTTCACAGACTCCACTCTTCAGCAGAAGATGGGAGAGGCTCAGCAATAGAAGCTTTACTCTCGATTTACTGCTCAGTACTCAAGCAGATATCAGAGCAGTACAGAGCCTGGCACTATGCTCCACAATGGGTTCATTTTCTATACAAACCACAAAACATCTAAGCCTGCTAATTACTAATCTGCAGCAACAAAATTCATCAGAAAAATAAAAAAAAGTATGACTTTCAAGTTTACCAAATTCCACTCCCACTCTTGTTAACAGGCTTGTATAGAACAGACTCATACTTTAAAAATTCATAAATTGGTGAGTTGGCACATTCTCCTGAGACTCCTTGAAGTCCAGGAGCTAAGCTTTCTCTACAGTTGCTCCTCATTTTCATGCTAATGACCCTAAACAGTTAAAATAAAACTGAGGGACATATACAGTTGTAGATATGCAGACATATTATACAGCAGTTACTCTAACCAAGCAATATTCTCATACAACTAATAAAATTAATTTATAAAACTTGCAACAGATGAAGTAAAAGTTTTTTCACCACTTCAGCAAGTATGAACTCGCTTAGTAAGTAGAAAACTTACTAAGTTTTTTATCCACACCACAGGGAAATTCTTATGATGATTAACTCCTAGATTATTTAAAGCCTTGGTAAGGCTGAAGTTTCTACTATTTGTTCTTGGAAACATTTTTCTCAAATTGAAAAAAAAAATAAAACATGAAAACCTTTATTCAAAGCAACACTATTTTTCTAAGAATTATTTTGCACTTCTTTGGACCAGAATATCAGAATCATCTGAGAGTCTTCAAACATTAACATGCTCAGATGAATCTGGGAACAGTTGCTTCACAGCAGTGAAACTTCACTGCCCTAGTTACAGAGAGAAGGGAATCAATTCCAGACAACATAAGAACAACATTTTAATAAAAACTACCAGGATTTTATGGCTCTTTGTGTGCAGGGCACAAAATACAGCCCCCAGGGCAGGCAGTGACCCTCTGGGCAGCTCACTGGATTGGGGGGAGTTGGGGTGGGGGGTCAAGCAGCACAGCTCCACAGGATGCTGCTGCTGTGGAGACTGGCGCCGATGGCGTTTGACTGACAGGGCGATGGAGAGAGCTGCCAGAACACCACCAACACAGCACCGCCAGCCTTCACAGGAACAGATGCTTGCCAGGAGTTATTTCCATCTCCTTCCCTTGCTGAGATATCATGTAAGACAGGGGCACTCATCACAAAGGCAAATAAAATAGAAGCATAGATGGGTAGAGTTGCTATGAAGGAAACATCCCAACACACATATCAAAGGCAATCTTTTCCACCAAAGAACATCCAGGCATTAAAAAGTCATACTGGGTCTTTTTTATCCAGCAATGTTATTGGGTGTTTTCATTCTCTCACAGTTAACAGTTCCAGGCTTGGGGTAAAGAGAGTTTTCCACCCCTTCCAGCAGCAAGCCAAGAAGTTACATTAAATAAAATTACTGAACTTGAGCAGCATAGAGGAAAAGCTGCCCTTGCACTTTTGCCAGAAAGGAAACATGTCAGCATGCAGCCAGCAGCTGTCTCTGCTCACTGAAAAGCAGCAGACAGCTAGATCATGAGCTAACAAAATCTGTAGGTGGAAAACTTATAAATCATTACCAGTAGAGAGGAACAGAGCAATGTAAGGGGACAAGAAGACAGAGCAGATGTGTTGCAGACACAGGTTCTCAACAAATCCTCATCAGGCTTCCTGCTTTCCATTGGGACACTGAGCCTTTTGTGCCTAAAACACTGGGATGCTTTTAAGAAGTGACTAATAAGCTGGAGGTCTGTAAATTCAACCATGTCACAAACCACCAGGAAGTGCAGCACCAGCAACCAGGTTTACCTTGTAGACTTGCCACAGAGGCACCAGCACAGCTGCCATGTTTACGAAACCTTTAACCCAAAGCTGCTGTTCATCAGGAACAGTAAAGACAGAGCCAAGCTCTTGCCACATTAAAATCCCTTCCCTGATTTTACAGCCTCAACAACAACATGCAGGGACAAAACAGTAACATAAGAATCTGGAGGGTAAATACAAGCAACATGGGGGTTTAATGTTTACATGAAATACGACTATTGCTGAACCACATGACCTATCTTTCCCTAAAGAGCCTTCCAGAAGTTCCCAAGGCATTTAAATATTTTAAAAATGTTTATTTTTTAATCACAGCACAGTACTGGTCCACAGTAAAAAGTGTATCTACTTCAATAAAAGTATTTGTCCCTTATTAGCATGCTTAGTGGGAGAGAGAAAACAAGGAGATAAAACAGAAGGAATTGATTTAATTCTGCAGCAAGTAGAAACCAATACCTGAAAAGAATGAAATTTACCACACATTAAATAATAACTAGAAACCTGTGCTCATGCAAGGTTCTCCAAAAATGAACTGGGCATGCAGCTTGTGAAGAGTTATCCTGGAGAAGGAAGGGGAAGACCTTACTGCTCTTTGTAGGCATCTGAAAGGAGGCCAGAGCCAGGGAGAGCTGGTCTCCTCCAAGTAATGAGCAGCAAGACAAGACGAGATGGCCTCATGTTACAACACGAGAGGTTTAAATTGGGTAGTAGGAAAATTTTCTTCACTGAAAGCATTGTGAAGCACTGGAATAGCCTGCTCAGGGAAGTGGTAGTCACTGTCACTGGAATTATTTAAAACACATGTAGATGGACTTGGTAGACATGCCGATGGCACTTAAGAACACGATAAACCCAGAAAAAATAAGAAGATGGACCCACTGAAGTCTGCACCACAAATCACATCACCTAACAGCTAAACTGCAACGCACAGGAAGATATTTCTTGAAAAACAGTCAGAAAAAACCCAGTTCCTACTGCCACCAATAAATGTACAACCACACACTGCATTAGAGATCCACCTCACTGCACTCATTTCAGGGCAGCAGGTATTTCTTAGGTCACTAGCCAGGAATTTCTACAGAAGTGGCTCAGATGAGTAACACTACTGAAGCACTTTCAAATGCACTTCATGGTGTCAAGAGAACTGTAAACTGAGCACTGAGACAATGGACTTCTCTGTCATGCCATCAGGAATCATATAAAAATGCATGAGTCATGGCACAGTCAGTGAAAGAAAAGAAAAAAGAAAGAGTAAAAAATTCCTAATAATTGGCAGGTAGAAGTACAAGTTAAGAAAACTAAATCATACACTCAGGTTGACACAAAAAAAATGCTGTCCTTCAGTAACAAGATTTCTTCCAGCAACTAAAGAGGAGGAATTAGATGTAATTCTTTAAGAACAAGGTATTAGCAGGAGCTTTTCTTACTGTTGAGAGCTCTCTTAGGTGCTATACTCTTAGCTGGAATAGGCTGCAATAATAGAGATGGTGCATTGCTACAGATCGATTCATAGCCAATTAACATTCATTTGAAGGTAAAATGCCAACTCCAAGCTTGCATACCTTGCCAATAGGAAAACCTCTTAAAAAACAAGGGGATAAACATCATCAGACAGAGATCAGGGTCAGGTGAACTGAAAAAACAAGTGGAAGAAAGATAGAACTCTTCCAAAGCTAACAAAGTTTTTTCCTCACACAAGACACCACTTTCAATGGATTGTGTAAATGGTAAAACAGGGTTCTCAGATTTGGAGACATTAGATGTCCTGATCATCCTGAAAAATACAACTGTCTTAGCAATTGCCATGGAGATGATTTTGTTATGGGAAAAATGGTGCAGCTGAAATTCTGAAAAAGCATGATTGTAAAGGTACTGCAGCCATTCAGTTCAATCCTTCATTAATGTTTGGGGGACAACTACAGTAGGCACCATTCACAGTACATTTGAAAGAAATCATTAATGGAGTTACTTTATAGTAACCAGCTCTCTAATAAACCAATAAATACAGGTTATTTGGAAGAAAACATGTTTAAAGAAGTACCAGAGAGGCTTCATTCCCAGAAACAAAGGTTGTTAAGACACAAGATAACACAATAACAGTTCTATAATTAAGGCAGAAAGATCAGCTTTTTCATATATAGAGTACCACGCCTCTGTTCAAGTTGATCCTGCTTCTGTTTTTTTAAAATGTATCATCCACTTGAAGTTTTTATAATGTTGACCCTACTCATGCAATTTCAGTATCACAATAAAATCAGATGATGTGCCTCTTCCATTCTTCTTGCTACCTCAAAGTTCTGAGAAGCAGCAAAAGCACTGGATATCACTAGTGCCTCCAGGATACAGCACTGCAGCACTTGAAAACTGATAAACTAAGGGGATAAGGTTAAAAATAAATACAATCTGTGCATTCTCCAGAAAGCAATGCCCCCCAGATGCTAGCAGTTCATTATTTCATGAACTAAATACAGTAATGGGAGGAGGGATGTATTAATAGCCAGCACCTCCTACACATCTGCAATTGGTGAAGACCTTGATTTTAATAGAACAGCTGCTTTAAGCATTAAAGCAAGTTTGAATTCAGAACTCCCTAATTATTTCTTCAAAGCATGTGCAAGGAGTTCACCAAGATAATGCATGGTTTTTTTTACCTGAGGGAAAGTGAATCAGCTGCCAGATATCTGAATTCTGATCTTTCTGGCACAAAGGGCCAGTAGTGAAAACATACAATCTTTTTCACCGTGTCTAGTATTCCAAACATACCAGCTAACATTGATTATGCTGTTAGCAGTATTCACTTGGACAAAAAATGGAGTCTGTAACTGACTTGTGTCACTCTGCATCCCAAAAGCAGTCCCATATTCCCTGAGGCTGCTTCTTCCTCTTCAGAGCAGGTGAACATTTTGACAGAACACACTGGTTTTGGTAAATAAAGTCCTGGAGTGGGAAATAGAAGCAATCCGTGCTTGGACAGCTTCAACCTGCAGTTATTTTCTAGGCAGTGTTGGGTACAACTCCTCTCAGATCAAGCTAAAATAATCCCATGGCAATAGATACTGATTCACATCCAAGTTATGTGTTGGGGGAAAAAAAGAAATAAAGGCCACCCATGGGGTGCCTACACAATCAACTGTAATGCTAGGTGAGTCAGAAAAACAACTAGTACAGACTGAGCAGACACTTGCTATCCTAACCACTGCTCGGCAGCTCCCATACCAGCACTCTCAGCCTTACTTCAGAATAGCATTTCTCCACCTCTATGTGGAAACCTGAAAGATCCTAGATTAATTAATGGAAGAGGAGTTTATAAAGGGCTATTAAACACACGAATGATGCAACCTTCTAAGCTTGAAAATTGCTGTGAGTTTGACAGGACATGAAATAGAAATGTAGCACTCCCTTCTATCTATACTGGTTTTGGGTTTTGTTTGGTTCTTTTGTTTTGTTTTTGTCTTTCTTCTCTCAGCTATCAACACTACGGGCCACTTCCAGAGATGAGACTATAGACCCAAGAAAAATTTCTCCCAGTAAGCCAAGCTTTGGTATGAGAAGGCTGTCTCTTAAATTCACAAACACACAAGACATTACTCACATTACTCATCCATGACAGCATATTCCACCCAAGAGTATTAGGACAACAGCACTGAGAGCTGGGTGACACCTGAGGAAGGTCAGGTTAGGAGGAGAAGTAAACAGAAATCCCAAGAGGACTATCCTGGGTCAGCTTGTTGTATTACTAATTTTGCAGAAGGACTTTAGTTGCTTTTTGTAAGATAAGGGAAAACATTCAAACCAGTTTTCTTCAGAGAGTAAAATCTTTGAGACAAATTGTGATTCAAGCCACATATTTCTTTCCAAAAACTGGGATGCCCAGAGTGAATATTGTCAAGACTGGTAATGGGAATCACATTGGATTATGACTGAATTGTGTGATTGCAACTGCTTTACTTTGTTACATGTCATTTACATTTGTATGACATTCTAGAATAATTTGTGTTAGTATGCTAAATCAGAAATCCTACATAATCTCAGCTATCTTCAGGTGGAGAAATTAGATATTAAACATCATACCTCCATATGTGGAATATCTAAAAGGTACTGATCATAGAGTATTGGACTCCAACACTATTCACATATCAGAAATGGGAGATCAGTTTTGGTTTGGTAACCCAAAGCTCAAATACCAAGCAATCATGTATAGCAAAGTTTCCCCTATTTTGTTATATCATACACAGACACAGTCCTGAAAATTCTCAAAGCACTGCATCTTCTCTCAATTTTCAGTTTAACTTTGCTTAGATTAAGAAAAATCTTCTTCTGTCCTGTATCTAAACATAACTGACAAAACTAAAGACTTACCTGAAAATATAAAAGCATAAAACCTAGAGTATGTCTTTGATGGTAATCTATATTCAGGAGACTTTGAAATCAAACTGAACTCAAAGAATTCACAGTCTATGAACACAGCACTGCAAGCAATGGCTATTATGAATGCTTTTTAAGTTTGGCTTCTCAAAAAGTGGTAATTATATGCAATTTTGATCATAATTGCAATCAGATGAAAACCTGGTTATCAAAAACACATTTATATACACAGGTGGCCAAAATCTCAGAACTAAGAAACATTGACACAAAAGGAAGCCAAATACAGCAACAATATAAATCACTTGAGGTAGAAAAAAAAATAGAGCAACTAGACTGTTGTGTCACTAATTTGTATCTGTTTTCCAGTATTAGCGTCATCTCCTAAGAGCTTAATCACATTACAAGAAGCTAGTAGAAGTAACTGAGACGTCTGTTTCACCCAGATGCAGATCAGAGCACGTATATAATATTTTACCCCACTCCACCACAGAGGCAGCAGGCAGTGCTGAATACACTGCAGTTCTTTGTGCCCCCACACTGATAATGGAAGCAGTTCAGTGCCAAACCCAGCAATTTAATTGATGCTGCTGGTTGTGAGGACCACTCCCTGTTTCACTGTCGATCACTCTAGAAGGCAATCACATAAACCAAAACCCCTATTGACTTTTCTTGACTAAACAGCCAACTGTCAGAACCCAAATATGGGCTGCATTTGGCATGCCTTAAAGAATGGATTATGACACCTAGTCTGACCCAGTAATTCTTGCCTATTTTCACCATAAGGAGAAACAAAGATTTCCAGAAAATACCTTATCTAAAATATTCTGCTTTCCCATCTTAGAGTGAGATGGGTGAACAGCTTCACAGCTTCAGATTTAAGGCATTTTTTAGGTATCTGAATCAGATCAAACTTCACACCTGCAGACTGGCCATCTGTGTGAAAGTCTATAGCTCAGTGATACCTACAAACATCTCAGGCAGAGTTAGGAATTTAGTTACCCACCCAAAATTAACATTAAGGCAATTACTATTTGTATGTTATTCAGTTATTTAGTTAATTCAGTAGACCTGTTTGTTTATCTTTCTGAAATAATTCACAGAACTTTCATTGTTGGCTGAGAAGTTTCAAAATCCAGTGTACCACAAATAAGATGAGAGCATAGCCTCAGTATCAGACCACAGCCAACCACCCACTCACAACCCAGTTTCTGAAGCCAAGCATTACGGCAGGAGTTATGGATTTTTAACTAGAATATGTTTAGTATCTTTTTTAAAGGGCATAAAGTATCTCTATGCCAGACAGCCTTGCTTCCTTCAGAGAAAGCATGCATCCACTTTGTGGTTGTTTGGTCTATGTCAACATCAGCTTGGCACAATGATATTTGACACTATTAATAGGGAAATCTATTTTCTTGTTTACAACATCACTGTTCATGCACTGGAAAGACCAATATCAGCAACCTACTTCTGCAGATAATCTAATAAGGGCTCCATGGAATGGGTATCAGTAGGTGTATGCATACATACACTTGTACAAGACAGCAAAAACACCAGTAAAAGCTACATCAGATTTCTACAACTCACTTCCTATGAAGACACAAACTATGAATAATTTAAAAGATTAAAAAAAAATAGAGGAATTTTTTTTTTGCTGGACTGAGACACCACAATGAAAGGCTTGTCTGGCCCCTCTGAGGCTTCAGAAAGACATTGTTGTTAACCTAGCTAAAACCTAGAATGTAGAGCTGTTCAGTCATTGGATACAGTCAAACTCTCCAAGTCAGTGAACTGACTGCTGAAGGCCACGCACACCAACACATTTGTATCCCACCTCAAATGTTGCTCTGCATAGTTTGATACACTCCGAAGAGCTGAAAAACTAGTGAAGTTAGCGCATGTTCTTTGCTAAGGGAGGATAAAAATGCAGTGGTAGAAGTGACAACCTAAATTAATTTTTTCTCAATTCTAAAAGAAGAGAGCAGATATTTAATATAGCTCTGAATTGGAGGTTTTGCAATAACTGGTATTTTTTTGCTATTCCTGACACTGCTTCAAAAATAAAGTTGATATTTCAGATAAAATATGTCGATATGGACCTTTACTAACCAAGTGTTAGGAACATGAATTAAGGTACTTTACTCAATAATTTAGTAGCCTATTTTTCACCATAAATTAAGTAATTTATCTTGGGATTACAAAAAAAAGTAACAAGTATGTTGAAAACAATAAATGGGGAACAGGGCCTACAGTTCTTGTCTCTATCACCAAGATTTTGCTCTCCCTCAGGTTCAAAAAACTTGATGTTGTCTCCTCATACTACAACACGGCTTTTGCAGTGCCCATACCTACTAAAAAGGTCAACAATTATTTAAACTGACAGGACAAAGGAAAATGGGGAAAGAAGGAGGCCTTCCTATACCTCAACAAAATAAAGGTTATGGACAGCACTAAGATACTAAACTAATCCTAGCATCCAGCAGGCTACCCATGAAATGCTTTGGCTTGACACATTTAGCTTCAGTGAGCTGGGAACCACTGCTCACAGATAAAAGTTCAAGAATGGCACAATCTCCTCACAGGAGAGACCTGAGAGTCTGATGCCCTGACAATTTAGCAGTGTGAATCACCAACCAACCAGTCCACTGTCATCATGAAGAATCACAGACACAACAGCAATGCAAGCTGACATAGTGAAGGCAGAGTACTTTGGGGAAAAGGCACTGAAAAGTACATACATCAATAAACAATTTAACAGGAATAAACTGACAAAGTAAAGCCCTTCCTTTGTCTCTTCTAGAGAATTATGTGCATCCTTTCCTTCTTCTAATTCAAGATGCCTTTTAACAAGGCCCCACAAAACAAGATAGCCAAAGTCAAAACCTGGAAAAAGACTTCATGCATGTGCTTGAGCATGGAAGAAGATACTTCCTCATGCTGGGAAGGCAGCTGAGACCGATGGGAGGATGATAAATTGGAAGGGCAGAGCCAAGGATTCACATGGCCCAGGGGGCACATTGGGGCCTCTTTTCATATAAAATGTAAAGAAAGAAATCCATAAACATCTTGGCAGAATATGGTATTCAACAGCACAACACTGGGTTTCCGTAGCACTGGCTGATGATTTTGGGATCCTCAGGTCATGGTCACAAGAAACATTAAGAAAATAGCCAAAGCAGACCTAAGACAAAAATACTTTACACAGGCTTTAGAAAGGTGCAGAGACATAGGAAAAAACAGCAACCAGACTCAAACCAACTCACATCAATACTGGTGCATAAAAAGAAAGTTGTAAATTGAAAAGAAACTCGCCAGCCCCTCTTCTAAAGGGATGACTTCTCAAGCATTTAGAAGTAGTAATATACTTTTGTTTTTCCAATTTTCTGTTGCTCAAGGCATGAAATGGTAGTGAAAATAAATGACAAGCCCAGTATCTAATGCTCCATAGTATCTTCCTAAGATTTCACTCCTGTGTCTTACCAGAAGAAAATTACTGTATAACTTGAATGCACTGAATGTATCTTCTTAAAAACATTTCTAGAGAACTAGAGAATTTTATTTATGGAAACAAAACCTAAAATGAAAGGATCACTTTAGCTTGCAAATTACAAACCATTGAACTGCTTAGACTTCTTTTCTGCATGAAAACACATCTAAGGAAAACACATGAGACAGTAATTATTACAAGCAAGTACAACCCCAAAGTCATATTTAATTGTTCTGCCTGCAGTAGTTGAAGGAACTGTAGAAGGATGTAACTCAGAGATTCAAGAGATCACAGAAGATGTTGTTTCCTTCCAATGTCCCTGGCCAACCTCTGTCCCAGACTGTGTCTAGCATTTCCTTTGCCTGATCTGTCTTTCCTCAGTTCTAATTCTCACTAGAGGTAATCCATTGTCTTACAGGCTGAATAAAAGCAGTAATCTTTGTGTGCCACTTTGAGCCTGCAAAAACTGTAAGTGATCTCTACACAAAACTTCTCCATCCAACCTAAGAATAGCTCAGATTTTGCAGAGCAAATCCTTATACAGAATGACAAAACATACATATGTATGAAGGACTCAGTGAATTTTAAAAGTATTTCTATAATTCCTGTAATAGAAAAAAAAAATCTGTAGTAGAAAAAAACCTAATTTCTGATTTCAAAAACTCTTAGACACATAGCAACTAAAAGCTCTCACAGAAAAAAGTAGGAATTACTACTGATTTACTTCCTGGAAGTATTTTCCTGACTTGCTATAATTTAAAAAGCAAAACAGTGATTATTTGTTTTATATGGCACATGTGAAGAAGATGTTCTTCTTTATTAAAACCAGCTTAGCCAAGAAAAATGTATCTAAAGATGGAGTAAGAACAGTCCTACAATCTGATCTACTAAGCTGACACACTTGGACTTAACCATCTTATCACAAACAGCAATCCAAGTTGGAAGTTTTACCAGCAAATTGTTAGAAAAATATAAGTTCCCTGTATTGTGTTTGGACTATACAACCACACTTCACAGAAGACCAAAGCTGTTAAACCCTGAAACTCAAGTGTTTCATTCTGCTCTCAGCTGTACAGCATGCAAGAATGGTAAAGAGCACTTCAATGCAGTAAAATGGCCACCACATCACTGCATGTGGGTACTGGACTCTGCTTGGCTTTTTATTTTGACTTTTGCAATCTCTTAAAAGATCTACAGCTACATTTAAGAAATATGGTACAGTAAGTTCAAAAGGGTTTTCAGGCATGGCAGAGGATTATTGCATCCCACAGACTTTTCCCTTGGGAGAAAAAATAAATTTTTTCCATTTGTCAATTTTCCTCTCACACACCAGCATTACCTCTGAGTGATCCCTGAGTATTTTATTTATCTTTCAACAGAGAGTTACTACTTTAATATGTAAGTACTGTTGCAGTTGAGGAGTAATTTTTAATCCACACTGGATCACATGGAAAAAGAAACCATTTCAGAAATCAAATCTACAGTTTAATGGGCAACCATGGCAATTCACAGGCGATTTACTGCTCATAAAATATAAAAATGGAATTACTTCACCTGTAAGCTCAGGGAGCGAGATAGATGTGGGTGACAGCATAGTGCCTTATGAGGAACACAGATGTAGGAATTCCTGAATTTGCACAGGAGGAATGAGGACAGAAAATGAGGATTAAAAGATGATGCCTCTTAAAGCAATCTGAATTTAACAGCACACATCCATTCAATGCATGATCTAATCCCTCTGTCCTAAACAATAACCTTAAGCCTACAAAGAGGTACATATATCTGCACATGACTGTAAGCAGAATTTAAATAATCCTGTCTGGAGGTTAAAAAAATTACTCACTAATTAGACCTAATTAAATGTTTAACCCAAGTGCCTCCATCATTCTTCACCAAAGAAAGGTTTGATTGTTGCTGACTAAATGCTGCTAGCACTGTTTTCCTCAGCAGTGCACTCATGAATCCCTAAAACCAGTACAAATTCTGAATGTGCTGTAATTTTTCAATCTCCTCCTATACACAGATATATGTCCCTTGCACCTCTATGTAATTTTATTTGCTTTGTATCTCTGAAATTTTGAATTTATTTTAGGAACAGCCATCTGAAAAGCAATTGAGAACCAACTCTAACGGAAGCTGTGCTAATGCTTTACTGGCTTATTGCTACCACCTGCAAAGCTTAAGAGGGAAAGAACTTCGTCTTGCAAAGGTGCTCAGGCATACTCTGACACATACTGCTTTGCTGTCACTAAACACATCTCAGTCTTTAACAGCAAAAAGCTGCTTGCATGCCATCTCTTCCAAAAAATGCAAGTGCCTAACTACATGGAATTCATAGGCATGAAACAATTTCTTTAAAGCTTAGATTTCTTTTAATTCAAAAAAACCACAGTGACACTGAGCTACACATGAAAAGCACAAAGCATGTATTGTCTGAGCAAGCCACTCATACTAGAACTACCTGGAACAAACAGTTAAGAGAATGTGAACTCATCCTGCAAAAAAGCAATTTATTTTTTTCCAATGCTGAGTATATAAAAGAATAAAGAGATACACATATCTGATTTGGTTGTGAAAGCAATGCTGACTTTTTCAAAGAAAGCTTTTAACCAGGTAGTACAAATGCACATTCATCTAAGGCACTTAGATTGCCCATGATCATCATCACAATAGCTGAGCACCTCAAAATTTCTTCTTTGCTCTGTTAATCTTCACTCTCTGTGGGAAGATTCTGGTTGCCCTGGCATGATTAGCAGTTAAAGACACACAAAAATAAAAGCATATGCTAGAAAATGCGCTTCGCAACATATACAAATAAACTTGTGAACAGTTTTCTTTCAAGAAAATTCTACAGGTGACTGCTATTCTGGATATATTTTAGGTGCAAAACCACTAAAGCTGGCTCTGTTCAATCAAGTCAAGTCTTGGAGCAAACCAACACCTAAGTTAAATCAGACTACTAAGCCCACGCAGGAGTTCCTTACCATTATACAGATATCCAGGCCCCAAACTGTATTTTCACACTGCTCTGACCTGTATTTCCTGCCAGAGAACACTGCTCACTTCAACTGTGCTCATCCTATAGTCTGCATCAGACAACCTTTTGGAAAATACTTTGGTGTCCTTCTGTCCCATTTATGTAAGAATCCTTCAAGTCATGATTCGAGAGCAGATGAAAGAAACATAAGCCTCATCTAGCCAGACTGGGTACAGCTAGAGTCAAGTCCTGGGATTTGCTTCTAAAGTCCCAAGTGTAGAGAAAGCCTAACTTTGTGCAAGGTCTCACAAGGAACTGGTAGCAGGTGGAGATCTCTATCGAGGTCTGAAATAAGCATTTTAGCTACCGGAATACCTTGTTTGTAGCTATTGTGCATACACCAATTGTGTTCAAATACACGTATCAGTGCTCGCCAGTTTCAGTTATTTTTCTGTGGTTTTATAATCTATGCCCTGGTATAAAACAGGCCTTAGCAACGGTCACAGATCATAACAAAGACCAAGTGGCTGCCCTAAGATCCAGAAACAGATGAAAGCTGAAAAAAAGTTCCTTACAATAAAATAAAAACACTTAAAGAAGTCTAAGAGCTATACAATACCAATCAACTGGGCTGGGGGGGGAGCATGGAAGTAACTTATCCATAGACTACTATTTGTGAGATCTGAGAGGAAAAAACAGGATGTTTCTAGCAATAAAAACCCCTTGAACTTGAATGAACTTGAATTGATCTAAATGAATAATCCTATTAGACCCTCTTAACTTTGGCCAGGATATAATTATAAGGATTGGAGACAGAAGGACCAAAACCCAGTGGGGGTCTGTCTGCAAGGCTCAACTCCACTTGCAGGAGATTTCCTATTGCCCAGGGCATGCAGGAAGACAGAGCTAATTTACAAAAACACACTTGGCAACAATATGTAATGGATTTTATATACACCTAAGATGTCAGCTCAGCAAAAAGACAATTGCAGGGGACACCACAGGTCTGCCAAGGCCTGATGGCATGTCAAGGCTGAACAGGAAACAATTCTTCATCAGCTCCCAAAACAGGAACTGGGGGCTGAACAAAGCCATGAAGTAGCAGGTTCTAAAACAGGAAAGAAGTGATCCTCTTTCAAGCAGTCATGAAAGTTATAATCATGGGATGCTGCAAACACATAATTTACCTAAATTTAAAAAGCCTACCAGCCTGCTTTAGGCTGTCAAATATAAAGGCAAACACAAAGACACACTTCTTGCTGAGGAAATCCCTAGCTGACCCAGTGAGATGGGAGCTAGGAAATAAGTCATACAACTATGTGTACTTGTTTGACCTATAATTTTATTTTCCCCTAGACAAAATGGAGTGTGTCAGACAGGTTTCTGACCCTGCCAGGCCCAGGCACTGAAAGTAACTATGGGGATCTCTGACCTCTGCAGAGTATGTGCCCAGAATTCAGGCAACCCTCTGAGACAGAAATGAAGGTAGGTCACTTGAGAGAAAACAGTGAAACCAGTTCAGCATTTCCTTTCCTCTCTTCCATGTCCAAAGACTGAGAGTTTCATGGTGCACTCTCCAAGGCATAGGGCAGTCTCTTCTTCCCAAGCTGACCTAAGAAAAAGGTTATTACTCTGTACATTCTCCCAAAATGAATGTTACTTGATTAAAGAAATCCTTGTTATCTTCTTGCATTAATCTTACCCCTGATAATTGCACATAGGCACTTAGGATCACCTACACATTGGTTAACAATAGCTACCACAAATCCCCATGAGCACACCTCCATGCAGTAAAACCAGCAAACCGCTGTGGAAAAATGTCACCACTAGTTCCTGCTTCACAAATCACAAGTACCAGACGTATCACCTGATGAGGAAATAGGGAATTTTTAATATGTAAACATACAATTTAAAATCTAGAAAATATTCTGAATCACAGTGAGGTTAACTCCCTCTGTAATACTCAAAATATAAACTATTAATTACCAAGCAGTAATGCACACATCTTAAATATGTGAAACAGACACGGCAGATAAAAGAAAATGCATTAAAGGGAAGGACACAAAGGCACAGAACTTACATTTTCATGTTCCAGTTCCCTGCCGAGACACTGACTCCCTACACTGCCTTGAAAAAAAATTACTTGTTGCCTCCACGCTTCAAATTATGGTCATAAAATGGAGGCAATACCACTTCCTCACACTCTCACAAGGATAATCTGAAGATTGTGAAATATCTGCATATTACAGGATTGAAGGTCTCACAGAAGCCAGGTAAGAGTGAGAAACATGTTTTAACTAGCACTTGAAGTATTTTATTACCCTTGCAGATGGAACACTCCTGTAGTCTTAGTCACGAAGTGAGATCCAGTAAGGCTGCCAAGGAAAAACTGTCTGTTCACTCTGTGAACAAGGGCAGCATGAACAAGGACATTCTCATATTAAATAAAAGGAATGTCATATGCATATTGTGTGCAGAATACACAACAGTTTTTGGGATTTTTTTTAAATGCAAAAGGAAGCTTGAAGGGTATTATTTAATAGTGCCACAGAGATTATCAGGGCACTGTAGTATCACAAGATTTGCTCACAGCAGGTAAAATTCACACCCTGCAGTGAACCAACAAAAGACCACTTAAATCCTAATTTCAGCCTTCATGGTTGAGCCAGTGACATACTTCTGTTAGCACCACATAGGGATCGTTTCTGGATCAGAATATTAAAAGCACTTGTACTTCAATGGCATTTCCTTCACGACATTTTTGGTTTCCCACAAAAAGAAGTCAAGGGAATCTCTTATAATCTGAAGACCAAACCAATCTCTTTTATTTACACTGGTTGATGCAAGTAAAACTAGTTGGTGGTACACCCCTTTAATCCCATGACTTCTAAAATCATGTAAACGTACACAAATTGGCTGTTTAGTTAAAGCAAAATTGTATCACATTTTGGTTTTTTTACCAAATAGTTATGAAGACAGGCTATATTCAGAGAGCATGCTCTTCTATGAGAGAGACTTCATCATTTCTGAAAGTCAGTCAACAAGTCATCAACAGGTATCGAAATAGAGAACAAAATTAGTATTGGAAAAAGAAATTCCAAAATGTTTTGAAATATTTCAATATGTGGTGACCTGCAAGTAATGACGAATGGAAAAATTTGGCTTACTGATAAAGCCATGCCTTCAAAAATTAGTTACAGACAAAAAAATGAGTTCCTTGAAGAATACAAAAATTATACATTTAATAGTAGAGCAAAAGAGGGTAAAAGTCAGCATCAAGTACAAGGGTCCTGCTCTTTTCTCTGGTATAAACACAGGCAAAAATCAAAGACGTTAAACCTCAGTCTGCTCCTTGGAGAGAATCGACAGGATCATCCCTGTGCCTACCGAGCTTCCGCTGGAATAGTGGAAAGTTGGATCTGTAACAAAGATTATTTTTCCACCAACAGTTTAATTTTAGAAAGGCACCAACAAAAGGCAGCGCTCTGAACACCCTGAGCGCGTTCCTTCCCCTCCCGATCCATCAGCGCCCGCTTCCTCCCGGAGACACGATGCCGCGGCACGACCACGGCTCCATTCGGCCGCTCTAGCCGAACAAAATGCTCGTCCTGCCTGGAAAGAATAAAACAGCAAAAACCCAACTACCCAACCAACCGATGCCATAAAAAGGCAGGAAAGCGGGAGCACGGAAGGAAAAGCCGGCGTGCCAAGAGCCCGCACCGCCGCCCTCCCGCAGCGGACCCGGCGCCGCCGGTGCTCCCCAAAACCCACGGACGGCGGCATTTCCGAACCGGGCTCCAGCACCCACAGCGGGGCCGTGACGCCGCCGCCCGCCCTGCCCCGCCATGGCCGCCGCGCCCGCCCGGCCGGAGCTGCCCCACAGCAGCCGCCGTCGCCTGGGCAGCGCGGCCGCGGGGCTCCGGCGGGGCTCGGGCACGGCTCCCGCCTGGCGCTCTCCCCATCCCGGCCGCACCTGTCGGGTGGTTGCGCGGTCCGGGGCGGGGAGGGCGAGCGAGCGCGACGGCAGCAGCGACGGCGGGAGACAATGGAGGAGTGAAGGACGGACACATTGACACACGGGCGCCTCCGCCCGCCAGCACCACTTCCGGCACCTCCCCAGGGGGGAGAAACGGAGGAGCCCCGGAGAAGCCAAAAAGGGGAGACAAAAGAAAAGCGTAACGCATTTCTCAACTTGAAAACAAGGAGCAAGAGCGAACAGGCTCCTTCTCTCCGGCAGCAGCGGTTGGGAAGCTGGCGGAGGGCGAGAGGCTGGCACGCAACGACCCCCATCCCTGGGCGGGAATGGTTCGCGCCGCAGTCGGCCCCGGCAGGGCGGGGCTGCGGGCGGAAGGCTCCGGGAGGAGCGGGGCGGGGCGGTGCCGCGGGCGGGGGCGCTGCGGGAGCCGTCCCGGCCTGATCCCGCCTTACCGTGCGCGGGGGCCGCGATGGCTCCCCCCAGGAAAGGCGACCTGAGCGCGGAGGAGAAAGACTTGCTGGCGGTGATCGCCACAGGTGAGCCCTGCCGGCCCTCGCCGCTCGCGGCCGCGGGCCGCAGCTCCCACGGGCCGCGCTGGCCGTGCCCGGAGGGACTGCGTGACCCCGCACGTTGCGGGCGGCCCGTGAGGCGCCGTTACCGGCCGCTCGCCGCGGGCTCCCCTCGCCCCGGCCGCGCTCCTCGGGTCACGGCGCTGAGGGCCGCCCGCCTTCCCGCCCCGCCGTCGGGCCGCCAGCCTCGTCCCTGCGCGGGGAGCGGAGAGCGGCGGTCCGAGGCGGCACCCGGGGAGTGCGGCGGGGCCGCGCTGCCGTGCGGTGCGGCTGGGGAAGCTCGGCTGGGCGGCTCTGCCTCTGCCGAGGAAAGCTTGCATCTTATTGGCAATGTCTGTTGACGTTTGCCTAATTCTAATGTCCGCTGCCAAAAAAAAAAAAAAAGTTTTCTTGGGGGTAATCCAGTCTTCCAGCGTGCTGTAAGGTTTTTCCCATGTCCTGTTGGCACTTGAGCTTGTTTGGGGTGTTGTGCACCTCTTATCCCTTATAATGTTCTATTTTACTATTCCTTATACTATCTTATATTGTTCTGTTAGAGAGAGGAAAGGGGATCAATGTCTATCTGAAGGAAAGGTGTCAAGATGATAGAGCCAGGTGCTTCCCGGTGGTGCTGAACAACAGGACATGAAGCAGTGGGCAGAAACTGATGCACAGAAAATTCCACTTGAGTAAGAGTGGAATTGACCGTGCAGTTGACTGTGCACTGGAACTTATTAACCAGAGAAGTTGTGGAGTCTCCCTCACTGGAGATACTCAAGAAGTGTCTGGATGCAATTCTGTGCCATATGCTCTAGGATGAGCCTGCTTGAGCAGGGAGGTTGGACCAGATAACCAGACTGCTGTGGTCCCTTCTGACCTCACTCCTTCTATGGTTTTGCATTTCATGTGAGTTGTCACAATTTCATTGCACTGTCACACATGCCTGTTGCCAGGGGAATTTTCTGCCATTTGGGTTCCAGCAATGTGAACTTCCAATGAGGATGGCTGCACAGGGTCTCTGGGCAATCTTCTTGCCTTACTGGGTTCATAGTAAAAATGTTTTTCCTTGTATCCAGTCTGGAGCTTCCTTTTATTTCAGCTTCTGCCTGTTACCTCTTGGCTTCCTGCCATGCCACCGTTGTGAGGAGCCTGGCTCCAACTTTTAGCTCTGGCCAATTGTAGAAGTCTGACTTCCATCAGTTTAGTGCCTTGTTTGGAAATCCTTCAGTGTTTTGTCGTACAGAACTCTGTATTTGTAAATGCAACTTTGCTTTGCTTAGCTTGTATTAAAATTTACTTGAAGATCACCCCTTGAAGACTTTCTCTAGCTGATGTTTGTTCTTTGGCTGGGATATTCTTCTGAAAACTGATCTAGTTCTTAAGAAGCTTCTAAGACGTTTAGAATATAGGTATGTCTGGGGGAATAAGTTGGTTGATGGTTCCATGACTGTCTGTCAGGAGTCTTTATTAAGTAAGATTACTCAGGTGATTGTTTTTTTTCCTGAAATTAATGAATTAAAAGAAAAATGGTAAAAGCCCCTGTAGTGTAGTTAAATCACACAAAAAAGCCTTGTGAAAATAAATTATTTCTAGTATTTCAATGGGATTTTTACCCAAAACTGAAGTTGCAAGAGCTGTTTTGCTGAAAATTTGCTGGATGACTGTCACTATTGGACACAAAATGAGTACACAGAAGCTTGGTAAGTTCAAAGGAGAAAAAGAGCAAATTTTATTTCTGACCTCACAATATATAGAATTCCAAAAGTGACAGTGGACTGGAGGATGGAATTGCCACCTCTCCAACCACACTGGTCAAAGCAACAGTCCATCAATTCTCTCACAAAGAAGAATGTAAAACAATCATTAACAGTGTGAGAACACCAGTAGAAATATGTGAACATCAGAAGGCATAGGAGACTTTTAAAAGAACTTTAAAACTTTCAAAAGAACTATAAAAGAAAACACTTTTAAAAATCAGGGCAACAGATGACCACCACCTTCTGAAAGAGTGAAGATAAACATAAAAATCATTAAGTGATGCAGTGCTTATTTTTATTAAGCACATCACTGCTGAAAGAGCTTTGCTTATGATTGAATCGGTAATTAGAAGTTTCTGTTAATTTGCAATAAATATTCTCCAAACTCAGACTCTTGGAATGTCATTTATTTCTTTGTGCCTGTAGAAGCTGCATTGGCAATATCTGAATAGTCCTCCAGTGGGCTTTAAATCAGGTTCTTAGACCTGTGGCTTAGCCAAAATTATTTTGGTAATGAATTGAAAAATAGCAGGAGAGTAGAATTAGAAAACAGGTGTAGCTGGTTTTTCCTGGCACATTTTTTTTCAGACTTCAGTCTACTTATGTGTTTGGCAATTTTTACAGATGTCAGTGATCAAGCTGCCTGGGTTCTTGTCCATTCTATCTATTCTCTATTACCAAAAGCAAATTCATTCCACTCCTGTGAATGTGAAACATTGCAAATTTCAAATTGAAACAGGAAAAATGATGTGAGTAAATGATAAATCATGTTTCATTCAAACCAAAAAGTCTTTGAAGTGAGGTAATTTCCTTTTTTGAGAAGGTAGACATTGTAGCTCTTTTGAATGTAGCTCTTTTTGAATGTAGAATGTAGCTCTTTTAGACAAGAGATATGAAAGTACAAAATGTATAACAATGTCAGTATCACGACACTCATTTAGAGCTGTTCATGTGCTCTTTATGTTAGTGTCCTATTCTTGTGTGTGTAGGTCAGTTACTTCACAAAAAATTTATGTTTACTTTTAGTTCATGCTTTCCAACTGCTCCTTGATGTTGTGAGTTCTTTTAGCTTCTAGAACATAACACTGCTCATTCCTAAGCTTCTTCACTAAGTGTCAACTAAGTGTTACTTTTTTGCTGGTTAATCTACATCCCAGCCAGTTCACATGCAAAGATTTTTATTCTAATGAGAAATGGTAATGACCATTTTCCTCCAGATGCTCAACCCCTTTTCTCTCTTTGTCCTTATATTTAAAGGAAACACCGAGGAGGCTGGAAGGCTACTGGGGAGCAAGAATGTCCGTGTCAATTGCTTGGATGAGGTACTGCAAAACTGTACAAGAATTATGCTGAGTTTAATAAGGAAAATGCTTGGTCTGAAGTCCTTCATGTTGTTAAATAACATTTCTCTAACAGCAGTTGCTGTAGCCCTGAAAATCCGAGTTACTCTCAAGATATTTCCAGCCTGCAGCTGAGTAATGAACATTTGAAGAGTTCTTACTGTTTTTCAAAGAAAGTTTAAAGGTTACTGTTACTTAAAGAACGACACTGTATTTTGTCTCAAGTTCCAGCCTGTGCTTTGTCTGTAAGGTGGGATAAATGCTGCAGCAAAACACGTGGGGGTGCTCCCTGACTTCTTGTCACCTTCACAAACAGTAATGCCTCTGCTTAGTCCCTCTGTGTGGCAGACATGGCAGCTGTCCCCATCTCATGCTTGGGTCTCATAAACTTACTTGGACGGTGAGTATCTCGATCAGAAATGGACCCACAGCCTTTTATACAAGTGGGTGTGGTAAACATGTAGAAGATAAATCCTGAAGTGCTACCTGAAGGTGGGAATAGGTTTGTGGAGAAAGGAACCTTATGTGGTGTTCATGTTTCCTTTTCTTTTTACAATGTTTTTCTAAAGCGTGCAAAATTAATATGAAATGTAACTTGCAAACAAAACTAATTCTCCATCATGCATGATAAATCCATGTGTAATTTATCAATTTAAATGTTAATCTGTGGTTATTTTCATAGCTTTATAATTTCATAGGAATCACTGGGAAATTCTGAGAATGTGACTAGTTCAGCCTCTAGCTCAAAGCAGCTTCAGCTCCATGGTCAGATGAGATTGCTCTGATTTTTGACATGTCTGGCCTTGTAAATCTCTAAGGATGGAGACTGTAAAATATTTCTGGGAAACTTGTTGTACTCTCTTACTGTGATTTTGGTGAAAAAAAGAGTTTCACCAAGAGTTTTTGTGTCTGAACCTCAGCTCAGGCTCAGTGTCCCTTGCCCTTCAAGAACCATAAGTGAAGAGTTTTGTCTTCTCAGTGATCTCCCTGTCAGCTCTGGCAGGCTCCTGTTGGGTCCCACTAAAGCCATTTCTCAGGCTGTGCAAGCCCAGCCCCTGCAGCCTCTATTCACTGCACAAGTGCTCGGGTTCCTACTGTGTAGTGGTGGTACTCCATTGATTTTGTTGCAGTTTATCCATGTCTTTATTGCACTGCCTCAAAATGGGACAGGGTATATTGTAGATGTAGTTTCATGAATGCTGAATGGAGAAAAATTACACTTCTTCTACCAGATATCTTCATGGGATATCGTTAGCCTTTGCTCCTGCCAACAGATCCATTTTCTGATTGTTCTTAAGTTAAATACTTAACCGGAATTTCTATTGTATGAATTTCAACAAGTTTCTGTAAAACTAGTCAAACTGAGTTTTACAGTGAACTTTAGGAATATAAATGTGGTTGCAAGTTTGCTTTATTGTATGGACATCAGAAGGTTTTCCGTAAGTGTAATTGCTGAAGTCGTGCTGAATGACAGCAGCATTGCTGCAGTATTAGTGAAACATCCAGGATTAGTGTTGAGAGGATATGACTTATTCAAAGAAACCATATCTGAGTTATGCCTCAGGCTATTGTTGTAGAAGAAATAGTATTTACAGTATTTACCTAAGGCTCACATCTGACAAAATATACATAAAACTTTATGCAGTGGACTTCTTGCAGACTCTTTTTTACTCCCAAGAATGGTATGTAATCATGCATATTAAACAGGAGAGGGTTCAGGTTTGTTTAGATTTCTTAAATCCATCAGCTATGTGAGTATTACAGTTTTTATTTTATAACCTATTTTCGCTCCAATGTGCTATTCTAAGATCTATACAAAAGTAAGAGTGTGTGAAATTCTGGTTAAACATCAGCTTAGTCTGTTTTTCATTGTTGCCACAACTGGAAACTGCTCTCAGTGCATCAGATCTTATTTTTTTTCTCTGTTGCCTTATTTGCTTGTCTTGAAATTCACATTTATATTACTACTGTTACTTATTTTGTTAATGTTAAGAAGTAAGGAAGCCCTGAAGATGGAATGCTTAGATATTAAAGTGGGTACTCAATTCAGTTAGGAAATAATTTCCATCCTTGAAGACTTTTTTGCCTGAAAATCCACAGAATGAGCACAGGTTTAATGTAATTCTTTCTTCTAGCTGTGGTACAGCAAGCATGCAATCACAGTTTAATAATTTCAGGCTGAAGAATGCACAACATCAGAAGCAAGTTGTTACAAAAAGAACCCACACATAATCTGTTCCTTTCATTTTTGGTTTGACTGTATATTCTAACTGCTTGGATCCACTTTCTTATACATTAAAAACTACTAACAATAAGCTGTGTTTTCTCTATGTACCTTTAGACAAGGACCAAGTCACATTTTAATATCTTCCAGATGCAGTGACCTTTTAAGTATCTTGCCTAAAGTTATATTTCTGCAGCAAGTGAGCTGCAATAGTGGCTCTTCTTCAAATCCTTTCCAGTTGTTTTGGCTCCTTACTTTAAAAACATTCATATGAGCTGGATGCAGTATTTCAGCATTACTTCTGCTGTTGGTACATGTATTTAAAAATGAAAAATTACTTCTCTAAGTCTGATTGCTTTTCCTGCCCTTGTTCCAAGACTCCCTCATACCCTTCACCTCATACTGTCTGCTGAGCTCTGTTGGGAGTGTCAGCACTCAGTGTCAGAGTAAGATCCCTTCACTCAAATGAGTTTCCCAATGCCTATCTTCCAGAAGGTTGGAGATATCCAGCAGATAAAATCCTGTGTTTTCTCAGCACCCTTTCTGACCAAATCAATTGTCGTGTCTTAATCACTGTCTTTATGAAAACAAGTGGAATGGCTTTTCTGCAAAACTGGTCTTTAGCATTGGCAACTTTAAAACTTCAGGCACATTTAAGTTCAGATGTCCTCAAACATTGGGACAAATAGATGGGCTGTAGAAATGGATGTAAAATAAAAACCTATATAGTTAACTTAAATGCACACTGCTTAGTCATTTTTTAATGGAATGGTTGATAATTTGGAAACTGTAGAAAGTGTTCAGAACTTTTCTTTCCCTTGAGAGCACAGAGCTTGTAAATATTCTGACTTTTTGTCAGCACTTTGCTGACTTGAACTCCATCCACAGCGTGTGGCTAAAATATTTCAGATTGTTACAGAAAGGCAGGCTCAAGGAAGCACATGGGCTTTCCAACTGTGGAAGTTTCCTCTGATCATGTTGGTAGTTAAGGACTACTGTAGTACTATATCCCGTGGCAGTTCAAGCCAACAGACTTGACCTGAAAAGTCCATAATTTTTCTCTATTTAAAATAACTGTAAGGTTGTTCACAATCTTCTTACATACAGAACAATCATCTGTCATTACTTTTTTCCTCTAGTTTGGTAGTTCAGCTGTTCAGTTTGGTAATACATCATTTAGAGACAGTCCACTTCTCTATGTCACAGAACCAAACGCTTCCTGGGAATTACATTAGCATCCTGCTTATTCATGGCTGAGATCTGTGGAGCTTCACTCATACTGAGTATGTTCAATGGAAGGTTCCTCAGGTAATCTCTCTTTTCGCACTGTTTTAGTGTGAAGATCCTTTGCCAGCAGAAAATGCCAGATCCTT
Organism: Chloebia gouldiae; assembly: GCA_003676055.1. NCBI lineage: Eukaryota > Metazoa > Chordata > Aves > Passeriformes > Passeridae > Chloebia > Chloebia gouldiae. The sequence goes on along the minus strand of QUSF01000003.1, from coordinate 27,417,260 downwards.
GGCCTTTGTTGAGGAGGAAGAGTTTTGTCTTTTGATGTTCTTTACATAATACTTCAAAATACACAAGCCAAAGAAAATTCTTCTGCTAGTAAGAATTACCTGGTCTCAATTCAGGTTGCTGATTGATGTAGACTTTAACTTTTCATCACTGCAGATGAACTGAAAGATCATCAGAGGAATCTAATGTGTTACATATGTGAAACCACCAGCTGAGCAGGATGACTATAATGAAGAACTATAGCTGGGATCGACACTTACTGAACAGTATTTCATATTCTAATTAGTCCATACTTAGCTACAGCTTAAATTTTTTGTGTATGTAGCTGTTCTTGAAATCCTGCCTTTAGGAAATTTAAGATGTGTAAGGGCAATCTTATTCTAAAGCTTGAAGAGTGAAATTTCTAGAGGCTTTCAAACAGTGAAGAGTCAAGTTGTATTTCTAGACTAACATCATTCAGTACAAGAGAGTTGATTTTGAAGAGATACATCAACAAGTATTTCTGCCTTGTAGCACCTGTTCTTTTTACATCATTTTTAGTAATGTCCCAAATATTGTCTCAAGTAAAAGCCAAACCTAGAGTTATGTGTTTTGTTTATAATTTTCTGACTTGAATTGTTTCGTGAACCTAAAGGGTAAAATGAGACACTTTCTGTGTTCATGTGGGGCTGCATTCCTCATTAGAAAATGAGCTGGGGAAGGGAGAGGTGAATGCTTTAATGTTGCTGGCATACAAGTGTCTACAGCAGTTTTTCAGTTTTTTGACAGCCCTGTCCCATTCTTTTTTTTTTTTTTTTTTTTTTACTTTTCCTGCACTATTTAAATAGCTGGTACTCACATGTGCAGTGCCTTGGTGTACCTCAGTACCTGCTGAGGGACTGCTCCAGTGTAATCCAGCCTGTATGCCACATCTTGACAAGGTTCTGTGGTTGAGAAGAAGGGTGAAGTGAGCATGGGAATGTTGGGAGCACTTGGATTGCACTTTTCACTCGAGTAACACAGGTTTATGTGGCTACTTCAGTGGTGAATTGTCATCCTGTTGGCCACAAAACAATACAGACGTGATGTCTGTGCTCTTATACAGTCAGCATGAGTATTTAAATGTTCACAAAATGGAGGGTTTTGTGCCAGATATTCACATATCACTGGAATGGGAGATATTGTATAATTTTTGTTTGTTTGTCCCACTTCTTGTTCCCTAGCTCTCATGTGTTTCCCCATTCCTCTGGTTGATGAAGGTTGAGCACGAGTTTTGCTGGAAACTTCCTTTGTAGTTCCTAGGAGGCAGAAGGTTGCTTTTCCATTTTATTATCTTCATAAATTAGTTTTTATTCATCCTGTTAAAGCACACCTCAGCTGGATGCTGACGAGAAATTGATCTGCTTTCTTCCTCTGTGCTGGTGGTGGAGTCCAACCCCTCCCGGGTTCTGGTACTCATCTCCCTGCCCCTCCACTAATCCCATAGTTTGTTGTTTGGGGATTTTTTCATCAATTGACTTCCCCAGCATGGCAGCAGTTCTTAGAATCCCATTCTTTCGTCTGCTTTTGGGTTATTTTCAACATAAGGAACTGGGAAGGATGGTCTGAAATGGCTGGGCTGTCTGTGCCAAGAGCCCTGTTGTGCCAGAGAGGCCTTGTTGGTTGATGAGGTGGAGAACCCAGTCAAGAGAAGTGCCAGCTAATTTTTAGAGGCTCTGCAAACTCTATTCATCTTGAATGGTGAGACATACAGGAAATACTTAGAGCCCTGCAGAAGAGAAAAGATGTTACTATGTAACATACCTGCAAAAGAAAAGCTGGGAACCATCCAATTTTGTCCTGGGGAATAAGATTAAAAGGTTCGATTTTTTGGTCAGAAGAATGTTGCATGGTAACAGCTAGAAAAAGGACCCTTCATCTGATGTTTTATTGTGAAACAAAAATTTGTTTCATCTTTATGCTTAATAAACCATCTGCAGGTTTTGTCTTTTAAGTACATTGTATTGACAATCCATATGTCATCTGTGAGAAAACAGACTGTTGCTGGACCTATCTTTGACATTCAGGGTGAGAAAAATATTTGCAGTCAATCCAGTTTCTGTGTAGGGACATAATACAGGATATCAAGCATTTCCAGATAAATTTGTGTCTAGCCTGACCCTCTATTGTTTGCTGTGAATGTGAAAAACTGATATTAATGTGACTTTAAATCAAATTTTATAGCAACTGTCCACATATTTTTTGCCTGATACGCTTTTTTGATCCACACCACAGCCTGACACTTCCAAAATTAAATCAAAGGATTTTAAAAAACAGTTTTCTGGGAGGAGAGGATAAAACAAACCCAGTTCTTTACTTTGTCATATAATCTTCAGGTCTTAATTGGAACAACTGGCTTTCAAGATATAACCAAACTTAAAAGTCATTGTTTTCTGAAAATTCTTTTCTCCCATCAAAAACTGTGCTGTGTTTATATTCCCTTACTGCAGTACCTTTCTGTGCTGCTAAAGGAGACAAATCCCTACTGTGACTTCAGACTGGAATTGGCCTGTAAAGTTGCTTTTGGTGTAACACTATGAAATGTAATATAATAAAATGTATTTTATATAGTAGGACAGAAAATCTTTATTCAACATTTGAGACACCCCAAATTAAATCTAGCAAAAGTCATCTGTTTCATATTCATGGAGGGATCTCTTTAGGTATTTTGTTTCTTCAATGGCAGTTTATAATGCAGTTTACTAAAATATGTGGGTTACTAAACTATAATGCATCAAGTAAGCACTTTCTATTATTTTCAGTTAAGATGGAGAGTAATTAAACTGTAATACCTTAAAATTATTATACTTTTAACTTTTCCAATTTCTGTCACCTTTAGAAATTTTTTGAAAATTATGCTGGTAAATTAAAGTTACTTGGGTTTCGCTCAGTCATAAATTGAAACAAGAAATACATTAAGGTTCAAACTGACAATTACATTATTTCAGAGTATCTTATTACCAGGCATTTACAGAGCTGCAGTAATGTTGTACATGAATGTATTCAAGCACACAGATTTGACTGTCAAAAAAAGGAAGAGAATGCCATTTTGATTTTTTTCAGGGACGAACTAAAACACTCTCCCCGGTATGCAGTGTTGGAGGGCATTCTTGGACAGTTAAAGTGTCTTGGCTGATAACGTGAATCCTCACCTGGTGTTAAGTGAAAATAAACAGCATATTGGAAAAAGCATACTATATTCTGAAAATAGAGTGTCATGCAATTTTCTCAAACAGCAGCATGCTTCTGCCTGCCCTTGAAGAGGGAGAGAGCCTGCACTAACTGTTCACCCTAGTTCTGAAAATTTCCTCTGTGTTTCCCCAGCTTTACCTTTATAATCACATCTCAGTCCTCCCATGCTGAAGCAAATCCTTTTTGCACTGGGGCAGTTGATCAAACCAGCCAAGTTTGTTAAATTCTGACAAGAGCTGTGTGTCTTTATGAGGGCTTTCAGAGCTCTGGCTGATCACGGACACAATGCCAAAAGGGTGGAGAAGTGGGATAGAGGCAGATGGCAAAATTACCAGTAATCATGACTAAAATTGAGCAAGATGGGTTTCAGAGATTGAAAATATTGGTAATGTTTTAAACAACAACAGCCTATTTCTAATTTTCTTGCTGCTTATCATATAAGCCACAGCAGGGGAGAAAAGACTAACATAGGAAGCTAACAAGTTTTCTAAACCAAGCTTTTCCAACTAGCAGAAACCTTAGTTGTCTTCAACACTAATGTCTTACATAAAAGGACAATGATAAATTGACTGTAAATTATTTTCATTTGTTCAACACTGCTCTGCTTTCAAATCTATAGCACAGAAACTGACATGGAAATCTGCTGCATGTTAGTAACTATCTTTTCATGAAGATTTTGTGAGGTTTTTGTAAATAAAATACTATGTGAGGCTTTGGTAGTTACATTGAATATGTATGGCCAAGTAAAAATGATGGTATGAAGATCAAGAGATATAACATTCTTTTTTGTGGGCTACTTGCTTCTCCTTTCTTTTGCTAGCATGGCATGACCCCTCTGATGCACGCAGCCTACAAAGGGAAGGTGGACATGTGCAGGCTGCTGTTGAGACACGGAGCTGATGTAAACTGCAATGAACATGAGCACGGATACACTGCCTTGATGTTTGCTGGACTTTCAGGTAACTTCTTACTAGACTCAGATCACTGATTTTTATGACATCAATGGGTACAATTTGCCATAAGTTAATTTAAAACTAAGTGTTGACATGCTTTTATTATTCAGGTTTGCTGTTATTTATGTGAACTATGCAACTACGTCATGATAGGTAAAATCCTGTGGGCAGTGCAAAAGGAGAGGCTCTGTTCAGGCTCATATAAAAATTTATTTTGTTCAGCATTTTGAGGCATACAGTCTACTTGTCCTGTATCTGCTTCGTCCTGTTTGTTCGAGATCTCAACATTCACTTCCCTGGGACAGTTTTCTTGTGCAGTGGGATACATTCTGTTTACTTAGACTGTGTTACACTGAAAATGATGCTGCACCAGTAGCTTTTGTAATATTTGAGACTTCTCAATCCAGTATTTTTCAAATTTTGTCTTTTTCCTGCATTATTTTTCCAACTATCCTGTGGTCTTTTAAAAACATATTTAGTAAGTTTTAAAATCATGTTTTCCCAAAGTAATTTTCACTCTACTCTTACTTTTTTTTTTTTTTTCTTGAGAATGCTTATAGCTGTATATATCTTCTCCTATCTCACGTGGTGATTTGCAGCTTTCCTCTTGCTATTGTTTTTTCCTGATGGCTGGAACAGTAAATTTGTTGAATGAGAAAAACGACACTACATTAAAACATTGTTCCTTCTGGAGAAAAGATTCGATTTGGGAATATTAGGTTATTTTAAGTGTCTTCTTTAATAGGCCACTTATTACTTCCTAAAAATGAGATTCTAGAGGAGTCAGGTTTCTTAGCAGGTAGAGTTTAAACTGCCTTCATTCATCATAAGTATTAAAAAAAGGCTTATGTGTGTATATGAACCTCAACTAGATAGTCAGATTGTTTTTCAGCTACAACCTTAGTAAAAAGATTTGTGAAATTCCAGTGTTCTGTGGTATTGAGCAGTATCACAGCTGCAGCAGATAGATGAGAGCAAACTCTTAGAGGCTGTTAAATGACTGCAACTGTATGGAAAATGCTGGACTTATACCATTTTCTCACAGCTGAGCTTTTAGTCCCCCATCCTGGGTGTGAAAGCTTCTGAAATGTTGACTTAAGAGTTTGTTATCTGGGAGCACAAAAGCTACATGAGCACTACTGATGCAGTGACTTTGTTTTTAAACATTCATTTTTATCCACCATCCCCTTTTTTTATTCACTTTTCTGTACTTTGCATGTGCACAAAAACTGATAAAGTAAGAATACCTTTGAAAGCAGAACCAGCAGGAGTGGTGACAAGTGTCCTTTTTTAGTCTCTGAAGGGCACCAATTAAGTCATCTAATCTTCCCATCAAATTTTAGCTTCATTTTACTTGGTATTTAGCCCAGTCTGAATACCCAGTTCCCACTGTGGAGAAAGGAACAATCTGTTCTGTTCACTGTGTTCCTACTACATCACAGTGCTGAATGTGTTTTTTCTTCTTAGAATAGCAAATGTAGTTGAACTGTTAAACTAGATTAGTAGAATTTCCTTCTATACTGCTGTCCAGAGGGACCAACTTCTAGTGTAGCTACATACATGAGTACCTACATGACTCCCATAAGCTCCACAGGAAGCTGAATGTGCATTACAGAGAGAAGAGTTACACCTGCTGGAACTCTAAATAAGCACATTCTTTTCTCTTAATCCGTGCTTAAAATAATGACATGAAGAACAGTCATTTTCCTCAGTGTTGTTCCTGGTCTTTAAGAAATTCAGTACATCTTTTTCTGAAGCACAGAGAATTATAAATTCTGATTTGCCCTTGCTCATTCCCTATATCTTTCCTGCAAATTAAGGAAACAAGGAAATCACCTGGATGATGTTAGAGGCTGGAGCAGAAACTGATGTTGTCAACTCTGTGGGAAGGACAGCAGCTCAGATGGCTGCTTTTGTGGGTAAGATGAAAATTATTATAATTTTCTAAACTCCTAAAGAAGTAAAGTGCTAGAGTCTGATGCTTTTTCTTGGAGAAACATTATTCAATGACTTGTTCTAAACTGACCCATTGTTGAGGTTTGTTTTCCACATCTCATCATGTAAGAGTCAATTTGTGTCCTATTCCCATGTCTGATTTCCTAAAAACACAGATGCTCTTACCTGTGAGAACAGGTGCTACACCAGTGTGTAAGTTTTTGCAATGTTACTGCTTTGGAAACAGTCAGAGGAAGCTGGTTGCATTGGAGGGGTCTGAAGTGCAGCACCAAGCACACCTTGTGGGAAAGGATGGGCATAGTGCCAGGAGTCAGGAACTCAGCTGAGCTTTGCAGCTGTGTGCTGGCAGCAAGGCACCTCCTGCCTTTCTCCCAGACTTCTGGGAAAGGGAGAAGTCTTGGAACCTCTTCTGAGGTAGTCACTATTTACTGAGCTGAACTTCACTAGAAAAAGATAAAGATTTGTCATTCCAGCATGCGAAATTATCCCTGGCAAAACACGCAACAAGCTTTTTTACTGCTGTAGTTCTGTTATTTTGGTCTTTTCTTGTTTGTTTTTTAAGCCCTTTTTAAATTTTTTACTTTCCTTGACAATACTAGGTTCCTGGCTTAATGTCCCACTACTTCTCTACCAAGGAGACTTGATAAAATATTATGAGGTTAAGTGGAGTCATTTCCAATGGCACAGCTGTTGCTTCCCAAAAACAAGGACCTGTATTTTCTTTCAGACACAACCTTCTTAGGTGTTTAAATGCCTGAGAATTCCCTTTCAAGTCCTTCTGGTGTTCTGAATTCAAGGCTACCTTGCCACTTAGATTTACTTCCTTGAATAGTGATTTAGTGCTAAGTTTCAGTTTCTATTTTATCTTATTCTGCTGATTTAAAGAAGAAAATGCTGATGTTGCTTACTTGAGGTTTGAGCAGCAAAACCTTAACTATTCATTTAAGTATCAGAGAAGTCTATTCCTATTAATTATCCTTTGGATTTGGAGAGCCTTTTCCAATATGATGGTGTATGGAGTGAATGGTGAATATTAACTCCAACATAAGTTTTGAAAATTCTTTTTTAAAATCTCATCATATCACCAAGGTAGCATAAATATTTTCAGGCACACTGAGATACACTGCTCTCTAAAAGTCTGCACATTGGAATCTATTCCTGTTCATTTTTTATTCTTTGTCCAATCAACATTAATTCATCTGCCTGTGTGTGGGAAGTGAGGATACTTCTTCCCCTGTCATTTGTCTTAGACTGTGCTCTATTAGCTCAGAACTGTCTCTTCTAAAACAGTGGAGGATTTTAAATGCTGGAATTTGGTTGGCTGTGTCTTCTACTGATTATAGGATTAGTGCCAAGACAAATCAATCAATTTAAAGAATGTGGTCCTGAACTAGAAAAGATAAGTTTTACTTTCCCTTTAGTCAAATAATCCATTGTATTGTCAGATGCAGAAAACAAGAAGAGGGTGTAACTTTTCTCATCTTGTTACTTTCATTACAGTCCTTTTATTTTGGTTAAGCATGTTCTGTACTTATAACTTCTCCTGCCATAGGTTAATACAGTAATACCTACTTCAGGTCTGAAAACGTATGAGTCTCGATGCAAATGTCATTCATTTCAAAAGTACAAAGTGGAAAAATCTTATCTTGAAAAATTACAGCATTAGTATGAGACTACTGGTATACTATAATTTGGGGGAGAAATAACTGTTCTCTTAGTTGTGGCTTATCAGGGAAAGAGAATGCAGGAAGGGGACAGGATATTCAAAATGAATTTTCATGAGGGCATTCCCTGCTGGGAGTCACTAAGTTAATAACACTTACTGAAGATTAAAGCTACATACAAGAGAATGACAAGAGTTGCCTCTTTGTACTGCAGGATATATCATGCAAAGCTCCTTTGGATGTGGGTAATTCTCACTTGTATTGCTTATAGTAAATTTGAGTTTAGGGGGTTTTTTTTTGTTATTTCACTGGTGATTTTTTTTCTTGTGTGCTTTTAGGTCAACACGACTGTGTGACTGTCATCAACAACTTCTTTCCACGTGAAAGGCTGGACTACTATACTAAACCACAAGGCTTAGACAAAGAACCAAAACTGCCAGTAAAATTAGCTGGGCCTCTGCATAAAATTATTACTACTACCAACATGCATCCTGTTAAGGTAAAGTAATGTGTAAATTGTATGTGTTTGTTGGTGTGGGAGCAGTTTCTTTGTGTTAGAAAGCATTCTGCTCTTCTGCAAGTTCAACTGAGATCAAAAGCATTATCTGCTAATTCAGCTACTTCTGAAAATGAGGACGAATCAGGCTCAATATTTAGATGTGATTAAAAAATTATTTCAGTGTTTGTATACACCAGAATCTTGAACTAACACCTTTAAGTGGAGTGATTCTTATTTCTTCTATCAGGAACCATAAATAGCTGTCTTTTTTGGCTTTATTTCTCAGCCCTACTTGAAATGGAAACATAACAAAAGTTCCTATCTTAACAAAATCTCATTGTTCTCTCAATGCTCTTCTCAGCATGTATCTTTCTACCTACATCACTGGTTCTCCATAGTAACATCTACCACTCCTGCAGTTTCTGAAAGTATGTACAAGATAATGTTTATTTTACTTCCCAGGATATTGCTGACAATAATGTCTTTATGGTTTGCTCCCCCAGTGTAATTCAGACAAAGGAATATACCTAAATTCAAATACAAATTCCCTGGACTTCCCAGTCAAAGTCCAGATTTTTTAACAGTTTCCAGCCAGATATCTGCAACACACAGAGACAGTAGTGCACCAGTAGCAGCTAATTGAGTGAGTAGAGCATACAGTTTCCTCTAGAATATTCTTTTCAGTGCTTTACTAGGCTACAGGAAGTACTCCATGATTATGTGAGGTTGATGTGTTCTGTGAAACTGTTTAAATGATAGGAGTCCTTCAACCATACGAGACTGTAGTGTTCAAAAGGAAAGAGATTTTAGGATAGTGTAGTTAGTTTGTATAACTTTCCTTAGAAGTAGTTTTGATTTTAAGGTTCTTATTCTAAAAAAAAAAAAAAAAAACCAAAACAAACAGAAAACCACCAAACTTGCTATTTTTAATACCAGTCTTAGTTGTAACTGTTTTCTTATATAGGAACTGTGAGTTACAGTATATTGAATAAGAATGGTAAATAATGAATGGAAAAAGAAAGGGAAGACTGCATAAGAAGGAAGTAGAAGAATATTAGCAACTCCACTGAAATTTAGCCACAGGGAGCTGTATAAGCTTTAATGACAATGCACAAGTCTTAACTGGATTACATTTTCTTCAATCTTCTAGATTGTGTTGCTGGTGAAAGAGAACCCTCTGTTGGCTGAAGAAGAAGCACTGCAGAAATGTTACAGGGTTCTGGATCTCATTTGTGAGAAATGCATGAAGCAGAAAGATATGAATGAAGTTCTTGCTATGAAAATGCACTATATCAGTTGCATCTTCCAGAAATGTATTACATTTTTAAAAGAGCGAGAGGATAAACTAGATGGGTTTATCAAAAGGTGAGTATTTCTACAGAGAGGTCTGTAGAAAGCACATGTATGCCCTGGCCTTACAGATAGCAGGAGAAAGACAACTGAAGGAACAGATTTTGGATAAAGGCTATGACAGATAACTTGTTAAATAATCCCCGCTGCATTTATTCCAGGGTGGCACTGTCTCCCTTTTTGCTGTGTTTGAAGTGACACTGTCCTTTCCTGGATGCAAAGGAAACCTTCCTAGAATTTCAGCTCTGCTGGAACTGGTTAGAACTGGCATTTACATATATACCATGAAGCAGCAGACAGCAATGTGTGATTGAAAAAAAGTGGAGTGATAGGCTTGAAAAAAGAATTTATCAGTGTCCAGTATGGTTCATCTGGGAACATTTCTTGGGCCATTTTGCTCTCCAGCAGTCATACAGGTTGAGATTTTTTTTCAAAAACACTTAAGCAAATGAGAACTGCAAGTCCCACAGATTCTGGATGAGACTTATCCTCTTAAATAACTTAGACAGATCTTCAAAATCTACTGAGTTACAAACCAGCTACCTGATCTTACATATCAAAGTAAGTGACCTGACTTTTAGAAGGATCACGTTCCCCATACACCACTGTGGATTTTTACTGAAATCCTCTGAGACTGAAAATAGATTATGAAGTCAGTTTTTGCATAATGAAATAGAATAGTTCATCAGTGATCCATATAAAAAAACAATAGCCAAAGAGGCGTAGTAACATGTTATTAAACATAATAAAGTGGAATTTGTGTTTTAAGCCATTGTTCATTTATCAGTGTTTATCATTACAATGATCATTTTTAAACAGCTCAAAGCATTTTGATATTTTAGTCAGATGTAGATAGTATACCTATAGATTATTATTTTTGTCTGTGGCTGAATTAGTAAGTCCTGGTTTCAGACCATACGTTTATATATTGTGCATTTCATAATGATTGTGCATTAGAATAAAAACACTTTCATTTGCATTTTAACATATTAACATATGAAGTTGCCAAATTATTGTGAATTCTTCTCTATAATCTGAAAGGGGAGAGAGTATAGCATGCTGTATGTGTTTGTTTTTGAATATATTTACTATGTGATTTCTTATTTTACATGCATTTAAAAAATTAAGCCTCTTGAAAGGGAGAGATAAAGATGGTTTCCCTGTGTATCAAGAGAAGCTAATTCGAGAAAGTATCCGGAAGTTTCCTTACTGTGAAGCCACGTTGCTCCAGCAGCTTGTGAGAAGTATTGCTCCTGTTGAAATTGTAAGTTTTTCCTGTCAAGAAAATCCTTTCTCAGTAACTTGCATAGTAAATCCAGGTTGAGACATCTTTCTGTCCTCAGTTTCTGCAACATACTATATTAAGCAAAGGGTTTTGATGTCCCTAAACTCTCTAGAGCTGGATTTTACATATTGCAGGAAAATGCTCTAAAAGTACTTCAACTAGTATTTTTTTCACGTGCCCATAACAAATGCTTAAACACCTCAGCTTTTAAAGAAAACTGATGCAATTTTTTCTTGTCTCTGAGCTTTCGTTTCCTCCTCTGGGATGTCTATTCAGTTTTTCTATGCCAGTTCACTTATTGAAATGGTAGATTCAGATAAAAATGAAGCTTAATTTGCACTCTTGTTTTCACAATGTCTAAATTCAGTTTAATATTGAAAAATTTCCTAGATTTAATGCATTCATTTGTTCTGTTGTACACAAGAACTTGGTAATATATGATGGTAGAAAAAGGAGAAACATTCAGTGGAGTTCCTTTTATCACAGAGAGGGAGAGTCGAGATGATGCAATGTGTAGCAAAATTTATATCTAAATTAGGAAATCAATATTACAAGTTAAAAATCTAACCTCAGTTGTCCTCATAGGTCTTTGCTAGCACACTCTTCATTTTAGGACAGTTTATTGCTTCATAATAAATTTTACAGAAGCGTGGCTGTTCTTTTTTAAGCATGTTCTCTCTGGTCTCTGAGAGAGAGATGTTGTACACACAAACACTGGGGAATTGGAACAATCTTGTGACGTGTTTGGATTATTCAGAGCCAATTAAAAATAGCCTGCATCTTAAGTGGCTCCAGGTCTGCTAAAATGTCCTGAGGCTTAGTGCAATCTCTACTGTTTGCCTAAGCCAGGAAGATAAACACAGTGTGAAAACATAAGCCATTGTGATGCATTACAACTTGCTTTAAACATTTTCCTTCCTGTTGCTTTTTCTGTAGGAGAACCTGCAGTCTTTTATGCCTTTAAGGCAAAGACAGTTTATTCCATTGGATTTCTGTCAATTATGCAGAACTGGAAAGGAAGAGATATTAAAATTTTTACTTATGTGGAAGCCTTTGACCTTTGTCATTGCACAATTACTTGAATTCAGTCTGGGCATCTCAGTGTTGTCATTGCAGTTATGGTTGTACATATTCCCTGGTAGTCTGAAAGTTTAAGGAATTATTTAGAGCCAGAACTACTTGGAGTTTTTTCTTGGAATATTTACATCATTGCCCAAAAGAATAGTTTTCATGTATGGTTACCTAAACCTTACTGCTTGCATTGCATGGGAAGGATACTGCAAATAACATCTAAATAGTAATATGCAAATAATTGAAAATTTCAAGTTCTGACCATTTGGCCTGTAGCACGTGTGTGCACTGAGCACAGTAGTGACAATGAAACATTTTTTTGTGCACCAGCAGAGACTGAGCTGCAAAAATCTGCTGCATAGGATCTACAGATGTAAAGAATGTGGAGTTTATTAATTACTTACAGAGGAAATACTACAGAAGCTCAGGGCTTAAGTTAACTTCATATACAACAGTTTTTCTAAAGATAAATCTTAAGTTGTGCATGTTAGTTGAAGTTCTGTGATTTGGGTTTATGTTTTTACTGCTGCAGCAGCTTCAGTGAGACCGATGCTTGTGTTCATAGTTTCTGGTCTTCCCTTGCATATCCCTCTCTGCACCAGGGCTGGTTTTTAATCTCATTACCACCTCTTGTCTTTCAGGGCTCTGACCCCACAGCTTTTTCTGTGCTTACACAAGCGATTACTGGCCAAGTGGGTTTTGTGGATGCTGAATTCTGTACAACTTGTGGGGGAAAGGGAGCAGACAAAAGATGCTCAGTCTGTAAAATGGTAAGAATAAAAAGAAAATAGTTGCACTGAGGTGGTGAGGATTTTGAATGCTTCCCTATTTACTGTGTAGACTTAGGAGGAATGGCATGCATGTCTGCACTGAAGATGTTCTTCTGAGAAAGATGTCTGAAATGCACAAGTAGGTAGGAGTACTTGGATTTCCAAGTGTGTATGCTTAAGAATGAAGAAACAGCAAAAATTCTGTATGTTTAGAGTTAATAAAAAACTGCCCTTTATAGATTCTTATATAGGTTAGAATCACTCCATATGACCTTAAAAATACCATTAAGTGCTACACATAGACATTTAACTTGCTGTACTAAGAAATGCAAGGAAATTCTTTTAGTACATGAAAATGAATTGATAACTCTGGTAACTTTCAGGTGATGTACTGTGACCAGAACTGCCAGAAAATACACTGGTTTACCCACAAAAAAGTCTGCAAGATCCTGAAGGAAATTCATGAGAAACAAGAACTAGAAGCTGCCAAAGAGAAAAAGAAACAAGAAAAGAAGCAAAAGAAAGGTTAGGATCTGTTGTTCCCTTGCTGAAGCTAATGCTGTGTTAACTGCATCACAGAGTAATTTAACAGATCTTAAAACTCCAACAGCTGAGGGTGGGAGAAAACTTTTTGATTAAACATGACAGCAAAGCTGAGTTTGTTGGGATTCTGGCCTTTAAATTTACAAATGGTGTATACATCCAAATGTATTTTTTAATGATGCAGTTACACAGATTTCTACAGTGGAAACATTTGGATTTACACTGCACTGTTTCAAAGTCCAGATCTTTAATCAAGCTGGTGCAGAACGTTAATGCTGCTCTGTGTTTTGTTGGAGGTGTTAAAACAAGTTGGATAATAAGCAAGTAGCTTTCTCCTTCCAGTTGCAAAGGTTAATGTAAATGTTATATCTCCCATAATACTTCTCTTCATAATCACAGTATCAACTTAATTGTGTTGTGTGCTTTGAATGTGAGGAAAGCAAGCAGTAGTCTTTAAACTGCTCATGGTGGTTTTCTCCCTTCAGGAAACAAGTAATTAAAACATAATAACCTAATAAACACTGTATTTCCCCTTCCCATGTTTCTCCAAGTGACATAATAGGAAAGTAGGGGATGAAACCACTTTTTTCTCTTTTACAACTTACTGGATTTTCCTTCCTTTGTTTTAAGCATTGTAGAAGTGCACTGCACAAGTCATGGTTGCCTTACAATGGTAATGTTCAGCTGTACTCAAAATAGCAGGATATAAATGAGTAAAGAATCAGTAATAATTGAAGTTTTCAACAGTTTCCTCTGTTGATCCTGTTACAAGAGCTGCTGTTGCATGGGATCAGGATGACTGTGGAAGTTGGAGGCAAAGATATTAGAAATCCCAGTACAACAAAACATAAATGAGCTGTGAGTGGTGATGCCCCACATGCTGTCCTTTTCAGAGGGAGAGGCAGGATCTTGGTGGATACCTCTTCTCCTTTCCTGCCTAAAAAGGGAAGCTAACATACTCTGTTATGTTTCTGCTGCACTATCTACATGTTAATCTTCATTAACTGATTCAGGTAGACAGCCAGCACACTACAGACAGCCAGCACACTACAGACCTTATCCAATTATGCACTGTTAGTAAGACATTGAAGTCATCTGAGCTTCAGGTCACCTTGTGAATGGTGGTGTTTCATATCAACAGCAGTTTTATTTCAGAAAGCTGTCAATACCCACTACTAATCCTGTACATCAGGAAAGAAATAATTAAAAAAACAAATGCAACAGCTGCAACTACAAGCAAACTCAAGAGTTTGAGTGTGTCTGCTATACAGGGTGAGTGTCAAGAAAGTCCATGTGTCAGCCTGTGCTGAAGGCTCTTAGCCCCCTGCCATGTAAGCAGGGCTTTGGCAGGGTTATGGCTAGCTAGCAGTGGCTGGTTTTGGCTGGCTATCAATCACACAAAATATAACTACTTCTCCCAATTAGGCTTGTTTCTCTCTTTATTTTCAGAAGTCCTAGTGTGCAAGCCCTACTTAGTAGAATCGGGGGAAGAAGTTATTTAACAACTTCTTTTTCCTCAGAAAACATTGCTTGAAGAGTAAAAGTGCAATAGCTTATTCTGTTCCATGGAGTCAAGTTACAAATTTTAGGATGACTCGTTTCAGCTAAAGGTTATTGTTTTTAAGGAAATAATTTCTTCAGTGTGTTTTATGTAGAAATGCTTCCTATGTAGTTGTGTCCATGCCTTTTTGATTGAAAACAAACCCTACCTGTACTTGGTGTTTAACTGGCTTGCAGACATTGGAAAGATGGTGATAAGAATAGTGTCAATAAAGCATGTTTGAATTGAAAGTTAGAATAACTATAGTGTCCTACTCTGCTCTTCTCTGTAATAATAATAAAAAAAATTAGTCTGGCAAAGAATGGAAGATAAATTAATGAGAGCTTTATATATGGTTAGTTCCAGAGTAACCTTATACCAACTTAAGCAAAGCTTTAGTGCTTTGGGTTTTTTCAGTTAAGCTTGTCTAAATCAATAACTTCTGTAATTGATTCAAAGTATCCTAGTGCTACTGGTTTTCAACAATAAAAATGTTTGCTTGCAAAGGAGTTCAGTTATTAATTGTGTGATTTCCCTCTTGCTTAGATGAAATGCAACTAGTAGAGGGCAGTTCTACAAGTGAACAGCAGTCAGATCCTGGTCCAGATCCTCCAAAAAACGTGGATCCAAATCATCCTACTGATGGAACAGAAGAACCTGAATTTACCAAAGAGATGGAGGCACTAGCCCTGCAACCTGAAAGTCCCCTGGAGAATGAAACTGCCTTAGATGACATTGATCTTCAAAAAATTCAAGATTCTGAGGAGTAAGAAGAGGATAAGAAGGGACTGAGAGTTCTCAATGGTACTAAAGAATTTTTTATGCTGACCATGTCTGAGTTCTTGGAGCATGGCTTATGCAAGACTTCTTTTAAAAGACAGAATGTCTCTGTTCATCAAGAGATAGAATACTGGCTGCTTTATCTATAAATACTCCAGGTTTTGTTGCAAATTGTCTAGATAGCTATTTATTATCTGTTAAAAATGAGTGGCATAGATCCATCTGTATGTATACCAAAAATAAGCATAGTGAAACTCTGAGTTTCTGTGGTTAATGAACCACATACTGAAAAATGAACAGCATTTTATTTTGATTATTCATGTTTTCCAAACTTAAAACTTACTTTAAGTGTAATTTAATTTTTTTTCTGCAAGTATATAGACATGTAGTTAAAAAGCACTGGAAGGCCAACTGTTAAATTGAGGTTTTTTCAGCACTTTATGAAGCTTTATCTGAAGGAATTTAGTAGCAATTAAGTTTCTGAATATACTCATCTGAACTCTGTTTTTCATTACATTACTGTAAATATTTTTGACTAGTGAGAGCACAAAAATAATGTCTATCTTATGGCAATTGTAGTAAATGAAACTGCTGTTTCAGGTGTCTCAAGCTGATGGTGAAATGTGTATTTCACTATTGGTTTGGTCAGAAATATTCCAAAGTCTAATGATGGGAAGACCAAAATGACTCAAAATATTTTGACTGACAAGAATAATGCATTCTAAATAATTTTTTCAGGTAAAGATGCCTCAGAGAACAGTGGGATGTTGCTTATGAATTATTTCATAAACAAAAAATGCTTAGTATTTTTCATGCTGAACTGAATGATTAGATGAGAAAATTCATGTGTGCATTGACAGAACTGGGATTTCACTTTGGCTTTCAGCTAAATGCCAGATCTAGAAAACATCTGTCAACTTTGTTTTTCACTCAGATTTATTTCTGTGTCTCATGAAATTAATGGGAGTGCCACAACTGAAAATATCACTTGCTGCATAAGGATGGTAAAATTGGAGACTGTCTTATTGTCAGCTGAATCTCTGGTGTTTTAAATATAGCAGTATTCTTCTAATTGGAGGAGTAAGGACCAGCCTCAAAACAGAGGAAACACTATTAAATTTTTTACTATTTAATATGTTGAAAGTTTTTGTTTAATATTCTCAAAACTGTAAGAGTGAGGATACATAAATCCATCTGTGCAGGGAATGTACCTGTGTTTTAATTTCAAGGATTAACAGATTGTGAAGAATAAAGGGATTTTTTTTTTTTAAAGAAAGGGGCTATGTGGCAATTCTGTTTCCTGCGTCTGTAACACGGTGACATTCTCATGTGACATGCAGGGGACTCCTTAGCTTAACTATACAAGTTCAACTTCATGACAATTTGCAGGCAAGAAATGCCTACCTGGAACTCAGATCTGCAGTCATGCTGTAGTCACCATACACCCTGAGGTCTGGGAATGCAGAAGGGCTGCTGCCTCCCTGTTCCACTCACAGCGTTTGGGGCTCACAGGCCTGTGTTGCTCTTCAAGGATTCTCTGAAAATGCCATCCCTTCAGGGAAAAAGAGTCAGGGTTTTGGAAGTGTGCTAAAATCCCCAGCACCAATCCTGCTTTCATTTTCTCGGTAGTGGTGCCTTGCTCATTGGAAATCTTTGATTCCCTGACAGGCCACTGGACAACCTCATCTCCACCCTGATCCCAACAGGAAGGTTGGACTTAGATAAGCTCCAGAGATCCCTGCCAACACAGACTGTGGCTCTGTGCTAACTTAGGAGAGAAGGAGGGAACTCAGAAGACAAGCTACAACCTGAAAGAAGGGCTTTGAAATATTTTGAAGGCATCATTGACTTTAAGCCTTGACAGAGTGGAAGGAGAAATATGTGAGGAAGTGTATTATAAGAAATAAAAGTATTTATCTTTAGTTTCCTAAAAGTTAGTGTGCAGTTTAGTACTTTCAGGTAACGAAATTATGGTAAGAATTGCACTTCAAGCAACTTCTATTATAACATTGCCACTATTTACCATTTGTTATCTTAATTTCTTCACTCACTATACAGCATATGATAAAAGAAATGTTACACTAATATTTTTCTAGAAATTCACTTAATTAGATATGTGTTGTTGTGTACTTGGTTTATTGAGCTGTTAACCTACTTATAGGGTTAACATTAGAGAGGGAAATTTGTTTTTTCTCATCTAAATTGGACTGTCAGCTTCTCAAGGGGCTCTTCTGCTTTGTTTTTAAGCCATCTTTCTTGACAAGTGGCTACTTTGTTCCAGTCCACAGAGGAAAATTCCATTAGTGATCTTGTCATTGCCCGTACCAAAACTGCATCTTCGGGGTCCTCAAATGGTACTCTGCAAAAAGAACAAAGGAAGTCCATTACCTGAACATTTCCAAACCACTTCAGAAGTAATTCACAACACACACTCTCTGGAAAATGAAAGTAGTGGGTCATGATGACACTGAAGAGGTAGGATTTAAAAATTTTAAATTTTCAGAAGGTTTTCTTCTACCAAATTTAAGAAAGCAGAACAAAATGAAAAAGGGTCAGACTCATGGGATTCTATTTGAAAAAAATAATCATGCTATAAATTATTTTAAAAACATAGTAGACTTAAAAATGTTGTTTTGTTTTCAGTTTTTCCCCCCACAAAAGTTGTATACTTTTAATGCTGCTTCAATGGACATGATTCAAGTGATTTGGTACCCATTAATGGAAATGCACGTTCATTTCACTGTGGATATCTTAACTAGCCCGCAGGCAAATATCCATTCTCCAAGCTCTGAATCCAATTCACTGTGAGCTTGTGTTCATGTATCCTGCCACAGCTGCAGTCTGGGAGAGAAAAGCAGCAGATTTACAACATCCACTGACAAGCAACAAAACCTTCCAACTCACATACAGTATTAAAACTATCTTACAAGAACTTACTTCTTAAAGATGTCCCTGTAGTAACACACCTCATATAAGCCACAGGACTATCTCCACTGAGTACCATGTATTTTTTCACAAAAAGACACCTTGCAAAGCCTCAGCATTTCCATAAATAAGACTCAAGGCAACTGTACCTCCATTCTATCAATGAGGACAACTAACTGCACTGAAGGCAGCTAACACTAATTTTTCAACAGAAACAACTTGATTTTTAAAGACCTGTGCTCAGACTACTGTTAAAGGATATTATAGGTAGGCTCTTACTATTTCCTTCAATGTATTTTTCAAATCTTCTCATTTGTAAAGCTAGAAAGCATAGCCAAGCCTGATACCTAAAGTTTGTAAATCTGTTCTTACAAAGTTTGCATCTCAAATGTAACATTAAAATACAACCTTTCTCCTGTCTCAATCCAGACACAGAGATTAGTTTTACATTTATCTAATTTATTTACATTTACATTTTGAAACTGAACAGAATAAAAATAACATCATGTACAGACTAAAAAAGTTTAATTCTACAAGTCATAATGCTTTCCAGAGAGTGTATTTTTGAACAGCCAGTCAGGAGAACATTTTCTGGGACATAATACAGAACAGCTATTCTGATGCTCTAATACTTTGAGCATGCTTTTTCTAGTGATCAGTGTTTGATCTTACAAATAAATGGCATTTTATGTACCCATTTCCAAATGTTTCCACATTTGGAAATGGGTACATAAAAATGCCATTTATTTGTAAGATCAATACCTTTCAATACTAAATTTTAGACAACAAACAGAGTTGCAACTATATTGAATACAAAGGCCGGAAACTGTTTCAAAAGCTCATTTTTACTGGACATTTTCTCTAGTTAGGGTATTTTTTAGACATAGGAAGAGGAGCTTAAATGCTTCAGAGATGCAAAAGGAAGAAGACACTGAAAACATTACTTACTTATTTTTGTTATTTCCAAATTCATGACCTATAAGAGAAAGTTCAAGTTATGATGTTAATGGTTGTACAGCAATTTGAGTAGCTGAGAAATGATTGCTATCCTGAGCCTAAACTGCTTGTTCAAATTAATTGAAAACTAGCACATGATTTGTAATGTTTAAGATATTTTATTAACTTTCTGCGGAAGCAAGTATTTTCTCGGTTTTAAGTGTATGTAGTTTTAAGTTTTTTGTATTCTACTTCCTATAGACACACACAACCAGGCTTTTTTCTTCTTTCACAGAAAATGATGCCACTCTAGATGTGCAGGACAGAGATAAAGACAACTGTCTGCTTTGATAATCATCAGAAAAACAAATTATTAACTATGCTTAAACTATCCGCTTTTTCCCAACCTCTTCAAAATCATTGTCAAATACAGTGCTTTCAGTTTACCCTTGTAATACATACATTTTAAAAAAGCTTGCAAGTATTTGATTACTTTCTAAACTGTCATCTACATTATTTAAAGTGCTACTATTAGTGTAATGCAACTACACTATTTCAATTTCAGTTACTATCTGTGCACAATGGTGGTTTTTTAATCTTTAAAACATAAAAAAAGCTGACAAAGTTGTGTGGGATTTCAGAGTTGGTTCTGGATTGTGATACAAGTCTCATGGTTCCAGGTGGTATTCGCCTCCTTTCTTTTGCCAGGATCATGCTGTCTTTCAGATCTGAATGTTTTAAGAAATCTAAAAATTGCTTCATATGCTATTATAAGGCATCATTAAAATATTCTCAGTTTGGAAAGCATAAAGAGGAATCTGCTTACAAAACCAGGCAAGATACATAAAATTTAGAACACTAGAAGAAAATATTTTCTTCAAGAGATTATCTTGTAAAAGCACTAGAGGGCATCAAAACTCTATGATGCTGAGCACTGAGAGTCAGAAGTCTATTGAGATGTTTTAAATATAAGTAAAACTAAACATGAGACTTGTACTGTCGAAAAAATTTTCAGTTATCTTTAAAGACAATTCTGTAACTACAGGGTATGACTAGAATTTATCTGCCACAATAGAAGGATTTGTTGCCTGTTGCTGCTACGACTACTTGCTTTTATGAAGCAAACCAGCTGAGTTCTTGATGCATTTGCATTTTATTACTAAAACCAATAATGTTTTATCAGATGAATGAAAAAAAACCTGTTTCTAATTCAAATGGCTTCCTTGGAGCATTATAAATACCTGAGGGCATTATCGGTCTTCTGGCTGGTTGAGTGCATCTAGATCCCACTGTAGTCCCCAGGGATGTGTCTACTCTCTTCCCAAAAGCTACTGACTGCATGACCCAAGCCCTTTTGGGGTTATAGAGATGAAGCGCTGACTCCCTTTCTCTTTGTGTAACAACTGTTAAAAGGGATATAAAAAATTTAATTTTATTTCTATCAGTTGAAAAGGCAGCATACAAAAGGTGATTAATATATTTTCTGTGCAGTTTTTTAACAATAATGTTAATGACACAATTTCATGGCAATTCAAAATGGGAACATGGCTTTAGGGTGACACCCTGTACAGTAAAGTATTTTCTTCTGAGTGCAGTAGGATCAGAATTTTTAAATGAAGATGCTAGAAAGCATGACTTTTTGTGCTGCTTAAATGAGATCTCCTGCAGAAGTCAGTAAAGAATTAGAAGTGTCTTTATGAATAGCAACAAGTCTTGATTTAAGGCCAGTTCAATTCCCATTGGTCAATCACAGAGAAAACCCTGGGAGTGCAATCAAAATAAAAGTTTACATTTTTCCTGTTTTGCACTTTAAGAGAAATAACTTTAATTTTTAAACAAATAGTTTAAGGCTGTTAAATCAAATTTGGGATGATAGCTTCAATTTTATGAACCTTATACTAATCTAGTACTTCAGCTATGGAAGAGAAGTCAGCTGAACTTTTAGAACAAGTAACTGGCAGAAGCATTTTCAGTTCAGGGAAGTTTTGGAGTCATGGTGTCTAGGGGACCAATTAGGAAGGAACTGCAGTAGTCATGCCTGAAGGTAGCGGAACATGAGCACATGTCTTGTGTGAAGGAGACAGCCAGGACTATGTTGCTAATGTTCTACAGATGGTGAAGAAGCTTTGTAATGTTCTAGAGAAGTATTTCACTAAATGGAAAGTCCAGGATACAGCTTGATACAAATTACTGCCTCAAATCTTAATCCGGGACTGATTACAGTAGAACTGTATTTAGGAGATGAAGTCCAGGAAGCTTTATGGAAGTGTTTCTAGACATGTAAATGCAACATGTATTTTCCAGTGCCTTAAGCTTCAGTCATCACTCCCCAGTCCAAAAGTGATATTTTAGTAACAGCCTGACAGATGAGTTAAGCACAAGTGTAACACAAGAGCAAGTGCTCAGGACAGGGGGGGTACCTGTGCAAAATGTGTGAGCAAATGGGCATCTGGTGAGAACCAGCAACTCCTCATCAGCCCTGGCACCTGCTGGGGCCCATCCACCAGCTTTCCTTCACGGCAGCTGCACAGCTTCCCAGCACCTGCATCTGCCTTGCTCAGCCCCCTTTCAGGAAGGTGCTGGTTGTCCTTGCTACTTTCTTACAGAGCTGAGGTAGGAATCAGCTACTTTCTTAGTGTTCTCTGGTAATTTCCAGTCCTGTCACACAGTTCTCAAAAAAAAA
Source organism: Chloebia gouldiae (assembly GCA_003676055.1). Taxonomy (NCBI): domain Eukaryota; kingdom Metazoa; phylum Chordata; class Aves; order Passeriformes; family Passeridae; genus Chloebia; species Chloebia gouldiae. The sequence goes on along the minus strand of QUSF01000003.1, from coordinate 27,395,097 downwards.
AAAAAATCACCAAAGGTGATTTTATGGGTACATTGTGATATGTTTATGGATTCACTGATTTAAACTCTGGCTAGTCTTAAGACAACTTTTTTTTCCTGTAGAATTTACGGTAGACAAGCTGTGAAATATCTCTTGATAATTTGTGAATAATTATTATAATTGAAAGCTTTGAAAGCTTGGTCTGCATTTACCTTATCAAGAAATGTGAATATATGTACTTAAACTGCACAGAAACATGTACAAACCTAAGCAAGCACACTCACCCATGTGAATACACCAGTCTGAATGCACTGAGGTAGGTTCATGTTCCTAAGCACAAGTTTTTATCTTTACCCAAATAGACAAGATACAGGAAAAACCAACACAATTTAAAAAGAAAAAAAAATCACAAACATTTGACAAAGTGTTTATGCCATGCAAATTCTTTTTGCTTCATAAATCTTTAAAAAACAGGTATCTTGTTCATTAGTTCTCTATCAACAAGATACAGAAGAGATAGGATAATTTCACCTGTGTTTCCAAACTGCTTAGAATCAAAAGAAACTGTCAATGCTTTGAGAGAGAGGAAAACAATCCTTACACTTCCTGTCAAGGAGCTGAACTGAAGGAAGGAAGTATATCACATAAAGCCGGTAGTCTGGATCATACGCCAGAGGGTTTTGGAATAGGTCTGCAAAACAAACACAGACAAAAAAACCCAGTGTCACAAAAAAGCAAACCCAGCAAAACAACAACTTTGCAAGGCAGGAAGATTAAAGGTCACTAGGAGCCAAAGATTTTGTACAGAATATTAAATTCAAATTGTTCTTTGGCTGGATATACACTTTACACATGTGAAATTACTCATCTAAAACACGGACTGCAGGAACTGACTTAATGCAGAGTATGCAAAATACCACAGGCAACAACTGAGTAAAGGTGTCATGGTGCACTCCAAACCTTTACAGAAAAAAACACTGTTTTGTGTTTGCCTTTGATTTTCTTATGTAGTGTTAGGTAATGCCTATTTTAAATAGCAATGGTCTTTTAGCTTAAAGATAAGACACAGAATTTGTAGCCGGATGGAGGTATTAATATCAGATGAGCTTTAGGATACTTAAGACTTTATCAGAGCTGATAAAAGGCTTTATCCCATAGATACAATATAAAATGCAAATACACAGCCTTCGAATATTTTGACAGTTGATGAGTTTGAAAAGTAAAGAAACATAAATGAAAAATGTTTCAGAGGGCCTAAATTCCTAAGAACCTGGGTTCCAGTTGCTTTCCTTGAGACTGGAGATACCAAGCTCCAAAAGCTTACTAGCAACTTGGCTAAAATGTTTATGTTCAGGTTCACATTAACCTGTATAACCAAACCCTTGCAGAGACAGGGATCAACTGTGCTGCTGCTTTTCCAGGTGTGGAACATGAGCTTAGCTCATGTGCCAAATCAGTTTGTTAAGTGACAGTGATATCTGAGGCTGATTAAAATAGAAACTGGCTCATTCACATATGAGCTAATAAAGTGTTGCGGGCGTGGGACCTCTTCTCTAAATAAAAAACATAGTAATGGTTTTTATCTCCTGATATAAATGCTGTTTTTCTAAGACAGTAAAAATAATCAGGAGGCTGTCACCTTGAGACAAGAGCAAGGGAAAAAAATATTAAATTAATCATTTTTGTAACTACTGCTACAGTCTACAGTCATCTGTTTTTCTGAGGAGAGGCTGTGGCTAATACTTGCTCTAGGGTAAAAAACTTACGTCATTTTAGCAGTTAGGGAGAGGAAGATGGTATTACAGAAGCAAGTAAGAGATAGTAGAAGAAAAAAGCTGGAAAATACTCCACACAGATCGGTAAACTACAAGATGCAATTTCATGTTCTTCAGGACTGCTGAGAGGGCTCAGTGCCTGATGGGATTTAGTAGGTATTCTGAAGATACAACAAGGCTGGAATGAGCATTTGTCCTCTCCTACACAGAAAACACCTGTTCATGTATTCAGAGGAGAGCTTTTTATTTTAATTAATGAATTTTTTTAATTGCTGTACTTAACATTAGTAAAACACCCACAAGGTGGCAGCAAAAGAAAGTTCGATTTTAACTGAATGACTTTTTCCCTAGAAAGTGTTAATTAGAAAGACTATTATGTATGTATCTGATAAGTCTGTTCTTGAGTCAAGAAAATATACTACAGCACTCCAAAGAGAAAAATGTTTTACAAAGATCTTGAAAAGCAAGTCTGGTTGGTAGAGGAATAGAATAAAGATTCAAGAGAGATTTTTCCAAGGCACAAACCAGGTATCATATTAAACACTTGTGAATCTGGATGCTGCTTGGACCATGTCCCTGCTCAACAACAGTGATTTGTAGGTGTGTTTTAGAGAATGTGCATTTTTCTACTACTCAATTTTGCAATAAATTCAACCATTGTACAGATCAAGATGGTTTTGTGTTACAAAACATCTGGGATCAATTTTTGGCTGAGCTATCTACTTTCTTGTCAAGGTCATGCAATTTTAGTTGTACAAATCAGGATAATGCTTTCCTCCTCCACAGTTTTGTCTGTTTTCTCTATTTGGAGTATAGGAAAACAGTGTGCCTCTGCCACATGGGGCAGAAACATAGTGAACAAGAGAGTTTTCTGAGGTCTAGCAGCAGGATGTTATCAGCTGTGGACAATAAATCAGTTGAGGCAATTTACAGAGTATGTAACAAAAATCTTGGATTCCAAAAGGGAGATGTGAGCACAAGGTGAGCCCATAAAGAAACACTCTGGATCTCCCAAAAGGCTGCAGTTGTAGGCAGCATGTGCAGTAAATCTTTTGAGGCTGAGTGTCTTCCCTAGACACCTGATGAAAGATGGTTGTTATGTTACATATCCAGTGCAGGGCAGTGGCTAAAATCACAAGAGAGCCTTCAGGAAGAGAAATGCAACATTTTGGCAGCTGGATGCTACTCCTGAAGCAAACATAGTGTGTTTTAATAGTTCTATTGTCCCCAAGAGCTACAAAATAATAAAAAGTTGTTAAGCATCCAGGAGCTCCCATGAAGGTTAGCAAGTGATTTTTTTAAAATCAGATTGGCAATAAAAAAGACCTCATAACAGTGAGAAGTCTCGCTGGTTTGGTTTTATAAAAGTGAATTATGGGCACAGCCCTTTGCAAAGCTACACAGTGCAAATTCTGCACCCATTTAATATTTATTAATATTGCAAGAAGGCAGATAAATTATATAATAATACAATATATAGGCTATGACTGTTAAATTTCTTTTTGTTCTATTACTGATTTAATTTACTTCAAATGTGACAGAACATTTTATTAAATCAATAGAGACCTGTTAATTTGAGCATTCATTATTACAAAATCCCCTTGAAGCAAAAACATTGACAATTTTTTTCATGACTCCAAAGGTCAAGAAGAAATGACTTTAAAGTTATTAAGGTTGTTAAGCTTCTTCCATTGATTACTGTTTACTCTTGTACAAATCTTTGAATTAAACTACTTTTTTTTTTTTAATTAGGGTAGATCAGTATATTATATTTATTGTTTGATTATTCTTTCAAAGACTTCCTTTTCTATGGTGGTGGCTGGTCCAATTTGCATGCAATTTTCACCGTGCCTTTGTAACTGCCATTTATAATAACTCAGCAGCACTTTAACTATCTGCTATGTACTTCCCACACATGGTTGCAACAAGTACAACAAACTTCCTGTGCTTGTTGAAGCTCCTTATAATTTGTAGAGCTAACATTAAATTCAAGTGACTGCACCATTCATTCATAGGATGTCTCTCCAGACGCTGCCTAATCACTTCAAACAACTGCATTCTTAAATGGACACATTTTTCTATCTTGCATATAATGACAAGAATTGCAATAGTTTGGCTGGCCTGTTGTCTTCCTAAATACATGATTTGTTTTTCTTAGTTTTGGTTCAATTAAAACAATTAAAAAATTAATTTTTCATTCATATTTTCCTTTCCCACAATCACACATTCAGTTTTCTGAATACTTAAGGAAGTGTTACAGGCTAGTGACATACTGACATTCACCTCCTTAACCATGTTACAAAGGCACAAAACTTGTTTACTGTCAGATTCTCTAAGTACTAAGCATTTGGCATGATCTATGTTGACATTTCTTTAGGAATCATGGAAAAAGACTGCTTATATTTTCACTTTCAATATCTTAATAGCATATAATCTACTTTCCCTGGAGGCTACCTCTTACAGTGTAACTTAGTGGCACCAACGCTGTCTTGTACAACTTCATTTGAAATTTCAGAGATGGTGCAATTTTGATTTTCAGCCAGTGTATCAGAAAGTATGCTCCTTAACAGACATTGTTATGAATAATACCTAAGTACATTTATTCTTAGACTATAGAAATCCAGTCGGCCAAAAAAGATGCAGAAAGGAAGTTCTATAAGCAAGAGAATTAATGAGGCAGGAATTTGGGCTGTATAACCTATCACTCACAGTCTCAACAGCAGTAACACACATTTTTCAACTCCCTTCACCTCTATGATAATCTCACCCTGCTCTGTGTTCCATTACAAAGAGGCAGCTGTAAACTGCTTAGACACCCTCCAACCTATTCATCCAAGCTACTGGCAGCCAGAAGCCAAAAAAGTTAACTTCTGAACTCTCTTAGCAGTTTTTCCTCAGCTGAGGTACTCTTTGTGGAATTTTCATGTCTTAGAGATCTCTTTCTTCTGTCAAATTTGGCTGAAATTGCTAATTAGCTTCAAAAGCTATTGGCAAATGATGCGGAAATAGACAAGAAACATCCTGATAAGAAACTAAAAAGCTACTACTTGCTGTTCTGCAGAATAAAAATAAGGTATTACTTAGAGTCTGCAAGCTTATCATTCCTTTCAACTCCTTCACTGTTTTGCCAAGTTTTTTTAACTCGTTGTTGTGGAGAAACAGAATCTGTAATGAACTTAGGTGTTTCAGAGCACCTGAAAAAAAAGAAAAATAATTAATCATTCTCACCCTAGTTGCCTTTATTAGAACATTATTTTACTATGCTGTACACTGTATTTGGTATTTTAGTTATCTGTGTATGCCTGTCTTTTGCTAACACTTTGCATGAGATGTTAATTAAAAAAGAAATTAAAGATATTTCAGTATCCTTTTCACCTTTGTAGTCCCATCCTTTAAGCACATGCCTATCTTTTTTTCATTCTGTTTTTTTCCATTTGTCCACATCACCCTTGCATCAACAAATCAGTCTCAATTGCAGCCTCTCTTCTACTTCCCTTCAATCCTCCTATATCCCTGTAATCTTTGGTTAATTCACTTCCTTTTACCTTGACCTAATGTTACCTTTGCCTCACAAACAATAGTATATCCTAATACTACCTTTGTCTCACAAATAGCAAATAGTGCATTCCTTAGAAAATAGTTCTGTTTCAATTAATTATTGATGTATTAAAAAGCTATTACAAAATATTGTTTTGACCCACATCCTCGCATCATGTTCACATCCTTACACATCCTTACACATCAAAATATTTTTCACATATTTTTCATATGTGAAATATATGTCATTTTCCAAATTATATACAGTATTTTATCCACATTTATCTACTAATTATAACCTTCTGTTTATCCGTATTTTGTTATAATTTTTATTCTCTCTTGTATCCATGTTTATGTCTTTCAAAGATAAAGTTTGCTTGAGATCTCACAGAAACCAATCAACATCATTTCTCATCCAGCATTTTATAGGGACAGAAAAAAAATATTAACATTTAAAATGTCTAAAATATTTAGAAATGTATTATGCTTTGGCCTGTTCATTCACAAATTTACAAGTCTGGTAAAGCCATTTTAATCTACAAGGACAAGCAAAACCAAAATAGAAGTATAAGACAGATGCATTTTTAAAATAAGCCAAGTTTGGCAGTAACTTTGCAAAATACTTCTGGTTATAAATTCTCATTATTGCATATGGTCATGTGAGTTCAAAAATATTTCACATATTTTTATTTAATATACAATATTTCACAAAACAAATAAGGTGAATGACATTTCATCCCTTAAACCAGAAGAAACACATCATCTTATTGTCACTCAAGTATGTTGGAAAAATTAAATATCTAATAATTAACATGTATTAATTATACATACATAGGATCTTTCAACCAATAAGTTACTTTCTGTAATCCAGTTTTATAAATTTGAATGCAAATACAGAAAAAAAGAAAGTGCAGGCCTCTCCTCAATAACTTAAAAAGGGAAGATTGGTACCTGATATATCTGTCAGCTCATTATTGTTGAGATAGAGTTCAGTCAAGTAATAGTTTTTGATCAAGAAGGTTAAATCTTGGATCTGAAATTAGAGTTAGGCAAACTGTTATATGTCACTATGAATGTGAGAATTATAAACGTGGCCCCTTGAAAACTGTTTAACCGCAGGTAGTTTCTTACATTTCTGTTTAAGACTCGGTTTAAGGATTCTCTTGACAACTGAACCTTCATTAGAAGTACTAATTACAAACAGTAGAGCCTAACCTAGTTTTTTTAACTACACATTTAATGTTTGTATTTGGAAACAGATTTCTTTGAATGACTGGTCTCCACATTTTCTCTTCCTTCTATTTTTATTGTTAGAAGACCCTTGTAGAGCCTGCCAGGAAATAAACTATGCATGTCTGCAAGAAGAGCCATGCATTTTCTGCAATCTACTCCTGTCCTACAGCCTTATCACCCCTCAGTCTATTCCAAGAACTGCCCGCTCTAATCACACTGGGAGCTCAGGAATTAGCACAAAACCTCAGCTCTCTAAACAAACAAAATTATAAATCTGATGTGAATCTAAAGGAAAATACATAAGCTTATACTCTGTAATGTAAAAAAAAAAAAGTTTTCTTCAAATCTGTTATATTTGACAGTTAAATTAGCCTAGAAATTAAAAATATTTTATTAGTTTGACAATATATGTAATACTTTATGCTAGAAAATACTATAAAATTATAATCATGGAGTACAGATGCATTGTTCTGCTCTTTAAAGGAATATCTTATTACCTTATTGTTGTTAATCCACAAATACCTTAATCTGCGAAACTGCGATAGACTTGGGATACTTTTTAATCCTCTGGTGGAAGAAAAAAAATGGTAACAAATTTCTTAACATTAATAGTGCTTACTAATTTGAAAAATATTCCATAAATAATATTAGACAAGAACTAGAAAGGCACACTTCCTTAGAATTTATGGTAGAGAAAGACACAAAAAGAAGGTGGCAGAGACAGTGTAAGCACTCTGCACACCTGCAAACATAACAAGGCAGCAGGTGGTAAAGAAACAGGAACAAAAAAAGTGATACATTAATTGCCTTTCCATAACAGCATGAGTTATGAGTCTGTGTCACATGTACTTTGCACTTTGCAGAAATCCTGCTCAGAACACAGGAGGAGAAGTTTGGCACCCTGGGGACATGAAGCTAAAAGCAAAACTACTTAGAAGGTGCAGCGGGGATTGTCCAGCCACAGTGCCAGAGTAGCCAACAGAAAACAGACATCAAGCATGCCAATATGCTTTTTAAAATTATTTTTCATATTAGTGTATATTGTGAAATTTTGCCTTTTTTCCACTCCTGCCCTATTCTCATAGAAACTTAGTACATCCACTGAGGCTGAAATTATCTCCCATGTGCTAGTATGGTTTTATGTTTAATTGTGTATCACGCACTTTGAGCTTGCTAGTGTACCATAAATAAAAAATTACCTACTGACCAGAAAATATTACTGACTGCCAAGTGATTTTAACTAACTGCTCTTCTTTATTATCATTGCTATAAATAAATTTTCTTAATTTCCACTAGAAAAATTATAGATGAGTTTTACCTGACAATTTTTAATTGCCATAATAAAAATTTTCTTGTGGATTTTAATGTGTTGCAAGATGAAGGGCAGTGTTTCAGAAAGTAACAGGACTGATAAAAACTAAAAACAGGCTAAAGGAGTGTTTGTTTTCCAACTGTGAAGTCTGGTCTCTATCTTTCCATGTTGTCTTTTTATTTGTAGCGTTGTTTTTTTTCCAACACACCCTCCAGGTACAGACAAAGGGAGGGTGGATGCCTTTTCTCATCTTGCTTTTGCAAATGAAAAGTCTAAGAGCAAACCCTACAAAGTTGAGGCAATGTACTTTTAATCCCTTGTATTACTGAGAATCAGATTATCCTCTCATGATGTTAAACTGTTTCTTTGCCTTCCTCAGATAAGCCATAAAAACTAACCCTGCAAATACATACTTAATGTACCTACTGTCCCAAGTAACAGAAAAAGACATTACTGCAAGTAGCAGGGACAAGCAGAGGGCTGTTGATGGGACATACAGGGTTCCTACAGAGCTCCTATCTAATTCTCCTGTGCACTCCTGAACTACATTTCAGGTAGCAAAGCCAAAATTTCTTATATTCTTGGTCACTGACACTCTATAACTAGTTTACAGCTTCACATTTAATTGGCTTTACTCCCTGCCTAGTAACAGCCTCATCTTGACTATCTCCAAGCCTCAATCTGTTTTTTGGTTTTGGTTTGCTGCTTTGTTTTTTGGTTGGTTTTTTTTTTTTTTTTTTCCTTATTAAGGCCTTTAATTTGCCTCAGGTAGAGCTTAATTCCTCTAACATTTTAAAAGAGCCTGTCCTTTTCTACATGCCTTCCAGACTTTGTACGTCTTCTATAAACTGATCCTTTTTGGCCTGCAGCACTCTTTTTCTACCTACTGCTAAGTTAATCAGTTTTCCTGGGATGACAGCTTTCAGTGTCCAAAATACATTGCTTCATGTCCCTTTAATAGTAGTGGTTTTTAAAATATAAACTCATTCCCTCTTATTTGATTGACTTTAATTTTTTTTTCTATTTTCTTATTTCAGCTAGCAGAAAAATATGCCAGACCAACATTAAGGAGGCATGATCTGATACTGAGCTTGGCTGAGGCTCAAGTTTATATAAACTGATACAGAATAAAAGGAGTTCACTTCTATCCAATCATGAAAGAATCCATCTTTTATCATCTTTACCAAAATGGTTTAATGGAAAGACAGACCACTTATGTATCTGCCATGTGAGCATTCCTTTTTATTCAATACCAAAAAAATACTTGAAAGACAGTGAGAGCACACATTTAAGCATTTAAAAACAGAAATACGACAATTAAGACTGTATACATAGTCTTAATTCTTTACATATGTGGTATAATAATTGCATTGTTTGGAAAGTATGTATTTATGCACCTTGTAATTTTCTCATTATTGAAACTTCTCCCTTAAATTTTCCCTTTTTTCTTCTTTCTAAAATGCACATTTTAAAAAAATTGACAGTAACTATATGTTTTACCTCACAAATCATCAAATACTTTCTTGATGTAAATCACAAGATGTGATTAAGAATTTAAATATATATGTGAGCACATTTAGATTTTCAAGATCATATAATTTCCACTAAAAACAGACTAGACAACACTGGAATCCTTTAAGACTTTTTTTTTTTTTTCACTCTGGACCCAGAGACCTTGAAAACCTTGTCCCTGAATGATTAAACTACATTAGTTTTTCTATATGCTATCAACCACGTGAGCAGTAGATGCAGTTGTGAGGCTGCAGACAGGTATGCAACACTTGGAATTGTGCCCTGGCCAGAAATTCAAAGCACACTTTCCCAAAACTTTGAAGTATGTCCTGTCATGTATCCATGCCTCTATGGCAGCCTCTCAGCATGTTCATAATACAATATACACCTCTATCAACCTAGATCACCCACAGGTTCATGAAAGTTTGCCTTCCTTCACTTAGCACGTCTTCTCCTCATCTGCCCTACATCTCAAGCTGTTTCATTAAGCTCTCAGAGATCAGCTCTCTCATCAGCACTGCCTGCCCAAAATGTGTTCTTGTGCTTGTGTTCATTTCAAGTTGCCCTGCCCTCCCTTCAGTTCTCAGCAGTACAGATGCAGGTAATTTCAAAGGTGGTACCACTGAATTTTGCCATTGCAGTAACACATTGCTTCAGAAATTTGGCAGTTCCTAGACTGGGTAGGTCCCATGTTCTTTCATTTGCCTTCTTGATACTCCTTCCACCCAGCCTTATGAGCCTGTTAGAACAGGCAGAGATCAGCCCACCAGCTCTTATTCCTCTGCTCCCCATGGCAGAAATTCATGTACAACTATGTAAACTCACAGACTCTCAAGCAACTCTGGGTTGATGGAGACACATTGTGTATCTAGGGATGAGGCTGTTAGCTGTGAGCACAGTGCTGCTCTGTGTCTGTGTACCTTTACCATGTCTTTATTCACATGTATGGACTATGTAAGAATATGATTTACTGGTATTTCACATATAAACAATGTTCACAGAGTTCCTGATACAGCAAGCACTGTGAAAGACTTCCATTTACTGCATGCTCTACTCTTAGTAAAAGTCAAAACAAGGAATATTTTACTTACTGTCTAGCCAGATACAGTGCTACGACATCCACATTGCTCTTATAGCCACAAATCTTCAGCTGTTTTTCTATTGCCTGACAGTATACAGTACACAGTACATTTGTCAGTATAATATGCTGCATCACTATGGATTCATTACATTGTAACATATGTGAACTCAGCGTTTAAAATAACATGCAGACCAAAATACATGTATTACAGCACCTTATTACAGCAAACTGTGACATAGTCTAAGAGAGATAAAGAAGTATTAAATTTCCAGTCTCTATTTTAAATTGATAAAAATAGTCTGTTAATTAGGCTATATTTTTGCACTAATTTTCTTTTCCTGAGGAGAATCATAGTTGGTAGACATGAAGTGAGAAACTAACATACGTTAACTGGAGAATCGGCTTCTCACTCAGATCAGCTAACCCAGTACTTATGATGAACAAGGAAACTGCTTACTTTGCATTACAGTTGCAACTTTATTTTATGGAGCTTGACTTTAAAACTATGCATGTGACCTTTTAAAACTAGAGATCTAGAAAACTCTGCTTGTACATTTAACATTGAAAAATGCAGACACGATTTTTATTTTCAGAGTGTATTACTGATGTGTCATAACTTGCAAAAGCAACAAAACCCATTAACGTAAGAATTATGGATCTCTCTTACTAGTGGTTGATAAAAAGGAAAATGCATATCAGAAAAAATGGGTTAATACATGAGCTATTCTGCCCAACAGCATTATGACCACTACTGTTTAAAATACAAAACTGATACAACTTCACAAGAATAAATGGCTTGGAAACACTGACAGGCATGTCGAGAGTGGCCTGTCTTGGCTGCACAACCACTCCAGCGTGTTCTGGGTGTACTAAGCCTACGCAAAAGAAGTTGGAAATGTGCGGGACTGTGGCACTCCGGCTAGAGGCAGCCGGGCACACACGCAGAGGTGTCTGCCTTCTGCCCAGAACCCCGCACGGCCAGCTGGCAGCTGCACATGTCGGGAAGGACAGAGGTCTCGAAATAAATGGTCATAGTTTTGTTACTGTACGTGCAAAATCTGCCCGTGGCACACCAAGTGATCTCCGGAGAAAAGCAGCAGTGAGACACCCCAAGCGCGCGGTGTCAGGCCCCGGCCCTGTGAGTGCCGCAGTGACAACGGGGAAGGCAAAGGATTGGCACAGAGCACCAACTCGGGGCCGCGGCCCCACGTAGGAAGGCCGTGCTCAAAGATTCGTATTTCCAATGCTCCGTTATGCGAGATTTCATCCTCTCCCCGCCCTGGAGCCCCGGCGGGGCCCGCGGGCTGAGGCTCAGCCGCTGCCGGGAAGGACAGGAAGGGCTGCCCCGGCTCGCTCGGGGGCTCCGAGCCGCTCGCTGCCGCCCCGGGGCCGGGCGGGCAAGGCCGGAGCGCGCCTCGCCCCGGGGTGCGGTGGCGGTGCCGAGCAGAGCGATAGGGCGAGCCCGGGCCGCTGGGGCCGCGCCGCTGCCACGGAACGGAACGGAACGGAACGGGCCGGGCCGGGGGAGAGCAGCGGCCGCGCCCCTCACCTGCCCGCCGGCCGCGGCCGCCGCCATCTTAGAGGCGCGCTGTGGGCGGCCGCGGGGCGGGGCCGCGAGGCGCGGCTGAGCCGGGCCCGGCTGGAGCGGGCCGCAGGGCCGGGGCCCCGCACGCCGCAGAAACACGGGGTCGCTTTAAGAAAATACCTCTGAGATCGGCAAGTCCAGCCTATGGCCGATCACCATCGCCTCAGCTCGCTCATGCCACGGAGTGCCACATCTAGTCTTTCCTCCACTACCTCCCTGCGTGGGGAGGTCTAATGACCCTTTTTGTGAAGAAATCATGTTTTCATGTGGCATAGCTTGACACTGTGTCCTGTGGTCCTGTCACTGGTTGCCTGGGAGAAGAGACCGACCCCCACCCGGCTACAGGCTCCTTTCAGGGAATTGCAGAGAGGGATAAGGTCTGCCCTGGGCCTCCTTTCCTCCAGGCTAAACAACCCCAGCTCCCTCAGCCACTTCTCCTGAGACCTATGCTCCAGACTCTGCCCCACCTCGCCTGCCCTTCTCTGGACGTGCTCCTCATGTCCTTCCTGGACGGTCCCAGAACTGGACGCAGTAGAAATGGTGTAACACCGAAATGGGAGCCCCAGCCTGGGCGTGAATCAGGACAGGGCTTCGTGCTGGAGAAGGAGCTGGATGGCAAACGAGGGGTCAGGAGCGGGAGCCAGGACTCGGGGAGGGGGCCTGGGTGGGCCAGCGAGAGACCCCCGTGGGCAGTGGGGAGGGGGAACTGGGAGAGACCTCTGATACCTCTATGATGTCTCCTGGATCATATTTGCTCACGACCCAGTTTAATTTTTTTTAAACTCTATTCCTATGGTTCCTTTATTTTTAAGCACAGATCCTATGTCTATGTATGTATATCGCAGAATCACAGAATTAATTAGGTTGGAAGAGATCTCTGAGATCACAGCCTATGACCAAAACCCACCATGCCCCTAGACCATAGCACTATGTGCCACATTTTGTCTTTCCTTAAAAACCTTCAGGGACTGAGACTCCACCACCTCCCTGGGCAGTCCATTCCAATGTCTAATCACTCTTTCTGTGAAGAAATTCCTCCAAAATACATGTCACTTATAAAGAAAACACTTGTGCCTTTAATTTACAGCTAATTCACACCGTATGTATCACTCCCTTGCAACTTGCAAATCACCTTGGTGCCTGAGAGCCCCTCTCCCATGCTGGCTCCTGGAGTGGGCCCACTGCTGCGACAGTGCTTTGGATTGAGTTTGGCTGTAAAGGAACACAAAATGTTTATGACATCCACATGTGCAAGCAACTGTTGCCATGTTGCTATTTTTATAACCATTTTACTGCATAGTAAAGCTGAAGAATAGAAAAAGCCATTTCCAGTGTGTGTGTGCACGCACTCATGTGCAAGTATGACAAAAGAAAATGTTTGATCAAGCTACAACAAAAATATGTCTGAAAACTTGGAGCTTTATTTAGAATTTAATTTACACCGAGTACTCAAGTTAGCAGAAATAGTCATTGTAAATTATGTGTAACTGATATACAAAGAACGAGAGTTGTGTGTGCAAATATATGAATAAGCTGTCCCTCATGGAATTAATTATGTGCATGCCTTTGCTTGTTCAGACCACTGAAGCTAGATGTAGTGTGTATGATGGAGGAATGGAACTACAGTACAAGTATTATATTGCAAATATCTAATTTTCATGGAAAAATTCTGTGGGTGGCTTCCATTTCAGCTAGGTAGCTTTAAACAAATAGAAACCTCAAATAAAAAAAAATAGACATGTTGAAGGTATAAAACTGACAAGAAGAATTGCTTTAATCCCTTATTTTAGCTTCTAAAAATATCTTTAGGGTATTTGAAATCATGAAAAAAGGGACTGTAATGGAGAAGAAACTGGTATAAGAGTTCTGTATTTTTTTCATTCTACATTCAAGTTCATTGTTTTCAATCAATAAGATAGAGCTACCAGTTTAGAATTGTGAAAGGCAAGGTAGTTATTAAAGTCATGTTTAATAATGAAAAATTACTTATCAGCTAGTCCAATTAATGTGATAGGAAAAGAATATTCAGTAATTAAATATGGGAAAAGAGAGAGAGGGAACCTCTGGAAGTTATTTTGTTGTATTCCCTCCCAGAGGTGTGATGTACATGAGGTGAAGGGGTTTTTTAATATGTTTTTAGGTTCTGAGGTGCTTGTCTCTAGTAGCTACAGACTTAATCTGGATGATTAAATAGAGACTGCCTCAAATTCAGTAGAGTGAATATCTATTTCTTTCTGCATTTGCAAAACGACTCTTAAAATTCCCAATGAGTTTAAAGGAATTTGGGCAGAAAATGAATATTTTTTTTTATTCAGACTGTCACCGTATTTTGCATTGGCTTGATACTGCTTTTTTATTTTCCCCAAATATATAGCCTATCACCTATTTATTACTATTCCTGAATCGCTGTCCATAAGTGAATGAACAATCATTTTTCCTTTGGGTTACTCAGAATGATGACTGATTTGTTATAAATATTAAAAAAAAAACTTCTCATATTTATGTAGAAAAAATGTGCTTATGTGAGGATTAGTAACAAGACAATGTGACCTAATAGTATGTGATAACAGAACATAGAAATAGGGGAAAGCACAGACATCTGCTTTTACTGGCAAAGGTGATCGGGCAGAACTGGAGGGTACTAATTTTGTAAATCATCAGGCTACAGGTGCTTTGGGAAGTGACATCTTTTTTTCTCTACTTAAGAGACCTGCTGGTATGTCTGTGCTTCAGCCACATACCAATGATATAGGAGATTGTCATTGTATTGCTTCAAAAACCACATTACAGAAACACAGATTTGCTAGGGACAATGAAATTCAGATTAAACCTGATTTAAAATGTGACATGTCTCTGTTGGATGCTGTCTTGTTCCATCCACATGCTTCACCATCTCTGAGGAAAACTCTTCTGTGGAAGACTTTTATCACAGTCTAGCAACTGACACTTGGACAATTATGATTTGATGTGCTAAATCATTCTGCCATTTTTTTTTACTTCTCAATGATTTTGACAATACTTTACTGAAAAAGCAATAGCACAATAGCTCTTTGTAACTTAACCTGTTGTAGATGAAACATACTAAAAACCAATGCCTAATATGTGATGTTTTTATTCACCAAAGTTAATAATCTTCAGAATTCAGTTACTTGCATAGGATATTAGAAAAGGTAGTGTGTTGTATGGCTTTTCCACAAGGGTATTTTGTAGAAACTGTATCTACATTTTATAGACTCGCTTAATTTACATTGGAAGGGATTTCTGGAGGTCATCTAGTCCAATCTCCCAAAGAAAGTACACTCAACTAGAGAATTAGGTTCCGTCTCACATGTTTGTACAGTTCCGATATTTATAGAACATCCATCAAAGAATAAAAGCACTATCTGGGACAAATTTAAAATTGCCTAGGTTATGCTAATGATACATAAAAATTAGTACAATTAACTTGTTTTTGAGGTTATTAAATACATTTCACCTGGAAAGTGAAGTGCAAAATATTGCACATAAATGCGTATTTCCTTTTTTTCTTGTAACCGGAAATATGTTATCAGTGTTTATCAGGTGAAAGCCAGAAGCCTGAGGAAAGATCAGTAGGATATCCCACCTGCATTCCAGCTATTGCTCCAGAAGAGTGCAGTTCTCTCGTAGGTCCAGTAGCTGCAAGCCCTGTGCAGATGTTTCAAATACTCAGCACTGTCTAAAGCATTCAGGAATTTGAATCACTTCTCTCACTCATGCTATTAATCTTGCTGACGGCACCGATAACATCCCAGTGACCCTTCAGCAGGTTCAGGAGCAGAATTTTGGAAGGTAGCTTTTGAGGGTTTTTTTCCAATAAATAATACAAAGTTAATCTTATATCTAAACAGTTCAGACTATTTTCAGTTTGAAGATAATGATTAACTGGAATGGTTAGGCTGTTGCCTGGGAAACATTAATTAATTTTTTTAGTATTATGTGTGATATAAATTAATGTATTGTACACAATGGTGAGTGTACGGAAAAGATAAAACAGTCCAGATGCAACCTATGGCAAAACTGTCCCAGCAGACTGCATCATATGGATGAACGACCTTGTTTGAATCCAGCTTCACTCTGACTTGACTGAATACCACCCTGGAGAATAAAGACCACCACCACTAATGTGACAAGACTGCTGTAGAGGAGGTCCAACAGGTTTATAAATACTCTGTTTTACTTTGCTACCAGCACAATTTGGACATAGCTTTCATTTCAATATAGCCAACTCTTAACTTCATTCCCTGGCCATTCTGCAAGCTGGAGTGTTCCTGCAATTTGGCTTCCAAGTCTGATCAACAATCAGGAAAGAAATTATTGTCAGCTGCAGCTCTTTTATGGATATGTAAACAACATTCTGCAAACAACATTCTTATGGCAAATGATCCTATTACTCTACTCTCAGAAATTTTCATCCTAATCTTTCAAAATGTATGTGCACTTCCACAGTGGTTTATAGCTATTCTAATATATATAAAAATATATATATTAATATTGATAGTATTTTTCATAAAAAACATATTATGCATGTTTAAAACTTTTAATATTGGTTGCTTACAAAGTTGACTACCTTAACCTTTAAGTAATAACTGTTTTCTAGAAGAATATCTGCAGAGCTCTCTATAAGTAGAAGTCAATACTGTTCTTACTGATGACTGATCCAGTGTCTCTGTTAACTCAGAGAATTCTCTGTCAGTGAGCTGTTTTGTAACCTACAGATACTGAAAAAAGCCCTTAGCTTTTCATTTTCAAATAATATTTAATAGTGATATCTACCAATGTAATTAGTAGATGTAAACTTCCAGTATTCTGTCTTTTTTATGTGTTGACAATGAGACTGTGCTTATATGGTGCAAGACTGTGCACAAAAGCAGTTCTGAATCAATTTCCTTGGGTGTTGGAGGGTCTATATCCATTGCTGACCCCCAAACACTCTCTGTAGAGCTGGGAGGGTTTAGAGAAATGCTCAGAGTTCATAAGCATTTCCAATAACAAGTGTAATAACTTAATTGTTCAGTTAATGCCATGAAGATAATACATGCCCTGTGCTGAATTAATACTATAATATTCAATAGACACAAATGATTATAAGCAATACAAAATAAAATAAAAGTCTGAAGAAGCGTTTGAATTAACACATGTAAGAACTTGCGTGTGCATTCATTCAAGGGAAAAGGAGTGCAATCTTAATACCAGGACTCTTACAATTATTATCTGAATTATAAAAAAATCTTTCTTTATATTATACTGATCATACATCCTAATCTAAATGTGGGATACATTATGTCTCTTGGCTACCTGGCACTGAAATTGGTTCTTCATGCGTTCTGCCTTGGGAGAAACTCTGACTCCTCTGTCTCACTGATTTGATATTTTGATATCCTGTAACAATTGTTTAGTCTATCAAAGCTCTACTGACCTGAACTGTGTGAATGAATTACTTACACACTATGTTACTACTACTGTTCTTATTCTACCATTCTTGACATATACTCAGTACTGTACCTAAGCTAAAGCGTTATAAAAGTAGCTACACCTAATAAAAGAGTTAGGGTCAAATGACTTCTGGGCACCATAGTATTACATCAAAGGCAAGTAATGGATTAATTCTCAGTTGTCTCTTGAATTTTTGTACGTGGCAAAAGCCACCATTGCAGTACTGTCCTGCACAAAAAATAGGATCTAGACTTGGAACAGAACTTCTAGATCAAGTCTACTGTTTCTTCTCCAGTTCATGTAATCACACTCATAAATTTGTCATATTTTTGTCAATTAGCAGCAGAATGAAAAAACAATAATTATATTTCACAGCTGTTTCTGATTTTATTTCTTCTTTCTTGTGTTCGTGTTGGAGAGGAAGGGAGCTGGTAACATTGAATGGTGAAAAGATGGAGGAGATGCTTCAAGACCAGCTTCATGAACGTCAAGATTTTCACAAACTACATAATTGTTACTAACTTTGGAGGTTTTTCTACAGCTGGTAGACATGATGATTTCCCTGTCACAGAGGAATGGTTTTATAAATTCAGATTAAAATTTTCTTTTGCCCATATTCTCATTTTTCACAGTGATTTTGTGCAATGATATGTAGGGGTATGGTATGTATTGGCATTATTTTGGCCCGTGACTAACAAAGATACATGTTCAGGTTCACAAAACTGCACTGGGGAGAAAAATATTGAGAGTAATGTAAAAATGGTAGGGAACTTGAGCAAGTAACAGTCTGTGTAGCAGAACACAATTTGAATCCAATATTGACCCTTTGGAAATTTGTTAAATGTAGAGGATTTGCTGAAAAAACATCAATTATAAAGAACATTTAGACAATTGGAATTCTAAGTATGCTGGTCCCTTTGAGAATTTTACTTTTTGTCTGTCAGTGAATTTGCGATTTCTTTTTAAAAAGACCAGCACAGATTATAAAATCACATACAGATAGAGCCCATTTCCAATTCTACAGAAAATCTGTGTTTTAAAAAAAAATGTGCTAGATGTGTTCTGTAAAGTATACCAGCAGATCATAAGAGGAATTGTCATCCTAGACATTTGTTCTACCTTCAAATAGTTTGGTGTATTAACATGGCTTTAATGCATATTACACCTCCTCTCCTAAGTGTATCTGATAATTGCACCAACCCCACAGCAGACTAACTTTTAAACCCCTGAGTTCCAGGGGTTTGCTTTATTGGAAAAAAGTAGTGCTTCATGATTGCACAATCTCTAGGCACCATCTGAAGTATTTTTAATGCATTTACTTCATTTATATTTCCCCAGGCTCCCACTAGTTTGATTCCTTCTCAGGTGAATGTTTACGGTAGCTGCAGCTGTCAGAGCTGATTGTTTGCCTTGAGAGAACAGAAGATTTGCTGTTAAAGTTATTGATACAAGGGAGCTCCTTGTTTTGGTTGGATTGAGGAATAGGAATATTTTTCCATTAAAAAATATATGTCTCATGCAATAAAAAGAATTCTTGTCACACACACACTCACACAGCATTGGCTTTTGTTATTTTAGCTCATTCAAGATTATATGATTTTCACTTTAAAAATGTTACCCAAATATAATGTTTTGTGAAAACTGAAAATTTTTAGAAAGTCTAGAGATCCAGGAAACCTGAAACTTCAGAATGGAGAGTTGAAATAGTAGAACTTTCAGATTTCAAAAACATTCCTTTGAAAAAAAAAGCATTTCACATGTTTAAAATACTTTGTTCAACAAGTGGAGGAATAAAATACTGCCTGGTCTGTACTCTGATTGTTTTCTACAAGATTACCTGTATCTGTCAGTGCATTGTTGGGAATTTGCTTGAGTTGGATATATAGACACAAGATTTTTATACAATATCATGTTAACTCCCAGAACAGGCTAAACCATATACTATTTGAACATTATTAACTGCCAGCAATACTTATGCTTTGTAGTGCTAATGTTAGGTCACTAGTAAGCAGTTCTGAATATTTAACTCTAGAGTAAATGGGATTGTAGTTAAAGACTGGGTTTTTTCCAAAATAACTACCAGCAAAAAAGTTCACCACAAATAAGAACAAGCTGAACTGCCATTCATAGCAACTGACTTTCTGGTTTGGGGTTTTTGTTGGGGTTTTTGTTTTGTTTTTTTTTTTTTTTCCCTCTCTATTGCTGTGCTAACCACATACATAAACAACTCTGGCATGCAATGTGTATGCTAAAATTAAACAGTACGTCCTGAACAATTTTCTGTGATGTTTTCCCATACTGACTAAAAGAACCAAAGGAGTCCCATTAATGTTTTGGAAACAATGTCAACAAAGGTAGGAAGCAGTTCTGCAGAATTCTCACAGAATTTCAAAAGTGATTCAAATTAATATTTGGAACTGGCACCTGAGACTTCCCATGGTAAAATAAATGGGTGCTCTGTAACATCAAAGCATCCTCATCCCCCTCATCCAGGCAGTCTGACCTCATGGCCCTCACAGAACAGCCAGCATGGACAAGTACCTTTGCAGCCTCCCTGATAACACCATGGTGTGACACCTCTATCTTCAATGCTCTGATGGCCTTCAGAACTTCATTGCTGGGCTTCAAAGTTCTTAATTGTGCAGCTTTTCATTATACCCTGACTCTCAGCAATGCATTTTAATCAACAATCCCCTGTCATTTATGTTGTATAGCCCATGTCATTTTGTATCACAAGGATATTGGGGAAACAGTAGACAAGACGAAAGAAAAAATTAAATAATAGAGATAAAATATAAGATTAAACCTACCAGGTATAAGTGTCCCTGACTTAATAATCCCATTATGAAGTGTAATTGTCTGAAAATTTTATTCAAAACTCACAAGCAGAAAACTTTTATAAGAGGGAAATATAAGAGTTATAAAACTTAGTATTGTTATGCCTGACTCATGAAAACCCTTTCACTTACAGAAATTCATAATTTTGAGTAAACTTGCCATGCTGGAAAAATTAGCTGTCCAAAAGGGAATTAATTGAAATCAGTATGCAGTGCAGATTGTACACTGAGCTAGCCAAAGAAAATGTAATTTGCAGCTCCAACATTTGCTAGGTGTCCAAAGCACCCCAGCATCCTCTTCCTCTGCCTGTACAGAATGAGAACACTCAGAGGTAATTTTTGGGAGTGGCATCGGTACTGAATGGGATTCCCTTTGTCTCAGAGGCTCTCCAGGATCACCACAACATGCCAGTTCCATCATTTCTTTGTGTACTTTTCTCTGAGAAGATCATTTATGCCCCAAGTCCAGTGAATATAGAGGACCCCAAATTGCTCCTCTGTCAGATTTGTGGCAGGAATTTCACTTCTAGGCTTCCATGATCAAAATGTAACTACTTCACTGGATATACTGTAATGGTGAACCTATTCCACTTACGGCTTTGGTTTGGTTTTAGGCCTCAAATTTGTTCTAGGATATCTAGGTAACTTAGAAATTTTCTTGGGTGCCAGCAACCACAATTAGTCTCATTGGTTTCTGTGAAAAGGTATTTCCATCAATAAATCCTGAAGCTTAATAAAGAATTTATTTTTATCAATGTGAAATTCAAAGCACAAAATAGTAATGATAGAAACAAAATTAAGATCTACTGGCTCTCATCTTGATGCCCAAATAGTAGAGCTCTCTGCAATTAGAAGGGAGAAAAAAGGAAATGGATTGAAAGATATTTTAATAAAATAGTTTTAAAAACTTTTAAAATACTTGAATGCATACAGTGAAGTTTGAGCCTGAGAATAATTCTTTGAAGTGCTTGACAATTGGTATGTTATAAGTGATTCAGCATTCTTGCTTGACTAGGACATTCACAGGTTATAGTGATGGTTCCCATGTTCCCTCAGAAATGTTTAAATTTAAATAGCTTTTTATTCCAAATTTTAACTGTGAAGCAGGACATTTTTCAGAGAGAACATACTCTTCCCTCAGCTTGTGCGATGGCAAAATGAATGTGATCACTCTTCTTGAAAGATGTCTCTGTATTTAACATAAACTTTTGAGACAGAATTTTTAAATAGGAACATTGTTTTTTTTCTCTCAGTTTCACAAACGAAGAACTTCCTTTATATCTCATTTTGTATGGGGAGACAGCTTACTATAAGAACATTTAAGAAAAACTGGACATTTAATTGAATTCAAGTCTGAACTGTGAGAATGTATTTTCATATTTATATGACAAAGGCACAACTTACACAAATAAGCAATTGTAATTAAAAAATGCTGTCAAAATCCTAACTATTTGGACTGGTTTTGATTTCAGACATAAAAGAGTCTTAATTTTATAGAAAAGATGATGGAACCATGTATTATTCAAAGTTCTCAATTGTCAATATAAATATTGTGATCTTGCCCAACAGTGAGGGGATTGTATTCATTTTGGCAATATTCAAAATGCAATCAACCATAGATTATGAATGCCTTTAGACACTGTGTAATGGTGCATAAAACCAATCAATTATCTTTTCTGACTAGGCTTATCTGGCACTGAGACTGAAAACCTGTCTTATTGTGAATTGTATGCACCTCAAAAATGCATTGAAGTTATTTTCTTGTTTCTGTTTGCTTAATTAGTATACATGGCATCCTTAGTTGATCTGGGCATGGGAATCTTTACCATCCAATTTTCACGTGTCCTACTTCTATGAAACTTATCCAGGAATTAAAGAAACTCAGTTTATTACTCCTTAGAACCTTGTTGTACATATCTTTTTGTCTCAGTCTCATGAAATACCTCACCATATTATTAATCTATGTATGCAGCATGCATCTCACAGTTGTGTAGCATACCATGAGATTTGTGCAGCATTTTGAACCCCACAGGAAAATAAACAACTAAATGTGTTTGCATTACAGTTTCCTGAATAATGACTTGAATTATTCCACCAATATAGGTCAGTTTGGATCTTTGCCACCACTGCTATTTGTAATTCAGATTAGAAATAGGCAATTGTGCCAAATTGTGCATCCCGTCAATGTGCTCATATGAAGCTCAGCAGCACCATTAGGGCATTTCCTTGAATGCTATTAAGTGGCCTCCCACAGAGGAATAAAAGAGCCAGAGAAAGATACTGTATTCTCCGAGCTTCCCGCACAACACTCCACTTTATCCAAAACACAGCCCCCCTCTCTTCTTGGTTAAATAAGCCATTTGTTCAGGATTTGATTCCAATCAATATTCCAGTTCACCGTTATATTAAAAATGGCACTTGCCATTTTATCACAACTGTAAGGCATGGAAGTTTTCTCCACATTCCTTACTATGTGTTGCATTTAGAGGATGCTCTCTTCAATCATACTATTACTGCCATGACAGTTTAGTCATTGTTATTCATGAGGACTTCTTGATGCTTATCTGCAAGTTGTTCAAAGAAGATCACACAGCGATGACCCTGAAATGAGAATGAATGAAGCCTTTGTGTTCTATAAATCTCCAGCAGTCAGCACAATGCTCTTATTTTTCTCCTCGGGGGAAGAAGATAGCTACCTGTGGCCATAAGCTTCTGTGCTTGTACATAATACCTGTTATTAATGCAAAATTAACACTGTAGCAGATGAGGTGGGAAAAACGCCCCTCAAAAGAAAGTGAAAAGCATTCAGTTGAGTTGCTAGAGCAGAAGAAATATTGTGTCAGAGAAGGCAACGAATATACATGATTCAGAGTTTTTGAGCAACACTTTAAAGACATTCCAGGAGAGCCTAACATAATTAAAAGAGCTGTAGGTTTAGATAAATGCACTAAAGGAATAAGCAAACAGCACACTGGAGGAAAGTGTATTACTGAAGCACAGCTAAATATATTAGCCTCCTATAGCAAAAACTGGATACTATTTAAATATTAAATTTTAAGTTAATGGTAGCATTACATATGAAATAGTTGTTGGAAATTAGTAAGGAGGAAAGTCAAACTGTATTCTCCAGAAGTAATTTTTGGACCTCTATGCATAAACAAAAGAAAAGCAACTATCAGATTGATAATATGAAAAGTTTGAGTTTTCTTTTTGCCAGTATAGCAGTTGAATCAAAAAGCTGATGAGAAGCTCTCAAAAAAAAATTAAAAAGTCTTGGAATTCTGTATAAAATATGTAGCTCTAAGGGGAACTTAAAATAATATGGAATTCATCAGCTACCTTGTGTGGAGAGACTATAAAGATTTGGAGTCTTCAGTAGTGAAAGGAGAAGGTGGGGAAGAGAAGTGACAATGTCATGAAAATTCTGGATAAGGTAGAAGCAAATTTTCTGTTCATTCTATCTTATAATATGAGATCTTGAAAATATTGGAATATCAACCTAAAACAAATTTTAAAAAGCATTTATTTAAACACAAAGTAGTGGACTTCTGGCATTTGCTATCACATACGATTTCAGGACATCAAGAGGTTCCAAAAGGAATTAGACAAATGGATGGACAATATCACAACAGGGTGAGGATGTACCTCTGACAGCCCTGACACAACAGTGGTGTGTCCTGGAAAGAGAAAGAGGAAAGGACCTCTGAGAACAGCTGGGTTTGTTAATCTCTGAATAACTTTTCCTATTGCCACTGCTGAAGACAAAATCATTGGCTGGATAGACCATTGGTCTGACTCAGTAAAACCTTTCTTACATTCTTAAACTTAAATTAAGGACTTTAGGTGAATGCAAGGATCAATCTGTTAAGCATTCTTAATCCTAAAAGTGAACGTAAAACTTGAATAGTTCAGCTTGTTGTTAAAATAACTTAAGAATCTTAAGTTATATAATCTTAAATTATATAACTTATCTTGGCCTCATAAAAGTCAAAATTGGGCTTGCCTAATAAAATAATTTGAATAAATCATGTCCTCCCTTCACAGGAATACTGTTGCTTTCTGAATAGTAAGAATTTGTGGTTACTTTGTTTTACATATACAGATGGTGTATTTTGAGATTCTTTATTGTATCATATAATGGGAAAGTACTACATGGTTGCATGTGCTTACAAATTAATAGCCAAATTTTAGTTAGAAACCAGCATAAAAAAATGTATTATACCTCTTTAGGAATACACTGGTGTTGATAATATTTCCCAACACTATGGCAATGTGGAAAAGTCCAGGCTATTTAACTCATTTGTTGGCATAAAAAGGAGTGATTGTGTGAGGTTTTGCTGAGGATGAGCTCACAATAGATCTGCAAATTTTCAGCACATCAGCTATGATTATACACAGATGCATTTGTCTCAATTTTTTTTTTTTAGTATTAAAAAAGACACTCTATCTCTCTCTTTACATGTTTCGTGAGAAATATAAACATAGCAGACAAACTGCATTTTCCAGGCAAAAGTATAACATACACTGTCAATAATGCTGTCTTCAAAATTCTTCAAAATTCTATTTTTGCTGATAGAAAATTCATTAGAATACCCTTCTTCTAAGGAAATATCTCAAAACATTCATCCTATGACACCAAGGGGGAAGAAAAGCATATTCTAGAAATTAATTGTTCTGGACTCTGACTAAAGAGAAAAGTTTTGATCCAGGGCTTTTAACCTAACTGCTACATTACATACCATAGGTACATGCAATGAATCCTTGAGTATAGAATGCCCTGCCTCAGTTGTGTTTCCATTTTGTTGTTCATTTGGCTGGATGGGCTGAAATTTCATGTCCATTCCAGATTAGCAAAGCCCATTTTGGTAATCTCTGCTGTGCAGGTGAATTGAGGTGAGCCACGTGAATGATGTCTGCTTTAGTGAGCAGTGCAGGCTAATGGGAAAGCATTTCTGGCATGAATTAATACTGAAAGCTTAACAGCCATATCACACATTTCAGAAAGGTATTTCTGGGATAGATAGATAGATAGATAGATAGATAGATAGATAGATAGATAGATAGATAGATAGATAGATAGATAGATGATAGATAGATAG
The DNA here is from genome assembly GCA_003676055.1 of Chloebia gouldiae. Taxonomy (NCBI): domain Eukaryota; kingdom Metazoa; phylum Chordata; class Aves; order Passeriformes; family Passeridae; genus Chloebia; species Chloebia gouldiae. The sequence continues at coordinate 27,369,693 of QUSF01000003.1, read as the reverse complement.
ATAGATAGATAAGATAGATGATAGATAGATAGATAGATAGATAGATAGATGATAGATAGATAGATAGATAGATAGATAGATAGATAGATAGATAGATTAGATAGATAGATAGATAGATGATAGCCTGGATCTGTGGCTGGAGAACATTAGGTGTGCTTTGGGACCATACCTTCTAGATCAATCTTATCTAGCAGCTACCTGGTTTCTATGCTTTGAGATTGCTTTGTCATGTGAATACAAGCATGCTAAATACTGCAGAAGCACAAGCTAAAATGTCAGTGATTAAATGCTGCCGTGGGTATCATCAACATTTGAACTTCGTTACAATCAATACTTTAAACACAATGGTCTGATAGTCTGAGTTACTTAGAGGCCATGCTTGTGAAGGATTTTCATCAGAATATTGCTTCTTACCATTAGCATGAGATTGAATATGGTTACAAAACTGTGAGATATCAAACTGTAAGAGCAAAACTGTAAGATATCAAAACTGTAAGATCAAAACCAAATTTTATAGTACAAAAATATGTAATTGCAAATATAAACATTTGTTTTAAGTACCTTTACTCACCTTATGGATGGCCCACAACATAGCCCTTAGGACCCACCTGAAGGAATGAAGAACAGTTGTGTGCATATATCACAAATACCAGCAATAGATTCTTGAAATTCACAAACATTTTTTGACACTTGAATGCTCAAGGACAAATTTTAGAGTTTATTAAATTGCCATATCTGGGAAAAAAGCCTATTCTAAACAGTGCTCTTCATTGCTGCATTACATTTTGCCCATTTTCATCTTTCAACAAGCAATGGAGTCAGGAAGATCTAAAGTGTCCATATTTTATTAGAACTAAAGAAATTCTGCATGGTTTAGAGAATATTGACATTAAATTAATCAATTCAAGCTGGTTTAGGAAAAGACCAAGCTTAAAAAATATTCAACAGTGACAAAATTTGGAAAAAGGGAGGCCACTAAAAAGTGGAAAAATAGATCCTTTTAAATAATGACTCAATAGTGGAAGAATGTTGCCCATACCCATCTGTGTCCCAGACAGAGTGAAGGAGATGGTTTATCTTCTGCCAGGACAAAAGGCAGCACAAAAGGAAGACCTTACAATAGAGCATTCTCGTGAATCTTCACTTATGGTACCCCATGGAGTCTGTAGTAACAATAGAGAAAGGAAATGTGACAGACTGAAAAAATTTCACAGAAAACCACAAGATGAGAATTTAAGGTTTTTTTACTGAATGGAGCTGTAGGTATGCATTTGAGTGTAATCTGGTTGTGTGTATGAAATAATATGGTAACACTTGAAATTCCTTACTAACAAAACAGTAAGGCAGGAAAAACCAAATAGAAAATAAAAATAGAATCTATGGTTCTTTTTGTGTGTCCTTCATTATATATGTGTCAGCTAACTAAACTGTTGCCAATGGCAATTTCTTTGTTGGACAAGTAGATACCTAAGTCATGTGCAAAAAAAGGTTGACTTCATACCACGTAGATCCCACTCTCGTGGCTGTGATTGATTTAGTTAACTTTGAAGGGTATCAACATTTCTTTTCCTGGTGTGTGCTCCAGCATCTGCTTTGGATGAGGAGGTCGGTTCTGGAGCTGTCATCGTTCAGAAGTGGATTCACTGTTTCACAGCATCCCTCTGCCCCTGCTCTTTGCAGTCCTCCCAACAGACATTCCCCCAGCACAGCTCTGCCTTGTCCTCATCCATCTTTTAGCCACTTCTCAAGCAGCATGATTTGTGGGGAGTGATCTCCTATGTAGAGAATGGGCCCAGAATGGCAAGTAAATAACTGTTACACAAAAAGGAAAAAAAAAAAAAAACCAAGGGGGAAAAAGAAAAGGAAAACCCTAAAAACTCAGGCTTCTTTGAGCTTTAAGTCATAACATTTCTATGAAATGGTTGAGGTAGAGCTTATAATTTGATATAAAGTACTTAGTGATGGTGTGCAGCTACTTGGCACACTATTTAATAGTATGCTCCATCCTTTTATTCACTATATTCTGTCTCGTATTTCTAGTCTTTGTGTTAAATCCTTGTTTCTTAGTAGAATTCCCAAGGTTTTTACTTCCCAGTGTTTTCTATAGCACTTATGAAACATGAGGGGCAATTACAGGTACCCTTCTGTGGTTTTAAATTCACCATTCACTGCCTTTATTCCTTGGTATGCTCCTGGACTCTCATACTCTGCTGGTATGTGGAGCATCAGTATAATTGCTAATGCCTTCTGCAGATTCATGTGTTTGCCTGATGAAATACAGAAGAAATACAGAAATATACCTCCAGGGGATGGAAATTTTGGTCTGAAACCACAGTGCTTGCCTGAACATGTAACCTTGCTCCCAGTTCACAGCAAATGACACCAACCTTCATCCCACAAGTTCTAAGGAGGCATTTGTTTCATGTCCACGAAAGCACCAACTTCCCAATTTGTGCACAGCTTTGGAATCTAAGACAATGTCTGTATAACTTATTCATAAGCCAGTACAGTTCAGTGAGATCAGTCTAATGAATCTGGAATTTAGACTGCAAGAGGATTCTAGAGAGAATGCAAAATTGGACTGTGCAGAGGTACAAATTATCAGCATCCTGTGAAAAATTAGCAACCAGCATGAAACAGGCCCAGTTCTTGTTATATGATTAAAAAAAAAAAAAAACCAGAGGCAAGGGGGTCAACCTCAACTAACTCATTTTCTAGAAGTAACTACCTGCATGATGAAGCAAAGCTCGTAAAAGGTCAAGATAGATATAACTATTTTTATTAAGGTATTCTTCACTCTGACACTGCTCAGAATTTGACAGCACTGTTCTTATATTAGGTTTTTGTCATGAATGCCTTGATGTTTTGTACTCTGTGTATAGCATGCCTCATACCATATTCTTAGAGACAAAAATAACTCCTTTGTGTTCAGCTGAGTAGCTTGGCATTGTCTGAGAGACTGAACAGTGATAAACGAGAGAAAGAAAAGAAGACTTAGAGAGCTCTGAGACCTAGTGTGCCTCTGCCTTTACAGGGGAAAGATCTAGTCAGTATTATAGATGAGAAGGTTTTGTGGTCAAAAAATGAAATCCCAAACCTTCAGGCTATAGATAAGATATATATTCTTGATAACAAGGGAGAAGGTCCAGATTAGCAGAAGGGATGGATTCCACATCTCTGAAGAAGATTTCCTTTGCATTTCAGTGTCTTTCTGAAACACATACTTTAGTCAATACAGGTAATGAAGTTCAGTACAAAAGAACCCTGGATGTATTGTATAAAATCACCTGGCAATATCCCCTTGCCCTCCAATCTTAAAGAAGCCTTGAGAAATGAAGTAAAATTTGGTCTATGTTCTGTTTACTCTTCCATTTAAGAAATAACATTTGAACATTTTTCATGTGTAGGCCAAGTATTTTGCCATATCTGTAGCCTTTAGAATTAATAATTTACATATATTTTTGTGTTTTCATAGTCTCAGATTCTTGGGCTACAATGAAAAATAGTGCCTTGCTTTAATGACTGTGTTTTTCAGATAAATGTCCAGGTGATAGAAAATAAACCATCCTCGTGAGCCAAAGTGGACAGCTGATTTTCTTAGTCTCTTTTAAAGACTTCATCCAAAATCAATTTTCTATTTTTTTGTGTTTCTCCTACAAACACAAATTCAGAAACAAGAAAAATTTGCATTCCATACACTTACAAAAAGAGTACTTCTCTTCTGGTTTTCTTAACAGTTATCCCTGAAACAAAGTTATATTGTTAAAGAATTTACTGTTTGTGACACAGAACAACATACAGAAATTGGCCAGTAGACTGTGTGTGGAAAGCAAAAAAAAGTTTTCATGAATAATTGGTCCCAAAAAGCAACATCAGTTGTAATCATTACTTTCTTTTAAAATGAAATGGGTCCAGTTTTAAGAGAATTCTTCCAAAAACTCATTAAAAATAAAAGAAAAAAGAAAGTATGTAGATTATAGTTTACTTTTCAGAAGGGAAGAAGAAAATGTATATTTCAAAGTGCTTTATATACATGTTTATTTTCTGTACCACATGAGTTGTGTTTTGTCCCTAAGTGTTCTACTGGTAATTTACACAAAATGCTTGGATAAGGACAGGCCCTTTGGCAGGAGTAAGCTAGCATGGAGTACATAAAATCTGTTTCATTGGGTGTAATACATTTTTAGTTTCTTGAGACTTTTGCCTCAATACACAAAAGTGCAATTTCAATTTGATTTAGCATTTCTAATGCCATGTAGAAAATCCAATACTTTTCCAGTCTTAACTAACAATATTTCAGCATTTCAAGCTACTCTTCAGCAAGCTAGATCCTGCCTTACTTATGCACACTTGCAGATGAATTGTGTGAGAGTTCCTGCTTCTAAAGAGGCACACATTTCAGTCCTGACTTGTGTCTAGCATTTTTGGTTCTTCCAACATACTTGATGCCAAAATACAATGCTACATGAGAGTTCTGCAAGCAAACAGAAAGAGTACTCACTATATCATCCATTTTAATTCCACTTTCATGAAAAAGCCTGTGATTTTGATGTATACATTCACCCAATATTATTACTTGCATTAGTTGCTTGCATGAAGTACTAATATTCTTTCAAAGTTACTGCTATGTTTAGTATTTTTTATTTTAGCAAAGCATACCAATCTGGCAAATGAATGCTGGTAACATTCAGTTCACTCTCCTTTAAGAAAGGACTTCTGCTTATCTGCAGCCTCACTAAGGCTTTGTACCTGATGACAGTCTCATCTGCATGCAAAACATAGGAACTAGTATCCAGGTATATCTGTCAAGGAAAGTCTAACACTCTAAGCATTAGCTTTAAGACACGCAGAATTTTACTGTTCCAATCCCAACCAAATAATTGCACTGCTTCTACCTTTCCAGGTACTTAGTGGACCAGTAAAATTTACAATCAACTGAGTATTTTGAAAAATCCAGGGTCCTGGCCATTTAATGTAAATAAAACTTGCAGTATTCATTCAGTAGTGGTAGAATTTTAGTCTAGTGTTCATAGCCAAAACTTCTGTAGCCCAAGGTATGTGTTGTGCCTCCATGTTAGGTTGTTGCTCCCTATGCAATTTAGTCATATTTAGGTGAATTCAACCGAATGCAGTTTTCAATCTGTTGGGACTTTTCAGGATGAAAAGCACTTTATAAATGTAAAATATTTTATTATTACAGCTGCCTCCAAGATAGAAGCTGTGTTTAGCTGAACTTTCACAAAGAAAATTTACAGTAATTTATTAGAAACTTAAATTTCGTTTCCAAACCACACTCACTAGAGATTCAAACTATTTGTCTTGAATTGTACCTGCCAAATTTTGATGACATGAAATTCCCCCTCCCCATTTAAAAGAGAGGGATTGACCACAGTCATACTGCAGACATTAAAGTAACCTGCATTATTAGGTTTTCTCCACATTCCAATCCATCTGCCTTAGGGTATTATATCCTACTTTCATCTCTGTGAGGTTCAGTATTGCCAAATCCAAGCCATAAGGCCATGTCTAGACTACAAACTGAAAAGTGGGTTTGACTGCACATATGGGCACCCTAAGCCACATGTCCCACAATTTTTCCATCTCTACTTTCATACATAGCCCACTCACAACTTGGTTTTAAATAATTTACACAGTTACAAAAAAACCAACCTCCCAGTACTAGCTGATGAACCATTACTATGATTGATTTTGCCTGGGTGTGGGCCAGGCAGGCTGCCTGAACAAAAGCGTGGCCCACACAAAGCCACGGAGTATAATCAACGTTTCTTAGAGTAGTGAGAGTTTTTCCACCTCCTGGCACTCATCTAAATAACGCCTCGGTATCAGTTTAAGGGTTTGTGGTGTGAATTATGGAGGAGTTAGGTCTTGAGAATATTCTGAGATCCACACATGCCTGACAGTAGAGAGGCAAATCCTAGATATAAAATGCATTGTAATGGTCACAAAATCATGAGATTAGATTAATGAGATATTTTCAAGTACACTGCCATCTTTTGATGCTGGAGCCCAAACCAATTAAGGTTCAAGATGCAGTCTGAACTTTTACCATGCAAAGATTATGTGTGCCACAAAGCTGAAGGCTAGGTTTGGAGAGCACACTCAGTGTTTCTGCTCCTCACATGGTAATAAGGTAATAAGGCAAACAATGACTGACTTCAATCCTCTGCAACACCCCTAGCCAAGAGTAATCCTGAAGTATGATTACATTTAGCACCCTCTGTATTCCTGGGACTTTCTTCCTTCCTTTAATCTTTCTTTGTGGGGTAATTAGGATATTTTCAAGTTCTTTCAGGTATTGTAGCTTCACAAAATGTGATAAGTCTTATGTGGTGACATGGTATTAAGACACTGCTACATTACCTATTGTATCAAAATAAAGAACTCTTAGTGATATGAAAAGGATCAAATGAGAATGGGAGGATTCCCAAACTTCTGTTTCAAGGACAGTCTCAGATTTTTTTTTGTAGTGGCATTACTGCACGTGGCATGAGGTTGAAATTGGAGCCTCAGTGCTGAATGCCCATAGGAAGCAATGCATATTTGAGGGGGAAGGATATGATACATTCACTAATGACCTCAAAACAGACTACACTTCTAACAGGAAGAATGAATAAAGTTTTCCCTCAGATGTTTGGAATGAGTACTTGGGAAGGACTGACATCACATAATTAGCACAAGTGTGCTGACAGTAGTAATAAACATAAAGTAATGGAAACAATGAAAAGATGTAAACTATTTAAACAAGCTGGATAAATCAAAGTTTTTATAACCATGCTATTCATAAATATGATGAATTTTTTTTTTAACATGGAAATGTGAATCTAATGCTAATTGAGCCAAAGCTGGTAAAAAGACCATTCTGATTGCTGCATATAGACAGTTAAAATTTATATTGGCCTTTAAGTCCAAACTTGTTACCTAAGAGCTTTCTGGGCTGGTGGTGACATATCATTGCTGTATTTACATTTTAGACTGTGAAATCTCATGTGCCACCTATTGGAAAGATGTTTTGGGTTATTTTAAAGTGCATACTCAGAACCTCAGAACACAGATCATCAGAACTTGGCCAGCTTCTCCCTTGGTGAGTGTATTACTGCATGGAGGCTTTAAACACAACTCCCTGTGAGATGATTGAAGGACTTCCATTGACTTCAGCAAGGTCTGGATTGAATCCCTAATGCTGAAGCAAAAAGCATGCATGGCTCTTCTTTGTGCCTGTTTAGAAAACAAATTATGTAACTTAAACATTTTTTGAAAGTGTTTTCTAGAATGTACAATAAAACGCATTTCATGGCCATGTATTCCTCTGCCCTTAGTAACCATCATATCATTTTGGTTTTGTTTATACTTGTTGATCGAATTAATTGTAATAAAATAACAACTTTGCTTTACAACAGAGAAAGTAATTAATTAATAAATTCACTCCAGCACTTGAGTTTTAGTTCTTTTCTTAACAGACCATATACTGATACTATGTCTACAAGAATTATGAATTAGGTTGAGCAGAACAAAAAAGTTTATTCTGTGTAAGAGATCCTCTTTTCAGTTCTCTATATTATTTGTTAAAAGGAGCAAAAGACATCTATTTTATGCACAATTTATAACAGACTACATATATAATTATTAATTATGTCCCCAAATTGCCTCCTGGACCTACCTGATCTACTGCCTCTTTCTAACATTGTGCAAGTATGCAGCTTTTATATGTACTTCAAATTCTTTTCCTTCCTTGAAAATTCAGTTGTGAAAAAAAAAAAAAATCTCTGGAGATATACAGTCCCGATCCTCTGTCTCGTCTTTTGGTTGCTAAATGTGCTCCCTGCACAGAGGAACCAGGTGGACAGACACAGGAATGCCAGGCAGTTGTTATCACACCTCTCATGCTCCAACAGCTTGCCAGAGTTTGCAATGGAAAAAGGAGGGAGTTGGCACGGAGTGCTTATTCCATTCAGCTGTGCAAGAGGTGGATGGAAATGAGCATCTGTGAGGCAAAACTCTGAAGGGAGGCTAGAAGACAAGATTTCGTAGTCCCACCCTCCTAAGAGGTAGCAAAGGTAGCATGTAATGAGAAAAAAAACAAAAATTAAACAAAATACCATCTTTTACTGGCTATTTGTACCAAGGCAGCTTGATACATCCAGCCCTACAAAGTAAATAGGCATCTCCAAGACTTACAGGCCAGCCTGGTTACCATCAGGGAAGAATCAGGCCAGGAATTTTCACCTGCAGAATTTTCCATTTACAGTAAAAAGTGTTTTGTTGTTCTAATCAAGCAGGCATGAATATGTGAGATGAGAGCTACATTTTAGATGAAAACTCCAAGAAGGAAGGACACTACTCTGTTTTTTTTCAGAGTGAAAATTTATTGGAGATATTCCACCTGAAAAACAAACTCAGATGTTGACAGTTATGAAAGCTTTATTTTTCTAACATTTTAATGCTAAGACACATTTTAGAAAAGCAACTATTTGAAAAGCTCTGAAGAATCACAGAAAGGCCAAGTGAACAAACAGAATGTTCTGACATTTCCTTTCTTGAATACTGTTTATAAGTCATCTAAACCAGTTTGTCATTGCAAAGAACAAAGACTGAAGTCCCAAAATAAATGTCGGTCACAACAACCATACTTTGAATTGGAAAAAGAATGTCTTAGTTGCCTGAAGGTTACAGGCATGAATAGAGTTAAGGTTTTGAATATTGTGTAATATGTGTTTGTTGTTGAGCCTGTTTAGTTCCTGGACAGTGATGTGAGGTGCAACAATGACAAGAGCTACTGTTATGGCTAGTTTTGAGCAGTGTGGACAAAGTTTAATCTTCAAATAAGTAGTAATTTTAAAATAATTATTGCTGATTATCTCTGTGGACAGTGGCTTCATTGTTAAGTTGTTTTGTAACCATATAACTTTAACTACATTTTAATTTAAAGTGCTGATCTGTTGTGACCATATAGATATATGGAGCATTAGATGAAAACTGAAATCCCACTGCACTTCAGTCTAGAGGATTGTTTTGCTTAAAACTCTGTGAAGCAAGTACTACTAATAATTATTTATTACCATGAAGGCATACTAAGTGACTTCTAAGCTTAGATAAAATGAGATGAATAATCCTTTAAAACCTAAGGCAGGGATTATCCTATTGCTGGTGAACTGCCACTATTAAAAGTCAAGATTAATCAAAGAAAAGATAAAAATAGTAATATATGGCTAGATTTTCTTCTTTCTCTGAATTTTCTTCTGTAAGGAGATTCAGAATGTGAAGATTTTTTTCTGACTTGGATTAAAAAAAGATTTTGAAATCTTGACATTCATGGCTGCAAATAATTGCCATTCTTGTTCTTCCCTGAAGTGTTTTGATATAAAATTTTACATAGAACCTGGAGAATGGGTGGAATGTACTGAATATTCATTCCCACCTCTCAGCTTCATGTCAATAACATTTTTCACACTCTTCACCAAACAGACTGAGCATGTGTTTCTATGTGTTATATTTGTGAGTGGCATGACTCAACTGCAACAACAAAATGGTTTCACAGTAAAAATGCCTGAAAACTATTAGGCACTTAGCCCTAGGATTTTGGAAACTTAACTCTCACTGTGCATTTTTCCACTCTATTAGTTAAGGTTTTGCAGTCAAAATAAGTTTCACTAAGCTTTAGTTCAGTAAATATAATTTTAAAAGAGATTCTAGAGCATTCCACTGAGATCTCAATCACTTCTTCCTGTTATGTTTTCTTTTTACATGTGAATTCAAGGTTATGAAATTGCTGGAAAAGAAGTCTGGAACGGGCTGTAGTGACTGTGTAGTCAGATGATTCTTGGTCGTGTGTCTTAATTTCATTCAGACTGATTCATTCATTTATTGCATGAAACAGTTTGGGATTTAAGAAAAATTAGGTGAAACTAAAAAAAGAAAATTAGGTAAAATTAATTTCTGATAGGAAGGAAATACTCTCAGTAGCCAAGAGTAAAAACCAAATACATCAAGATAGATCCTTTAAGAAAGAGACAGATTTCCATTTTAATTAAGATTCCTTCCCAATGGTTAAAACACAGGGTCTGGGGTGATAATGTGAAAACATTTGCTGGATTATAGCAGATCCCACATCTGCAAATAAGAAATTCTCAGTACTGTACAAATGCACCATGATAGCAGATGGATTAATTTTAATAAAATAAACTCTATAGACTTTGATCAACTATATTGTGGTTCATGGGTGAAACCCTGATACCGAGTGTGTGGTAAGCCTGTGAATTTTTTGTGCAGGATGGGCCATTTTTGTCTCTTGGCAGGGAAAGGATTACACAGTATTGCAATTATTAAAATTCTAATTTGGGGCCAGGTTTTGCCCTCAGGAACTTCCTTAATTTCAGCAGGGAGTTGTGCATGTTTATCTGATGGAAGAATTTGGACACTATCATTCTTCGTGAAGGTAACTTTTTTCTTTAACAAGAATGTGCACTAGTCAAAGCTAAAATCTGAACGTAGCAGAGACAAGTTTCCTACCAGGAGACAAATGTCAGTAAGTGTTCTGTTTTGATAACGTAAAATGATTTCCTTGTAAAGGGAGTGGGAGATGGAGCAGAAGGAAGGAAAGAGGGATCTTCTTCCAGATACCTCGTAGGCTTGTTTTTAAATTATGACTTTGGATCTAACAACAGGTTTGGCAAGTGTTTGCCTTGGAAATCCTGACACTGTGCCAGATTTTCTTTGCTGGTTTGTAGTAGAGTGTGCATTTTTTAAATACACTGTAATCATTTCAGACCACATAATTAGAAACACAAAGCAGTTTACTGAAACATAGTGATATATTAAGAGTTCAGTTAATTACACATAAAGAAACAAGTCAGACTTCAAAACCTTTACTCAGTTTCTGTTTTATTTGCAACTGGGGCATGCTGATGGGACTTTGCCTGTTTAACATTGAGTAGGAGTTTCAGAATTTTAACCTGAGGGTAAAATTTTCAAAAGCATTTAAGTGACTGGCTCACTGAAAATCAATAGGACTTTCACTCCTTAGGGCAACACTTTACAAAATATGTAGATACCAAAGTCCAGTTCATTTCAGTGTCTATGTGTAGTAAAAAAAAATTCCATCTTTCCTGTCCTAAATTTCCTTAAAATAAAAATGTTATATTTCAGTGTCATTTAAGAGTTTCCAAAAATATTATTGCCAATGGGCAGGCTCATTATTCTCTTTTTTTTTTCTTTTTTCCCTTTCATTTGTAAAATGTAGTCTTTCTTTTTCAACATGTGCAGAAATCATAAAATATGTTTTGGATGATAAACCACATTGTCTTCAAACTTGTCTTAAAATCTTACTGCAAATACTCAAGAAGAGTTCTTCACTCTACTGTAAATCTTCCTAGAATTAAAAAAAAAAATCCCCCCTTTTCAGTCTATTTAATGTCTTTTTTGATAAAAGTATAATTTGTCTCCTTTGAAGCCACAGCCTGACCTAAATTATTTTGTCTACATTATGTATAAAAGCATGTAGAAAAAATAAATTGTAATATGGTATTTAGGGAGATGAAGAAGACATAAATCAGAACTAATTAGTAATTCTTACTAATGAGAATATATGTTATGTTTTCCATTGAATCTCTTAAATGTAATTTACTGAGAAATTAAAAAGTGCAGTATAGAAAAAAAACCTCAGTATTCAAAAATCTTTGGTTTTAGAATTTGCAGCATGGGAGGGTATCTTGGTTCTCTAACATGTATTCTGTATGAGCTTTAAAACTTTGCTCACTTGTTGCACAACAGCTTACAAGTTCTCAACAGTTGTATTTATTACAATTTTACCTCACTTTCAGACAAGTTCTCTTATCAAGCTCCAAATCACATTTTAGGCAGCTTTGAAGTACATTACTAATATACTTATTGCTTAACAGAAAATATCCTGACAGTCCTTTCTGTGTTAAGGTGCAAAGTAATAAATGTCAGCTTATTTTTTCCAATCATTTATCTGAGCCTGTGCTTACTCTCAAAGTATTTGTCTTTGAAACAAGTCAGAAGTGCAGTGGTCTTCTTCTTGGAACTAACAATAAAAATATAAACACAAATTTTGAACCTTTCTTTCCATGACACCTTCATTCTAATTTTGGCCATTTTCTGTCATTATTAAAACTGGGCAGGCCTAAGTTTTATGAAAAATTGAGGATTCCTTCATTTTTTTTTGTGCACATTCAGCAATCATGTGGTTTGCAAGGCTCTTTGACAGTCATTTTTACTTGTCAGTGCATACTCTTTTATTCCCTGTGGCTGTTCTGTGCTGCTAGACAGGTGTGTGCACTCTGCACAAAACTTTGCCCTTTAGACATCATTAGAGTGTCTAAGAAACATGGAGAATAGGATCCTGACAGACTTACAAATGACCATGAAGAAGGGAATTCTCTTTTGGGATCATTATGGAACGTATGCCTTATATTATTCCACACCCATTGAGAGAGCATGTTTTTTCCATCACAGAAAATGCAAAAAGCAAGATTTAAGGTGCAGATAACTCTGGATACCATTCTCTCTAAAGAGTGATGGATGGCTTTACTACTATGTTTAGGTTCGCTCAGAAGCAAGGCTGTTAATATACGAGGAGCAGTTAAGTTGTAGTTAAATGTAGCACTTTATCCCTGGCTACATGTACAAACATTTAAATTAATCTTGTTAATGGGTTTCTGCCCTGTGTCTTCCCCACAGTCACTTTTCAAGCATCTGAATAAACAAGGACCTTTGCACTATGCCAAGCAGCAGAACGAAGCTCTCTTGTATCCTTGGGAGCAGTGAAATCCAGACTCCTGGACCCTTTATACTGAGCACTCAACCTCTCCAGACACTCAGGTATAGTCAGTATGCCCCAGCTAATCTTCAGCATCATAACAGAAGATAAAGGAGAGAGAATTTACTGCCTAGGACTCAAAGCTCATAGAGTTTTATAGATCAATAAGAACATCCTGAGTTATGCCCAGGGGCAAAAAGGAAGCCAGTACAGACTTCAAAGACCTTGTGTAATGTATTCCTTATGGCCAATATTACAGATTAAGCAGAGCAATGTTCAGCACAAGCCATTGAATCTGACTAGAATGAGAACAGACTACAAATTGTGTAAGTCTATTTTGGAGGCTATGAGGATAACTTAGAGCCTTCACCTTTGAGAACATATCACAACATTTAACTAATGATAGCAAAATATATTTTAAGTCTGGAAACTCATTCTAAGTTAAGCAATAAGAAACACCTTTTTATTCTGAACTTCAGTGAGGAAGAATAACCAAATTTATCTGATCAGAATTCCTTCAAGCAACTTCTAATCTCTCTCAGGGAGACCCAGAAAAAGTGAAAGACTGCAAGCTGTAGGTTTGATAAAGAAAGTATAAATCAAACTAACTGACAAACTCCTCAGAAGCCTGCTTACCTTTCAAAGCAGGGAGGCTGACGCTACTGACCAAGAAACTGAAATCACAATATTTTCTTACAATATATGTAATAAGTGGAAAATATAAATAAAATTAAAACAATGTCTACTCTGTGTCTAGTGCACAGAAAAATGAGGTAATCTATATTATCTTTCCTGTGGCAAATTTAGGGCCAAACTTTTCCTTTCCAAAGGCTGTAAGAAGCTTTTTGTGAGGTCTTCCTTCTCTAAGTGACAAGACCAAGAGATGTATGTGGCAAACCTAATGGTTTAATCTAGACTAAATTTGAAAGGATGATCATTGGCTTTCATTGAAAGCTGAAAAGGTTGAGGCCTAGAAAGCTCCTTGTTGACCCAGCTCTATAAGAACTCCAAAGTCCCATTCATTTTCTCTGTGAGAAAATTATATGCCTTATTTCAAAGAAAACAGCTCTCAAGGCAGCCTCTGATTTTTAAGACTTGTCTAATGTGGGAAAATCTCTTTACTAGGAAGAGGTCCCCTGACTGGTATACACAGGTACTGTGGATAACTGGAAAATTGGTTCCATGCTTTTAATTACAGTGGCTCTGTTCAGCACAGAGACTATCCTGAAGAGCAGGTGAGATGTGTAAAAATCTGTATGATCTGTGAATATGAAAAAAAATGAAGGAGGACTTCAACATCAACAAGGTTATCTGTTGAAAAAAACCCAATGTTCAGATATTAATGATCTGTAGTGTACATATATTTTTTGATTATTTGCTTAATAAAACTTGTTTTTTTAAGGGAAGGTAAAATGCACATCCTTGCTTTTGGGGTTAGATTAGATTCCCCATGAGAGTGGAACTTGGCACTTTGTAAGGGGTTAGCAGTGATCCCACTCCTCCAGACATTACCCTGCTGAAAGATCTCACTCTGCCTAGCAACATTCTTGTTATTCCAGAACTGGGTTGGGCTAATCATAATAGATGCAGGCAATCAACTCAACTTCCCCACACACAGCTCTGCCAGTAAAACTCACTTCACCTTGCAACACTCCTGTTTTTCTTGTGTCCTTTAAGCAAAAGCTATCAGTTTGGCATTCATTGTGGATGTCTCCTTACTCCTGCTGAAATCCAGGATAACTTTCTTAGTGATGCAAGAGGAAAGTGTTGCTGATATAGACAAATATCTGCTTGTGATTAGGGTGAAACAAAGTTGTCTTCTCTGAATGACAGATTTTGATACTGGCAATAGATGTAACTAACCTGTGTTCCACTTTTGATTTTATTACAGCAATAAAATGCAGTGTGACTTTAGATACCAACTCAGTTACAGAGAGTGTAAGTGAGATTACAGTCTAACCTTTACATAATATAGCCTTCTGCAAGGCTGTGCTTTTTCCCAAGAAAAGGGTTTCCTTTCTAGTTAGAACATTTAAGTTTTCAGTGTTGATCACTGTTGTTTTATTTATTTTGAAAATCTACATAGCCTTCTCCATGATGCAGACAAGCACTGGACTACTGGCAATATCTCAGTTTACACTGGTGTTTGTATCTGGGCCATGCAATTTTATGTAAAATCGAGTAAGTGCATGCCACAATAAAAAAGTATGCCAAAATAAGGATTATTCTTCCAAAATTTTGAAAAAAGATTTGCATGTTTTCATTTTGTTTCCTTTATCACATGAAATAATACATTAAAATATAAGTGTGCTCTAGGCAATGTACAAAACTAAAAAAGACTAGTTTGGTGAATGAGCATGGTGAGAGGCTATGAATATGGATACATTTGTACTAAGGAGCCTAGAGGAGACACTTTTTATGTGTGGTGATACAGAAATACATACTTATATCTCTGCACACCAGGGAGAGACTATTCCCCTAAACCAAGTAATTTCCCTTGCAGTACTCCCTGTTGATCAAAGCTGCATAATTTAAAGCATCTAGAGGCAGCTTTAAATTATTCACAATATTTTTTACAAATAATTTTGGTACATTGCAGACAATATTTGTGTAACTAGCAGTCTTCTGTAAGTTCTATAAATTTTGCATCCTTATAGAGCTCATCTCAGTTTGAGAAGAGGGTACATAACTTTGCATAAGTTGGGCAGGAAAGACTCATTCTGATACTGTGTTAGTCACATAACACCACAGTGCCAGGCATGCAGGACCATAGGGAATGGCAGGGCAGAGCCGGCAGTCTCTAGCTCTCAGCCTGAATGCTGCTGTGTGCTGGTTCCTAAGAGTTTTCTGATACCCTCAAAAGCCCCAAATAGGAATCCTGCAATTAGTGCATCTAACTCCTCCTTTACTGCAGTCTTCTCTCCTATTGGTGAAAGGTCTTCGCAGCTCATGTAGGGACCCCACCCCTTTTGTGGGTTTTCATTCTGAAGCTGTCCACAACTTTACACCTGAATGAATGCCAAACCCCTCTGAATATATAAAGGAAACCTGCAAGAGCAATTTCAGTTACACAGAAGAAGCAGAAGGAAAAGATTTCATCGAGCTTTGTCAGACAGCCTGAACCAGCCATGCTTCTCCCTGCCATTCACTTCTATGGCTTTCTCCTGGCTTGCATCTTCACGAGAAGCTACTTGGCTTTCAAGAACGATGCCACAGAGATACTTTATTCTCACGTTGTTAAACCGGCTGCGGCGAGCCCAAGTAGCAACAGCACGTTGAATCAAGCTAGGAACGGAGGCAGACACTACACCAGCGCTGGATCCGACCGTAACAGTGAGTATCCCACCGGCGGCACTTCCACCGCAGCCGCGGGCGGCAGCCCCGCCTGGCCCGGCCCCGGGAGCGGGAGCGGAGCCCCGGCCGGAGCCGCGCATCCCGTGGAGCGCTCCGGCCCCCCGCCCGAGCGCGGCGCTCCGGGGACCCGGCGCCTGGGGGAAGCGGCGCCACGGGGAGATGCTGCTGGCTCCGGGCCGGGATCTGCCTCGCCGGGCGGCCTCCGAGCCAGCCGCCCTCCCACCCCCGTGCTGGGAAGTCCTGTAGGACCGGCTCTCTCGGGCAGGTTACTTCCTGAGGGAGGTTCATCCAGGAATGCCGAGTTCTGTGGCATCTATCCGGCAGGGAAGCGAGATAAAGAAAGAGGAGAGAGAGGCATTTCCAGAGCGCTCGCTTTTTTGACTCACCTCCCACTGCGGGTAGGGGAGGTGTCTGGGCTACTTTTCAAGTGCAATAAAAAAAAACTCCGAATTTTGTTCCCGCTGTTTAATTTTACTTCCTGCCGTAGTACTTACCCGCTTAACACCTCCAGCAAAAGTAAACAAATCAGCTTGTAATTTACCTATGATCTCTGCTCTAACTTGCCTTTTTTATTTTCAGTCTTTTCCTTCTAAGTTTTATGTATATAAGTCAGATACGTGGGGATCGGGAAACCTGCTGACTTTATCTGTTCCCTCCCTTGCACACTCCCTTAAAATGAAAGAAATCCAGATAGAGAAATATACACACACACCAACCCACCCACAGCAACTTGATAAAAATAATCATCCCTGGAAAGTGAAGGCAACAAGTGACACCGATACCTTTCAGCTAAGCCAGGTGTGTCAGCTTCTAAGAATGCTAAGGGTTTAAATGCACAGGAAACATCTCATCATTATGAGATTACTGGGACAGCTCAGTAGGTATTCATTGTCACTGAGCTGTCACTGGTGAAAAGCTGAGCCGGGGAAGACAGAAAAACAGAAGTAAAGACAAACTTAGATCTGTGACCAGATGCTTCCAAGTACATTCCTGAGTGCAGCTGCAGGAAGGCAAGCTTGAATCTTTTCTGCAAAGCAGGCAGTAGAGCAGCCCCGTCAATATTCCCTGGGATCAGCCTGCAGATTTACAGTCCCCTCTGCCTGCCCACCCTGAGACACAGAGGACAGGGTGAAGCAATCTTAACGCAGTGCCCCAGTTCAGAACTTGCTTCCAAAAATCCAAGTAGAAACAGAAGCAGCCTGTAGCTGTGATATGTAGATGTACCTTCAAAGCCTTTTATGATTCATTCTGAAATGTTTCTAGTAATTACTTCTATTTTAAAAGCGTTAGTTAATTGCATTGTCTGTGCCGTAATTGTCCTTCGGAAAGAGGGAGAGCACAGACAGTAAAGATTGCTTATTAAAATTAAGCACACTGTGGGCGTTTATTTCAAAGTATAATTACTGAAATAAACAGTTGTGTTTATTGCAGGGTGCAGAGCCACACATAGAGACGGGTACAAACATGTCTGTGTGAGAAGCTCTGCATGTTGACTCTGTCAGCTGCCTGAGAGAATTTGCAGGATCCTCTATGTTACATATACAGACTACGGACTACTGTTACACAGATGGTGCTTTCTTGAGGGTGAAAGGACCCCTCTGACATTGTTACTGCTAATATTTCAAACTTCATGGGCAGAACCCCATTCGTTGGTAACTTCAGCTGTTACCACTTCTGCAGTGTCTGCTCAGAGCCGCAGAGTTCATGGGAGAGTTCAGTCCATTGTAACAAAGGAATAAGAAGAAACACACTGTTTGAAATTAATTTAAAAGCATTTCAACTGTTTCCAAAGCAATGTTTTCCCCCTTGCTAATGATCCAACATAATTGTTGTAAACATCACAGAGCAGATTCCCTAGATTGAGAAGAGCAGGAAACATTTCTTCCCTTGGGGCAGTTTTTCTCTTCTAAAAGGTATGTCCCTGAGAAGAAGTATAGAGAATAAAATTGCTTCTTCTACCACAACTGCTGAAGTGCATGTCATTAGGATTTCTTTATGCTGTGGTATTATCCAGAGATACCATCAGCACTTGAGGCCCTTGTGTTGGGGGACACAAGAGTAAAGAGATGTCCTGTAAAGATTACAGCCTACTTTAACTTCTGTAAAACATACCTGGTTAATGTGAAAATGACTGGTTAAGGAAATCACTCCATTCTGAATCTCAGTGCTTCTTGTTCTATGCATTCTGCAGATCGTGTTCAAGTTGGCTGTCGAGAACTGAGATCCACCAAGTACATCTCAGATGGCCAGTGCACCAGCATTAATCCCCTGAAAGAACTGGTGTGTGCTGGTGAATGCCTCCCTTTGCCACTGCTGCCCAACTGGATTGGAGGAGGTTACGGAACCAAGTACTGGAGCAGGCGGAGCTCTCAGGAGTGGAGATGTGTCAACGACAAAACTCGCACTCAGAGGATCCAGCTTCAGTGCCAGGATGGAAGTATAAGAACCTACAAAATAACTGTGGTCACGGCCTGCAAGTGCAAGCGATACACCAGACAGCACAATGAGTCCAGCCACAACTTTGAGGGAACCTCTCAAGCAAAACCCATCCAGCACCACAAAGAAAGGAAAAGAGCCAGTAAATCCAGCAAGCATAGTACAAGTTAGAAGTCACCTATTTTTGCTCTCTCATCTCCCTCTCCTTGTGCCAAAATTGAACTCAACTGTAACCATTTCCTTTACCATTCTGACTGCTTAAAGACAAGTCTGCCATTGCTGTGTTCTCAGTTGACACTACATGCTTATTGCTTTGACCAAAATTGAAAGGGGCATTCTCAGCATATAGACTTTTTGGGTGATTTTCCAAATGCTCAAGATTGGGAATAATACAAGCCTTCCAAAACCACACTATAAACTTTTACAATTTCTCCAGCCATGGAAGCCAAGAAAATTTGCCAAGAGTATTCACTGAAGTCAATTTTGTAAAATGATGCTTTGTTGTGTGTTTTCCTGAGAACATTTATCACATCTATTGCCTTTTATATCATGTTTTACGATCTTCTGACAACAGCTTAAAATACAACACATTGTATCTGCTTTCAGATTAATTCTAAAAAAAACTGCTTTGCATGCTCATTTCTCTTATCTCAGTATACCAAAAATTAAAATATGCATGGCAGCAATCAAAAAGTAAAGCTGAACAAACTATTTATTTGTTGTTGTAATTATTTAATGAGCTTTTATGTGTATTTCCCTCCAAAATGTCCTTATGTTTATAGCTTTTCATATGTATCAAAGTATTTTCCTATGATTTGGGGCTGGATTAGAACATACATTTTGTAGATAATGTAAAATAGACATTTTAGCATTTAGATATATATATTTTAATTTTGAACTTCATAGTCTTAGGTGTTATTTTGACATACCAACATAAATCTGTATTTTTCATTCTTCATCATGTATTATTTTTGTTTAAAAATGTGCAATCTAAAGACAGATATGACTTCCTTTCAAATTCATTGGTCTCTTTTTTCTTTTTTTTACAAAAAAAATAAACACTGCTAAAAAACTGTATTGTCTGGCTCTCTATATGGAAATGCACACATTTCAACTAGTCACAACACTTAAGAAAGGGAGAATATTATTTGGTTTTAAAAAGTCTATCCATAAAATTTAACATAGAAACAATCTTTCTCAGTGTAAAAATCTTATATAACCATTTAACAGATGGTGCTTATTAATGGTCCAAGTCAGGTCCTTATTTAACAATTCTCAACCTCTACAATTCAGAAGTGTGTATTTGAGAAATTTTATGAGCTAGTGAGACATTGCCATTTTTTTTCTTTTCATTAGTAATGATCAAGTCAGTATAATGGCATAAATTACATATGGCTTCATTTTTTCTATAGAACCAGTAGAGTCCTGCATTTTTATTCATAGATTCTTATAGAATGTATCAGAAAATTAGTAATTAATCTACTTTTCAACACATAGTGCATGAATCACCTGTTCTTAATCTTTCAAGATGTATTTAAACACTATGGGCAAGATTTCATCATAGGATTGTGCTGTTCTGAAATCATTAACTTTTACAATCCATTTGCACCTGAAGTAAAAATTACACAAGAGGAGAGTAATGAAAAATCTTACCTGATAAGGTCTCACCCAAGTTCTCTTTGACCTTCTTTTTATCTTATCCTATTTTGCATTTTAATTCCAAAAGATTCTTCATGAAGTTCTTGGCAGAGATCTTGGTCATTAATGTAGAACTGTTTGAAAATCACTGCTGCTGCCTGACTTGACTCACTGAATCCTGAATATTGACAAAATGTTTTTTCCTCAAAGTTACTTTCAAGAATTCACTTTAAAATTTGCCATATGTAAAAGAGAGATACACTTTTTTATTCAACTTTAAGTGATCCACACTATGTAGTACAGTTAAAAGCCCCCATGGCATTAATTAACTAGTTGTTTCAAATTCAGTTTTGTGACTGAAAATATCAAAATTAATAGACCAGAGACCATTTATACTTAAATTCTGTGATCTTAAAGGTGCTTCTTTTAAGCATAAAAGGAGAGATGATGAATAAAGGAGTTAGCAGGGAAAGAACTGAAATGACACTGCTGCTAGGCATATCAGTTCAGCAGACTTAGAGACTTTTTTTCATTTTAACAGACATTACAGTCTTGTTCAATCCTTTCATGACACAAGATTTTTTTCCCAAATGCCAAACATTTTTTAATTGCTATCTTAATAGCTATTTGTTCAAGATGATGTAATAAAATATTGAGATAATGGACTGAAATATAACTAATTTCAATGCCAACAGTCACTAAAAATCAGTAAAGCTGCTCTATCTGTTCTGTGTTTAATTGCTAGAAATAAGAAGGGTGAAAAAACTGCACATCTTGCTCATAACTCTTCTTGAATCAGTGAAGCTGGACTGTAGGAAAAAAAAATACATGTTTAATATCAGTTTACATTTAGAAATAGGGATAATAACTTCAAGATTGTCCTTTTATGCAGAACTACCCAAAGAGGAATAATCTGACACACTTCTGCTAAAATGACTTTGTGAAATTTTGCTGGACATGCTATAGAAAGATCATGGGGCCCATTTGTAATTCTGGTATATTTGAGGGAACATGAGGGAAAACAGCAGGAGCTGTGTCCATCAGGAGCAATTTTGACATGCCACCTGAGTTAGCTAAGTTCTCTTCTTTGGCCATGATTGGCCTTTTGTGGGAGAGATCTGCAGGAAAGCAGTACTAGAAATATATTAATGTAGAATTTTCTGAAGGAATAATGTTACTCTGTGATGCAACTTGTAGCTTGGAATGCTTCAGTGTAGCCTATACAATCTCTCTTCTGTTTAATCCTGTTACATGTGAACTCACAGGGCTCTATCCAAGGATCCAGACAAAAGGCATTACTCAAGTACATCTAACTAAAGTGACATCTAATTAGTTTCTTGAGGAGAATCTCTAACATGTAAAGTGGGTAGGATATGGGCCATTGCTCTTGTGGAGGTCAGTGGCCAAAAACTCAGTGAAAGAATATTGTTTAAAGTGAAATAATTTTAGACATCATACATCTCAAGTTTGCTTCTGAGTTAAAAGGAAAATACAAACATGCTAAAAACTTCACCTAAAGTATTAAGTCAAATAGATACAAGAAGTATGTAAATGTTTTGAAAAAGTACAGTGTAGAGGCCAGATTAGATAATTTTTTTTCATGCATTAGACTATAAATAGTCTAGATTTATTACACTAAAAAAGAACCTAATAATTTTATAATTTCTCATACTTGCTTCTTTAGAAAACTAAAAGTGAATAAATTAGAAATAATCTGTTAATCTGCCATCACTATTTCACTACTTTTGAGTTGATGAAATCTACTCTCAGCTAACGGGTAAATTGTTTTATAATGAGTGGAAATCAATTTTCCTTAGACATTACTAGAAACAAACGTAGCCAGATGCTGATTGTTTTGATAGCATGGAGGCACTCAGAGGCACACTTCTTAGAGGCAGTGGTAGATAGTATGTGTCATTAAGACATTTATCAACTGTGGAAGTCATAAGGGCCTGACATTTGCAATCTAGACTAGAAAGGCCCTTAACAAGTTTATTTATTCAGTTATTTAATAATAGTAACAAATCTGCTGCTCTCACCTTTCCAGCAGCCTTGGAATCAAAATCACCCAATCCAAGCTCAGTCATTTGTTTGGAAATAAAGCAGACATTTGAATAACAGCCTGCAAAATACCTAACAGATTTCTGCTAGTAAATCACTCTAGTCCTTCTAACCTTGACCTTTATATCCTTCCTGAAGAAGTACAACATTAATCAAGAAAGGACTGTTCAATACATTCCACTGTGAGAGTCTTGTTGCTACAGTATTAACCTGGAGGTGTTCAGTTGAAAATTATATGGAATCCTTAGAGTTGGAAGGTATCCTATTCTCATGATGCATTTCCTTTCCCAGAGGCCAGGCAAGGGACTTTGATTTTAAGTTCATTGACATACATATAAACATCACTCCAGGCTAAACCTGAAAATTGTCTAGAGATTTATGAGCTAAGCAGACATTCTGTCACTGGATTTGCTAATTTTGCCTGAACGTCGCCCCCACAACAAAAAGCCTGCCCATGCATCTTTCTGAAAGACATCCAGCCTTTCAGCTCACTCCTTCTGTGAGTTATGTGGACTGACACACTAGGAAACTGTGATTTACAAGAGATATTGCCTACCACTGAGTCAGTATTCAAACATCTACCTCACTCAGTACTTCCATGACAAGAAAATACTCTCAATTTTTAATTGAGGCTTATTGAACAACATGACATGAAAATAAATGGTCTCTACTAATTGCTGAGAGAAATCTTTAGAAACACTGGACTATAACTCCATTCTGGAATTTGCATTTTCTTAATTTTGTTTGGTTTGACATGAAAAGTGAAAAGAGGCGATATTACATTACCTGAAGTTCAGGCCTTCTTAATACTTCTTTACAACCACAAAGAAATACAGAGGATGTCTTAATAGAAATTAAAATCTGGACAGATTCTTTAAAAGGGATGTTTGTGGAATATGGTACTTCTTGAATGTAAAGGAAAATTAAATTAAAATAAATTAAAATAAATTAAAATAAAATAAAATAAAATAAAATAAAATAAAATAAAATAAAATAAAATAAAATAAA